>CM068835.1:92173968-93373968 GCA_028554795.2 Sinohyriopsis cumingii | reverse complement strand
ATTTTATTTTCTTCAAATTATTGAATTCAAGTTCTTATTTTCTCTGGGATTACAAACGTGCTCTGGTACAATTCTTACACTGGAATTTATACTGAATGCAAACTTGGAATTATATTAATGTGATTCAACAAAAGACTGTGACACATCATCGCTCAATGAGCTAAAACAGACACGTAATCGACTTCAGTTTTGGATCTCTTCAGGACAGGTACTGAGTTTAATTCAGAACTGTATGTTATTAGGATTTGTGTGTGTAATTTATATATTATTATGCGGTATAATTCGAAATACCGTTAGTTATGTGTTCTCATTTTCACTTTGCATTCTATGAAAATAAATATTTTGTTAAATATTACAAAGCTTGTTGTATTTCACTATTTTATGTTCCTTATTTTAAGAGCATAGACTCGTAACATATAATTTTGATAATATATCCTAAACAATTCAAACTGTACAAACAGAGGAGTTATAACCATATAAATATGTTTCGTTTAAATTTAGCTGACATTAATTAGCACGCCAAAATATTCATATTTAGAAAGAATGTATTTGGCATTAGAAATAGCAGTAGTAGTAATAGTAGTAGTATAGTTGTCATTTTTGGTGTACATGTAATACTAATAATTCCTAACTATAATTGCAAATATCTGATAAACATAGAACTTATAATCAATGCAATTTTTCCTTTATTTCAATATTTGCTTATATTTAGTTACCTCAAATTTATTTTAGTAATATTAGCAACATATTTGCAATACTATTTCTATTTGAATTGATACTCCCGATTCATCTGGATTTTGTTATTTTCGTATGTATTACGATTATTACTTTGATTCTACAGTCATATCATGTGTTTATTGTTACTTCTGTAAAATAATAATAATAATAATAACAATAATAATAATAATAACATTAATAATAATGTCTAATTTGTTTGTTCTAATGAAAGTATCACAGCACGGACGTTTTCAATTCGCCTTAATTATAAAACTTATACAATATTGCAGACAGCCTTTATTCAGACTGCATTATTTCGGATAGTATGGTATGTCATAAAAGTGTTAAAACCTATATTTTAAAATTAATGATTTAGAGAATTTTGTCACTGTTTATGATATTTATTTTAATTTAACGGTTATACTAGTTGGTATTTTGCCGGTTATGTACAGTATAAATGTAATACCGTTTTCTAACTGCGCATTCGCATCACAGCCTTCCATCCTCCAATGTACTTTTGGTTGTCACGTCTACTAATATTAGCTTTTCTTTAACACTGCTCAGGAGAAGAATTGATTTAAAAAATTTCAAGATGGCGACCCAGGTGTCATGCTGTAGTTCTTTTCTCAACTAATTTCATTTCCAAGGTCTGCCAGTGAATGTCCCATGTCATAATTACTCTCAGTTCATAAAGAATAGCCGTAACATGAATTTTAAGGCTGATACAGTTGTTGTGATATCAGAGGTCTAAATTAGCACAAGTTTAATTTACGATCAACTAGACATCATAATATGACTTTCGTGAAAAGCTTGTGTTGATCTTGGCACCCATTCAGCAATAACATACTTTCAAGATGACGTAAATATTCAGATATATACAAAAGTGATTTTGGTATGTAATTAAATATCTGGTTTTAACAGCAAGTTAGTACTACACTTGTGTTATGATGAACATTAAAGCAAATTCCTAAATATGTTATTATGAAACATTGCAAAACGTTTTAGGATGTAAACCCTTATAAATAAACATAAACATGAAACAGTGCAAGATAATATTTTCAAGATGGCATCCGTACTTTCTATTTTGGATATCTGATTACTTTCTAAACAACATAAAAAGAATATGGAAAATTCCACTTTCATAAGCCCATCTATTCAGTAAAGATAAGAAGAGTTTCATTGTGGCAACTGCATACTATGTGCTGTGCGGAAGCACCATTTTCATTTACAACTATGCTTAGGAATGAATGTGTATATAAGATTCCTCTCTGTTCTCTCAGAGCACTGCTGATACAATGAACTTATGCCAAGAGGTTATGGATATATGAGACCTACTGGTCTACGACAAGTTTAGAAACCTTTCCGACTGAAAACCACTTTGCTAATGCTTACATTTTTCCGAGCATTTTTCTTCTTTAGTTTGGTGTCTTCTGTCAATACGACTCTACCATAAGAACCTCGTCCTACGTGCTTTTCTATCGTATAATCTCTTCCTTCTATGTACTCATCATTTTCTAGGCAAACCTTAAAAGACATAACTGTGAAATTAATATGTTTACAGCTTTAATTTATAAACAATCGAATTAATAATGGAAAATAATGTTATATAACACGGAGTGACTCTTTGAAGATTGGTTTGAAGGTGCTTATAGACTGCAAATGGTTACAGGTAAAATCTGCCCAACTATTTCAATCACCAAATTTCCAAACATTTTCCATTACATAAAAAAGATTAGTTAACTGGAAAAAAATATGCCTACTCTTATATCATGTTGAAATGTTTATTTCATAATGTTGTGCAACCCTTGACATTAATGTGACCCTTACAAAATAACGATATAACTAATACACCAATGTGGACTCTGTTGATATTATCAACACAAGACTGCTCAGGTGTATGTTCTGGACCCCACGCAAGGCAAGGATTAAGAAAATAAAACCTCATCCATCTCATCGCGTCCTGATGGAATAGCCGCGGCACGTGGTCTCCAACAAATGGACGTGGCTTAATGTGTATGATGCATGAAAGCGTACTGTTTTGAAACAGAGATAAGGGGGATAGGAGAGAGAGAGCGAGAGACAGAGCGAGAGTGAGAGATTGACAGAGAGAGAGATAGAGAGAGAGATAGATAGAGAGAGAGGGATATTTGCCAATTTATCTACATCGTCATCAGATGATGATAAACATTTCCTAGATATAGTGAAGACTATGTAATGGATATCACGTCAAATCACATTTTAGATACTATTAACATGGTTGCAATGCCTCGACAACTGTACTAATACTGCCGGACGTTTACATTTACAAAAGGCTGATTAACACTGTTTGCAAATGATTATGCTTTTACTTTATTCAAAGAAATCATAATAAACTTATGCACATTCTCGAAGATACCTTGTTGATCTATTCTTAGACAGTGCAAAGTTGTGCTACTGTTTAAGCATGAACAGTAATCATCAGAGGTGTGTACATTTAAATTCCCGGCGACAACCGCCTTATTTAAAACATACATACATATCACAAAATGAACAACATAAAATTGAATTTACACTTTGATGCAAACCACGTGTTTAGTCCTTGAACAGTAATGACCCAGCCACGACGCTGAACATAAATGTAGACAGCTTCTTAGTTTAATTCAGTTCTAACTGCATGTATTCTCCACTGGACTGGTCATTTAGTTTATGTTTGTTTCTAACGGATACATATTTTGTTTTTAATTTCTTCTTTCATCAAAAGATAAACCGGTTTCAAATAATATAACCCTTTAGAAAGATAAATAATAAAGCATTAATAAAGCATTAGCTTGAGCGGATGTTCTACGAATTGTGACCATTGTAAATACCGTTATAAAACTAGCATCACAAGACGATGTCAATTTCAGCATGGGAAAGCTGCGTTTCTAACACGAAGCCATCTTACTAGGCGGGCTGTAGTTTAAAGCTCAAATTAAGGTTCCGTTATTAACAGCGGAAGTTGGATAATTGATTCTAATTAATCTGGCCTCAGCGTATTGGTGAAATGAATAATGATGCGCAAGATTGTCAAATCTTAAATGTTCAACAAATTTAAGGCATTCTGTGTGGTATTATCCGCATGTGTCTTATTATTTCATTGTTCTTGTCATACAAATATAAAAACATGTATAATGATAGAAAAAAATATATCACATGAAAATGTCACGGCAATAACCTAATCGTAATACATATCCAAGACGCTTAATTATTTCAATACATTTTACTGTTGTATGAGCTAGAATATTTAATGATCAAAGGTGATGATGACAGCAAAAAGTGTACCACATCCTGATAAACTGGCATCTTTGTAAGTTAGATTCCACAAGGGTATCCTCCTAAAGGAAGTCAAGTAGCTAAACCTTCCTGATTTGACGACTGACACAGGAAATGGTGGATATTTGTTAATGTCATAATCTTGTGTTACGTGTTTAGGCTCGAATAAAGAGTAACACACAAAGAGTGAAAACAACAAGCTTTTTAAAATTTAATAAATAATGTATTTTCCTTGAAAATTCTGTAATAAAAAAGGAGAACTTACTGTTTCAAGAGTCAAATCCAAAATTAATTTACGAACAATCCACGAATTAAATAGCAAATGTCCTAGTAATATATGTTCTAATAAATCCAAATTGGAATCTTGATGTAAAATCCAAGATGGATGACGATGACGTATGCTATAGTGAGTAATATGTATATATATATTTCTTTGTAAGCAATGTCTTTACCTGTGTAAGCACTTTTCAGAATATTTCAGACACAATAAAATAATTAATCCTTTCTGAATCCAAATTATCCAAAATAATTCCAAAGAAGTAATTTAAAATAACTCTAAACAGCACAACATAACACTTTAACTGCCCAACTTATACTAAAAATTACTATTTTTACATTGGGTTATAAATGCTTTTTAAAACATCAACAAGGGTCATGTGATCATGTTTATATCACAGACATAGAATATGGCCTTGACTAGACCAATCATTTTTCCCAAAATAAATATAAAAAAAAATGTTTGCTTCTTAACCCACATAGTTTTATCATGATATTGATAACAATCAATCATTTTAAAACGAAGATACAGCTGTTTACAACAGTTGCTACAAACTTAGACACCAGGTCAGAATTTAGGTCAACACCTGTTGTTTATAAACTAACAGTCAAGGTCAAACCATTTCCTGAAAAAAGTATCATCTATAGTGAATAAATCTACATTATAATAGCCTATAGTAGAATAAAAAATGACAAATTATATATATATTAAATCAGATATACGTTACACCTTCCCCCATAAAAAGAAAAATTTATATGATAAAGCTTTATTTAACATAGATTAATAGAAGAGTTTTAACATAAGAAGTACTCTTATGAATTACAAAACAATAATATATTTCTATACACGAGAAAGTGCATCTGCTATTAAATTATCTTTCCCCTTGATGTGCCTAATGTCAAGTTTATATTCCCGTAACAACAAACTCTATCTAAGTAGTCTTTGATTTTTATTTTTCATCTTGCCGATGAAAGTAAGGGGTTTGTGGTCACTAAATGCAACAATCGAGGAACGAGGTGAACTAAGGTAAACCTAGAACTGTTGTAATGCCAATATTAAAGCCAAACATTCCTTCTCGATTGTTGAATAATTCCTTTTGTGCTCATTTAATTTCTTGAAAAAATAGCACACTGGATGATCAATACCACTTTCATCTTCTTGAATCAAACTGCTCCAACCCCAACATCACTTGCATCAACAAACAGTTGAAATGATTGGATGAAATTTAAAATTTTGAGCTGTAAAAACTGGCACACTTTTAAGTATGGCTTTCAACTTGTCAAAGGCTTCCTCACATTCTTCACTCCAAAGGAATTTGTTTTTCTTGCTCAATAAATTTGTCAGGGGTTCAGCAATGCTAAAAAAATTGGAACAAAATTTACGATAGTATCCAGACATACCCCAAAATCTCATCAGTTGCTTTTTATTAACACGCACGGGAAATTCAAAGATATCATTGACCTTAGCATCGATAGGTTTAACTTGTCCATGTCCCACGATGTGTCTCAGAAATATAACATTAGTATGGCAGGACTCACTTTTAGATAAATTAATTGTCAGACATGCGTCTGTGAGTCTGTCAAAGAATTTCTAAATCGTTGCTAAATGTTCTTTCCAGGTGTCGTTGTAGATGATGTCATCATCGATGTAATCACAATTGTCTAGACCAGAGGTGGTCATATTCATGAGGCGTTGAAATGTACTTGGCAAACCTTTCATCCCAAACGGAATTACTTTATAATGGTAAAGTCCATCTGGAGTCACGAATGCCTAAATTTCCTTTGCTCTTTCCGTTAGCGGAATCTGCAAAAATCCTTTCAGAAGGTACATTTGGTAACATACTTGGCATTCCCCATCTTATCAATACAGTCATCAATCTTTGGTAATGGGACCGAATCTGTTTTTGTCACTCTATTCCCCTTCCTATAATCAGTACACATAGGGAACGTTTTATTTGGTTCTGGAACAAGTATGCATGGTGAACTCCAGTCACTTTTACTGGGCTCTATAAAAATCATTCTCCAGCAAATATTGAATTCCCTTTCTCAAATATTCCTGTTTGAGAGGGTTCATCTGGTACGCGTGTTGTTTGACAGGTTTGAAATATACAATTTCACCGACATGGAAAATTTTGTTTGTTCTTGTAGAAACATCTGCAAATAAGTGTTCATATTCAAATAATAACTGTTTAAGTTCATTTCTATCATGTTCTTGCAAATGTGAAAGTTTCTGGTCCAGATCTTTCATAATTTCTGAATTCCGAAGATTTGTCACTCCATTGTCAGTAGAATCTGATGGTATTTATTCACTTAAATCTTCACTCAGTGGGACATGTACAACTCATAATGCATAACATTATTTGAATACCTTGACAGTATTTGAATCCTATTCGTAGTACCATACGTGAGATTATGTGAATCTCTCTCATAGTACATAATATTATTTAAACGTATCTGCAGTCCATGAAGTATCTTCGATCTGTATTTCATACTGAATTCATATTTTTTGTTTATTTTCAATGTGTTATTGTTTGTATTGAGTGATTGAGTCAATCGTATGTTGAGAGCGTGAGAGAATCATTGTATTTATACATCATATATTTTTTCTTTATTAATTAATTTCATATATTTCCATCTTTCACACATTGTGTTTGTATTATTCATTTGGTCCAAAACCAACTCGGTTTCTATTCTGCGACATTAATAGCATGTTTAACTTCAGTATACCCTTTTAGCATGTTAATGTGAGAGAGTTGTTTTGTTTACGCCTCCCAGGAGTATTTATGATGTAATTTAAATCATTTATTTCTTTTCAACTGTGTAGGGACCATAATACTTTGCCTGAAGAGGATTTTGTGGTATTGGCAAAAGAGCCAGGACTCTATCACCAGGTTGAAATCTCATTTCCTTCGAGATTTTGTCAAATTTTAACTTCATTTTTGATAGAGTAGAGTGCAGATCTGCTCTTGCGATATCACAAGCCTTTGACAACTTGTATTTCAAATAAAAAACATAATCAACAAAATTAATCTCAGAAACTTCATTAGAAAGAAGTTTTTCTTTCAATAACTTCAACGGTCAGCGCACAGTGTGTCCAAAAGCCAGATCAAAAGGATTGAAACCTAAAGATTCTTTAACCGATTCCCTAACAGCAAACAATAGTAAATTAATGCCTTCATCCTAATCTTTGCCCGCCTCAAAACAATATGATCGAATCATATTTTTTAAAGTCTGACAGAATCTTTCTAATGCACTTGGCTCTCAGGGTGATAGGCAAAATATTTAAATTGTTGAATGCCTAATTCATACGTAACTTGCTGGAAAATTCCAGACATGAAATTTGAGCCTTGATCAGACTGTACGGACTTGGGAAGGTCAAACTGAGTAAAAAACAAAGCTTTATCAAAGCTTTTACTATTGTTTTAGATTGTGTATTCCTTAAGGGAGTTGCTTCTGGAGACCTTGCTGATGCACACATAATGGTCAACATATATTGGTTACCTGACTTGGTCTTAGGAAAGGGACCAACACAATCTACCATAATTCTACTGAATGGTTCGTTAAAGGCATGAATAGGTTGTCGCTGAGCCTTGGGAATTTTCTGATTTGGTTTTCCTACCATTTGATAGGTATTACAGGATCTACAGTATCTGGAAACATCACTTTCCATTTTCAGCCAAGTGAAGTGAGATAAGATCTTGTGATAAGCTTTATTGATTATAAAAGACCAGCCAGTGGAGTTTCATGGACCAGACTAAGTATTTCCTGTCTGTAAGGTTTCGGAACTACAATTTAATAGTTCACTGACCATTCGTCATCAGCAGGTACCTCGGGAGGTCTCCATTTTCTCATACAAATTCCATTTTTTATGAAATAACAGACATGAACTTCACTAGCTTCAGTTTCACTAAAGGCCTTCTAAAACAAACAGGAGATCTCAGAATCATTTTGCTGTTCGACAACAAGTGATTGTCGTTTGTCACCCTGATTAGAATAAAGAGAATGAGTTGTTAAAAGAGGATCACTGTGACCAATACTTTCTAACTGATCCAAACAAGGAATAAAATTGACCTCATCAAAAGCCTGACCAATACATGTGTCAGCTAAACGAATATTGCCCTTATCAACATCATTCTCAATAGCTTTCTTTGCCATAGCTCTGGTAACTGCACAAGCTGTAAATACATCAGGAAATTCTTTTTCAATTGGATCGACTTTCTGATCCAAACAAGGCTTGTCAGTTACAAGTGGATTAACCACAACCTTGTCTCCAGCTATGTCGTTGCCTACTAATAAATCAATGACCTCAACGGGTAAAACAGAGACCATTCCGACTGTCACAGGTCCTGAAACTAAGTCTAATGACAAATTTGCACAATGGAGAGGAACATCAACAAAGCCGCACTCTACTCCCTGAATAAGAACACTCTCATTAAAAGAAGACTTCTCAAAAAAAGGCAGAGTACCCGACAATAAAAGACTTTGAGAAGCTCCTGTATCCCGTAAAAGTGTAATAGAGATATTACTGGCCGAATCACCCAAGAGAGATAAAGAACCCTTCGATATGAATGGTTCATAGTTCTCCATAGTCAAATCAGACTGGGGTTTGTTAGAGCCAGCAAATGTATTGCTTTCAATACATGACCATGACCGAGACTTCATAGAAATAAGAGCATTTGGAATAGGTCTGTCTTGATTATGATGCCTAATTTTCAATTTGTTGCAATCAGAAATAATGTGTCCTTTTTATTGCAATAGGTACACGTAGGAAGAGGCAAGGATCTTGAATCAAGCTTCTCCGAAGTTTGATTTTTATTGGTTGTGCAAGTTTGAGTTTTAGAAGGACTTGTATTAGGCTGAAATACTTTTCTGTCAAAAGACTGTTGAGTAAAAGTCTTATTTACAAAAAGGAACTTTATGAGTTAAAGAATACTCATCAGCAGCACGAGCAGCATTTTCCAAGGTTTCAATCTGGTGTTCATCAAAATAAGACTTAATGTCACTGTGGACTCAGTTTTTGAAATCTTCAAGTAATAAAAGTTGTTTGAGACTTTCATAATCTCGCTCAACTTTCTTGGCTAAGCACCATCTATCAAATAATTGCTCTTTTTCTCTAGCAAATTCGACATGAGTTTGTCCAGCTCTTTTTTCTATAGTTTCTTAATTTTTGCCGATAAACTTTAGGGACTAGCTCATAACCCCTTAGGATGCATTCTTTAACCAAATCATAGTCACCACTTTGGTGAACTGACAGCGAATTATAAATATCCATAGCCTTACCAGTGAGTACACATTGTAATAGCTGAGTCCAATGCTCCCTTGGCCATTTCAAATTTTCAGCAACTTTTTCAAAACGAATAAAATAATCGTCTTCTTCTCTTTCTCCGAAAGGGGGCACTAACCTAATATACTTTGCAAGATCAAAATTCAAATTTGAATTTGAAGTATGAATGTGTTTTTCACTTGCCAGTTCCAGTTCTTTCATTTTACATTTATATTCCCTCTCTTTCTCTCTTTCTACCATTTGTATTTGTTCTTTTTGTAACTGCATTTGTCTTTCTTTCTCTTTTTCGAGTGCTTGCAAATGCATTTGTTTTTCTTATATTTGTCTTTCTTTCTCGTTTTCTTCTGCTTGCAAATGCATTTGTTTTCCTTTCATTTGTCTTTCTTTTTCTTTTTATACTGCTTGTAATTTCATTTGTTCTTTTTCTTTCTCCAACTGTAACTGCGTTTGCATTGGTTTTTCTCTTTCTTGTTTCTGAAGTTCCACCTTCCTCAACTCCACTCCATCTTGTATTTTAATTTTAATCCTTTCATTTTTGTGTATGAGACTGATACAGACGTACTGACTGAAACCAAAGCACTTTTATCCAAAACAATCTTTTTCACTAAATTTTGAACCAAAATATTTCTTATTCCTGTTTCGTTAAGGAAGCCTTTACTTCAGAAAGGTCATATTTCCTGTCAAGTAGAATCAAATCATCTTTTTTGAAAGTTCTACTTGTTTTTGGGTAGGATTTGACAGAAAGATTTCCACTTTTGATGCCATTGTATAAAAAGCTTTTCAATCTAACTAAAGATTTCAAACACAAGGGAAACTAAAATTTAAAAAAACAAACTTTTCTAAAATATTTTAGACAAAATTCAAATATCCAAGGACGAGCGCCCAGATTTCTATGCTACGTATTTAGGCTCGAATAAACAGTAACACAAAAAGAATGAAAACAACAATCTTTTTAAAATTTAATAAATTTATTTTCCTTGAAAATTCTGTAAAACAATGACAAAAGGGAAGACTTACGGTTTGAAGAGTCAAATCCAAAATTAATTTACCAATAATCCACGAATTAAATAGCAAATGTCCTAGTAATAAATGTTCTAATAATTCCAAATTCAAATCTTGATATAAAATCCAAGATGAATGACGATGACGTATGCTGTAGTGAGTAATATATCTATATATATTTCTTTGTAAGCAATGTCTTTACCTGTGTGAGTACTTTTCAGAATAGTTCAGACACAATAACATAATCAATTATTTTTGAATCCAAGTTATCAAAAATAATTCCAAACAAGTAATTTAAAATAACTCTAAACAGCACAACATAGCACTTTAACTGCCCAACTTATACCAAAATTTGCTATTTTTACATTGAGTTATATGGGTTTTTTAAAACATCAACAAGAGTCATGTGATCTTGATTATATTACATACACAGAATATGGCCTTGACTAGACCAATCATTTTATTCCCACAATAAATTAAAAAAATGTTTACTTCTTAACCCACGTAGTTTCATCACGATATTGATAACAACCAATCATTTTAAAACAAAGATACAGCTGTTCACAACAGTTGCTACAAACTTAGACACAGGTCAGAATGTAGGTCAACACCTGTTGTTTATAAACTAACAGTCAAGGTCAAACCATTTCCTGAAAAAGTACCATCTATAGTGAATACAATTACATTGTAATAGCCTATAGTAGAATAAAAACTGACAAATAATATATATATATATATATATATATATATATATATATATATATATATATATATATATATATATATTAAATCAAATATACGTAACACTAGTGATACCTTGGAACAGACACTGAGTGAGAAGTACTGTACGAAACTGGTCACCTGCAAAGAGCGCAATCTAAGGTTGCCTAGACAACGGGTCTCTCCAATCAGACTGAGCTTTCAGGGAGCTGAGTAAACTTCATGGCATAAATCATCTGATTTATCATTACCTAACAGACTATCCATCTTAATCTGCAGAGGAAGAGATAAGGTGGTGTATAATTTAATCTATAACAGAATGTACGATATATTATTGCAGTATATCATCCAGGTACACAGCCATCTCGATGGAAGCAGACAACCGAATTGTGGAAATGGTGCAGACTAATATATTGGGTAATATACCTTTTACAATCATTTAGTATTTAATTCAGAATAATGTCAGTTCATCCTAAAGTTTCAGTTTTTAAGATACAAATTAAATTACTTGTTAAGTTTAACAAACTTTGCTGGCTTTGTTACTTAGTGTCACTTAGTTTAAAATCACAGAGTCCTACGACAGTCAAGGCTCCATTTGTAACATATCTACCTTGGTAGAATAGTATGTGGTCTCCATCATGAAGTGGGGAAATGAAAGGAGTGTTTAATAAAAAAAAAAGAATTTGAAAACAGAGGTTGATGAACGGCTGGAGGAAAAAGAGTCTGGCGCCCACAGAATGGGCACTGACTGGGGTGGAGAAGCATATAATCATTGTCATTTTGCCAAGAGGCTTTAAGTAGGAGAATTGGAAGTATTTTGTTAACATTCAAGATTCCCTTCATCATAAGGACCAACTAAACATCATTAGAAATATTATTACTCAAAGCCCTTTGTTGCTAAATACCAATATCAAGATCTTTAAGACAACCAACGCGATGGCCATATTTTACCATCTGACAAGCAACAAAAAAGTGTTAGATATCTTCAGCTAAAACCCCATATTTATGTTTCTGGGTGGTACCTCATCATAAAGGTTCTTTCAACATCAAATGACACCGTGTCACTGGTGGGAAGTCAACACTCCACTAAACTGTTGTATGATATCAGTGGACAATAGCAGTGATTCTCGAGATTCACACTTTCAGAGAATTTGAACAAAAGGTTTCATTTATATCAATACTATTGATGACAACACTTGATCAGATCAATATTTCTAGTTACCTACAAATGACTTGCAGAAAAATAATCTCATATTGAGCATGACGATTTGGAAGCTGGAATCGAGCAACAATCTTACCCTTTCTCTGTCGAACACAACATATTTGTTTAATTTTTTCTTCTCTTTTGCAGCCCTAAGATCAACATCCTCGTGCAAAGTCCTGAAAAACGCGATTATAACAGTCACATTATGTTGCAGATGGTTCACAGATGTGCATATTAGAGAGGTTTTCTCCATGTTATTACAGGAAAAAAACTCATTGACCAAACTACAATTACGATCAATTAAAGGTAGTTGCAATCTGATTGTATTTATAAAACCTAATACAAATACATTATGAAAATTACAGCAGCTTTATTCATTAAAGACATGTTTGACTTTGTTGACAAGGGTTATGTTATAATGATTAATGATAAAATCTGGAGTTGTCGCAATATGTTTGCTTTAAAAATCATATATTGGAAACATCTGATTAACATTTAATGTCAGGAACACCTCATTTTATATAGTTGACTGCATGTAACAAACATATGGTTAAAGTTCAACTACTTTGTAAAAACACTAATAGTCTATGTTTCTCCTCTACAGCCACTATAAAATATTGTTTATTAATTTATGCCCTTTTTCTGTGATACTCAAACAGATTTTCTAGCAAATAAATTTCAATGATTGTGATGAAATTTAGTGTAATTTACCTTTTACTATATACAATATGTATATACATCTATATATATATCGTGTATATATGTATATATATATATATATATATATATATATATATATATATACATACACTTCGTTGTCATATAAACAATATAAAAAGAGATGTTTCGGGCCATGAATGTTAATAAAAAGTTCCAAATAAATAAATATATATATATATATATATATATATATATATATACATATAAGTTTGTTCCTAGTTATGTTAAATTTTGGACGATTATAACACTTAATTACCATTCCTATCCATACCTTGAAATCTTGTTGATATCATTCAGAGGAGGCCCTAGAAAAATAAAATCAAACAATTGGTCATAGATTCGAATCCTTATATTTAGCGAAACCATTTGGACACAAAAGTGTTCTATGTTAAAATTTGCATGATTTCCAACTTATACTCATACACTACAGATCAAAAAGGTTTTATTATTGTTTAAATGTTTGTATGAGATCGTAAATAAAAAAAAACTATTATCACGTTTTACAAATGATTGTTATCAAGTGTTTCATGTGATCGTAAAATGTTTTGCTAGGCATTCTCTAGAGTTTGCAAAAGATTTATCAAGTTTTGGAAACGATTGTGTCACATTTTGCGAAGGATCGGTTAATGTTTTGCTAAATGATTGGATCAGGTATTGCAATTTTTAATATATACTCAGAACAATGTTATGTTAACAATTTTTTGTTTTCTCCTCGGGGCCTCTTATCATCATGTTCCACCTATGATATTCTTTCAGCCGACGGTATCTTTAAAATACATTTATATATTCTGCGTCAGTATCACTATGTTTTTACATTTCCAATTATTTTAATGTTATTCTCTTAAATAAACAATGTGTCAATAACTGAAATTTCTAACTCTTCAATGACACCTTTACTTCTTATCGTTTTTGGGGTGTATAATTAAGACAATGCCGAATAATTACCAACTCACTTCGCCATTATATTTTGTACCATACCTGGTGATACCAGTGACCAGTGCAACTACTTTCATGTTGATATTGATTTTTCAAAGTCAGCCATGTGATCAATCTGTGAATGATAAAGTCTGCTAAAGTACATATTCAGTATATTTCCACTTCCAGCTCAGCATGTGCATGCCAGATTTTAGGTTCCAAATTATTAAAGTCCACAGTGCTCATTATACATGGAGGCTTCATAAACCACTGCCTAGCTAGCTTCACGTGGACCTTGATAAGCAAAGGCAGCTTCAGAACGTGAGGACGATGCTTCAGAAACAGAGATGTCCCCGTAAAGGAACAGAAAATCCCAAGACATCAAAGTAATGGAATGGCTCAATATTAAAAGTACGATTTTATACCTTTGGATGAAAATCACCGGATCCAAGTCTTCCATTGGGTACGGATGGGTTGATACATTAGAAACCAAGAAACGTTCACACTTTCTTACATTTGGTTGTTTAGTTGTAGCTGCATAGTGCTAGCAATAGTAGACGTTTTATGCTGAGTTCATGCCTTAGTTGTTGTCTTTTTCATTCTATGAAACAATCATAGGACGAGCAAAATTTCATGAATGAAAACTGCATCTCATCCAAGGATTTCTCTTTTATTTGAATGATTATAGGCAAGAAAAATTTTGCATCAACATGACAGATTTTCAAATTAGCCTTACTTAAATGAATGGGTGATGCCCAATGAATTTCTGTTTATCTGTATAAAAGTACATATTTTCTATTTTCAAAAACTACTAACATACATAAATTTGCTTTATGGAAGTAATTTTTTGTATTAGTTATACAGTCATTATTATTTAAACGATGTCAATATTTAATTGCAAGTTTTTAGGTGCAAGCCCTTCACAAATCGTCTTTTCATCTTCAGTTTGTACTCTTGACGTTTGACCCACTGAAACATTTAATAGTACTCCACAACTACATGGTTGGCATTTCGACATATTCTGTGAAAACAACTTTTCTTCCTCCATTTCATAGTGAACTTGATCAATGAGCTGTTTGACCCTGAAACGGATTTGTTCCCGCCCTAAATGCAAGTCATCCAGAACGTTTGTTAAGTGGAAATAATGAACAGTGTTAGTTATTGTGCTGAGATCAGATTGGTAAAATAATGGGAGAAAGTACGTCATAACAAAATACAATCTGCTTTATGACATGAATATGTAGTTGATTAATACATGTAACGCAGTTTGATTTATATATATTTGTTTATGCTGTACTGCTGTGAATAGTAAAAAGTATATTGCAATATGTATGTCAAATGGATCAATGATTTCACAGTTATCTTCGAAAACATTCCATATAAATTGCAAGAAATACCGCACTGTTCAGATCTGTCACTGTACAAATTCTTTGTCTAAAGGCACTATCAAGTGAAAATGGATGTGATGTTCAGAACTCATTTTAATTATTTTAGTTATCAACAAGAAAACAACGAAAACCATACACCCACCCCGTGTTTCTTTATTCTTTGTGAAATGTTTCTGCATTTGAAACGTGTTTCTTCTCTTAGTGTGACCATTATTTATTTGACCCCAAAATCCATAGGCGTTTCATCCTATGTGCAAGTAAGCCGCAAAGTATGGACCAAGTCTATGAAGTTTTGCGGAAACATTTTTTCTTGTTTCAGTCAATTAACTTGAACTTTTCCCTTTTGAACTACAATCAATAGCTTTCTTCCATACACCATGTACAAACCGTCTCCTTAGTGTGGCATGAGTATACAAACTAGAACAAATGTTATTGTGCCGAAACCATATTTCTTATGTTATAGCTGCCTTAAACGGTCGCCGTTTCACTTTAAATTCAAAAGTAATCTTCCTTGCCATCAGTTATAGTATTCTACAAACATTAGTATCTTTGTATAATGGAGAAACTGCTGTTTGTCTTTAGTCACAACGACTTTCATCTCTCCAAACCATATTGATATAATTGTACCTCAACCCCAAGTGGAAATCAGCAAAACTGTAGTAGGCAACTAATAGTCTTATGCGTAAACCATTCGTTTCATTTTTCATTACAGTGGCCTTAATATTTACTTTGAAATCGTTAGGATCTTCCTTATCCCAAGTAGAATCGGTCCAGAAAGAATACTGAATGTAGATGGTGAATAACTCAAATCATTTAGTGGAAACCAATTTATTTCGAAACAACAAAAACAAACTGTGCTACCAAATAGTTCTATCTTCGACTTTCATAGGAATACCCAAGATAGTTTCTAAAAGGCACAGACAAACAATTAAATTCCAATTAACTGTTAATGTTTGTCCGTATGATATGATCAGTATTACATTCCATGAACTATTTACCTAAGAGGTAATATTTTAATGATGAAAATCATATAATGTTGCTGGCCTAGTTTTTGAGTAAATTCCCTTGAAGGAGCCGCCTATAAATTCCAGGTAGGTGATATATACAATATCAATCCCGTAGCATCTTGCATCAACATCAATAACATGAAATTAGCTTTAGATTCAAACCTAATATATTTTGAAAGTTACATTACAATCATTGATCCCTGAAAATATGAGATTTGAAATACAAATGCATATTGATGCTGTCTATCATACAAAATATTAGATGCATTTGACCTAAAATCAAGTCTTACTTTCATAACAATTATTTATAATTAAACATTATTTTCCATCAAACCTCATATGTGAGCATATTTGTCTCATATTTACAATTCTTGATATATTAAGAGTGTATTTCAATTGGTTTTCCTACTGTAATAGCGGTAAAAGTATACACAGAAATTAGTTTGGTCCTCGTATGGATATTTAGTATATATTTAAATGTAAATATATGCTGATGCACATTACAACATGACATTCAAAACGGAAAGCAAATGATATCATACAGGTCACGTAAACTATTCCTATTGTTCTTTGTTTCTCCAAACATTGTTCAATCACATTTAATGTGCTTACATAAAATCAGTATAATTTACCTTTCTTATTTGCCTGGAAAACGTACATATCAAAGGTGTGTGCGAGAGTGCCATATAAATGGTAAGCAAATATTGCATCATCTTATATTTTAATTTTTGCCAGTTATAGTAACCAAGTAGCTCCTTTAAGTGGTCAGCGGTCAGGTGTTTCCTAATCAATGTTTTCTCCCTGCCAAAGTCTGAGATTGAGTCGTACTTACAGTGGCTGTTCGGTCTATGCAGTGTAAATTTTCACTTCATGATGAATGCTTTGGTCAAATAAAGGAATATTGTGTGAAGCATTTGCGAAAATTTTCTTTTTATATCTCACCGTACTCTAGTCACATTGGGCAAGTTTCAGAGTCAGATTCAACTGTAACCAAGGTTTTATAATTCTGGCAGATTGCAGAATTAATTCATTTGTTGGATGCTGGGATAATTACTTGTGTTCTCACAACAAAAATAAAAGTCATCCTTTGCACATGTGTGACACGTATAGCTCCAAAGCTAAAGCTATTTCTGATGAAAACATTTTGATTTACATCCCCTTTCATTCGGTTAGTAAGTCATTTAATATTTATTACTGGTCTGAAATGACTGGCGAAGATCCGATTGATGGGTAAAAATAGTTAACCAAAACAAGTCCTTTTGATTCAATTCATCACAGAACTCTCACATGAGGTGACTGTCTTTGAGTCATTTTTTTATATTCAAATTGATTAAAAACAAATGTCCAATACTTACCATTTTCTGGATTTTCTGATACTTCTCTATTCTTAGTCGCATTTGTAACCAGTTCTTAAAAGATTAAAGAAATACGATGTGGATACACGCACAGTATCTGATCGATAACGAGATCCCATTTGTCGCAGAAGAGCATATTTCGGCGAATATTCAAAGTTATTTTATTGAAGAAAGCATCTTTAAAATTCTAAACATGGGATATTTAAAAAGAATATATCAAATAATGTTGTGATGAATATAAAAATATCCTCACTAGTAACTCTCTATATCTGCATCCGGGAGAATATCAACTATCAAGGAAAGGGCAAAGTTGATGAAACTACGATGAAGCAGGTATTAAAAGTCAAATATAGACACTTGATACTACTGTTTTGCATATCATGCATTCGTCGAAATGACAATCTCTGCGGTGTGTATCATCCCTTAGTATACAATCTGACTTCATCCCATCCCTGTCAAAGACACATTTGATGCGAAGTTCACCAGTAATAAAAGAAACAGAATTTAGAGTAACCTAGTAAACAGTGCACTGAAGTAGAGAAACGTGCAAGTATGGAAATTAATTGGAACGTACACCGGTAAAGATTATGTAAATGTTAAAAGGCAATAAAACCAAAATAGTCTATTCACAATTGCAAATGTTGAACCTTGGTTATCATGGTTCAAAATCAGTACAGTTAAAATCACAAGTCATGTCCGCTAATTTTAAAATAAGACCATCAAGCTTGCAAGAATGTAATTAAATACAAAATCTGGACCGAATTAATTTTGTATGGGCAAGTATCATAATTATTTTCATTCACTGAATATTACAAGAAGTATTTTAAGAAAAAAAAAGTTTTGATAATCAACTCATTTTCAACAACACCATTGATGGAAGAGGATTAGCGATAACAGTAGTTCTGAAACAGTTATGGTGGAGTGTTAAAGGGCAGATGAACGCTATTAGAACCAAATAAAACCAACTACAAACAATTACGAGAGTGTCTTAAGTGTAAAGCCCTTATCCATACAATTGTAAATTCAGGCGTATTAGCTATATACAGATTTTCAATATGGCAACATTTAGGTTTTATCAGATTCATTTTAATACTGCAACACGATACATAGTTCAAGAAAGTAAATATTTTCCCTCTTTTGTTTTAATAAAGATCGTATAGGAATCAATTCTGAAAAAGTCACTTTTGCAAGATGTCTGTATTTTTGAGATCTTTTTGTTATAAATGCAACCGGTGTTTTTAAACAAAAACCACAATGACACAATTGTATGAATGGCCTTGCCGTTGTGGTATGCTCTGTTGGATACCATTTTCATTTAGAATAATCTGGACATCACGATAGGTCTCTAATTGAAAGAGTCATACTACTATGATAATCAGGAGGAGTAATAATAACAAGAGTTTTAAGATGGATGTCAGATTGGCCAAAACTGAATACCAGATCATAACTATTTTAATGTAGAACCAACACGTAATCATAAGAACTAATTTAGTGAAAACTTCTTGTTGATGTGATCATCTTTGATGAAGGGGTAATGATGATAAAATGTTCCAACCGGCGGTGGGAATATTTGATGCCCAATGGGAGCCCTTTAAATTTAGAACTATCTAGATCTTGGAATTAGTATCCAGTAGGAGTAGCAACATCAGTCTAAGGGAATGTTCGGACAAATGTCCAGGCATTGTTCAGCACTTCGTTATCTACCTATACTAGAATAATCCTGGTCAAACTTATGTACCTCCATTTATTGTGAGGTGTTTCTGTCATGACAGCAAAGAAAAGAAATACCAACGTTCAGAATATTTAACTAGTAGAACTTTTTCCCTTGTATATATGAACTCACTTTCAGCCACATTGCCAGTCTGACTTTCCTCCTGTACAGCTTTCGACTCCGACGAAATGGTTTCTGAATAAGAAAGCAAACATGAAAATACAGTTGCACTTATGACGCAGTATCATAGACAACGACGTTTAGACACGAGCAGGGTAAATCTAATGTCAATTATATAATAATTATTAGACGCTACTGCATTAGTTTCCTTAGCTGAGATATAAATCCATGTGTGCAAGCTGACAAGAAAAACAAATTCCAATCCCTTAGTCAAATTTGTAAGGAATGTTCAAGAACAATAAAACAGAAAGAACCTAGTTTCTATCTGACTAATATATTTACATCAGTAAATTCATATATGCCATTCATTCGCCTTATCGTTTGAAGATATTACTCTTAGGACATCACGGTTCGAAACATTGCTATTTTCAATTCATTTATAGCCAACTAAGCATCACAATATACTGCTTTACAAACACTCTGCAATCATGACAATCCAGTCAGGAGCAGTTGCAATAACAATATTTTCAAGATAAATGTCATATCAGCGACTTTTTTGTGATATTACAGTCAACTGGACATTCAAAGAATTCTTTTAAAATATCTTCATTTTAATCAAGACTTTGCATGATGTTTTGTCATAAAAATTACAAATATCAGACGTATTGGTAAAAATTGTGTCATAGTTTAAACAAACATATTCCAATTAATGACATCGCCATACACTAAATAGTTACATCTATCTTCTGTTAGCATTCAAATTACTGACAAGATTTAATGAAACACATTTGAAATTTACGCAGAAATTCGTAGAACAAGATAAATATTAAATTCCAAAATTATTTTGCACACTATGAGGGACGTAACGTTCGTGCTAAACGTTTAATGTCTCAAAATCGGATACTTTTATTGCATATCCTGTATATTCACAATGTTGCAAGGATAGCACATTTTGTTTACCTAATTCATTATACATGTCGTACAAAGAAATCACAGATATTTATTTTATGATTTATCCACATGATTCCAATTTATAAGAGCTTGACCACATACACGGCATTTTTTTTTAAATTGGCAATGGAGAGGGATGTCTGGCAAATTTCTCAGCAGAGTTTTCTGTAATAAACAAATCTTTTTGTGTGAAGTTCTTGCCAAAATAAAAAGGAAAGTGAAATAATTTGTTTGAAATTGGTGAACTAATTCAGTTCAAGTTCTAAGTTCATCTAAAATACAGAAGAAATAGTACAAGTGACAAAACTGGTTTCAAGGACTTTAGATTTTCTATCAAACTTCATGCTAGTTAAGTAGCGTCTTTTCATGTCCAGTGGGATGCACGTTTCATTTCAAGCTTACAGAACACGTTTTGATACTAAGCAGAGGCTCCTTTCATACGTTATTCTTCAGGGACAAACAAAGAGTATTATCGCATGCAGGTATTGCTGATAAATCCATTACGTTATGGCAAGATGTAATATGCACATAACTGTCCCATTCCACGGAGTGATAAAGTGTAAGTGGTTTTAACATCATGTTTCTCCTAACGAAACATGTGACTAACCTGAAATAAGAGGAGAAAGTTTTAAAAAATTACTCATCCTAACATTACCTCCATGAGACTATGCAATGAGACAGTGTGTACAAGAAATAAAAGCATCAATGCTATGGATGAAACAAAGGACACTAACATTTAAATTATATAAAACAAACAAACAAAATAGAATACGAATCAAGTTAAACTACAAAACAATAATGTTAAAACAGTATGTCAACTGAAATTTGTCAAATTCATTATTATTCACTTGAAACGTTCTCTAATGCATTTCATGATCTTTAGAGAAAAAGTTAAAATGGCATCAATATACACTTATAACCAATTAAGGATTACAATATTCATATATTGATCCTAATATTAAATATATTAAGTAAAATTGTTTCTTGGGCATTTTAGGTATCACGACATCGTAAAAGCAATGTGATATGTTCCTTGATAGTGCTGAAATTGCAGCACAGAGATTCCTTTGGTGGTTTGCAATACGTCTTTGCCGAACCGAAATAAGATAAAGTTATGTACAATGCCAATCATATGGAAATAAACTTTGACTAAATTGGTGTTTCAAAAATACGGACTGAGTGCAACTTATAATAGGTTCGATAATTTGGAAAGGTTGGAGACGTATCGTGAATGGCATCAACTTCTATACTATATCCCTGCATATACAAGTTTTCATAAAGATACGTCATGAATTACATGTTAAATATATGTAGCATGTTCATCAGGTTATGTGAATAAAAAAGGATATTTAGAAAACTTTAGGATTGGTACCGGAACTCCTCCGAGCTGAAATTCTTGTACTTACATTGCGAGCTAACAAATTTACAAAATAATGTCCACTCCAGTTACTGTGACCTTTGTATTTAACCATTTCGCCAAAATGTAACAGGATTTTTCATTGAAACCATTCATATTTTTTTCATTCGATGCCCCAAAATCAACAGGATTATTAATTATGCGAAATGCAAGCCTGTGATAAAAACGTAAATTAAAGAGTGAAATTGTTTTATTTCAATCGCAAATGACGCTGACCTTTCATCAGCTAATGCCACAATCATAGAAGGTTATCACCTGTCCAAAATGCAAGCCATTTACGGCAATTCTTAATTGCAGATTTTGAAAACTCGAGTTGTTACTGTACGGAAAACATTTTCTTGTTTGTGTCATAGAGACCCTGACTCCAGAACGTCTAACCCTCAAATTGACAGGGTTCATTCTTTACCTAAAGTTATTATTTCCTACCGATGAACACCAGTAGACAGTAGACATCTTCAGCTTTTATATTGAGACTAAAATATAAACAGGCATATGGATGGACAACATACCCAGTGCTAACGAATTCAATAGCCTGATGACTGGGACCCTCTAATTTCAGATCGGGCACCTCCTATATTCTAAACGATGTTCCCTTTGGGCTTGTTGAAAATATATAACTATTTGCAGCTGAACATTTTGATCGCGCTGATGAAATGTGAACATTTGTGTTTAAATTGCTGAAGAACCACACGTTACTAACATTTATTCCCTTGTGTGCACCTGATAAAGATCGTCTACGTGTCTTGCTTCTATCAAAGGACAAAGTTTGTGTACAAAGTGAGACCTATGACCTAGCGATGGAAAATAGATTGCTGGAGTTGCCCACAATTAGCACTCACTCGGTTTTAAATAACATGTGACTTAATCAGCCCTACCACACAATATTCAAACACCATGTACCGCACAAATGGTTTATTTTTTAAATCTACCGCTTTGTGAAAGAATGTTTTAAAGAAAAGGTTAAAGAAAGAAATTCGTTTACACTTTCTATGTATGCATTACAAACTCCAGCCAGAATCAGCCTACTGGGTAGTGGAAAAGTTCAATTAGTTGTGGAATCTGGTGAAATGGTCTAGGTCTGATTAATGTCATTAAGGCTAGCATGTCTACACAACAAGGAGTTATTGTTGCAATCATGAAAACTTGGCTATAAATATGATGCTTTTTCACAATACATGGATCAAATGTTATTCATGATGATTTTTAATCTTTGATTAAAAACCGCGTGTTCTTTACTCAGGCAGCAAAATTGCAAGAACACTTTTGATTTGATTGTCTTGTTTACTTGCTACTGCTTATTTCAAGATTACTCAAGTTAAAATTGTATAGAAAATACATGAATTGTTCCTTGGACCCTCCCTTGTTCAGAATCAAACTAGTATAAGGCCAAACAGGCTACAAATATTAAGCATTACCAATTCAAAACATTAGAAGTGTAAACAGAGATGAATATTACTGTCAGATTAGTTGTCTTGCCCCATTTTGCCCCTTTGGGATCAGACTAATCGCCATAGCCTATATTATCCATGACTTAGCCAAAATAAAGCATACAATGTGCAACCAGCATTAATAATCCATGTTTATGGGGCTGCGTACAGTATCATTATAAATCTTGGTGCCGGTAGCCAGTATTGGGTCGATACTTCCGAGGCTATATAAGCTCGCTGCGTGATTATGCTATTCAGACACACATTTTATCCAACCGGTCGACCCTACATGCATTACATTCGGAGAAAGATAAGTTATTTTGACTTAATCTGCACAGAGTTAAAACAGCTATTGGTATTGAAAAATAACTGAAATATTTATAGTGAAAAAATATGAAATATCCGGTTGACCTAAAATTAATATTTATGTTTAGTAACTACGTATTGTGCGATATTAATTGATTATGGGAGGGGCCAATTACGTATTTTCCAAACTTTTTCTTAACGTTGAATACGTGTATCTTCATTTACACTCTGATCACAGAAGGGTAGCCATGACAGCTAATATGCCATACCATCAGACACAACACCGCTGATTCGAGTCAAACTTGCAGAGAAAATTTTTCTTTAATAAGTGAAAGTTAGATTTCATTCTGCAGAATCGATTTTGTAATGTACACGTGGCACACATATTTATTTATTAGAGCGCATTTTTGCGGAAACCGCCATGACATTGGACTACCATTTTGTCACGGAGGTGCAACTAGAATTTCGATATTAAAATCCAAACACAAACACCAAAACCAAAATTCGAATCCAAAACCGCAACTCAAAAACATTGAAGCAAGCACCTAAAATCCAAACCTCGTTCCACAAAACAACAAGCAAACAACTTGAAAAATACTGTAACCTGCATATCAAAAAGGGAAAACAGAGTAGCTATACAATGCGAGTTCATAGAACAAACCACAAATGTAATAAAATACAAATACTTTCATCCCCCAAATATATAAGCTGTTTTCCAAAATAGGGGTCTTCGTGTGCTAACATCTGCACCACTATATATTCTAAAAGAAAACGCATACAAGGGCCAGAGTGTCAAACAAACTTGTACACGTTCGCGGGTCCTTCTACATTTTTCGACGATGTGGACGTGTCTGGATACCTTAGCAGCACAATATATTGTATACACCAAAGGCTGCGCATTTGTACAATATGGTTTGGTGGATGTACCAGAACAGTTTTTGCCGATATCCTGGAGTGTTGAAAAATCTATTACAACAAACAACAATATCCAACCAAACGTTTGCATTCTGCATACAAGTCTTGGTAGCAGCACAGTTACAGTAAGAACGAACAACATACGCGCAGTTATAGTACAATGGACAATACAGCATATATAATACAAATACAGGCTAATGAGCTCGATCTTTATGGAATCTCAGAATAACTCCATTTCTGGTACTCAAATAGTTGCTGTATTTTTAGCAAAAGGCGATGTGTCTGAAATCCCTATGGAACAACTGCAGACGTGTTTGATAGATTTTGAACGACGACTACTCGCCCATGGATATGGACTTTACTTCATTGACTACACACCCGATTTTTCTGGTGTTCTCGATCGATAGTGTCTTGAACAATACATACTTGGTCAAGTGTTTATTAAGCAAAATCGACGACACATGTGTACAGTGCAATAAGTACAATTCTGGACAATACAAACGGTGTTGGAGAATACATCTCTCCATATCTACGAGACACTCGCGAATTATTTGGAGACAACCTAGCAGAATATGCCAACTGTCCAAACGTGCACCTACGAAAAGCATTTCTGCACCAGCATGTACAAGGGGTATCGCTGTATGCGTGTCGATACGCTCTCAGACTCAATTCAAGAACTTCATTAATTGTTGTAGAAGAGGTATTGCAATTGATATCCTAACAAAAACAGTTTGTTGTACACCTACCATCGCGACAGTGGGAAAATCTCACCAACGCGTTGGATTGTTGTATGGCGCTAGCCAATCAGCACAACTGCATAATCTACATAGCCTCGAATGAACATAAAAAGATCATCCGTTTTTCGGAGACAAGCATGGGTCTTGCAGAAGCGGATATCGAAGTCGAAAGCAAATTGGAACAGGCCATGATATAAGCATTGTCGGAGCTTTGTTTAGTTCCTGTCCTACTGACCGAGCAAATATACCTCCAGGGCACGACGATGATATATTGCTAAAACTCCTACGACGCTATACAAAAGACCAAGAAGCATGAACAATACTGGCCGTTTAAAATCCTCCAGTGAAAAGGCACGGTGCTCTAGACTACTTCCATATTCTTCGCATTTATTTTCGACTTGGTGTGATCGAAAGAGCCATGCTATCGGTATAGAAGTATCAGTCTGGCTGCTAGAAGAATTCGCAACTGATGGAAAGATTTTGCTTCTCTGACACAAAATAGACATAAGGGGTTGTTGGAGACTGCAGATGCAAGAACGTTGTAATTATAGCAACCCGAGACATTAGAAGCACTTGCTCAGTCGCGATTACAAAGAAAGGAGATAGAGGACTTGGAACAAACCCTGTTTGTCATCACAACTAAATATATTCCAAACGAGCTCTAGAAATGATATATGAAGCACCGTGGACAAAAAAGAAACAATACATCGTCCAAACAATCAAGCAAGGACGGCTAAGAGGATTGCGACGCAACAAGGATAGCACTGCTGCTGCGAAAGTTTTTCTATATGTTTATGGTTTGAACTATGAGTGGTATACACACACAGTTAGGGCCACAAAAGGTCTAGAAACCGTTCTACGTTTGTACGAAGAAAACCTAATACATCGTCGATCTTCTACATTATCAACTCGCAAACAACCTGGCATTTCCTACTAGAGATGATGGTTTGTGCTTGCTCCACCAGAACTAATGAGGGAAAACATTTTGGAAGAAGGTAGAAGTAGCAAAAGAGTAGGAACTGGGACATGTATGCAGGCTTATTGAAATCTTCGAATCAGCAATACAACGTGTGGGCTCCGTGGACCATATTACAGACGTACTGCGAATATAAAATGCAGAACGTATAAGCGCCAACAAACACAAATTACTACAAGAGTGTCGATATCTATGATGGTGAGTACTTCGGCCACAAATATGCATCAACTATATTTCGAGGCATACCCCTCACCAATCTGTTCAAGGAACTATGTCACAAAAAGTTTGTTTCCATCGGATTATATCTGCCAAATTGTCGATCGTACTATTATTCCGCTGCTTCCAAGACCAACTTTATTCACACAATGCAAACGTATAGGTGGTCATTAAAGGATATAGACAATTGATTTGGCAGACCGGTTGTATAGAGCACATTGCCTTCGATATCTACAATACCTTTGCGGCAAAGGTACACAAACAATTATACGTCGTCAACAAAAATTTAAAGACCAGTGAGTAGCTGCAAATGTGTGTGTCCCTCGTGCTCTTGCAGATTGTCGACGTTGGATATGTCCGGTACCAGATTGATATTGCATACATTGTCATGTATCATATGTAGTGCTACCGATGTTCACGCATAAAGACCCATACTTTGGATTATAGCTGTTGGCACGGCATCAATCATTATATATATATATATATATATATATATATATATATATCCTAGTTGACTGCTTTAATGCTCAAATGTTATGTCATATAAGATTTACTTGAAGATAGAAGTTCCTTTTTATTCAAATTTTTATTCTGTAATAAAGAATACATATTGCAAATTGGTCAACATTTTGGCGAGTTCTCTAAATCTCTCGCCTTTACCGATCAATGCAATCTCACCTCTGTCAGTCAGGGTTCGAGCCTTGTGCTTAACCAATGTCGTTACGTGAGAAAGTTTGTAAGTAGCATCCTGGGTGTCGACGGTTCTTACATTTTTGTTCCGAGTTATGGCTCCACCTATTATACTGGCGGCTGATGTATAGAATATCATTTGTTCAAAAATGGAGTTCAGCAGAATGTATTTCATAGCCAGATTTTTATGGAAACGTACCATGCATATTAAACCTTAATTGCTATCTCTCTTTCAGCAATATATCGGATAGGGACTTTAGTGACTATGGTATATAAATATTTATAAATATTAAATACTTTTAATATTTATTTTGCCATTATAATAATACTTTCTGTGTTATTAATTTGGTTAACTATATTCTCAGTAAGAATATGCCTTCAATATTTCCTACAAGAAAAGCTAGCTTAAATTTAGGTGTGTTTTAGTTCTTAGACTTAGAATGAACACTTTGTCAACTATTAAAATTAGCAAATTGTATTTCATAGGAATGTAAAGGGCAATTTTATCTTTATTAATATAAATTTTATTGCATAGGATGAATAATACACACACACACACACACACACACACACAAACACACACACGCACACCCACCCACAAATATATATATATATATATATATATATATATATATATATATATATATATAGAGAGAGAGAGAGAGAGAGAGAGAGAGAGAGAGAGATAAAGCACAGTCAAAATATATAAATAAAATCATATAGGTAAAATTTATCTTAAATATGTATGGATCTTGATTAAAATATGCAACGTAAGAGTGAAGAATAAATCGTAATAAGACGATGGCTTGCATATATATTGGACGATGTTTTAATATAATTATGATATTGATACAATGATGAAATATTATGCATGTTTCAACACAATATAATTCATATCGAGGAATACTTTATAAAGATAAATACTGGCAATCATACGTGTGTTGATTAAACGTACCGTCAAATGCAGGCATCTATCCTCGATTTAAAGAGTTAGTTATGCCGTAATTTAATGCTAAGGTTCATTTTGACACTGTTGTCTTGTTTATATCCTGACCAACTGTGTACATTAGATAAAGGCGTTAAGTGACGAGTTAAGACAAATAATGTTGCCAACTAATATGTGAACAAACGAATATGTTGACTAAGTCATTAAAACCGATTAAGCCCTCTTATTTGCACAAACATTTGCGAAAATCTAGCAACGTGGGAATTCCTTCCTGCTCCTCACGCGTATGGTAGTTCAAACATAAGTCTTGAATAGCAGCATTTTCTCAACACATCTTCAACACACGTAGTGTGAGCAACCTCTGTCTCTCTTTCCCTCTGTCTCTCTGTCTGTCTGTCTGTCTGTCAGTCTCTCTATCTATCTATCTATCTATCTATCTATCTATCTATCTATCTATCAGAAACCTTAGATGAAAGAAACAAAGATAATGAAATAATATCTTTATTTGTGTATTTGACATACGGATTGCTGCATAAAATGTGACACTTCATGACTCCTTCCAAAACTAAACGGGTCATTTATGTCCTACATTCGGTAATGTGAGGGAAAACAGAGAACATGGAGAAAATAAGTGGAATTTTAGATTTTTTTTGACATTCACATTGCATAGTCAGTACTTCTACAGCACAATCTCATTGATCTCAAGGACCCATATAACTTGTAGTCTCGACATTACCACTGCGATGGACTGACCTGCTCATGATCGTCAGATGTCTCCTTTTTTAAACGTAACAGTGTACTATTTTACTTGACAAGAAGTGTGTTTGAAACCCATATCATGCTTATCAAAATATGCCCTCTATTTTGTGATACCTTCTCTACATTATTCACCACCTAACGGACTACCCTGTTATCAGAAAGATGTATTCCGTATAATGTTAATTTCATGGTAAAATATTATGTCCATTTTACTAAATTTCGTTAATTTCAATTTATATTATCTTTCCTTCATTTCAGCATTGTGCACTTGAAAATATAAACATATGAGTGGAAGGCATATTGTTTACTTAGCCAAAATAAATGTGAATTAAACATTACAAGATAATACGTCATAAATTACACCAAATCTGACAAAATTTTGAAATTACTTAGAAATGAGTCAGTTATCCATACTAATGAGTGAGGTATCCATACTAATGTGGTGTAATTGTGTGTATATATATATATATATATATATATATATATATATATATATATATCATACGCTTGGGGCGCCTGTGCGTCATACGCATAGTTGAGAACTGTTGCCTTTTCGGAAGTCATAGATTGATAGATAGATAGATAGATATATTAAATTTGTGCTTGTTAACATTATCAGATATTACAAAACGCAGAGACTAATATATCAATGTGATGTAATCTACCCAATAATCATTAAACATGTACTGTTGATGGTTAATTGACAGGATTACATAAGAATCCACTCATTATCATAAATAATATTAAGTTCCCTAATTACTAAGTTAAATACTCTTGCAAACAACGAAAACGAGCTTTATAAATCTTTTATTTATTTATGTATTTACTGCTGAGAATGAAGATATTGAAAAGTAATAACGATAGTGGCAGTTGGTACCAATGCAATCTAAACGTTTATATTTGTCCTCTTTTGAGTTGGGAAAAAAAGTTTGCAGTATATGACCAATTTTTACGAAATGGGGTTTTATATTAACCATAACGGTTTTATTCAGTTAAATGTATAGTGTCAGTGTTAGTATACATAAAACAAAATTTGGTTTATTTTGGATTACGGCTGTAACATTACGAATATATTTATTTAGCTCTATCGTAATATCGATATGAGATCTGGAGTGCCATTGAACATTATGTTATTTAAAATGTATTCATTCTATCAGACAATTTTTTTTTACATTTTCGTAATGATGTAAGCCGCGAAAATTGAAAACTCTACCTGAATTTAGTCTATAGGAAATGATCTTCATGCTTGTTGACTGGTCCTCTGTGGTCTCTAAAACAGCAAAGTGCACATGCGTAGACGGTAATGTTTATGTCAATCATTATAAATTTTCACCAAATCTGTAACGTGTGAACAAAGCATCATGCATTTGGTACAACAGGTATCGTGACGATGCGTTAGTTCATGTCGCATTTTTGGTTGCAATATACGCTTATGCTCTATAAACTTATATGTAGCAATTAGAAGCAATATCACGACGACCTTTAAATACTTAGATATTGTCAGATAATTGTCATTTCTTAATATCCCAAAATTCATGTTTTACTTTTTCTCTTTCAACGGCAAAGCTCACATTTAAATTGTTTATCTCCAGGTATACGCTTGTGCATCTTCAACTTTCAAAATTATATTTATTATTTATTATCTACATTTGTTTAACAACTTTCCACTCGGTACCGATCAATACAACACTGCAAATCATATGTTAATCTAAAATACCTTCAACTATGACTTCACAGTAAACTTTTTGTCATAGCTTCACCGGCATTTCTTTGAGAAGCTGGACTATAAACAAAGCAACGTGCAATGGAGCACATATTTCACTTCTGGATCATCACCAAGAGGTTTTATTATCCACTATGCACTGTCGCCGAAATACGCATAGACAACCATAATTTACGCGTATGTTCTAAAGAATGAACAATTACATTTAAATCCATACAAAGAATGCCTAAATCTAACTCTTGTATCACCACCAAAATGAGTGAGGAAAATTGTTCGAGAAATAGATTAGGACTACATTCGTGGGTGCTGAACTGGAAGTACTAATTGTGACCTGATTCCATTTAGAATCAGAATATTCATGAGAATATGAGCTGAGGGTGTTGTTGTCTGTGTGTAGTTCGGCAAGAGTCATAGTGCGTAATAAGGCCTTGGTGATGATCCGGAAGTGAGATTTGTGTTCCTTTGCATGCTGCTCTGTTTACAGTCCAGCCTCTCAAAAGATGCAGGTGAACCTTTGACAAGAACTTCACCGTATAGTCATCTTTGAAGGTATTTTAGATTAACATACGATTTGAATTGATCGTCACACACAGGAACGGTCAATACTGAAAAACAAATGTAGAGAACATACAGTAAAACTAATTGTGTTCTGTGTCATGTCAGGGCGCTATTGATTAAACTTCAAATTTCACGACTTGTGTATACTCATTGTACCAATTAGATATTTAATTAGAATTTTTTGCTCATAAATTCACAGAAATCGTATATGTTGGAGACGGCACTCATTATTAGCAGCGATGTGTTCCTACACCATATACAAGTTGCGATGGGGGATTTTATTTTTCAAAGCTTGTCAGCGAAAATCTCTAAATTATGTGCTAGCACATAATAGTGTTTGTATAATATGGACAGTAAATGTAACATCCAATAGATTGTATGACCTAATGTCGCATATAGATCCTGAGACAAACACATGGAAGAAAAAGCATGTCTACAGACTGACATTAATGGTGAAGTTGAGAAGTCTGACTATTCTAAAGGAGCTCAACGCATCTCATTTATGCCACAATAGTTTGTGTGCAAATGTGGATCACCTGATTCTAGAACCTCATTCCGTTAACAATAATAGGCAGTGCTGCAAAAGTTATGGGCATTGCATTGGCCATGGTTACTTTCCAAAGTGCATGATGAAGTTGAAATTGTACCATGGATTAATACAGGCGTCGTGATATATCATATACACCCACCACATCTATATCGAAATATGTCTGGCATGGAAGAAGAAAGGACGAATGGGTAGATGGATGGATGGATGTGTTGAGTAAGAAGGAGAAACGAAAGAGTGTGGTCTTTATTTAAGTAGACCATGCTGGCATGGCAGTTCTGTATTAAATACTGTCCTTCATTCCTTCCTTCTTTCTTTCCTTAAGCTAGCAAGTCCTGTCATGTTTATTATATTTTGGAACTTTTAAGCTTTTTTATTTTGCTATTTAATTTCGTTATTTGTGTCTTCATATTCAGAGAAAACTGTTTCGACCTCTCCATATGTCTTGTCAGATGGTATTAAGTAACACAACTGCACATAACATACGTTGTGTTACCTACGAATTTCCTTACTACAGTTTTCCCTTCTGTACCATGTGTTATTCATGGTGTCTTTGAATACTGTCATTTTGCACATGGAATTAATATAATCTTTTCTATATGCAGTGTTTATTGACTCATACTAAACCTGTGCATAGGATTGACCGCCCTTGGAGTCTAGCAGTCCGTTGCAATAGTCAGACTTTATATTGCCTTGCCGAGTCCTGTACCTCAGATGGGCCTTTATCATATTTGTCCTGTACCTCAGATGGGCCTTGATCATATTTTCTCGTCTTGCTAGAATACGTTGTCTGCTTTGTAGACACTTTTGATACAACTGATGATAAGTGCAGTCTTTATGCATCGTATTCAGTGATCTGATAGTACTTGTTGAAAGTTTACCTCCCAAGTCTGTCACTTTTGCTTTTAGGGATGATCCCAGGCTGGTATTAAGTCTGTGTATTGCTGAGTTCACTCATGCCTCGAAGTTTCTGGAATAGTTCACATTTGTAGGTAATGAAACATTGATTAGTCGAATCACAGCCTCACATTTCTGTGTGTTTGTGTTCAGTCGAGGTCTTTCTACACTATTGCAGGAGAGTTTCATTTTCAGAACTTTTAGCAGGATATTCTTATCATTCACTGTCATTTTGAGATGAGTCACTTGATGATGGCCCAGGTATGCTGATCGCATCCACCAGCTGATAATATTTCCTCCCCGACAGACCTTTGGATAATGCCGGCATTTCGAGAAGTCTTCTGAATAACAGCACAGAATGGAATCCAGTACTTCGGGATGTTAACGTTGCATTTTTGTAACATCACCACTATTTTCCTTCATCATTTGCTTGAAGATCAAACAGCTGACTGCTTCAATGTCTTGGCTGACAATTTTCTGTTTGAACCTTTTTCATTGTCGTGTTCTTATTCATGGAAACATGTTTTCACTTAATATTGCAGAATTATACCGTTTGAACTAACGCCCCAAATGGAGGTGATACGACAGTCCTTCTTTTTCCCCACATTAGATGCAGAATGTTATAACTATCTTGGAAGCCAGAATCAGTCTGTTCATCTCCATATGTTGTTGCATGTCTAATCAAATTTTGTTTGCAGCAAAAACGTTTTGCCCATTTCTCTTGTCGTTTCATACTTTGAATGTGGTACAACTGGTGACAGATTTGCAGTGCAGTCAAAGAGGCCTCCTGGACATTGCACATCAATAACTTTCCCCTTCAGCTATACTCCAGTCCAACACAGTTCGTTTCCTATTGTAGTCCCCACAATGTATTGTTTCTCTGTAACAGTTTCACAGGTAATTCCAACAGCTTGCGATGCAATTTGACCAGTTTTATTTTCCTGTCCAAAGCTAATGACATTGTATCTTGCGTCAAAAGCAACATATATTTGCTCCGGATGCTGAACACCAAGCATGATATTAACCTGTCTTACTACTTTCAGCTTGTCTGTCATATCTATTTTATTGAGCTCCACAGTTGTTTTGCCTACAGTGTTGAAGGCCCTTTGCATATATGTTCTGCTAGCTGGCGGAATGTCAGTGGCTGCAACACCATGACAAGTATCTAGCCCTAGTGTTGCTCATTGGTGTATTTTGTTGTCCAACTTTAAACATTATATTTACAGCAGCAGGATTTCGCTCGTGTTTATTTCTCCTCATACAACGTATACTCTGGTGACTTACATATGCAGTTTTTACACATCATAATATACTTCCAAGCAAGTCCCCATTTTCTTTCATTAGCAATTTGGAACTCTGGTCTGCCATATATGTTGACTTGAATACCATGGCGAAGAATGATATGATTCCACGTTTCAACATGTTTTCTCTTCATACAGATCATACGTATCCCATCGTACTCATCCAATTCAGTCTCTTTCATGTCCAGTTTTGCTTTGGATGATGGTCGTAGAAATATTGCAGACCCAGGTGTTGCATTACAGTCTGGTGCCTGAATTGGCTGGAGACCACAGTTGGTCGGCTTTGTCACTGCTATGAGAGAGATCTTGTCTGCATCCGTTATTCTGGTCACTGGAACAGATGTAGCACTGGAACTTGATATAATATTGTCAGTCAGATACGTGACTCCTTTGTTATTTGGTATATATCCAGGATTAAAAACGTTGTCTTCCTCTTCTTATACAACTTCATGGTTTCAGTTACAATAACTGCATGTAAATACAAGAAGCATCCTCTCTCTGTGACTTATATAACTAGGAAAAGGCATGCTAGATTGGTTTCAGAGAACTACACCAAATCTTCAATACTATTGGAAGCCTAGCATTTGAGGACTCCTCCACTTAATGTGTGTAAATGGTGTCATGTACTTGGTTAGTACCCCTAGCTAGAGTATTTAGATGCTACTAGATTTCAAGTGCTACCTTTGATGACAAATTATGGTTTAATTGCTCCACACCTGATAATGACAACCATTGATGTTCACAATAAAGAAAAGGAGAAAACTTTGCCATATACTAAAATTTGTCAACTTCAGTTTTAAATTGTCATTAAAATTGAAGTTAAATTTAAATTTTTAAATACAAATATATGTCAGTTTTTAACATTACATTTTCTAGAAAGGTTGAACAGTCAAGTTTAATATCTTGTTCTTTCCAGATTGGTGTTCGGATTCAAAACTAACTAAAGATTTTTGGACGTGTTTATCCTGATTAGCAAAATCACAATTAAACTCTACGTTTCGTACATTTTTTCATTCGATCATTTGCAATCAGCTTGTACTTGTGTTACAGTGGTGTCAGCTAAAAGCCTGTAACTGTCCTACTCATGGATGAAATTCCTTTAAACTTTGCGGCAGGTTTAAGAGACACTGATTTGATTATGGATGGCAGTTTTGTTCATTGAGGTGAAATTGTCTAACCCTGTCAGGAATCGGGTCGCAATTAGTACTTCCAATTTAGTACCCACGAATGAAGTTATAATCTAGATTTAGAACATTGTTTCCGTTGGCATTTTGGTGGTGACAGAAGAGTTATATTTATGCATGTTTTGATACGGATTTAAAGGTAATTGTTTATTCATGAGATTATGAGCTCAGGGTGTGGCTATCCGTGTGTATTTCGGTGACAGTGCACAGTGAGTAATAAGGCATTGGTGATGATCTGGAATTGAAATCTGTGTTCCATTGTATACAGGGCTTATTTAGTAGAAACAAATATTCTACACAATTTTATTTCTTGAAGGCATTAGCATACTCAGACAAGTATATATTGAGTATATATTGGTAAAACAAATTAACTATATTAATTGTTTTCAGTGTTAGCATATAACAAAAGCATTAAATAATCCACTATAAACTGATACAACATGAATTCAGAGAACGAATATTAACATACAGTGTTTTATACAAAGATTATCAAATATATATCTTAAAGTTCCATAAAATTAAGACTATAGATGTATGGTATCAAAGTGTGATATTGTAAGGAACCCAATTTTATTTTTTTATTCTACACATTATTTGTTATTTTTAGAATACAGTACAATATGAAATAAATGACAGATTTTATATAAATCTCATAAAGGTACTGCAATACTCAGAATGGTATACATACAAAAAAAAAATGTAAGAAAAGCACTAAGACACACACACGCACACACACACACACACATATATATATATATATATATATATATATATATATATATATATATATATATATATATACATTCTCTTCTTCAAAGAAAGATTCATAAAATGCATTTCATCTTTCAAGAGAGACAATACCACCATTTTAGTTCATTAATCATTTTCTTCATTTGAATTATTTCAGGGTCCATACTGCTATGATAATTAAGATGAATCATATTGTATTGAGTTAAATCTTAACCCTGGTAGTGAAAAAGCCATATATATATGGTTTAAGGTACCTTAATCTATATGCATATCTTTTATGTATAAAAACAAACTTATTTTTTTATGTAATTGTTGTTGTTGTTGTTGTTGTTATTAATGCCATTTATCAGCACACGATAGACTATGCATGGCAGCCAGTATTAATGATGGAGGAAGAACTCGAGAAAATCCCGGGAAGAATCACCGACCCATGAAAAGCTACTGGAAGCTTTCTCACATACCCACATTAACCAAATCCAAGATTCGAACCCACGCAGACAGAGGGGAGATGGCAGTGATCCGTAACGGAGAGCGCTTTAGACTATTCGGCCACTCGGGTCCCCAATTTTTGTAATACCAACAAAAACAATAATTATATTTCTCCATTTTCACAACTTCTTTTATCATTTAACAAAAGTATGTAATGTTTATGATAATTGATTGTAATATATCAAAATTTATTTGTCATGTGCTCTGTATATGTAGGACTATTGGAGCATAGATCCAGTGACGTCAACAGCATTATTTCTTCTGTTATGTGATGTCAAGGGATAGATTTCTCATCCTTATGAGCTTCTTTCATCTTTGCAGCAATGCAAAATATGTCGCCACAGGTAATATAAACAAAATTAAATGTTTAACACTTCTGAAAGCATGTTATGTCTGAATCATATTATATAATAAAAAATTAATTATTAGATAACTAGTATAATACATAAGTATGTTGATTTGGTTGAAATATAAATTATGTTATAACATTGTCCCAAGAAGAATGACATGAAATAAAATGTGAACGAATATATATTTTTAAAAAATCATATTTTTAAATAAAAGAATGTTGCATTTAATATTATTATTTTGTAGAATACTGTATAATGTTTATTTCAGGTGTCTCTAGTTACAATCCAGCCAGAAAACTTGGCTGTATCTTTAATAACATAATCAGTAGATTTCGTTGTGTTTTTGTACCAAATATATACCTGTCTTTGGATGAGGGGATGATCCCATGGAGAGGGAAACTGTCATTCTGGGATTATAATCCTGATAAACCCATACAGTATGGGATTAAGTCCTATATGATCCGTAACTCTACTAATGCTCCAATTTTATATTGTATGTTGGTAAAAGTAATACACCTGTAAGTGAAAATGGTAAAACATATGACCTGGCTATTGACATGATGTGCAACCTTTTGGGACAGGGTTATACTTTGTTTATGGACAGTTAATATTCATCTCCCAGACTGTTCCTAGACCTATGAGAATTAGGAACAAGTGCCATTGGGACTGTTCAAAGCACTAGATGAGTGATTCCACAAACTATTAAAGACAAGAAACTTACAGTTCAACAAGAGACTTACACAATGCACACTGGTCCATTAGTAGCCATGAAATACAATGATAAAAAGAAGTCATTCTCCTTGTTACAACAGGGACAGTACAGAATATTCAGACTGGCAAAAGTGACCAGAAAACTGGCCTAGCTATTGAACGGCCAGATATAGTCAAGTTTTATGATAAATATGGGGGGGGGGGTAGATAGATCAGATCAAAGGGTATTGTATCAATGCTTTAATTTGAGAACACTCAAAGCTTTCTTTCATATACTCAATTCAACATTTTTAAATGCTTATATAATATATAAAATATCACCTACACATGTAAAATCGCATCATTGTGTCTTTAGATGAAATTTAATATCTCAGATTGCTGAAACTGCTGGTTTTGTTGCATAAATCAAAAGAGGGATAATCAGATCATCTTGAGAAGTCGTAATGAGGCTGGAGGGTCAACATTTTGTATGCAAAATCATTAATCAAAATTCTGATTATAATCAGAAAAGGTGTGTGCAGTTTGTGGTCCAGCAGAAAAGCAAATAAATGCCTCCAAAAGGATGCAGAAAAGGCAAGCTGGGAGAATTACTTTGTCTTACACATTGCTTTGAACTATACCATACAAAGAAGGAGTACATAATATAATACAAGAAAATGAGACTGACACAAAATAACAATGAATAAGACAATTTCATCTTAGATATGGAAGACACTTAAATATGAAGAAAAAAAAGTAAAGTATATAAAATGTTATAAAATATTTCAATGTATTGTAACACAAACAGGTGAAAAAGTGAGCACCACTATTACCACTGTCTATATCATATCAATATTACCACTATCTATATCATGTCTTCGGCCACCTGAAATATGATATGAACTGCTTTCTATGTTTCAGTTTTAATGTAGTGTAACAGTATACATGATTTCTCATTATATTTATTCATTAGCAGAATTGTATTTCTGGAAAAAAATGCAATAAGATATTTATAAGTTTAGTAAGATATTAAGTCAGATTCATTGTCATGTCAGTACTGTCTTATTGAATATGCAATAGATTTTCAAGTGTAAACCATCATTTATGTTTATAATTCCTTTCAGATAGTTTTTCTTGTTGTTGTTTGTATTGGTTATTGATTTCTAACAACACTGAACATTTTACACAATAAAATATGTTACTGTTTCAACAATGTTATTTTTATTTTTCTGTTAATTATCTAACAATATTCCTTCTACAGCATACTTATCAAGACCGAAGAATCGACCGCTCTGGTGGCCTAGTGGTTAGAGCATCTGCCTCGGAAATGGAAGGTCATGGGTTTGATCCCTGGCAGAGTCATACCAAAGACTTACAAAAATGGTACTTACAGCTCCTTCGCTTGGTGATCAGCATTAAGAGGTTAGTGTTAGGACTGGTCGGCCTGGTGTTAAGATAATGTGACTGGGTGGGACATATACTACATGTCTGCGGCATGACGCCACAGTGCTAGACATCACTCTAAACTGTGACATTGCAGACATCATATTAATATGACTGAAAAATTGTTAAAGCTACATTAAAAATCCAAATCACACACACACACACACTCACACGCCAAAGAATAATGCTTCATTATCAAAAATGTACTTGTACAAGTATTAAACATGGGTTTCAAAGAATGTTGGATACAATAACTTTTAAAATATGTAATGATCCAATAGACAACCAATAGATTTTAAAATTTGTTCATTTTTAAGACCACTGTTGTTGCTATGAATATGTATCATTTATTGCAATAAGATATAAGGATGGGAAAGTATCACACAATTCTTGAACCATCACATAAAGTTCAATTATTCTATGCAGTGGCAAAAAGAACTTTAAAATTCATTCTTATGCAGATAATGAATAATATGTGGTGTTTCTTGTTGGATTATTATTTGTAGGAAGTCTGGGGGTAATGAAACAAGTAACAAGTTATGATAAGTATTTAATTTGAGAGGAAAAATGTACATTTTGAAAATACAATATTCATAAAAAAATAATTTCAATATGAATTTATAACAATGGTCACCAATTTTTTAAATTTACTTAATTTGGTTGCCATGGCAACTGTAATAAGTCTGATGATTTGATTGTAAAATACATGTACAGAACAAGAAAACTTCGCAGTATTATCTGTACAAATGTCATATAATTCTGTTTAATATAACTGGTTATAAAGCGTTCATCCTGGCGTTACTAAACACTATTAATTCTAAAAACAATATACCATAGGCAGGTTAAGAAGTTACAAACAATTCAGCATGTCAGTGGATGTCTTGTGAAAACAACTCAACACTACCAGGGTTAATTTTGACAGGATGTCATCAATTTTATAGTATATCTGTGTCATTTATCACTAACAATATATAGTACAATGTAGAGGGATACGGATTAATTTGATATAAATTTCACAGAGGGATTAACAGATTCAGACCCGTTTTCATAGACAAAACAAACATAATGCATGAGCCCTGATTTCATGAATTTTGTCTGTGTATAAAATAAACTATTTAAATAATGTACAAAGATGAATGGGTTGCTTTAAAAATATTTAACTATTACAAAATTTAAATTTCTGATGCAAGATATACAGTCTTACATTATTTCATTTCATATTTTATATCTGGAAATAATGAGAAGGATCATATTTTAAGCAAATGTAAATGTCACACTCAGATCCCACAAAAAACCTAATAATATTCTTAGAGTTCAAATCAGCCAAGCATATGGGTCAAATCAGCCCAGCATATGGGTCAAATCAGTCCAGCATATGGGTCGAATCAGCCCGGTATATGGGTCGAATGAGCCCAGCATATGGGTCGAATCAGCCCAGTATATGGGTCGAATCAACCCAGCATATGGGTCAAATCAGCCCAGCATATGGGTCGAATCAGCCCAGCATATGGGTCGAATCAGCCCATCATATGGGTCAAATCAGCCCCGGATATGGGTCGAATCAGCCCATAATTATCTGGGCCAAATAAGCCAATTACCAACAGTGATAGTCAAAACCAGGATGGTTCAGGAACCCAAAAGAAATGGATGTATGTTATTGTATTATCATGGGCCTCTATTTATCACAAACTTCACCTTTCAATCAATTATCTTGTATATATAATCACATGTCTCTTCAAATTACTACTAGCCCTAATCATTTTATTGCAAACTACACATGTGAATGGTTTATCTCCAGTGTGTACCAGCATGTGTTTCTTTAAAACACTATTTTCGCTAAATACTTTTTTGCATACATCACATTTGAATGGTTTATCTCCTGTATGTATTCTCATGTGCCTTTTTAAATTACTACTTAGCCCAAATATTTTATCATAAACTTCACATTTGAATGATTTTTTTTCCAGTATGTATTTTCCTGTGTTCCTTTAAAGCACCATTTTGCCTATATGATTTATTGCAAACTTCACATGTGAATAGTTTATCTCCAGTATGTATTCTCATGTGCTTTTTTAAATTACTACCCTGCCCAAACGATTTATCACAAACTTCACATTTGAATCGTTTTTCTCCAGTATGTATTCTCCTATGCTCCTTTAAGGCACCATGTTGCCTATATGTTTTATTGCCAACTTCACATGATCAAAAACTTCACATTTGAATGGTTTTTCTCCAGTATGTATTGTCATGTGCCTTTTTAAATTACCACCTAGCCCACATATTTTATCACAAACTTCACATTTGGATGGTTTTACTCCAGTATGTATTTTCATGTGTGTCTTCAAACAGCTATTTAACCCAAACATTGCATCACAAAGCTCACATTTAAATTGTTTATCTCCAGGTATACGCTTCTGCATCTTCAACTTTTTAATGTGTGTACATATTTTCTAGCAAACGTCACATTTGAATGTTTTATCTTCAGAATGTATCACCATGTGCTCATTCAAATTACAGCTTTGTCCAAACATTTCATCACAAACTTCACATTTAGAAGTACATCTCCGTAGAATGGCGTACTATATACATAAACGGACACCTCATCACTCCTACTGTCGCTCTGCACACATAAACTTCCGGTGTTTTCAAAATCGATCATTTCTACTTGGGCTCAGATCAAAATTAATTTTACTATATATTATCTACATTGGTTTATCAAATTTCCACTGTGTACCGATCAATACAATAATACAAATCATATGTTAATCTAAAATACCTTCAACTATGACTTCACAGTAAACTTCTTGTCATAGCTTCACCGGCATTTCTTTGAGAGGCTGGACTATAAACGAAGCAACGTGCAGTGGAGCACATATTTCACTTCTGGATCATCAACAATAGGTTTTATTATCCACTATGCACTGTCTCCGAAATACACACAAACAACCATAATTGACGCTCATATTCTAAAGAATGAACAATTACCTTTAAATCCATACCAATAATGCCTAAATCTAACTCTTGTATCACCACCAAAATGAGTGAAGAAAATTGCTCTAGAAATAGACTAGGACTACATTTGTGGGTACTGAACTGGAAGTACTAAATGTGACCTGATGCCATTTAGAATCAGACTATTCATGAGAATATGAGCTCAGGGTGTTGTTGTCTGTGTGTATTTCGGCGACAGTCACAGTGAGTAATAAGGCCTTGGTGATGATCCAGAAGTGAGATTTGTGTTCCTCTGCATGCTGCTCTGTTTACAGTCGAACCTCTCAAAAATGCAATTGAAGCTTTGACAATAACTTCATCGTATAGTCATCTTTGAAGGTATTTTAGATTAAGATACGATTTGTATTGATCGTCACACAGAGGAACGGTCAATACTGAAAAATAAATGTAGAGAACATATAGTAAAATTAATTGTGTTCTATGTCATGTCAGGGCGGTATTGATTAAACTTCAAATTTCACAACTTGTGTATAATGATTGTACCAATTAGATAATTAATTAGAATTGTTAAAAATCAATTAGAAATGCAATTAATTTTTACCCAAAAATTAAGAATGAATTTTTCCTCATAAATTCACAGAAATCGTATATGTTGGAGACGACGCTCATTATTAGCAGCGATGTATTCCTACACCATATACAAGTTGCGATGGGGGATTTTATTTTTCAAAGCTTGTCAGCGAAAATCTCTAAATTCTGTGCTAGCACATAATAGTGTTTGTATAATATGGACAGGAAATGTTACATCCAATAGATTGTATGACCTAATGTCGCATATAGATCCTGAGACAAACACATGGAAGAAAAAACATGTCTACAGACTGACATTAATGGTGAAGTTGAGAAGTCTATTTTAAAGGAGAGTAATAATATGGGACGATATAGGGTCAATGGGAATTAGCATTAAAAACACCCCTAGGACGATAATGGGTATATGTAAATTTAACATGGACAAAACCCCTGGGACGATATAGGGTCTATGGGAATTAGCATGGACAAAAACCCTGAGACTGTATAGGGTCTATGTAAATTTAACATTAACCACCCTGGGACTGTATAGGGTCTATGTAAATTTAACATGGACAAAAACCGTGGGACTGTATAGGATCTATGCAAATTTAACTTGGAAATTTGGGACTGTTGAGCGTCAAATGGAATAGGGTCGGGACCCTATAATAAACAGGTTCCAACCTGATGGGTCTATGGAAATGGAACAATCGAAAATTGAAACAGGGAGGGGTCTCTATTTTTTTTTAAACAAAAAATAAAAATAAAAATGGGGTTAGGCAATGAAAGTCAAGATCTTTTCGAGAGATTGGAGGGGCCCTGAAAAGGGCCTTTGGGTTTCTTCTTCTTCTTCTTCTTCTACTTCTTTTTCTATTCCTCCACTTCTTCAACCATCTTCTCACTTTTGCCACTATTCCTGTCTTCTTTTTCCCCGTTTCTGGCATCCAGTCAGGATGTCCTAGAGCTCTGAACTTTTCCTGAACTTTTATCCAATTCTGATTCAGCCTCTCAAACTCTGACAGTTTCTTTTTGTTTTCCTCATCCTTTCTTTCTTTACTCCATGTCTCCTATATCTTCTTTACTTCTTCCGCCATCACTTTTCTGATTAATTCTTCAGCTTTCTTCAGCTTTTCCAGGCCTCTTTTCACAAAGTGCCAACCTAACCATCTCACCATTCCTTCAAAAAAAAAAAAAAAACACCTTACTTCTATAACATTATCCAAGGCCTCTTTTAACATTCCAATTTTGACATATGGAGGATTAATAAACCCTCTCAACTTCTTCACTTATTCTTCTATTAACTCCTCTATCTTCTCCCTGGCTACTTTTAGTTTGTTAGCAAAGTCCAGACATTCTCTTTCAATTCTTTCCACTACATATTCACTGTCTATCATCCAGTAGTATGTTTCCTTTAAGTTGTTGAAAAGGTCAGATACAGCTACCATCTTCTTTGTTTATTCCGTGGAATGGTGTGAACGATTGTTGTTTGTTTGTTTAATTGAATTTAAGTGGTGTTCGCTCGCAATGAGCATGTACCACTGGTTTATTTGCACACGGTGCAATTTTTGATTACTCCTGAGGGGAGGAATGGTGCCATACCCCTCAGGCATTTATGTACTCACAGAGTACTATTTGATTGGGCCGTTAGTTCGTAGATAGTAGTGATATGCCCAAACGATACTAAATGTAAGGCCTAGGTCATGAGTAGGAATAATGCAAACCCACACTCATGTATTCAGTTGCTTTAGCTGCCCCAGGTGTCAACCCAAGCAGTATGTAACGTCAGCTGCCATTGGCCAGCTATGACGTCACATTAGGACACCTGGGCTTGTGGCAAGTTGAAATCGTTCCACATCTTGCCACTTTTGTACGAAATCCGAGCGTGGTAAAGGAGGACGATGTGCTCAGCAAGCCAGCCATGGATGTTATGTACTTCCCGAAACGCCAGCCCGTACTTATTTCAAATCAAGTCCAGTTGTACTAATGGACAATAATAATACCAATAATGTGTAAGCCAACTCTGTAATTAATCAACTTTTTGAGAGTTTTCAATATTGAATAAATTTTGATCGAACAAGTTGAATTTTGTGTACGTAGTGTACATACTTGTAAAAAATAGAATACCAATCGGTAAGTCAATGTGACTTATTGTATCAGTTTTTCAACGCATAGGTAAGTGTTTAGTCATGAATTTCGACGGCGGTACCAATGTAATCAATTTGTTTGTTGAAAAAGTTAACCAAAAAAGGACCATAGTCAAAAATGGGTCCCTATGTATTAATTATACGTAATCTTTGGAGCCCTTAGAAGGGCTTTTTACTCCTGGAATGTGCCACGCCGCTCTTCCCATCGTACGATTTGTTCCGCTGTTCTCTTTTCATGTTTGATGATATCCGGAAACAGGTCTCCGTGGTGGGAGGCGACGTATGCAGCGGCTTCAGTCAGTTGGCCGAGTGGGTATCCGGTATAGGCCCGTCTGTAGTGCTGAGGGAGTACTCTGGTTCCGAAGCCCCATTGTGATGGTCTAGGTTGAAAAGAATCCAGGGATCGAAACGCTACATATTGGATTGCTCTGACAAACTGTTCACCAATTTTCGTATTATGTAGCTGTAGATCAAGTTCCATTTCCGTATACTTTTCAACTAGGGGTTCGATATCGTCTTCCTTTGTTTCTGCTACCTCCGCTGCCCATTCTTCGATCGGTGAACTTTGTTCATCTTCGGTCGATGTTGATACCTCGAGGTCGGCTGCAATGTCGTCGGCCGTTGTAGTGGTTTCTTCAGGTATGGTTGCCGGGGGTCGGGGTGGTTGTGCCTAACAAGTCGTTAAGCCTTTGCAACATGTCCGACAAGGTTACTGTTGAGATTGCAGCTGGGTCAGAGTCCTGGGCCCTGTTAATGTTGACCGTGGGTATAGGTTGTACATTCAAGACTGTCGGCTGCTGTCTTATGTTGGTTGTGGTACTCGTTGTGGTAGGATTGCTAACATTCTGGGTCTGCAATAGCTGCTCCCTCTGTTGTTGCTGCTGTTTCTTCCCTCCACGTCCAGACCTGGCCCTAATTCTTCGTTCTTCTATTTCTTTTTCTTTCCATATCAATAAGAGTGTTGTTCTCTTATGTTGAGCTCGTAAGCTCCAGCCGGAGGCTATCTTCAGACCAAGTCCATTTGGTGTGAACGACGAATACTGTGGGTTCTTATAATTAAAGCGCGGACGTGAAGGAAAACATCCCCCAAACCCAAAACTTATATTACCTAGATCATCACTTTAAAAGCGCGGACGTGAAGGAGAACATCCCCTACTTTTCTCATATCATATTATCTACTATCCACATACGCGAAGCAGCAATAAACAAACCCAAAATGTACTATTCACACATGCAAAGCATTAAAATGAAACCCAAATATACTATTCACACAACCATACGTGATTGATTACAAAACCCAATAATCTACTATCCACACAAACGTACGTCAGCGCTTACAAACACACAATCATATACACAAACACATACACTCACACTAGGAAAAAAGAGTCAGTGTTTATATTCACACTACTCTACATACACACATTGGCAAATTGATTGCTATTTCTTTTCTAAAGGTTTGGGTAGCCCTGAAAAGGGCTGTTTGTTTTTTGAATTCCAGGGCACCTGGTTAATGGTTGCACCGCCCCGGCCTGGCACCGCAAACACATCTCCGACTCCAGTCTCCTTTCACTCTTTTGACTGGGAGCGCAGAGGGAGGATGATTGGCTTCATCACCCCAATCCTCTGTCTTTGGTATCTTGTAAGTCATCCTCTCTCCTATTTTCTTTTCCTCCTCTTCCCTCTGTCTTCTCTCCTCCTCTTTCTTCTTTATTCTTCCCTCTTCGACTATGGCCTCTGCAGCCAGCTCATTCACTATACGCCTGGCATATTCCAGGTGCATCTGGAGTTCTAGAAGTTTTACAATTCTTGTATTCATTGTCTTGCTGTTAACAGGTCGACGATGGGTAGCCCAACTGTTGTTGTTGTTGTTGAATTGGATTTAAGTGGTGTTCGCTCGCAATGAGAATGTACCACTGGTATATTTGCACACGGTGCAATTTTTGATTACTCCTGAGGGGAGGAATGGTGCCACACCCCTCAAGCATTTATGTACTCATAGAGTACTTTTTAATTGGGCCGTTAGTTTGTGGACAGTAGTGATGTGCCCAAACAAAACTAAATGTAAGGCCTAGTCATGAGTAGGAAGAGTACAAACCCACACTCATGTTTTCAGTTGCATTAGCTGCCCCAGGTGTCAACCGAAGCAGTATGTAACGCCAGCTGCCATTGGTCGTCAGGTATGACGTCACATTAGGACACCTGGGCTTGTGGCAAGTGGAAATCGTTCCACATCTTGCCACGTTGTACAAAATCCGTGCGTGGTAAAGGAGGACGAGGTGCTCGGCAAGCCAGCTATGGATGTTGTGTACTTCCCGAAAAGCCAGCCCGTACTTACTTCAAATTAAGTCCAGTTTTTCTAATGGACATACCTAATATCAATAATGTGTAAGCCACCTGTGCAATTGAGTCAAATCCACATAAGTTGTAAAATTTAGAATAAATATGAACGAACAAGTTGGAATTTCGTGTACAGAGTGTACATAAAAATAAAAATTAAATACCAATCGGTAAAGTCTGTACGACTTATATCAGTTTGAATCACGCTAAGTTAAAGAATAGTAGGTGAATTTGACGGAGGTACCAATTCAGATCATATCAGGTTGTGAAAATAGTTAACCAAGGAGGGAACCAAGCCAATATGGTTCCCTATTGCATTAAAGGCTATTTTGTAGCCCTAAAAAGGGCTTTTGTTTATGCAAACGTCCCCCACTGGTCCTCGTATTTTCTGCATACTTCCGCTGTTCTATGCTCCTGTTTGGTTGTCTCAGGGAAGTAGAAGCCGTGTATGGTTGCAATGTGTCGAGCAGCTTTCGTGACGAGATCAAGGTTGTAGTAGTCGTAGGCATCTTGGTAGTACTGGCTCAAAATACGTACGCCGTAGTGCCATTGGATCGGTCGTGGTCTCTGGATCGCTAGGGAGCGCCAAGTCAAGTACTGAACAGCACTGATGAGATGGCCTTCTTTCTTTATGTTTGTTACTGCTGCGCTAAAACCCAATTCCTTGATCAAATTTTTCGTACTAATTGGTAGATCTTCTTGTTCGCTATCATCGCTGCTTGTAAACAGCTCCAGATCCTCTTCCAGCATAGATTTTTTAGCGGTTGGAGGCTTCGTTTGGGGAGTTTTTGCTGGTGTTGCCTGTTTTCTGCCGAGTATTGCCTTTTCCTCAGCTGGTTGTTTTTTTTTGACTACACGGGTGTAGTCAGTATAGCAGATTTTCCCTCTATCCTGGCCTCTGGAATGTTTGTAGTAGTTGTAGTGGTAGAGGGTGTAGACTGCTGTTGAGTGTTGAGCTGTGTAGCCGCTGGGCAGGGGTCACGTGGTTGCGAGGGCAACTCTCGCTCCACGTTTTTACTCTGTCTCGAGTTTCGACTTGAGGCTGTCTTGTAACTTTCTTTTTCTCAGTCGTTTTCCCAGATTAGGAGTAAAGTTGTTCGCTTGGACTGAGCTCTAATACTCCATCCTGTGGCAACTTTAAGCCCTAACCCTTGAAGTGCACTCATGACTTGTGCTGGGATTACATCCGTCGCTAGCTCAATTGTTCTTGATACGTGTTGCTGCTTCTATGTTCGCTGCAGACTCCCCCTAAGACTCAAATCTTATATTACCTAGATCATCAATTAAAACGCGCGGACGTGAAGGAAAACATCCCCAAGACAAAACTTATATTACCAAGATTATGACCAAATAACGCGCAGACCTAAATGAAACACTCACTCACTTGTTACTACCCATTATTATTTTAAAAATTTCATTAAAAAATAATATACTATCCACATACGCGAAGCAGCAATAAACAAACCCCAAATCTAATATCCACACACGTCAAACACCAAAAAAACATTATCATTATCTACTATCCACACAAACGTACTTGATCGCTTACAATCACAAACACATACAATCACATCAGAAAAGAGTGAGTGTTTATATTCACACTACTCTACATACACACATTGGCAAATCTATTGTTATTTCTTTTCTAGAGGTATGGGTAGCCCTGAAAAGGGCTGTTTTTTTGTTTGCTATGGCGATCTTGTATATTCTAAGAATGCGACGTCCTCTGATGATAGGCTTTCTGACGATAGGTCTGCTTCTTCGGAAAGAGAAGAAGAACTCTTTGGTATCGATACGACAATCGACAAATCCTCTGTCAGGTTCAGGTTGCTGCTGCTGCTGCTGCTGCTGCTGCTGTTGATGTTGCTGCTCTCTCTGCTGTTTCTGAAGTCTTTACTTCTCTGTCCATTCTTCTTTCTCCTTGTTAATTTCTTCTCTGAAGAGCTCTTATATCAGGTCTTCAGTGACTTTTAAGATTCTCACATTCTCTATCTCTTCTGCCTTCGGTATCAGATTGTGTCTGACCCTATGCAAATTCATGTAGGCTTCGTTTAGCGTAGCTAGTTTGGAGCACATCATCGTAGAAGGATGAGTCGACAATGGATGGTTAGACTGGAAACTGCCCCGGTTTTTAAAGTCAAAGCACAGACGTGAAGGAAAACATCCCTACACGGTTTTCGAGTCGGACTGTTCAATGAGTGTCATGAGAGGGATAGTAAGACGTCAAAAAGCATGAATCAAGATTCCAATAGCCAAACAAACCACAAAGGAATTTTTTCTTCAAAACACAACATTTTTATTCGAAATCACTTAACACTAACAAACAACTATAACATTTTAAGAATAATCAAACAATATAACATCAAACATTTTGTTTCAAATCACAAATTGTTTTCTCAACTAACACCTTATTTTGGACAGGGCTGACAACGTTGTGAATGAAATTGTGATTTCCACTGTTGGAAGTCATTAGGCCATTGATGGACACTACGTTTCCTAGCTTGAGACAAAAGACCAGTATAATGGTCACAAAACCATCGATCTACTTTCACATCGTTTCTAGAAGAAGAACGAGGATCAAATTGAGTCACTAAATATTCTAAGGAATAGCCCCGACTGCGATGATGCAGAAAATACACACAATATTGTCCACACACCAAGGAATCTGTGCCTTGTAATTTAACATTATTGAATCGGGTGGTCTGAGCATTTGTTCTCATAAAGTTAATGATATCGTCCTCCAAAGGGGGTAATCCATAGGAATCAAAATATTCCACACATCCTTCATGAGGAAAGTAGACGGCTACCCAGTGGGTTCCTGGGAGATGACTGTCGTCCGTGTTGATCACATAAGCTTGATGGTCTTGAGGTTTGCGATGAGGGAGTTCATCTTTAGCACATACGACAGGATTCCAAGAAGCAGTGTATGAACTGTGGTTCACAAGATAATAAAGTTCCCAGGTATCCATTTTTTGCTTTTTTTCTTCTGCACAGGTAATGATATGTGATCAATTCGATCCTGACTTTTTGCTTGAAAATGTCTGACAAGTAAAAAGCGTTTAGCTCCGACTTCTTACTCTGGTCAAAGAGAGATTCGATGCGACGGCACTCCAGATACGTTAATGGAGGAGAAGAATGTTTATCCAAGCCTTTATACCACTCATTCAACACGAATTCTATCTCGATGAGCAGCAGAGGGGGCGAACCCGACAACTTTTTAGACAAAATTTGATTGAGGCTTTAAAACGACAAATAGAGCCTTCCTTCGAAATCTCACTTTTCGAACAAAAAAAAAATAAAGTCTCCGTTTGGCAAATGGAGCCTTAGCGTTTTTTGCTCGAAAACGCTATATTTCGCCACAACATCTCGTTGGTGTTTTCCCGTGGTAATCATCGGGCGTCCCGCGTCGATGTCATCGCCCCCTCTGCTGCTAAGTGGTTATTTACAATTTAACCGAATATTTGGTCAAGTCGGATACGATATCGTGTCCGAGGATCATGTAAATTTATCGTTACAAATCCATGTGGGGTCGACTGAGCATGACTAAAAAAGTTTCGAAAAACATTAAAGTCCATGTCACCGCCGCACCATGTCTGCCAAATATTTCGTAGCGTGTGTGTATCAACGCCGTTGAATACAGCAAGAATATTACAGTTGTCTCTGATTACTTTTGGAATCTGAGTGTATCGTTGAGTGACATATATCACGTCAGTGTTTTTATGCCTGCCTCTGGAAAATATCCTAGCTGGGTTTTTTTGATTGTCTAACATAACATCATCGTACACGACTAGATTGTTAACTTCGCCATCAATATCATCGATACCTGGCGCATCATTGATATCCGTAATAAACTCGATCACATTTTTTTTAGCGATCGCTGATGCATTCTCGTTGAAATCTTTCAACACCTCGTAGCATCGTTGATCATCTACGCTAGGAGCAACCAAATACAACTTATCCCACTTCATCCATCTCATTATTAAATTGAGTAACAATTGCGTCTTGCCGGATCCAGATGGTCCGATGATAATCATCCGGATCGAGTTTGGTAACGCTGCAACATGCTTAACTGGTTCTCTTGTTTTAGTCGCTGAAAAGTCAATTATATTCATGTCTCTATACATAAATTATGGATCTATATTGTGTAAAGTGTAGAGTACGTACTGGCACAAATGATATGACAACCGCTACAACAAAAAATAACAGATCGGCGCTTACTGGCAAGTGTGCACAATGCGGTACAAAGAAATTTAGATTTATTTCTATTAGACCCGGAGATGTTTTAAAAAAAAGCGAGGAGGTGATATTGCAGCCAAGTTATCAAAACTCCCCGGAACCCCGTGGGCAAAGTATCCAGGAGAAAAACACCTCCCAGGATATAGCTACTGTGGCCCCGGAACGCGATTAGATATCAGACTCGATGATCAAAATCAGCCCAAACCCGGTGAGTACCCAATAAACGCTATCGATAAGGCGTGTCATGCTCATGATGTTGCTTACAAAAGTAGCGATCTGCAACAGCGTCATATCGCGGATGTAAAATTAATTCACGCGCTAAATGCTATTCCCGATAAATCCTTCAAGGAAAAATTGGCCTCATGGTTGGTAAAATCGGCTATGAAAGGTAAATTAATGATTGGAAGCGGAGCTTCTCGCGCTGGTAATTGAATACGCTAGCGTTTATAATAACAACATGGAATCCATCTATTATTCTCCGAGAGGATACTGGAAGGGGAAGGCCGCAATTGGTAAGCTTGCAAGCGCTGCAAAGGTAACAAAGGCCACTGCGGCTAATTGGTTATCCAAACAGGCTATATGGCAAATCTATCTACCACCGCCTAAACCAATCAACTTTTCGCGCTTTGATGTCAGCGTACCTAATGAAGTTCATCAGGCTGATATACTATTTTTGCCGCATGACAACGGTTACAAATACGCGCTAACCGTAGTTGATGTTGCGAGTCGATACAAACAAGCGGAGCCGTTAAAAACAAAGTCAGCAACTGAAGTAGCCGCTGCGTTTGAAAGAATTTATCGAAGAGGTCCTCTGCGCTGGCCAAATCTATTACAAGTTGATCCCGGTAGTGAATTTCGCGGCGCTGTTCTATCAATGCTGAAACATCATAGCGTCGCGATACGACGAGGTCATACTGCGCTACATCGTGATCAGGCAATTGTTGAACGATTCAATCGGACTCTTGCTGAACGGTTATTTGGATATCAATACGCGAAGGAATTCATCCAAGAAAAACGATCTCGTGAATGGGTTAAAAGGTTGCCAGGCGTAATTGCAGCGTTAAATAACGAGATTACCCGAGCAATCAACATGAAGCCCAGCGACGCGATTAAATACGAGTATATACCCGGAAAATCAAAAATAGATAGCGTTTCCAAGCCGATTCTCGGCGATGTCACCGTGAGATATCTGTATGAACCAGGAGAGCTTGAAGGCGGTAAAAAAAGAGCTACTGATCCTATCTGGAGTGTTACCACGCATAACATATCAACGATAACACGATCAACTAATAGACCACCGATCTATGGACTGGATTCAACTGCTCCTCAGCGCGGATTTACACGCGAGCAACTACAAGTGATACCTGACGATACTCAATTACCCCCGCGTGGTCTTAACTAGCGCCGTTGCGTCTATTGCACTCAAGACAGGTCAACCTCACATTGTTTTTGACATGACCGAGACTGTTATCGATCCTGTCCACGGTAAATTGGCGAGCGTCTTTATCCGAATAACGCCAGCGCATTACACAATTGCAACTCGCGCAGTGATTATTCTGTTGTTGTCGTAACTCAATTATTAATTCGGCATCAATATCAAAACGCCGCTGTTTTTTTTTTATCCTGTTGGCGGTAACCCGAGAGTTTTCTATCAATGACGCTTGCATCGATGATGTCGTTGTCGTTGGTGACTCCGTCACTGACTCCGTCAATAACAATTCTTCGAAGCTGATTTATCCTCCGTACTCGGGACACTGCAAGATAGACTAGATTCGACCATTCGATGCGATTATCAACCATCCAAACAATTGTGTCCGTGATGGTTAGTCCCTGCGAGGAATGTATTGTTGTTGCGTATCCTAGCGTCCACGGGGATTTATCAGCACGTAGCGCGTCCTCGACGACGCTGATATCAACGAGCACAATATCATTCAGCACGAGAATTTGTTTTTCTGTCCCCGACGCTGTCGGGCCCGGGATTTCAACTTCAATGTTCTGCCGCCGTGTGTCCGCGGGTCTATAACATAACGGCACTGGACGCGTTGGAAACTTTTCCTTATGCAACGTAAACAACTTCCGCTGAAGTGTGTCCCTGACTATCTTTCTACTCGCTACAATCAAATCGTTTGGTCTCCATGTTTCCCAGAATTCATTTAACGGCGTTTCCGGAATCACCTCGCGGATTATTTCACACTGAATTCTATCCGGCTGTAATCTGATTAATTTTTTAACCCCGCGCAGTTGTTCATCAAGTGCTCGGTAATCAGTATCGGTTTCTTCATAATAGTCCACAAAACCCTTTAACCAATCATGTGGACCCTCGCCGACAAATGGTGGTGGTTGACCATGGTCGCCACACATGATCACCGCTGTATTCGCGAGCACCAACCAATCAAGAAACATTTGTAAAACATCTAACGAAACAGTACATATCTCATCCCAAATGATAACCCCAGGAATAAATTTTTCACCCATTCGATCAGGAGTCCACTCACCGCCGCTGTATCGAAAAAAGCTGTGATAAGTAACGGCGTCAACATTTCGTTGTTTTATCTCTCGCGCTAGTCTATGGGTCGGTGTAAGCACGATTATACTTGCCCGCGTTCGAAATAATTCAATTGCCCGAGTCGTCTTTCCTGACCCGCCACAGCCGCTTAAATAAACTGTTTTATGTCTACAAATTGGATCAGAACACGGTGGTGCATTAGACCATTCTGACAATTTATCACCGCGTAAGTAATTATTTTCAACGGTGACATCTGCTGACGGGGAATAATCGCGTCGTATTTCATTTTTAATTCTCCATATACCCCAACTCTCGTCCGGACTAGTAAACTCGGCTACGTTTCCCTTATACGCTACGTCTATATAAAACGAATCAACGGCTACTCTAACCGCGGTGTCGGGAAATCTATTTATCATCGAGAATAAATTGATAGCGGCGTAACCCAGCATAGACGCCCTCAAATGTGGATATGCCGGGCTGTCTCCATCGCTGTAAGTAACAACTGTGCCCAACCTTGTTCCATTGGACAAGAAAGCTGTTTTGCAGTTCACGTATCTATTTTTGGCCACTGCGTCCTTGATTACGAAATCATATTCTGCGTCATCTATAATCAGCCGTGAGCAATATCGTTTGTAGTCGTGGTTTTTTCCACCTTGTGTGAACTTACCAATTATTCTTCTACCGAGATCTTTTGCCTCGCGGTTTCGTTGGTTGAATATCCTCCTGGACCATTCGATGATATATTCCTCGTCGGCATCAATGTGTTTTCTGGACTCGTCAATTATGCTATCTAGACGCTCCGGTTCTGGTAACCAGACTTCAGTCTGCGCCCGGTATGATATAATCGCGTCACTGACAATCAACGATACAAGCATGCTACAATCAATCATATACCGTAGCAGCGCTATTGGCAGCCACTTCTTTTCAGCCATGTGTCTACCGATCCAAATATAACAACAGCGATGGAGTCCTGCCGCGAATTCAAATGATACTATGCGAGCGAATCCGGTTAAATCAAAATCAGGCAGTGGTCCATTAATAGCAACACGAGTCATTTCATGTCTGGGGTGTCCAAATCGTCTAAAGTACTTAGCGGCGGATCCATACCCGAGAAAACTCGCTGGATAACAGGCAACCATATCAACCGAGATCATAGCGTCGCGGCTGTATTCAGTGTTCCATAGTCCACCGTGATAGTATTCCAAACAACTGGATTGTACATCCGGCAGAAATTCCTTGCGCGTTGGTCTCCACGCATTTTTCCTTGCTGCAACATGAGCTACAACCGATGGAATCGTAAAACAATTTGTTAGCAGTTGTTCATCATGCTCTTCAAATTCCATGGCGGTTTTTTTCATCCTGTTGTGAAATGCTTCAGTGCGATATAATTCACCGTTTGGTCTTACAAACTGATCAAAGGTATCCGCATCGTTTTCAGCGCTGCGAAGTAACCACACTGATACAGGGTCGTTTTTACACAAGTAGGCAATAGCATCAAATAGTTTCCTCTCCGCGAGAAAACCGTCCTTGGAGAATTGTTCTCCCAGGAATTCTTCGGGGATATACTTTACTGTTCTATCCCGTGGAAATATTGTGATCGCGGGCGTCCATGCGTGTTCGTTATGATCAATAATTTTGATTGGGGCCCCATTTGATTTGTACTTTGATTCGTATAATACTTCACCGGTTATCGTTGTAACGGTTATTGGAAATCTCAGCGATGTTTCTAATCTCGCTATGTCGCTGATGGTTGCTCCACGCTCTTTTACGGTTAGTTCCCACTGGTTGATTTTGCTACGTCGTAAATCAGTCAATTTGTTTCCTCGACACGCATTTGTAAAATGCTCTATTACTCGTTCTGCTACACAATTTATCCCCGTTGACTGTTTCATTGGTTTCAGTTTTCCGATATCAGGTTTCTTATTTAACGGGTATATTCCATAAACAACTGCTGTTTCAGGATACGCTCGTTCATAGTATGGTCTGTCAATTCCGGTTAACAGCCCCGGCTTGGAGTCGCGGCTAACAATGACTGTTTTCATGTCGCTGAGAACTGGTTCAAATTTATCACGTATGATCCAATTACCTGATTCCACCCGGACAATGAATTTTACTCTGAAGAAATACCTTTTACCGTCAAGTTGTGATATTATCGTGGCTGCGCGGTTGTCGTTCATGGTAGCATCAACAACACCATCAATTCGAAATGTTGACCAACTATGAGATGCACCATCACGCTTGAATTCATCGATACAATCGCGTATTTTACTCAACAGGGTTCTATCGTTTATTAACGCTTTTGGTGTGTCCTTGAGGACTCTATCGAGATTGAACTTAATATTTTTCCGGGGCTTAATTGCTGCCAATCTCTCGAACTCATCCATATAATTAAAACAAGTATTTAAATGAAAGAATATAGTATAATGAATCACTGCAAATGGTTGATGATTGGGTCGACAACCCCGTGCAATAAATCATGTAGAGGTGAATTCTGCGGATATCATTTACAAAGCGTTCGTAATGGTTCTCTTGGCCCCCTCCCGTGCTTGGTTTGCCACGTCGGTGTAAGAGGAAAATCGCAGTTGTGTATCAATTGTGGCGGAAAGCGATACAGGGAACTAAAACGCTATTATGACAAGCGAATTAAAAACGCCGTCATTGACCCCACCGCTGACTTCGTCATCAAAACCCCCCAAGACTATGTTGAAAGATTCATAATTAAACCAAATAATAAATTAGACAAATAGTATTATTATACAAATGGACCAAGAATTTCAGCCGCATCGTGTGCTCGTCAATTACGAGGCATCTCGCGACGGCATTGTTAGAAACCGCAAACTGAAGAAGCCGGTTGGTACCGTAAGTAATCAGGGGTATCTGGTGTTTGGTGCCGGAAAGAAGAAGTACCATGTTCATAGGGCGGTATTTGAGGTATTCAACGGATTAATCGAAAATGGACTTGTGATTGATCATATTAATAATAATAAGACTGATAATTCTCTTATAAACTTGCAAGCTGTCTCGCAGAGTCAAAATACCAAAAAAGGCCAAACCGGTAAATACCCAAAGAAAGCAAAACCCGTAAAGTCATTTGATACAACAACTCACGAGGAAAAAATATTTCAGTCGATGAATGAAGCCAGTAGATACTTTGACATTTGTATCGCCTCAATACGAAAAGTAGCAGAACGAGTATATCAAACAGCAATCTCAAAAAAGACCGGGCATAGAATTCGATTTTCATATGTAGATACGAAGTCACCGGCGCCTATGGCGCTGACGAAGTCGCCATGACAATAAATTGTCCATTCCGGAAGAAAACGAATTATTAAACACCTCGGGATTGATACACGGGTTTTCATTTTTTTTTTATTTAAAAACAAGATGTTCTATAAGAATAATGAATATCGAAGACATCAATAATATATTAGCCGAGATTTCAAAATTAAAAAATCAAGGAATTGAATTATCTGATGGTCTCGACAGTGAAAAAATATTATCCGATTATGAAATTATTAACGAACAGTCGAAACGGGGGCGTTTTACCCTGGCCCGCGAGTATTTTTTTGTAAAACGATTACAACATACGATTAATGAAAACTTGTACCACAATGACGCAAATGCATTCATTGGACTATTTACTGCCGTTGAAATAATATGAAAAAAACTCGGACGTGTTTATGAACGACGCCGGGAGATTTCTAGTAAGATCAAAAACATTAGAAGGATTATAGACGGAGCCTCCGGCGAGAAATTAGAAATTGCTTCGCAATTGCAATAATGGTAGGCGAATCACTCACTACTCGGCTAGCCAGAGAGCGGCTAGCGGCGCTTAAAAAGTTCATACCGTTACGAGACAGGGTCCGAGAACAACTTCAAACGCGGCAGCAACTACAAACCGATTTTACTGTTGGAAGCGAACAACTGTTTGCCCCGGTAACTAAAGCGACTAAGGATGTTACAGCTGCAACAGAACGAGCAATATACGGGGATATTCCTAAGGAGGGCGAACGGAAAGAGGCGCCTCTTCTTCCTGTGCTTGAAAAGATAGCAGCAGAGACAGAACAAACACAGCAACGGATAAAACAACTTTCCAGTGATATAAAAACCCAACGAGAGTATGAACGATTAGCTGATATTGATGATTCTGAACAGGGTGATGTTGGTGAACTTCAAAAAATTTCCACTCAAAAAGGAGTCCCCTTTATAGATAAACTCACTGAAGGGGCTATAGCACAAATAAAACGACCTCAATTACTGAAAATCGACGATTATAAGGTTTTTGGTAATTTTGCCGCTCAAAGCTATCATTCAAGAAAAGACCTTTTAAAAGACGAGTATAAAAACAGTAATATAAAACGAAATGACTGGGTTAATTGGTTGTATAAAACGAATAAAGGGGTTGATCGCTTGGATACAAAAGAATTGGGATATAAAGAATTTAGAAGGGGAATTGATGATTATGATATACAACAACAACAAAAAGGAGAAGTCCGAGAAAAACGTCAAAAAAAAGCTGGTTCTAAAAAAACAAGCGGAGAGGGGTATCCAAGTGGTAGTGGTCTAGTTGAAAACGCTAGTGTTACCTGTCCTGGTAGTGTTCTCAGTGATATATCACGGCTAGAGGTACTAATCGGAGGAAAACGAGCCGGAAATAACTCTACGGAAATAATCAATGAGGCCGCTGATATTTGCAAGCGGTTATTTGCAGGTGGTATCATAGACATTAATTCATATCGAACGCTCATAGACGAACTCGTGGATGATTAATTGGAAAACTGGTGTTTTTAATAAGGATGATCATACACTACAACCATGATAAACCAGTACTCGTCTACGTGGTAAACTCGCGATTGCCTGTTTACCGCGCGTACTATGGAGATGGTCTCGGTAGCACCATTGCGGGGTTATTTACAAGAATGGCTCCAAAAGTAGCACCGTTAGCCAAACAATTAGGAATGAAGGCTATTGATGTTATTCGTGATAAGGGTATTAGTGCCATTGGAGATGTTGCCGGAAGGGCGTTTTCTGCAGCAAAGGACAAACTAATGTCGTTGGTGAAATCCAGGAGAAAAAAACAGAAACCACCGGTGATGCCATCAACGACGGTGATGCCTGCAAATGTCAGTAAAGTAAAAAATAACGCCGTGGAAGAAAAACTAGAGTCGTTGGCGGCTCAGTCATCCACCAAAGCGCCCATGAACACAATAGCGGGGGGGTGGTCTTAAACAGAATTCAAAGAAAATCGCAATTGAAAACATCAACATGATAAATAATAAAATGTTTGCGCGAACCGCTGATCCCGCGTTTGATATGGATGCCCCAGTGCGCAGGGATGATTCTGTCCGTGATTATCAATATTATTCTTATTATGCAGCGCAACCCGACCTACGATCGCGAATTGAACTTCAAGTCCAAGATACCAGTAGATACTTTCTGCCATGTGAAGCGTTTATCGAAATTGAGGGAGAACTCGTGACAAATGCCGCCGATAATGCACCATACGCAGATAACGATCGTGTTCGAGTTGGCTTCGTTAACAACGGTATCATGGCGTTATTTGAGAGCGCCAGATATCTTATTGACGGGCGAGAAATTGAATCAATAGAACGCGAGGTTGATGTTGCAACGACGATAATTGGGTTAGCGAGATACTCGGATGATTATACAAGATCGGCGGGCCCATCTATGATGTTTGCAAAGGATACCACTAATAACGCTGATCATCTTCAGTACATCAACGTGCTGGTGGAAAGAGATACCGCAGTTGACCCACAGGCTGAAGCAAATAACCCAGACCGCAGAGCAAGACCAGACGATAATTTCACTGTTATAAAAAGTCTTAACGATAATTACAATATGGGATTCGCAGCACGAGTAACAATGTTGCAAAGACCACGCCGACAGTTTTCATGCGCGATTCCACTCCATCACATATTTGGATTCTGCAGAAATGTCAGGAGGGTTATCTATGGGGCTAAGCATACAATCGCGCTGACGCGAAGGGGCGATGATAACAATGCAATATGGCATGCTGCTGGCGTCGCTGCCGGTAAAGTCATTTTAACTAAAATGGCATTGTGGATGCCGGTGCTGACTCCATCAGTTACCACGGAAGCACGATTGTTAGCATTTATGGAACAGGGAGGAAAATCGTTGTTGAGTTGGCTAGCGGTAACAACTGATGCTAAAGAGGATAACGTCGCCGATACGTTTACATGGCACCTGGCATCAAAACAGGGTGTTTCAGCCCCTCGTCATATATTCATAGCGCTACAGAATAGGGAACGATTGGGTAGTCAAGAACGCAGCCATATGATATTTGATCAATTAGGAGTCAGGGATGTTTCGCTGAGAATAAACGGACAACAGGAACCATCCGAGGATATACAGCTTAATTACGGCGACAACCATATCGCACGTGTGTATCATCGATTGCTGTCGTATATGGTCGTGATCAAAACGTCGACACCGGTTTGCAAATATCACAACTTGATTTTAAAAAGCTGTATCCGATTTATTATTTTTCGTTGGAACATCTTGATTTAACGAGACAATCCGTCGTTGATATACACTTCCGAGCTCGTATAGACCCGGCTGGTGTTAATTATAGAGCGGTTGCTGTCATTCTCAGCGATAAATCAATGCTGCTAGAAGGCGTTGGTGGACGAATGAGAATCGTTGATGCACCAGTGGAAAACATGTAATTGAAAGCACAAACACGTTTACAATAAAATGTCGTATAGTGTCGTCAGTGTAGAGTTGACTGATGGTCAAGTCAAGAAATTACGATCAAAGTCGGCTAAACAGTGCGGGGCCACAATAACGCTGAAGCCGTCACAGATGGCGGGTGGTAATCATAAGATATCGTTGACGGCGCGTCAAATAAAACATTTCAATGATGCGATGAAGAATAAAAAGGGTGTTCAAATAGATTTCTCGGCCGCAGCGATCAAAGACATGGAAAAGACCGGTGGGATATTTCCGCTGTTAGCTGCGATTCCAGCGTTGATTGCCGCGGCCGCACCAGCAGTGGCTAAGGCGGCGGCGTTGGGGGCCGTTGGTACCGCGGCGGGAATGGCATTGAAGAAGGCAACCGGGAAAGGCTACAAAAAAAAACGACCCGTGGCCGGAAAGGGTCTAAGACTACCGGGAACCCCGTATTCATGGTACTCGGGAAAGGGTCTAAGACTACCGGGAACCGTTTATTGACTCGGGAGTCAATGACTCCTGAGTCAATGACTCCAATGTCTAATTTTGATTTAATAGACGCCGCAAACGCGCTAGCGATAAAAAACTTCAGAGGTGTTTTTATGAGGGATCAATTACCGGCGGCACCAAGGAATATTGAAACAGGCATAATTAACCTCGATGGGTCCTCCGGAGCGGGAACTCATTGGGTTGCGTACGCGATTGATCCGCGCGCGATCGTCTATTTTGATTCATACGGGTTAGCCCCGCCAAACGAGTTCATGCGGTATATCCGGGCGTGTTCAGCCCGGGCGTTTTATTCCACGTTGCCAACACAGCGATTAAGCGACCCGCCGATATGTGGCCGTGAGGTATTAAACGTACTTGCGGCGATTTCATCATCGCGAAAACCACCTCATGTAGTTGTAAACGAATACACTAGTGGGGTCGTAGAGGCCCGGCGGGTTAATTAGAAACGCCGTTTTTTTTACAATAACGATGATTGATATTTGGGGACGACCGGTTTCGGCGCTGAAGGAATCCACGGAAACGCTCGCCACCGATGACATAAAAAAACTAATCGAGGATGAAATCGCCGATACGTTGAATTTAACCAGTGTTGACCCAGGCGAAATAGTTGTATTTCAAGACCGCCAGGGTAAATTGAAATCCGGTAATGTGTCGCTGAATGACGTTTTAACACGACAGCGTGACGCCGCCGAGGGCACTATCGCGCTGTATACCGGCGACGGACGACTCAAACCGGGTGAACATATATCGGCGGTAACATTAGTCAAAGACGGTTTTATAAGGTTGGATAGATCGGTGACCGAACTCGACGCGCAGGTGAAAAAATCTGCCACCGAGGTGAAAAAATCTATCACCGATATACAGCTCACTACCGCTAGTTTTTTCGGGACCCCGACGGTAACCGAACCGAATATTACAACAATAAGGAATACTATTTTGGATTTTGCAACGCTGTCGGGCCAATTTTACACGTTGCGAAAAAATGTTAACAGGATCGATGACAACTTTGATAAATTCTTTGGTAAAAAAAATACCAAGCTGGATGAGATTACAACAACTATAAATGATATCACTGTGTATGGACAGGAAATAAAAACAATCAAAACTGATGTTGCAACAAACAAAAAGAGTGTAGACGCGCATGAACGGGAAATATAAATAATCGGCGCTAATGTTGCAACGATCATAAATAATGTAGACTCGCATGGACGGAAAATAGAAACAATCAAAACTGATGTTACAATGATCATAAATAATATGAGCGCGCATACACAGGAAATAGGAACAATCAAAACTGATATTGAAGCGAACAAAAAGGGTGTAGACGTGTATAGAGGGGAAATAGGAACGATCAAAACTGATGTTGCAACGAGCAAAAGAAATATAGACGTGTATGGACAGGAAATAAAAACAATCAAAACTGATGTTGCATCGAACAAAAGGAATATAGACGCGCATACAGGGGAAATAGAAACAATCGAACTTGATGTTGCAGCGAACAAAAGAAATATAGACGCGCATACAGGGGAAATAGAAACGATCAAAACTGATATTGTAGCGAATAAAAAAAGTATAGACGTGCATGAACAGAGAATAGGAACGATCAAAACTGATATTGTGGCGAACAAGAATAATATAGACGCGCATGAATGGAGAATAGAAACAGTCAAAACTGATGCTGCAGCGAACAAAAAAGATGTGGACGCGCATACACGGGAAATAGATACACTCATTACTAAGGTTGCAGCGAACAAAAAAGATGTGGACGCGCATACACGGGAAATAGATACACTCATTACTAAGGTTGCAGCGAACAAAAAAGATGTGGACGCGCATACACGGGAAATAGATACACTCATTACTAAGGTTGCAGCGAACAAAAAAAATGTGGACGCGCATATACAGGAAATAGATATACTCATTACTAGGGTTGCAGCGAACAAGAATAATATAGACGCGAATTTGCGAAGAATAGAAATAATCGGAACTGATGTTAAAGCGATTAAAGACGGACTACCGAGAGTAGCAGAGCAATTCGAAAAAATAAAAATCCCTCATGAGAACATCATCAACACAGTATACACAATTCGGCATGGATCATTCGATTGGACTCCTACACAGAATACAGTAAATACTACCGCAACTGTTAAGGGCATTTATCGATTGACACTGGTTTCAATGATGCAGTTTAATATATTATCGTCGAGTTCATCCGGGTTTAACAATACAATATCAACAATTATAGACAAGAACGCAACTGAACAGTTTACAATTTATGCCGTTGATGGAAATTTAGCCCGGGCAAACATCACATGGTATGTGGAATTTGTAGCGAATCTAAGTAATTAAAAACACTAGCTCTTTTAGAATAAAATGACCACCAGGGTAATTGAATCAGAGGTATCACCGACGTCACATCAATATCGATTCGATACCGCAAAAGAATTCTCCGCGAATTTGAAAACGCTTTCCGAACAATACCGCGCAAAAATAAAAAAATACCGTCGTAAAATAACCGCCATCGACGCGGTCGTGTAATCGGTGTCGGGTATAGTAGCTGGCACCGGTGTTATTTTATCCACGGTGACCACGATAGCCCCGATCACTGTTCCAATCGCTGTCTCCGCGATGACAACAGTTGCTGGAGTCGCCAACGCAATCACTAGAAAGATATCATCGTGTTTTCAGAAAAAACTCAACGAGTATACAGTAAAACATCAAATAGTATCCGACGCGTACTCGAAATTATCCGGGTTGATCTCATTATCGATTGATAATTTGTTCATATCCGATGTTGAATTCTCCACGATGGTCCAGTTGTATAGCTCCGCGATGTCAAAAATCGAGGATTTTTAACTGGAAGCCGGAACCACCTGGTTGTTGAAATTAGACACTAATAACAACGAATAATAATAATGTCGCTGAACCCCGAAGGGTCTCAATTACTTCAGCGGATCGCGGAGAATACCACTCCGGTACAAACAAATATGATATCGATAACGTCAACGAAACCCGAATTCAGTGTGAACTTCCCATCGCCGGTTCCAGTAAAGGAAATAGCACTGGCAAAATTGCGAATATATCACAGTTGGCCTAATATTCGAGCGGACGCATTTAATGGACAACAACCTAATAACTCGCTGGTTTTTGCACGGACAAATAAACCCGATGGGACCCCAGACTGGGAGGAGGTTACAATACCAACTGGGTCATACCAAATAGAACAAATCAATAAGGAATTTCAACGCAGGATAAAATCGATCACAGGAAAAGAATCAAAAATCGCTATTACGGTTCATGAACCGACGTTATCGTCGACGATTGAAATAAGCACACCGGGGTATATGGTTAATATTTATAACAGTTCAATAAGAACCATACTAGGATGGCCTAAGAATCCACCCGCGGACGCCCCCCCATCAACTATCCTCAGATACGATAACGGAGATGGTGGTAGGCATATTGCTCCATACAACGTAAATATTGCATCGGTGATAGCGATTAATCTAGTGTGCGATGTTATCGAAGGGAGTTACCAGGTGGATACCAAGCAATCAAATCAAGCTCAACAGGGGTATATCCTTTATTCGTTTTCACCAACAGCCCCTCCGGGATTTTTGATCATTGAGAGTCCGATTAATCCGGTCTATATGCGATGCCATGATCGGTTTTTAACGAGAATTAATTTTAGACTTACCGATCAGTCAAATAACCTAATTGACCTACAAGAGGAGGAGTTAGTGATCACTCTGTTTGTAAGATCATAGCAGCAGAGGGGGCGATGACATCGACGCGGGACGCCCGATGATTACCACGGGAAAACACCAACGAGATGTTGTGGCGAAATATAGCGTTTTCGAGCAAAAAACGCTAAGGCTCCATTTGCCAAACGGAGACTTTATTTTTTTTTTGTTCGAAAAGTGAGATTTCGAAGGAAGGCTCTATTTGTCGTTTTAAAGCCTCAATCAAATTTTGTCTAAAAAGTTGTCGGATTCGCCCCCTCTGCTGCTCGATGTGACCCCAAGCTTCGTCCAGATACTCGTCCAATTTTTCTTCTTGACTCAACATCATACATTTGTCGTGTTGAATTTGACTTGGATGATCGTTGTGACATCCATAACACTCTTCGTTGATCACTTCTTTCATTTTATCTGCCAGGACTGTAACAAAACAGGAGACTAAATGGGTTTCTTGTTCTGGTCATCTTGACTTCATCATGATGGCTTCTTCGTCTTTGTCTTGGGATTCTTCTTCTTCTTCCACAGTCTCCTCACATTCCATCTCCAAAGTTTCTCCAGTAGGTAAAGAGGGATAACAGTCTTCCATAGTTTCTAATAGTCTAGAATGACTTCTCTTAAACTGTTGATTTCTATGGTATTATCAAATTCTGCATACAGGATGACGTTCACTGTGTGATCTGCAGATGGATTTGCAAACTGAAGTTCCACACGAATCTGGCCGGATTGTATAGGGTGGAAATGTCCCTCGTCGCTGCCTTGGTCTGGAGTGAAATCAAAACCCCACAAAGCATAGCCTTCTGCATACTCGTCGTACGAAATCCCGTGACTGGTGTTGGTTCCTAACTCTCCGGTGGCTTCGTACAGGGACAAGTACGATCTCAAGTAATTCCTGTCACCAAAGTTAGGTTCAAAGGGTCGGGTACACAAGGTCTTGCCGTCGCGACTGACTTCGATTTTGGACACTTTGTAATGTTGAAACTGAAAAGGGTTTTCGTTGTGGGCTCCGTTGAAGGCTGTATTCTTGACGATACCAACGATCAAACGTTTGGGTAACTGTCCTTGAAACAGATGATCTTCGATCATAGATCGCTGTCCAGCGGGAATGGTGAAGGTGTTCACTTCCACGCGTCGGATTGGATACTTGGCGGTCGTTGTGCTCAAAGTGTGACTGATGTCATTTTCCACTTTAGGTAACACTTCCACGCGTCGTACGTAGAGCCTGGCTTCTTGGATGATATTTTTGTAGTCATTGGCATGGGCCATCAAATGGAAAGCGGTACTGCTACGATTCAGTCTCAGGCGGACATCCACCCCGTTCAGCAGATACTTTTCTTGCAGCCACATGTCCAAATGCAAACGATCCATCAGTTCTAAACTTCGCCCTTGCAGAATTGTATTTCTACGTGTGTTAAACCAAACATTGTGACCATTCCCATCTTCTGGCAGGGCTGTATCGTTAAACGTGTTCTCACCCGCTGTGTCAGGTTTTCATACCAGGCAAGCATCCAGATGAGTATTCTTGGCTTCTTTTCCGTACGTCAAGAGATTTGCCAGGTAGGCACGATAATGGTAAGTATCCGTGCTGCTGTTGACAAGTTTGTTATCCAAGTATAATTCCACTTTGTTGAACAAGGAATGCAGGAAATTGTTGACAGGAGCTACTCTATCATTGGCTCCAGGATTGGTGTTGTCCGCCGCTTTGATCACTTTGACTTTCAAATACAGGTAACTGCTATTCAGATCGATGTAATCATCAGGCTGTCCTTTGATTTCAAACTCTATGGGAGCGGAATCCGTCAAAGAGGAGACGGGGTGAAATTCCACCCACTGGGATTCTTGCATGGTCATCATGGTGGGGGGCATGGCAAACAGATCCAGTTCCGACTTGGAACAAGCGCAAGACTCTGGGTGCATCATTTTTTTCTCTTTCTCAATAATCAAAAACGTCTAAGTCTCGAAAGGTTCTTCTTTTCTTTGTCTTTCTAGCTTTAGACGTGTGAAGTCTGGTGAAAGGGTGTTTTCTTCGTCGTCTCTTTCTGCCTTGTCCTTGCTGAATGCCTGACTCAGTAGCGTGCAGGGCATTTATAGGTGTTTCTCGTCGGCCCAAAAGGTCTTTACCCGTCTGCAACAATATATGTTTGCCTGCCCTCAAGAAGGCTTCTTTTGGGTTTTATTTGTCGATGATGACATTTTGGAGAAATTCTTTGCCTTGCGTCAGTGCGGCATCTTTCAAGGCGAGCAATCCGCGTGTCACCATCGGTTTCAACACCGGAGCCACCGAACGAAAAGCCGATTTCAACATATCTCCTAAACCGTGTCCTCGCTGTCGAGCAACCCCTCGGTACACTGGATACATGACTTACGAGTCGTGAGAGAACCGTTTTCGAAAATGGAGTTTCACCGTGACTTTTCCTTTGGTGAATGGAATATTTTGTCCCAAATCTCCTTTTATAGCAATGTTGACCGTGTCCAAATACGACTTACTGACAGGCAAATAATGAGGATGTACAAATTCGCGGTGGACGTGATAGGTGTTTCCACCTTCCTCGTCAGCGGTCGTGGCAGAATCCACTTTGAGAGGAATGACACGCAGTAATGGCACAGAGGTGTGTCCCACCACGTTGTACTCCACCACAATGGAGTACACAAAGATCAAATTCAGTCCTTGGTTCGATTCTACCGGGGTACGAAAATACTTGGCGAAAGAATCGTTGTCGGAAATGACTACTAATTCTTTTTTTTGTTGTTCTACTTTCTTCTTCATCTCCACGTCCCCGCCCAACATGGCAAACAATTCAGAACAACATAAAAAATACATGATTTTACCCCCCTCAGGAAATTTCATCAGGAAGCGACGAGCTACGTTATGGTACTCCAGGGTGACATTTTTTTAAATGCTCCAAAGCTTTCCCAAACACGACATTAAACCTGGAGGCTATGGTGCTGACCAAATGTCGACCACTAAAATAATAGCCTGGAGGAATGGACAAGTGATAGTCGGTCCACTTTGGATTTTTTGTGTTAGGGGCTTTCTTGTCATATTTGACGTGGGTTTCCAAGTAAAGTTGAAATGACTCGTCATGAACTTCCACCGTAAAAATATTTTGACTGGGAAGGACATTGAGGACTTGGTGAATGATTTCTACTAAAGCCACTTCTCAATGGGCTTCGTGATCTAACTGGATGGCCTGAGGTAATTTGGCCGTGTAACAGCACAACGTGTTGTGGGGAAACACCTCCATGGAACTGTCACTGGGTAAGGTTAAGTAAAATTGGTTGTTAGTGTGACTCATAATTCCAGAGTTATGTGGCTGTCCGATGGGTTACTGGACGTCAGAGGCGTGTCTCCGCTCAAAATGGGGTTGTTATTGTTGTTGTTGGAGTGGTGACTGACACTGGAACTGGACACAAGGTTCCCGTTGTTCCCGATGGAAGAGAATTTCAGGGAGGGATTGGGAAGCAGGTAACCGATGCAACTGCTCAATAAAATGGTCCACAATTGTTTGTCTCCTTGTTGCAAACTCAAATTGGCAATGGCTGCCCCGATGACACAATGTACCACGAAGATTTGGCAGAAAAAGACGATTTGCGTTTCAGGCACACGTTCTCCACACCACACCCACAAGGGTTGTTTTTGTAAATCTTGCAGAGAAGAACTGGATGAAGGAGTGGTAGCAGTAGCAGCTGCGTCTGTGTGAAAAGGCATGATGGTCACTTCTTTTTATAGTCGATGACTTGCGAAGCGTCGATCCAAGAATCAAAACAGGGTGGATATCCTTTCCAACGTACTTTGACTTCTTTGACACGTCGTTTGCCCACTTTACGGGTTCTGCGTTCGAGAATGCTTTCGATGTCGTACAAGTCGTCTTCGTTTTGGGTGACACGTTGTAACTCGGGCAAATAAAACGTTCCTTTGAGCACTTCTCCGTTCATGTCTTCTAATTTATAGACGGCAGGATGACGGCCATGCACTCGTCCAGTGACACGAAACAATTCGGTAGTCCAGTTAGGTAAGTAACCTTTGTCGAAAGTGTGTTTGGTTTTGCCAATGCGCACCCAAGCTCCTACGGCCAACACTCCACTTTTCTTGGGGACAGCCCTTGTCGGGGACGTACCAAACAGGCGCTCAAACACCAACACTTCGTTCTCGGGAGTCACTACTTGCGGGGCAATGCTTCGATGGTAAGATTGGTTGTACGCTTGCACCAGGTGTGATAAGATGTCGATGTACTTCAGAGTGTGGTGATGCGTAAAATATTTCCACATGCGTTCTTTCAAAGTGCGTTGAAAACGTTCCACGATGCTGGCTTTGGTTTCAGGATTCTCGGTGGTAAAAAGAATGAATATCACTTTTTTTTAATTCTTTTTGGAAAGTTTGGTTCAGAAATTCGGTGCCTTTGTCCGTTTGCCATAGTAGAGGGTGTCGACCGCTTTATTTCAACACTCGTTGCAGGGCTCGTACTAACTCGCTGCTCGATTTGGATGTCAAGGGTACGACCCAGGCAAATTTGGAAAAGACGTCGATGACACAAAACAAATATTTGAAACCACGATTGTAGCTGGCCAAATGAGAGACATCGGCTAAATCGGCTTGCCATTGATGATCGATGCCTTCCACTAGGGTGCGACTTCTGAAAAACATGCGGCGAATGGGTTTGTGTAAAGTGTAGGTAGCTTGTTCTTGTAACCATTGTTGCACTTGAGGTAAACGGAGACTTTTCAGTCGAGTCTTGGCAGCACGATATAATTTTTGAACCTCTGCGTAACCTGCAGGATGGGAGGGATCGTAATAAATGCTGGCTAACACTTTTTCCATTTTTTGTGTGTGTGTTAATAAGTCACCCACTCTTCGGTGATGCTACTTTGGGTGGGACGAAAGGGTGGTTTGGAAACGGATTTACATGTCCGATAGGCTACGGGAGTAGAAGTCGAAGGTAGTGGTGGAGGTGGCAATGGAATGGCTTTGGTCTTCTTTTCTTTTTTCAGTTCTGGTTTCCCTTCTTTCTTTTTCACTTCTGTCGAAGGAGGAGTGGACATCATCTTTTTAACCCAAGCTTTCATTTCTTCTCGTTGGGGTGTGGGGGTCGGGGTCAACAAGGACGTTGCAATCTTACTAGACATGGGAGCTGCTGACGGTGTTTGAAACACTTCTCGCATCTCTTCTTCCTCAGGTCTTCGTGGGGTACCATTTCTGGTGACACCTGGGGATGGTAGTAGTGGTAGTGGTGGTGATGGTGCTGGACTTTTCATCAAGGTCTTAAAATCTTTCAGAGTGGGAAGAGCTGTTTCGTCTAAAGCTTTTTGGTGAAAGAGTTGCAGTTGTTGCAAGAGTTGACTGTACTTTTGCGATTTTTCTGTTTCGGATATATCGTGGCGATCCATCAAGGACTGCAATTCGGGTTGTAACTGGGACATCTCAGTCAAATTGGGATTGGGAGGTCAATGCGGGGTGCGTTGTTCTTGCCAATGATGGTATTCCATCCATCGTTTGTAAGGCACTAAAGCTAGTTTTCGTCCTTCCATGGGATGTTAGGGGTCGATTCTGAGATCTTGGGGCTTCAGAGGTCCTTTTTATCCTGCTCCCATCAGTCCTCCCAACATGGTTCCCAAGACTCCTTTCAGTAAGGGACCTAACAAGAGGGGTAAAATTCCTCCACGTTGAACCAACATCTTCTTCTTTTGGCAAAGGGGGGTTTTCTTTTGAACCAGTTGGCGAAGAACGTGACGATGTTTGCCTAAGCATTGTTTCTGGTGTTTGGACAAAGGGATCGTGTCTTTCAACAGGTTCAAACAACATTCGCACACGGTATCGATGACCTCTTTGGGGGCCGTTTGAATGAGTTTTTTTCGCAGGGGTGGAGAAGCTTTGGACAGGACAGATAACATGTCCCCATGTTTGACTAAACGTGGAGGCAGTCCTTTCCTTTTCTTTCCTTGGGGTTTAGAAAAGGAATGTTTTCTGGAGGGTGACATCTTTGCTTGTGGGTTCCGGGACATTCACCAAACAGACACTAACGTCGATGACTTAACACACACCCTTTTATCTTTTTTTTTTTTGGGGGGGGGACTATCGCTTTGTCATAAAGGTGACAATGTTTTTTCCAAAATCGCCAAGGAATCCCCCCCCCCCTCTTTGTTGACGCCTCTTTTTCTTGGAACGACTGTATCTTTTCTTAGGGTAACGTCGATGCTTGGCTAAGCGCTTTGTCGGATGACGAGTCTGCCTTTGTCTCTTTCTTTTTTGACTTCTTGAAGGTGACATCTTTTGGAAGTTCACTGATACCCCTACTTGGTCGCAGGCCTTTTTTTATACTGGAACGCGTCGCCACTGATTGTCTTTACGTCGTATCAACTTCAGGACAGGCATGACACGTCGTGCATGGGTACGTAACGGACTAAATCGAGCCAGTTCTTGCTTGGACAAATCCAGTAAACTCTGTAACATGCCCGATCTTTCTTGGACTTTGAATTTGGGAGCAGTTACTTTGTGAGCAGCGGCCACTGCCACTAAATTGGAGGGTCCTGCCACTGGGGACGTTCTTGGGGTTATCAACGGAGAAGTGTAATCAACGTTTCCAAGTACTCTTCAGTTCTTGGTGTCATCAACGGCGAAGCGGATGAACCTGAGGCTACCGGAGACGCGGTCACCGCCGTTGCAGGTCGTGGTTTGCAAGTGTAAGGTTGCGTCCTGGCCGAAGTGCCCCTCTTGCGACTAGTTTTTTGTGGACTTTTCTTTTTCCGGGGGAGGAGGGTTCCGCCACTGGAGAAGTTCTTGGAGACACGGGTCTCCTTGGGGACCTGGTCTTGACACCGTGACTCTTTTTCTTCTTCTACTTGGAGCTTCGTTTGACTTTTTTCTTGGGGAGAACTTTGGGGGCATTAGGGTCCCATCTTAAAAGAGAGAGAGCGAATGATGACCCCTCCTAGAGTACCGCTTCCTCCAGGTTTCAAAATGATTTGTTTTTCGGTTTGAGTGTCGATGCAGGGATCGGCCAGTTGGGTCAAAGCGACTTTGTTTCGATCAAAAAAGCGTTTGGTTTGATGAGGAATCTGAATCATCCCTTGCAGTAATTGATGTGCTGTCACCGTGAACCATCGTAAGACTTCTTTGAGACTAGCTTCTAAAACACGAGCCCGTATTTGTGGATTTGTGGATTTTTTTTCTCGACTGATGCCATACAAGGCACGAATTAATTTGACCGAAAGATGAGACTGAACGGGCGTCATGTTGACGCTGTATGAGACAGACGAAAAGTGTTTGAGGTTTTTATAGATTTTTTTTGGTGCGGTTAAGTCTAGGACTGAGAGGTATACAGGACAGGTCCTCCGTCTTGGCCCTAGTGGTGAAACAATTGGGTACAAATCGCAAATCATCGGGGGTCGTAGGTTTCAAATCGACGAGTAAATGAGCGTGTGGAGTTTGAGTGGCATCGTCGTACGCCTGAGTCAGCCAAGGCGTTCCTAACTGTTTAGCTAAGACTTGCACTTGCGATTTATCTCGAGGGCTTTTAAACAAGACCACGTAATGCGCATTGAGACTGATGGTGCGATGGGCTTTACTTTGTTGAAACAAATTTTGAATGATGTAAACGACACTGGCATTACGATGATGCCCTTTGCGCGTGAACCACAGTTTAATTTCTTCTTCGTCTTCTCCTAACATGTCGTCGAAAATGACCAAATGGGTTTGACAGCAGTCAGAGACGATTCCGTCGTGTTCTTTATGAATACCTTCCACAAACACGATGGAATCACCTTGACTTTCTCGCAAGAGGCTGTACGCCGATTGCCACACTTTGTAACACCACACGATGCGTTGAGGTGGCCGATCGATCAAATAATGTTTATGTTCGATCAAACGTTTGACGAATTCGGTTTTGCCTGAACCACTAGGTCCAGCAATGAGCATGTTAAAGGGATGGCGAAGATACAAAGCCTCCCAACTGGCACGATCTAAGTGTTCGTCGATGACTTTGACAGTGGAGGAAGAGGGAGCAGAGACAGCAGAGGTAGCCATATTGTCAGGAATGTCACTTGTGACACGAAAACAAACAAGACAAGATTTTATATACTTTTGACAGAACACGTTTATTGAATGTTTTAAACATGAACACGAAAGACAAAAATACATAAAAGCCAAAGGCTTAAGTACAACGATAAAAGGCACATGAAAACCATTAACGTGGAATAAAAACAAGTGTCTGTATAACATGTTCTGGGTAATGTTCTGACCAGTTCTATGGGGCTAAGGTCACACAAGTGTACTCCCGAAAGGGTCTTTCAGGCATGTCCACGACAGTCCTATCCTGGGTAACGGGTTCTTCTAGCACGGCACTGTCACTAATACTGGATGAAAAGTGACTTTTCTCTTTGAACAACTCTCGTGCATACTGGGCCACTTCTTGGGTCCAAGCCTCAAAACCCCCTTTTTTTCTAGACACGGACATCTGTCCAATGGTGTGTAAGTCACAAGCTACACACACATCGTCATACACGTCTTCGGTAGCTAAAAGATGACGAATATTTTTTTCCGTAGAGGTCGAGAAGTATCCAGATGAAAACGCAAGGCTTTGAGCAAAAGGAGACTTTCGTGACCATTTAAGACCATTTGGGTGGTAAGTACTGTTCGTAAAGAGTCCACAAGGAATCGGCTGGTAAACGAAATCCCAGAAAACAAGTCACTAAGACACACACTATGCGTCGTCCCAAATTGATTGGATACATTTCTTGTAATAATTGATGCTAATGATCCACGGTTTGAATATGGTCATTGAGTTCTTTCCACGGAATCTGTTCAATCACATCTGATTAAAACCTTGGCATGGCAGCCTGTTTTTATATTCTCTTTCTTTCATATGCAATACACGTACTTTCTACCCAGATATCTTTGTTCTCCATTAGGAAATTTAAATGCTCCAAACTGTAACCTACAGTTCAAACTTCGTTTAGAAGTTTCCTCTTCCACTAAAGCAGATTCCACATAATAGCCCTTGGTAATCCTTTAACTCGTCTTCTTCAATGCGTTGCACTAGGTGAGTCTCGAAGTAACCAAAATGATGAACATGTCGATCATTGGCGACCTCAAAGTGTTGAACAATGTCTGACCACTGAAACAATTTCTGACGAATCAGTTCTCTTATACCATTCAGGTACCAGTGGTTCAAACATCGGTGACCTAACGGATGCAACTGTTCTTTACGTTTGACTTGTATTTTGACCAGCTCTCGGTAAATGCTTTCTCTCAACTCCACAGGCAAAGCACGAATGTTCTCTAGCAAAGCATCCATGAATAGGTCAGTCAGTACAATTCACAATCTTCTCCTAGAGCAAAAGTAATCCACATAGTAAGTACTTTCTGACCACTGCCATTCAGGGTAACGTCCAAGAATGTCACTGAACTCTTTTGATGTAAACGGTCTAGAGTAATATAATAAGACGAATGCACATTTGACCCAGAGAAATCGAACACTTTGATTATTTTTTTTTCACTTTCCTCTTGTGAATTTCTCGGCACAAAAGTTTTACAGTTACCCATTGAGATTTCACTCTGGCAAGTCCCTGCCAAACTTCCTTGTAAATCTTCTCTTGCAGTTCTTTAGGTAATGATTCAATATCGTTTTTGAAATGGAGTTTCAATACTGGTCTCTGTGATGTCCAACATTTGACTCCTAGTCAATCTGGTTTCTTCATCAACGACATGGCAAGTTACTTCAATGTCTCGGTCCCGCTAAAGGTAATTAATGACAATCGATGACCATCGAGCATGTTCTAGGTAGGCCGAATCTTGCGGTTCCCAGTGTGAAGTGACACACCGCAACTGAAGAACTTGACTTTATCCCCTTCGCCCAAGTCGAAAAATCCGGCTCTGGCTAATTCTTCGAGGGTCTGTCCTCCCAGATACTTAGGCCATTTTCCTTTGAACGATTGAAGACGATTTTCAAAGTCACAGTATTCCGACAAACGCACATGGAACGAATATTCGTCTTTCACAGGTTCGTTTCGATGAGGGATGGGTGACATGGACAGGAGTTTGCTAAGGGCTGGATGACATCCTTAGGGGAGTAGACATGAAGGTGGACATCCACATTAACCATGAAACCCAATAAAGTGTCCACGATGACCAAGGGCATCGATTTTGCATCCCTCAGGTTTGACACGCACATCATCACTTTCCATGATAGGGGTAGTGCCACTAAAGTTCCCATGATGCTTTACGGCATCGCTAAGGTCACAGCGTACAGCATCGTTCCCATCGCAAGGCTCACAATCGCATTCCACTTCAGGGTCCCCAAACTTGAATTGTGCCTGTCTGAACTTGTTTTGTGTTTCTCTGAAAGTATTCATCTTGTTCGCTTGGTCTTGGTAGTCACAATGAACTATCGATCGTGACCATAGCCCCTTTTTATACTAGTCGCAATGCAGTCTCAAGCTTGTACATCGTTCCTTTTTTGGGTCTAGTTTTGGAAGGTACCCTCTCTAAGGTACCGTCATAATTGTACCGTAGTGTGATGGGTGGAAAGGCCATAGAAAGGTAAGGGCAGTGCGGAGACCATCGAGTATGTTCCAGAATAGCTGAATCTTTATATATACATAGATCCATTCGTAACTTCAGTCCGCAAGCGAAACACTGTACTTCGTATCCCAATCCGGACTCAGGTCCCAAGTAGACAAATCCTGTTCTAGCTAAAACATGCGAAGAAGGTAATCCTTCCCTATCCGTAGGCCATGCTTGAAACGTGTCCAATCGACGAGCACAATCACAATAGTCAGGTAAGAAGACAGGAAAATGGTGAGGTTTGAACTTGGAGTTATCATTGGGTTTCCCACTCGATTCTTTTTGTGGCGAAGTCATCCTTCTGGTGAGTGGCTATCCGCTTGCAACCAATGTTTTATACCGACATGTCCATACGGTAAAGTGAAGTGATTGGGAAGACGCGATTTGGTACACGATTTGATAGACTTTTTCTAAGGGTCGATTGACGATGTGGTGGGTGGGTAAAAGTACAATTTTGTCGGGCTGATAAGTGGTCACTTTAAAGTGTTCATCTTCTCCAGACTGCAAGGCTTCTTTCAATAGGTCAAAGTTCACCACTCGACTGGTACGATAATTCAGAGTCAATCCTTTCACTTTGCACGTCGTGTGCACTTCTCCTTGTGGGTCCCGGTATTCTGCCTTAGTTTTTCTCGATGTGATCTAAAGTAATGCCTTCTTGTGCCCAGTATTTCTCTTTGAATATCTTTTGGTCTTCGGGAGTGTGACACCAGGACGGATAGCCACTGGCTTCTTGCTTCAGTTTCTAAAAGGCATCCAGGTAGTCTGCAAAAATGTCTTTTTGCGTGAGGTCACACTTGTGGTATTGTTGTGTCTTGGGAAAGTGGGAAATTTCGTACACTTCTAACAGTTGGTATCCCATGTCCAGACCTCTGAACAATTCTACGCTGACCCACGTCCCCGTCAAGGCCCGTTCTTCCTGGGTGTGCTGGCAAGGTTGATCTTGGTTGTACGTTTCGGCACAAGTACGGAACAAAGGAAACATCAGTTTGCCTTGACAATGGTGAGGTAAGACGGGATGGTATTAGTTCGTGGGAGGCAAAAGTTTGCACTTGGTCAAGCCTTCGTATTGTCGAATGTTTTTCAGGTCGATGTGTTCGGTGAACAATTGCGGGTGCCCTGCAGGAAAGCGACAATATTTGCACAGGTAGGGATACAGCGAACCCACGTCCAAGTATTTGATTTCTTCTCCTTTCTCTTCGTCAGCTTGGTACAGCAAACAGGTGGCATTGGTACTTCCTCCGTACAAACTATCCCTCGGGTTCAGGGGGTCCATGAACTGGTAACTTTCCACGAGGCGTTTAAACTCGGGATTGGTTTTCAAACGGTGATTGTATTTGTGTTCCCACATTTCCACCACTTGGTATCCTTCCTGTTCTAACTTTAGGCGTCGCTGACAAGTGGCCTGGTATAAGTCTTCCATGGTTCGTTGTAAAAACTGATTTTTAGTGCCACGGCCAGGGTAACAGACGGGACATCCGTGAAATAAGCAACCGTTAAACTTATACACGATCTTGGGGTTTTCTAAGTCCCAGCCATCGACCGAATGCGTTCCGATGGTCTTTTCGCCCCCTCCGTTGCGGAAATGCTGAATCCACTTGTCTTCCTTGTCGCACAACTAATGTAACCAGGGTAGGGCTTTAACCGAGTATTGACGTTTGACATAGTTAGTCGTTTGAGGACTGATGACAGCCACGGTGTTTTCAGGCATGAATCGTTGCCGGTACACTAAGGAACACGCTTTGGCAATGGTGCAAGCTTCTTTCAAAGGATCGACCCCTCCGTGTTCCATGAACAATTCTCGAAATTTTCCACAGCATCGCCGTAAAATGTCCACGTCGGAACGACAATACTTTAGCATTTCTTCCTGAAAGTCGAAAGAGTCGGAGGCGTGAGCCTGGTACCATGCGTAGAAAGTTTCTCGTTGTTCGGTACGCATGTTGTCAGGGTCGTAATAGTGAGCCTCAGACAAATGAGGTAGAACGGCATGTTGATTGGCTTCCTTATTGAAACAACGAGGAAAGTACCCTTTAGCCATTTCTGTCATTCCAAAAGTTTTAGGCATTCGACTCAAAGGCATGGCCAAATAGCTCATCGAATCTTTAAACTGCACTTGTCCCACTTGCATGAAAATGATTTTGGCTTCGTTCAAAGTGACTTGAGGATGTTCGGTGCCATGTTCTGTATAGTATCTAAGAAGAAACTGTTCATCGTATCCGGAGAAATTGTGAGCCATCACCGTAGCATGACGATGACAATCTCCGTAACGTTCGATGTCTTCTTGGCTCCACGTCTTGTCGATGGGGTCTCAGACCAATCGGGCGAAATCGGCTAGCGTGTTCGGTCCCCGAAAGATTTTTTCACGCCCTCCAGGAATCTTGCTGCAGTGAGGGCAATAACTGAAGATAGGTTCTTGAATGCACTTCTCGCACGCTCGATGAGCCACGCAGAAATTAGGAATGTGAATGCCGGTCTCTTGCATGCATTCGAAATCGAAAAAGATGAAATTGCCTTTCTTCTTGTGTCCATCCTCTTTCTCTGTTTGGGGTTGGTATTTTTGCACGTAGCATTGGTGTTCCAAGTCCACGATGTGGTGACAAATGTGACCTTTTTTATTTCCTCGACATACGTGAAACTTGTCACTATTGGTAAGTATGCCTTGTCCACACGTAGGGCACAATATCAGCAGTTGACAAGCACATTTCTTCTGTGAACCTTGCGTCTTCAAATGTTGTTGGTAAGAGGCATGGCTGACAAAAGTGCGCAGAGAAGCAGGAAAATGCACTCGTTCTTGTCCTTCGTTCAGACAGGGTGGAGAGGCCAACCATCCTGAGCATTTCGATCCACAATGTTTGTGTTGCTCTCGATTATTATAATCATAGTCACATTTCTCACAGTAATAACCGTATCCCAGGAATGCGGTGATACTGGCAATGGTATCGAAATGGTCATCGTGATGATAGCGGTGAATGTATTTTCCATCTTTAAAGTCTTGGCCTCGAAACAACAGAGGCCCACGCACGCACTTCTTGAGGGTGTACTTTCAAGATGTATCGTGGAGCTAGGATATCTTGCAATGTTTGCATCTCAGGAATGCCACAGGGTGTGTCTGTGGACAGGTCGGCTTGTTGTAACAGGTGTTCTGCTTCACTTCGTTGTTTGGATCGGTCAAATTGTCGAATGTTCTCCCAGTTTCTTTTCCATTCTACCGTGTCGTTCTTGTTGGCATAGGTTCGTCCCACCACAATAGCCCTGGCTAAACACATCTGGAATTGTGAATTTGGACGAGGCTAGGCTTAATGCTGCGAAGATCGTTCACCAATAACATCTTTTTGCGTTGTCCGGTCCCTTGAGGAGGAGAGACGAGGGTCATAAACAGTGTGGCTTTTCCGTCGGTGATGTCAAACTGGTCATTGGATTGTTGTACGTGCTGAATTTTGTCCATAATTTTGGAAGGGGTCAATTCTGCAGGGCTACTAAACTCGATCCAAACAGGGGATTTCAAGCCGTCGGGTTGTATGGAAAGTCTCAAGCGATCGTCTTCTTTGGCCTGACATTGTCGCTTGAGTGTGGTAAGCAAAGAATCCCACATCTCGTTGATGAACCCTTCTGCTTTCTCTCTGACATTTTTAAACTTCACCCTGTACGTGTAATCCGTGGTTCTAAATTTTCTAGAGGAGCGCTTTTCTGTCTCTCGAATGGAATAGTACTTTTCAGGGTTGACTAAGGGTGGGGAACTTTGTTTAGAGGAAGACTCTCTGGGCTTGAATTCTGGTTCACTCATGTCCTCTTCAAAATCACTGGCATGAATCTGTGCCAAGACTTCAGCACTGGTACGAGGCGATAGATCACGTTTCTGCCTCTTACTTTCTTCTTCTTTCTTCTCAAATGAACTGGATCGTTTCATCTTGTAGCAAAAAGTCAAATGACTAAAGTTTAAACACCACGGACTAATTTATAGTCATAGCAAACCATGTGTCTTGTCCTTTCACTATTCATTTCACTCTCAAACCAAGCCCAACGATTTAAGAGACTACACAAATCGAACATTTCATCAGAGCGTTGCGAGGGGTCATTAGAAAATTTTCCTCAGACCAGTCGTCGGACTAGTCACCGTCCTTTCGAGATAAAAGTCGAGATACTTGCTATATCTGTCAGAAGAAAGGGCATTGGTCTTCAGAGTGTCCAGACCGCCAAAAAAGAAAAAAAGGGGTTAGAAGAGAAAAAAGTCAAGATGCCTGTTATCATTGTCAAGAAAAAGGACATTGGTCTCCAGATTGCCCAAAAAAGAAACAAGAGGAGTCAGAAGAAGAGAGGAATTCTTCAGAGGAAGAAGAAGAGGAAGAAGAGGAGGAAGAAAGCAGCCACGTAAAGAAAAAGAAACAGGAGAAAAAAAGAAGAAGGGAAGAAAGTGAGGAGGAAGAGGAGGAAAAGACTGTGACGGTGAAGAAATTTAAAAAACAGAGAGACTAAACAATGAGACAGAAGAAGTGTATGAATTTTTTAAAGTGTTATGTTGTGAATTGTGAATTGAATTGTAAAACTTGTACCAGAATAGAAAGTCCATAAAACGTTAGTGTCTTTGGGTTTTGATTTTAAAATAAGAACCTACACTCACGCACACTCATACACAGACACATAATATTGGGTAAAATGGTCTTTGTTTTGAGTTATTGGCAATTGAAAGTCTATCTCATTTCGAGATATAGGATTGGCCCTGAAAAGGGCCTTTTTTGGTGTAGGGGTGAGTTTAAGCAATCAACTTTAACTGTCTTAAGCCTTTGCCACGGCCAAGGCCTACTTCTGGACTGCGTGCTGTTGATGATGATGATGATTTGGATGAAATCACTAAGGGTGGCACGGTAGGCTTAGTCACAGGGTTGGAGTGTTTAGCTCGGGAAGGTCACATTCTCTTCGGTCGTATTAAAGAAGTCTGATACATTTGTTTCAGACTTCTTAACTCCGCTAAAATGGCTAACAGTACCGTGACCGTTTGATTTTCACACCCTTCTTTCCTTGCTACTGCTACTTCTTCTTGTTGTTTTTTTTTCTTACCTCTTCTTCTTGCTCCTGTTGCTGTAGGAGAAAAGCTTGTTCCGCTTCCTTTTGCCGTTGTACAAATTTCTCCAATTCTTCTTTCTGTTACTGTCTAAAATTCTCCAGGTGCGGTAATGAAGGAGAAGGTGGCGAAAGTTCCGGAACAAATTCTTGCGAGGTAAGAAAATCCACAAAATCCCAATTCACCTCTTCTGAAAGTAAGTCCGGGTTCCCTTGGGTAGTCTCCACGGTTGGTGCACCCCAATTTATCGTTTTCTGAGTTTCCGTCATGTTGAAAAACTGTCACATGAATTGACTGCGTACAGGTGCTAGCGAATCTATATAGACCATGTGAAGTCACAGACTGATCTCTTCGGATTGGATGCGGGCTGCCTGGATTTTGTAAGGCGTGTTTGGATTGGTCAATGAACTCAATACGTTTCAATCCTTCCTCTCCCTATAAATAAGTGCAGTTCACTGCATTCCTTCACTTGTTCTCGGCGCCTCAACATGTGGACCGACGTGCAATCTTCAACCCTTGTATCTTCTATGATGTTCTGCACGGACATACCGATGTATGTCCGATCCAAGTGGACAGTTGTCTGTAGGACAGACACCAGTCTGTGGATGCGAAGAGTATATGTGGAGCGTCAAGGATGCCTCAAAAGAGTCCTAATTTACGGTCCTGCAGTAAGGCGTAGCCTAAAGACAAGAAAAAGACCAATGCGATGCCCTTTATGTTAATATATCTTAATATTAACATAAAACCCAAAGGCTCTTTTCAGGGGCCCTCCAATATCTCGAAAAGATCTTGACTTTCATTGCCTAACCCCATTTTATTTTTTTATTTTTTTTTGTTTTAAAAGAAATAGAGACCCCTCCCTGTTTCAATTTTCGCCTGTTCCATTTCCATAGACCCATCAGGTCGGGATCCTATTAAAATAGGGTCCCGACCCTGTTCCATTTGAAGGAGAAAAGAATGAGTGTGGTCTTTATTTAAGTAGACCATGCTGGCATGACAATGCTGTCTTAAATACCGTCCTTCCTTCCTTCAGCTAGTAAAGTCATGTGATATCGTGCTCTTTTGTTTGAAAATTTTTAAGCATAATTTATTTTACACTTTAATTTCATTATTTGTGTCTTCATATTCAGTGCAAACTGTTTCGACCTCTCCATAGGTCTCATCGGATGTTATTAAGTAACACAACTGCACATAACATGCGTTGTGTTACCTACGAATTTCCTTACTACAGTTTTCCCTTCTGTACCATGTATTATTCATGGTGTCTTTGAATACTGTCATTTTGCACATGGCATTAATATAATCTTTTCTATATGCAGTGTTTATTGGCTCCTACTAAACATGTGCATAGGATTGATCGCCCTTGGTGTCTATCAGTCCTTTTCACTAGTCAGACCTCCTATTGCCTTGCCGAGTCCTGTACCTCAAATGGGCCTTGATCATATTTGTCCTGTACCTCAGATGGGCTTTGATCATATTTTCTCGTCTTGCTGGAATACGTTGCCTGCTTTGTAGACACTTTTGATACAATTGATGGTAAGTGCAGTCTTTATCAATCGTATTCAGTGATCTGATAGTACTTGTTGAAAGTTTACCTCCCAAGTCTGTCACTTTTGCTTTTAGGGATGATCCCAAGCTAGTATTAAGTCTGTGTATTGCTGAGTTCACTCATGCCTCGAAGTTTCTGGAATAGTTCACATTTGTAGGTAATGAAACATTGATTGGTCGAATCACAGCCTCACATTTCTGTGTGTTTGTGTTCAGTCGAGGTCTTTCTACACTATCGCAGAAGAGTTTCATTTTCAGAACTTTTAGCAGGATATTCTTATCATCCTTTCTCATTTTGAGAAGACTCACTTGATGATGGCCCATGTATGCTAATCACATCTACCAGATGTTAATGTGTCCTCCCCCACAGAACTTTGAACAATGCCGGCATTTTGAGCAGTCCTCTGAATAACAACGCATAGTGGAATCCAGTACTTCGGGATGTTAACGTTACATTTTTGTAACATCGCCACCATTTTCCTTCATCTTTCGCTTGAAGATCAAACAGCTGCCTGCTTCAATGTCTTGGCTGACAATTTTCTGTTTGAACCTTTTTCATTCTCGTGTTCTTATTCCTGGAAACATGTTTTCACTTAATATTGCAGAATTACACCGTTTGAACTGTAAACGCCCCAAATGGACGGGATACGACAGTCTTTCTTTCCCCCCACATTAGATGCAGAATGTTATAACTATATTGGAAGCCAGCATCAGTCTGTGCATCTCCATATGTTGTTGCATGTCTAATCAAATTTTGTTTGCAGCACAAACGTTTTGCCCATTTCTCTTGTCGTTTCATACTTTGAATGTGGTGCAACTGGTGACAGATTTGCTGTGCAGTCAAAAAGGCCTCCTGGTCATTGCACATCAATACATATCCCCTTCAGCCATACTCTAGTCCAACACAGTTTGCTTTCTATTGTAGTCACCACAATGTATTGCTTCTCTGTAACAGTTTCACAGGCAATTCCAACAGCTTGCTATGCAATTTGACCAGGTTTATTTTCATGTCCAAAGCTAATGTCATTGTATCTTGCGTCAAAAGCAACATTTATTTGCTCCGGATGCTGAACACCAAGCATGATCTTAACCTGTCTAACTAGCTTCAGCTTGTCTGTCATATATATTTTATTGAGCTCCACAGTTGTTTTGCCTACAATGTTGGAGGCCCTTTGCATATATGTTCCGCTAGGTGGCGGAATGTCAGTGGCTGCAACACCATGACATGTATCTAGCCTTGGTGTTACTCATTGGTGTATTTTGTAGTCCAACTTTAAACATCATATTTACAGCAGCACGATTTCGCTCATGTTTATTTATTTTTATCTCCTCATACAATGTATACTCTGGTGACTTACAAATACAGTTTTTACACATCATAATATACTTCCAAGCAAGTCCCCATTTTCTTTCATTAGGAATTTGGAACTCTGGTCTCCCATATATGTTGACTTGATTACCATGGCGAAGAATGATAAGATTCGACATTTCAACATTTTTTCTCTTCATACGGATCATACGTATCCCATCGTACTCATCCAATTCAGTCTATTTCAGGTCCAGTTTTGCTTTGGATGATGGTCGTAGAAATAGTGCAGACCCATGTGCTGCATTACAGTCTGGTGTCTGAATTTACTGGTGACCACAATTGGTCGGCTTTGTCACTGCTATGATTGAGATCTTGTGTGCATCCATTATTCTGGTCACTGGTACGGATGTTGCACTAGAACTTGATAGAATATTGTCAGTCAGGTATGTGACTCCTTTGTTATGTGGTATATATATATATATATATATATATATATATATATATATATATATATATATGATTAAAAACGTTGTCTTCCTCTTCTTATACAATTTCACGGTTTCAGTTACAATAACGGCATGTACATACAAGAAGCATCCTCACTCTGTGACTTATATAACTTGGAAAAAGCATGCTAGATTGGTTTCAGAGAACTACACCAAATCTTCAATACTATTGGAAGCCTAGCATTTGAGTACTCCTCCACTTAATGTGTGTAAATAGTGTCATGTACTTGGTTAGTAAAACTAGCTAGCGTATTTAGATGCTACCAGACTTAAGGTGCTACCATTGATGTTCACAATAAAGGAAAGGAGAAAACGTTGCCATATACTAAAATCTGTCAACTTCAGTTTTAAATTTTCATTAAAATTTAAGTTAAATTTAAATTTTCAAATAAAAATATGTGTCAGTTTTTAAAATTAAATTTTCTAGAAAAGTTGAACAGTCAAGTTTAATTTCCTCTTCTTTCCAGATTTGTGTTCGAACTCAAAACTAACTAAAGATTTTTGGAAGTGTTTATCTCGATTAGGAAAATCACAATTAAACTCTACGTTTCGTGCATTTTTTTCATTCGATCATTTGCAATCAGCTTGTATTTGTGTTGCAGTGTTGTCAGCTGAAAGCCTGTAACTGTCCTACTAATGGATGAAATTCCTTTAAACTTTGCGGCAGGTTTAATAGACATTGATTTGATCACGGATGGCAGTTTTGTTCATTGAGGTGAAATTTTCTAACCTTCTCAGGAATCGGGTCACATTTAGTACTTCCAATTTAGTACCCACGAATGAAGTTATAGTCTATATTTAGAACATTTGTTCCGTTCGCATTTTGGTGGTGATAGAAGAGTTATATTTATGCATGTTTTGATATGGATTTAAAGGTAATTGTTTATTCATGAGATTATGAGCTGATGGTGTGGTTATCCGTGTGTAATTTGGCGACAGTGCACAGTGAGTAATAGGCATTGGTGATGATCTGGAATTGAGATATGTGTTCCATTGCATGTTGCTCTGTTTACAGTCGAACCTCTCAAAAGAAGACAGGTGAAACTTGAACAAGAACTTCACCGTGAAGTCATCTTTGAAGTTATTTTAGATTAACATACCATGTGTATTGATTGTCACACGGTGTAACGGTCGGTACTGAGAAACAAATGTAGATAACATATATTACAATTAATTGTGTTTTATGTCCATTTAGGCATTATAGGGTTAAGAACTATATGCAAGATATACTTACCTCCAAAATTGAAGAGCCTAAAGAAAGCGCAAAACTAGTCAGCTACAATTTTGAAAATTTGACACCGGAGGTGCCCTAACAGACATTGTTGACTTTCCATTCTGTTAAAACACATGTTAACGTATTTTGTTTACGACGAATTGAACTTCATTTAAATAACAATCAAGAGATATACAACCGTGTAGGGTAATTCTGCGCAACGATATGCAATTTCTGTTAACATTGGATCACGTGTTGTTTTCGGTCGAAAATGCAATTACTATCAAAATTGAAGGACTTCTTTAATTTAAAAATGTAATATGAATGAAGTGTACATAAATATTTCAGGTTTCTACACTAAATGAACATGAAAATGAGATTTCGAAATGTCAGCAGGAAGACCAATTCCATGACCTTCTTGAACTTGTGACCCAGAAAAGCCTATTTAATATTTTTATTTTAGAATGATAAATACATAATTTAAAAAATGCAAATATTTACTTTAGAACAATGCTGCATATTAATCCAAGTTCTTAATTTTGTAATAAGTTGTTCCACATGAACTTTTTAATTTGATTGTTTTTTGTCAGTTTTATTTTTTAAATTCAATATATGTTTGTGTAATGCAAAATTATTTACCCGGATTTGACAATGTCCAGAATCGATTTTTGTTTTATTTTTTAAAAACAACTAATGCTATAAATATTGTATCAAGTTATTAACCTTGCTCATAAATCATTGACAGTTTTGGTAAACAACGCTTTTATCTTTCTCATAGTAAGAATTATGAAGTTCATTCAAGGTCGTGCCTAAACAACGCAACAACTAGTATATATCAATTTGAACAAACTTCTATTTTTTCCAGAAGAAATAACTTTTGACCTGGAGTCTATTTTGCGTCCTAATTAGTGTGTAACTATTGTTCTGATAAAGGTTTTTTGAGTTGGGCATACAATTCTTGAGATTAAGTTGCATTATGTTGTGACCAGTTTGTGTTGAATTATTTCATCAAATATTTGAGTTCAAGCGAATCGTTTAACTGGAAATGTAAATGTGCTCTGACAAAATTCTTAGATAAAAACATTTATTGGAATTTATGCTAAATTCACAACTGGAATAGTATGTTCTGTCATTCATCAAGGGGCTGTTGACACAGCAGCGCTTCGCTGACCGCAACATACGTCATCGCCTTCAATTTGGGATTTCGTCGGTACTCGTAGTCAGTTTCATTCAGGACTTTTATAACTAGGACTTCAATTTGTAATTCTTGGATTTTGTTAATTTAATTCGTAAATCCGTAACTTTTTGTTTTTAATCATTTATCACTTTTTTATTCTAGGGAAACCAATTAGTTGTTAAATTTAACAAAGCTTCTTGTCAACACTCTTCTCTGCTACTTATTTTAAGAGCATAGACTCGTAACGTATACAACAAGTCAACTTGCCGCTATAACCGGATTTTCAAGAAATGCTATGGCATGTAGCATATTTCTAAAATAATTAGCATTTTCCCATATGAACGAGACGGTGTAAACACATTACATCCTATTCATCGTTGTTTCTATTTCACATGATAGCTTTTTTTTTTTGGTAATAAGGTTTTTCAGTGTTACTATATTTTTACAATATCTGTTAAGTTTGCTTAACATCTCTTCCCATTTAGTGGCAATGTCATGTTGAATTTTATAAAACCAGATATAAACCTGACCTATGCCCAAACATTATATCTTTTTCAAAGCCATTCACAGAATCGGCCGACATATCGCGTCATTAAAACACATGGGATTTATGCCATGTGTTCAAAATTATATTTTAAACAGAATATTCTGGTGAAACTTGTCTCTTTTCAAATGGTAAGCATTACAGTATTTCATTTGCGTCAAGCGGATGAATTTGGTATGGGTTTTGTGTCAATATTGGTGAGGGAAAGATGGGCAGTAAAGCCCAACAGCAGTGTATTATAATTAAATCTACGAGAACATTTTAATGATATAACAAAGGAATTTACTACAGAAACAAAAGACTCTTGATGGGGAAAACTTAAACATCATAGAGGTCATGTATGTAGATTTACTGACATAAAATAAATAATCAATTTTAGTTTTAAAATCTAATCGTAAAATTATCGATCGCTATGGACTTTCACAGTGGTAGTTTGGAATTAGACAGGGTCAAGAAAGTTTATATTGTATTGAAATGTATTATTAGTGCTGGGATAATCCATGTACAATCAAGTGAACGAGACGTTTCGTGCATTTTCATGAATCTCTTTTATCTATGTTCACCTATGAAAAGTATATAGGAGTGACATCAAATTTGTGAAAGTACGTTTTAGTTTAAACTATTACGTGTGACATTTCTTGAAACGTATAATTTAGCATAGTATAAAACTCAAGCACAACAGTTAAACTTAATTTTGACAACCGCCCTTCCACTGTCTTTTACGTGTATCAATGAAGATATGTCTATGGAGAAATAGGTATTATGTATGAATTGAAATATTACACATGATATACCATACATAGGATATACACATAGTTACATAAATACCTCTAATTTATTTGAGCGGTGTGCCGTTTTATTGTGTTGCTTGTTACTTGCCAGTATCTTCCAATGCATTGTTTATATATGACGACATTGTGGTGTCTTTGTTGTTTGTTGTACAACTTAATAGCAGAAGCTTTCATTGTTACATCATAGCGGGAAACATAATCTGGTCTAAACGGAATCACCCCACTGTGGTGACTACGTCTAAACATGACAATGTACGTTATCATTCAATTTGGTGCTAAGCATTTCTGGAGGAATACAAACAATGATCTTAATTTGAATTTTGATGAATAAGACACAACATAGAGTGACATAACTTTATTTAACGGTATATGTAATTAAATTATCCAACACAACTTGTTATTATCACTACCTGACTGATAACATTTTCTACTCTTGCCTAATAGCAAGCAAGTCTCGTGCACTGTGAATTATTATTCACTATATTGACTAATGTCGGGCACATGCACACATGCTGCTGATCAATACATAGACTTATAGTCCATGTTGCTTTTATAATGCTAACACCATAACAGATGTTCGATTAAAATAATTCAAATCATAACTAACAACGGATCAAACAAAATGTACTTGTTTAATTTAGATAAGCTATTGTTAACTAACAACTCACTGGCATAAGGCATCACACAAACATAATAATAATCAAATCTTAGCATTCATGATTCATATATCATATAGGACAAGTAAATTCAAACCGTTATTTTAAGACTAACATCAAATACAAAATAAGTATGCAATTAATACATATTCCTTACTTGGCAATTAGATATATTGCCACTTTAGTAAAGCCGTCTCCTTTATACCCAATTACGTGTTGTTCAAAGACTCTCACTATTTCTTCCTTGGACAATACTTACGATGGTTTACATTTATTGCTCCCAATAACAAAAGCAATGCAAAATGTTATTTTGTTATAAATAGTTCAGCATGTATTAACGCTGGTCCTGCTACATTTCAACTCTTGGCATTTCGGTAAATAAAACCGATATTCATTTTTTCGTCCGTTTTAGTCTCACACAGTTATCAAACCGAATATCAATAATAAACAAAATTGTCCATATCATACGTAGTCCAATGCTGTCATCCTTGAACATTCAACGGATTTAATGGCGCGTAAAATTGCATACATCAGCTTAAAATGATTATGTGTTAAAATGCCATCTGCAAAGATCACACCTTTATATATTACAACAACATCTGCAAAATCCACTATGTGCAAACTCAGGTCAAATAAAACGGTTGACGCCTACGTAAGGACATTTATGGGAGGCGGGACTGGGTCTACAATTTCCCGTCAGATTGTCGTGCAACGACCTGTCAAGGTCCACATATTTAAAACATTTAATCACGTGTTCTGCCGGGCCAATCGCAATGCTTTTGCGCCAGCTTCGTTTGGAGGGATTTTCTATGTCAATGACTTTGTCTTCAGTTGAGTTAATTTCTTTCTGGGGTGCTAACGAGCTTTCCTTTATGTGGTAATTAAACAATGGTAGATGTAAACAGAAAAAGAAAAGAGGTACTGATTAACTCTGCATCCAGCATTAATGTCATTGAAATAAAGATATTTGGTAAGCTGAAAGATAGGCCTAACCATAGAAATGGGACACAAACGCGTTTGCATTATGGATCAGTTACACCATTACATATAGCCTGGAAGTTTGAAGCTACGACTGAGACAAAAGATGGGTTCACAACTGCTCCATTAAATGTAACAGAAATTTTCGAAATCTATTGAGCTGTGAAAGAATCATACATTTTCAAATAGTCCAGAAATCTATGTTACGGCGCAAAACGTTTGAAGAAATGTGCAAGAAATTTATGGTTATCTTCAAAGAAGACGGACATTTAAAAGATCTACTGATACACCTTCCCACTGATGAAACTTTAGTGTCGATAACTGATCAAGCTCGACGTGTACCATTTCATATTCGAAAGAAGTAGAAATAGAGCCTGAAAGACTTGAACAATCAGACATTATGTGCGTTTGCGAAATGAAGATAAAATGCACGAGAGACATATCTCACCAACGATACAAGATCGTACTGAAGATCTCAATTTGCTTTCACGTGCTCGAAGCTTGATGTAGATCGGGTTATCCTTAGATGGGATTGGGTAAAAGAAAAGGAAAATTACAATAATCTCAACTCATATTGGACAAAGAAAATCTAAATATATCATCTTCGGAATATTTTCAAAAGCAGATGTATTTCAAAACAAGCTGTCCACAGTGCTAGAATGATTGGAAGGCGTAAGGAATATTAGTTACGACATCATATAATTCGGTCGCACCCACGAAAACCGTGAATCTAGACTCTACATTCACTCGGATGAATTTATAAAAGTTGTACTTTCTAAACATAACTCAGAGGACAACAAAGAAGACTTTAGGTTTTTGGATATCTTTTCAGCAAAGATTGAATTTATCCAGATCCAAAAAGTGTATCAAATAAAAATACGTGTTCGTATTCCATCAAACATATCAGACGTATAAAGTGTTCAATCATATCATACTACATGTGACGATATGTCCCAAATTATGCAATGATCAATTCTGATATATGAATGTGATATTTACAGACAGAACGTAACCAAATCGAAATAATTTGCTGTTTTCAGCACCTAAATCTGTACTTATTTGGACATCCATTCAAGCTAATCAGTGCCTACAAGCCCCTGGAATTAATTTTCAAAATTCCAAAATCACAATCACTGCTTGAATCGAGGGGTGGCAATGGAGATTACATAAATAAAAAATCAAAGTAGTTTACAACCTAGGTAAAACAAAGGCAGTATATTGTAGTGCACGAGATCCAAAGCCTTTTCGTAAACGCTGTAAACGGTCTGAAGTTGCAGAATCTTACATTTAATTCATAACTGATAATGCCTTACCCATGGCTATACTAATTGTAGAAAATAAGATGGCTAAATTAGTGGTCCAGGACATTCAATGTTATCAAGTCAATAGAGACTGGAAATTACAAGCATTCATGTAAACAAAGCAAAACTGTACATTAACTTTTCATTTCACCTAAATGCTGTCATTCTGTGTGATAGGAATCTAGTATTACTAAAAGGGCTACAAAAAAGAATATTAGAGCTAGCAAATGAAGGCCATCAGGCATAGTAATGACAATACAGTTTCTTCTTGAGAAGTATGGTTTGTTCGTATTGATACAGAACTAGAAGATTTATGTCAAATTTGCATACCATGTCATACATCGATGCCAAAGCAAATTATGGAGTCCTTAAAATCGAAGAAAACATATAACTCATATATCCAATCTGCAAAATGTTTGTACATTTTGACAGTGCATCTTTAACTACTTGTCAAGATTGCTTAGGGAGATGATGTGTTATTAGACTAATGGTCAGATGTCCACTAAGTGAGTACACAAAAGCATACGTGTGTAATGTTTACACACATGCCTATATGCACAAATGATATGCAGTACCTGAAATGATGGAGTTCAATTGAACAGTTTTGAAACCCATCCTCCTAACCCTGTTTGGACCATTAAGTTAAAGATGACTGCTTGGATGTACTGCCTGGACAAGTGCACTGGCGAATACAAGACATACAGAATGCATGGTTGAGCACTCACCTCCTATTTTATACATGTTTGCAGGCACTAAAAACTGGGTCAGCGGTCTTAAAGAATGTAAACAATGTAGCCTTTCTCGTACCTGAAACACGTAAACATTGCCGTCTTAATCATATCTGTATCATGCAGACATAGTAGTCGAACTCATACCTATTTTGTGGTCGCTTGTTTAGATAATGTTTATATTTATTTGTTTATGCTACAATAACCTACAAAGTTACTCCAATTTACCAGAAATCTCTAATTTTGCCAAATGAGCTCATGTATAGCATTTCATAATAGGTATTTAATTAAAATATGATGATAAATTCAGGATATTTTTCATTAGGTCTGTGTCTCGGATATAACCACGAGGAATGGACATCGGGTTTCAATATTGTTTCTATAAGGCAGATCCTGAACAATGTTGTGCAATTTTTTTATAGCACAATTATTAACGACATCAGTGTAATCCTTTTGTGGGAAGAATATATCCTCCTTCTTCCACATCTACTCAGCTTTGTATATTTGTGTATCTTTGGGGGACACATGCCTATTATACAGAGTTGTGTATTGTATGATATGCAATCGAGGTGATATGATTATTTGTGACTGCTTTATATCTGATTGTGACTGGGGCATTTTGAATTCGTCTTTTAGATCTGTATGTCTATCTGTCGTAATGAGCTTGTTAGCAACATTGCTCAAAACCCATTCGGCTTAGACCCCTTTTGTATCCATATGTTAAGATTTTCATTCTCCAGGTCTTTATAGCAATGTATGTCTCCTCTTCAAAGCAGAGTGGAAAAATTAGAAGCACTTGTACTTTTTGTCATAAACATCAATATTACATATCACTAATCACCATGGGCAGAACAGGTTGTTGGTACCTAATGCACATGCTCCAGCAGTTACAGTATTATTTGTTTATTTAGACACCCATAATGAGGCATATAAAATTGTATTTACTGTAATTAGTTGCACCTTATGATGTAAATTAACGAATAAAACCAGGTAATGTGCTGGATCCGGCCTGCAGACCATCGTTTTGGCAGGACTTGTGTTAGCCCCATATATGAAAAATGTTGAACAAATTAGTGAACTAAATTATCACTTATTCGGACCATTTGTCCACGTTCCTTTGCCCTTCAGTCACTGTACACGAATATAGCATAGAAGTATACTAATATTCCACTGTACGCTGTACAAATGGATACAACTTCACCTTATGACGTGGACATATTGGTGCGCCTAATTTCAGAAGCCTAATGTGCTTTACAATATTTGATAACACATACAAACATTTGAAACGACAATATTACACAACTAAATAACATGAAATTACAAAACAATCATATGCTTGCAACCATTAAGGAAGTACAATTATTGAATCTTTAAGTCTGTTCTTGGAGACATAATATTTGAGCTTTAAGAGCTCCGTTAAATGAGATCGTGTTGTCATTGAGTTTGAGATCAATGGTTAATTTGCTCCAAATTGCTGATGTAAATGAACGTCCCTGTTACGTTCTGTTAACTGTATCGACACAGATTATACAAGCGTCAGAGGAGGATTGAAAGTATATATGGGGCATATACATGGGTGCGGTCAAATAGGTATATCTACAACTGGAGAAACACAAGGAAATGAAGTATAGGTAGCTGATTTATGCTTGATTTTGGATCGAACGGATAGCTATTATACGTTGCAGAACAGGAGGAGGTGTGCTCAGTTATTTGTACTCTAAGGATAATACAAGCAGTCGTGGTTTTAACGTTTTGAAAATTATGTAGAAGATACTGAGGCGAAACAGATATAATTGAATTATAGTGCTCAAGTCTTGAACTAATGTCATAGTAAGTAGGATTAAAACGTGGTGTTTGACGTGACAGTTCGATATATTACTTCTGCACCAGGTGGTTGATACTTGTAGATGATATTCCTCCATCATGATGTTATCGATGCTCGGTGAAACAGTTCTTGAGTTAAAAATAAACTTGTTAATTAACTGAAGTAAATTATCAAAATTATTGCTACTGGAAAATGTAGTCTTTACAGATGCTTTCACTACTGATGGAAGTTGACAGTTATCCTTCATAAATACGGGCCAGCCATTCTGGATGTTTCCAAATTATTTTCAAAATATTAGTGAATGACTAAAGGGGACGGTAATGTCATATATTTGTATGGGTCTCAAGTTTGATGGCGTTGTACAAAACCATACAAATCAATTTCATGGGTGCATATCTTTGACATTTTGCCTGTTAAAGTCTGCATATTTGTAGGTATTTAATTTTGTAGTATGACGTTTAGAAATAATCCAAATATAGAATGCAAAAGTACACAAATAATGGCAGTTGTTTCACTGATTATAACAAAACTACCACCTTCATGACTACAAATCAAACACCAGTCTTGATCAAGTATTAACCCTGCAACATTACGGGAGCCGACGCAGGCAAGAGCACAAAGCTTATTGCTTATTAAAGATGTGCATGATCTCTTACAACACTGTCATAAAGTTACACCATCAGGTACTTTCTGACAAACAGATGTTAACACAGTGGTTCAAGACTTGCAACATTCGTGTTACATTCCCTCTGTTCGCATAATGTGATCATTCAACACGTGATCCAAACACGTGACCAGCTGCCTCTGCTAAATGCAGTCAGCAAGAAGTGTTAGTTAACATTCATTCTGAGTAATCGACTTTCCTTAGCCTCACATAGCAAGAAATGTGCGGAGGTGGATACTTATGTATCTTGTGTGGCTACATTTGTATTCGTCCTTAAATTCACCATTCAGAGTAGGACCGAAATCCATAAAAATTTCTACCTGGCAAAAAATAGTGATACTGCCGTACTTATCATTTATTTTCTCCGTGTAAGTAGTGCGTGCAATTAGCACTCGTATACAATAAGCTACTTAATAATTAACATTGAAATGAAAGTTTAATCTCTTCCTTCATTCCTTCTAGCTGCAACAAAATTAAAGAATGGCAAAGTAAAGGTGCTTAGATTTGTTGTGATATCACAAAGAATCAAAAGTCATTATCACGGTTTTTAATTCTTTTAATATAATACTTTTTCACAAAGAGTAAGCGTTAGCAATATGATCACATATATATGTTTGATTGTTCAATACATTATGTTCTAAATCATTGCAAAAGGAACATTATCATCATTGGGAACACAAGTTTTAGTGCTGGGACAGCAACATTTTCCAATAAAGCAGTATTAGAATGGAACCTTCAAAACCGTGCTATGTGAGATATACATAATTTGTTAAATACCTGTATATTCATTAAAACTGGATCAACTATAACAAGGATAGAAATAGAAATATAAGCCAATATAGATATAGTATTACAATTTACAAATCACATAACCTAGGCAGTACTCTACATAATGTATTCAGTAATAGACTCGATATTCTGTACTCATTATTAAGACATAAACCATCAAAGACATTGTTATTCATAAAACGGTAGACACATCCATATCACTAATACAACATATCTGCATGTTCCATAATCATTCCCTAAATTGAAATTCAAGCTTAAGTGTTGTAGTTTAAGGTAAATCATTAATCATCACCATTAAAAAAGTACCAATTGATTTTCTAACCGATCATACACTAATGCCATTAAATTTCTAGAAGTTCACACGAATGATGCCAGTCATTTTCTAGCACATGATACAACTGATACCTTTCATATTGTATCATCATATAGCTAATGCCATTTTCAAACAGGTTACACAACTGATGCCAATAATGTTCTAGCAGATCATTCACTAAACGAACTAATGTTGTAGCAAATCGTATAATTGATGCCATTAATTTTGTAGCAGATGCAACTATTGCCACTCGTTTGTTAGGAGACCAAATACGTGGGGATGTTTTGATTTCAAATTACAACGTCAACATATCAGTATCTTTGTTGCGACATGATGAACAAAATATTTCCTTGTTTGGTCAATTCTTTTGTACAATGTACTGTTTTAATTTATCTTGTTTTGTTTATATTTAGGCTGGGACTATAAACACACTCTGGGTAAATAATGATAATGCTGTAGAAAGGGCACTGCAGTCAGCATCAGTACCATTTTACAGCATTCTACATCAGCAACTTTTGCTGGCTTTTAGCAAGTCACATTGATTTAGTTTCAGTCCCCCTTCTCTCTCACAAAGGCATGGAGGAACCAAAAATTCTAGAATAAACAATACAGAGTTGCGGCTAATGTACACACCCAGAAAGCACATTCTAAACGGAATGGTTCAGAATATTTTTGTATAGAGGCTCAAAGGAATGAATCATAGGATGAGTGTTAACATGATGTTGGATACGATGGGAGAATTATGCTACGGTAGATAGCCATATTTGCATTACAATCTCATGAGCTCTTAAACAGTAATAACACAATGCATTTTAGATGCGTAAGTCCTATTATTGCAATATTCAGTTTATACAAGGACAAACTTGACTTTCCGATCAGAATAATATACTCAAGGTCACTGAAGAATATATACATCTAACATCAGACAGTAAATAAAGATGTTTACAGAGTGAATTAAAGATGCGTTTAATCACAGCAACTTAAGCAAACTTTCTTGCAGTAAACTTAATAAAAATGAGAGTGTTTATGTCTTATATGAAAAAGATAAACTGAAACCTGCAAGCGTAGCACTAGGATACTAAAAATCACAGGTTGATATAGAAATGTGTTTCCCTCCATGGAATGTTGAAGCTGAATATGGGACCAGTCCAAGGCTAATAGTGTGATGATGATGATAATATGAATTGGATATTATATCTGAATAGGGACTCAGTCAAGGCCACGTACAATAATGTTAACAGTCATGATACTATTGAACACTAACCTATTATCTTAGAATTTAAATGGTCTTAAAATGTTGGCTATATAATTTGTGAAATGTAATAAAAGAACATGTAAATGATGTCAAAAATTTAAGCCTGAGATATAGCATTTGTAAATATTTTAAAAGAAAACAAATAACTAATTATGAATTCAAAGACTTACTAAGTCAAAAGTTTACCTAGGAATCCCTTTTTGAATTTATGGATATATTTGTTGAACAAAACAATGAAAATGAGAGAAACTTGGATGGAAAATGCGTGCATGTTAAAATATAATAATTACGTTGAAATAACGATATATTGCTATTCAAGCAAACACTGGTACAAAATTTATGTAAATCTGAGGATGTTTGCATTTTTCAGGCAGTGTAAATAACTCGATAGGCCTTCTCAATGACACAATGTCCAAAAAGAAAAAATTATTTTACTAACTGTACAAGGATATTTAAAAATTTGATGTTTTAAAACAGTTTAGGGTATCTGATGACACAGTTATCTATAATTCTGAAAACTCTGTTGTGCTTTTGAACAGGTTATATTGTGTAGATACATATGGAAGAGAACATATGCCACGCTATGGATGGTAAACGTGTTACAGATCACATGTTGCAACATCACATCTATTTGATAAGACTCTAGGTGGTATGCTTTGGAATTATCTCCCCTAGAACACAATCCTAAAAAACTAATAGTACAATGCCATGCTGTACATGGATATCAGAACGTGCAGGAGATTTCATAGAGAATCTGTTTAATTACCTCCCCTACAACAAAATACTATAATAACTAATAGCGCACGTTCATGCTGCATATTAATATCACAATGTTCAAGTCATTTCATAGTGAATATATATATATATATATATATATATATATATATATCATTGGTTTTAAGAACTTATTATTTTTAGAAATGACGTTCTTTATTAAAATATTAATATATGTCAACGGCATCATATCGACCTTTGTCACCTATCACTCTGAAAGAGATTAATCAAGCCCGGAAGTCATTTAAAGGAATAAAGCACATGGACATGTATTTGGACTAGATGGTATTGTTCTTGGACTAGATGGTGTTGTTATTGGACTAGATGGTGATGTTATTGGACTAGATGGTGTTGTTATTGGACTAGATGGTGATGTTATTGGACTAGATGGTGTTATTATTGGACTAGATGGTGTTGTTATTGGACTAGATGGTGTTCTTATTGGAATAATTGGTACTGTACTAGAACTAGATGGAAGTTTGCTTGGACTAACTGGTACTCTACTTGGACTATATGGCATTTAACTTGTATAAGATGGTAATGTACTTGGACAAGATAGCACTGTAGTTGAACTAGATGGCATTGTACTTGGACTAGACGGTATTGTATTGGATTCGAATGGGTATTGTAATTCGACTATATGGTCTTGTAAATAGACTGGATCGCATTTTACTTGGATTAGATGATGTTATACTTGATTTAGATGTTATTGTACTATAGCGAGATGGTATTATAATTGGTCTGGATGTTAGAGTAATTGAATTAGACGGTAGTGTACTTTGACTGGATGGTAAAATAATTAGAGTAGATGGTACTGTAATTGATGTAGTTTGTATTGTAATTAGACAAGATGTTAGCTGCAACTCTAGGACATTATATTGCAGTTGAACTACATGGTATAGTAATTGAAATAGATTGTATCGTAGTTTGGACTAGATGATATTGTAAATTAATTTTTCAAGATTAATAAATGAAATGCACTTATGCATATAATGTCATCCATGATTAATTCTAGGGGTCATTTTTTAGAGTTATAGGTGTGAGAAAATTATTAGACGAGGATGAAAAAGGATCTACATAGCTATCATGGAATAAATCATTTCAATGTTATAGGACAAGTTTTCACAAAGTATATCAATGGTAAAATTAAATTTTTTAGATATTATCATATATGTATTCGCTTCAATGTTATAGGACAAGTTGCCAAAAAATGTTCCTTGATCGAATAAAATGGTGTAGAAATTATCATTGATTTCTCACCCCAGTCTAATAGGAAACCTTTTAACAAAGAGTATCAGTGCTAGAATAGCACGTTGCGGATATTATCAACAATTGTTTTGGAACGAAAGATACATAAATGGGGAAAAAACAATGTTTGAAACGTTTATAGATGTGTTCAGAAATATGTGTCAGAGGAACAAGGGTGCTGATACTGTGGTTTTGTTACGTTTTCGATTGTCTAATATCATTTTTAAATGCACCACACAAGGTGGAGCACATTAATTGATGATTTTGTTTGTCTCTTTTTTGTATGTTACCGAGTTTAGTTTCTGCACAATAAAGTGGGTTACCACAATCTACATTTACGAAACTATGTGAATAACTTGCACTACAGTTAACAAACTTTAATAATAGTTTTTGCTTCCACTACATTTATCAAGTCTTTTGAATGAGTAGTACTACGGTTGATAAATTGTGTGAATAACTTACACTGCAGTCACCAAAATTTGGAAATGGCTTCCACTACAGTTAACAAGTCTTGGGTATTGCTTGTACTACATGTACTTTTTGAATGGCTTGTACCTTGAATAAATAAGAAACCTATCGACTTTGGGAGGAAAAGCTCTTATTATCCAGGTGGTGTATTTGCTCATGACAAGTATTTTTCAGTTTATATCTATCTATCTATCTATCTATCTATATATCTATCTATCTCTCTCTCTCTCTCTCTCTCTCTCTATATATATATATATATATATATATATATATATTCTATGATATATGTATATGATGTAGGTGCATTTTTTCCTAGTATGTTTTCACTGATGACATTACCTAATTTATATTTATTATATCATGTAGTGCATGGGTCTCAAACTCAAACCACCCTGAGGGCCACATGAGAGCATTTTTAACTGCCCAGGTGAAGCACCTCCTTCGTTTTTTCTCATGATAGCTTGTGACGCCCATCATTTTGCGGGCCACATGATACGGATTAGCGGGTCGCGTTTTTGAGACCCCTAAGTGTAGTCTATTTTGTCTTAAGAGTTTATCTTAGCTCAAATCCACACAAAGTGAATTTGATTGAACTGGAACCTGACAGTCCACGATCTATCCCGATATAACCAGAAGTTCCGATGAATGTAAACATATTTATTTTCTTCACATCTAGTAAAAGTTTAGGAAATTAATTTTTTTAACTCGAGTTAGATTTATGTTCAGTGTTTTGTCACATCTCAATCAATATGAAAATAAGATTTAGTATACGACAGACAATTATTAAATGGAATCACGAAAAAGAAACTTCGAAGAGGTTCCTGGTATGAGCAAAGCTTTGAAATGCTCATCTTTCAACATGATAAATATCTCTGCATAGGCAAAACCTATACCGGCCAAGTATGGTGATGCAACCGTGTTTCCAAACTCAGGTCGTGAACCGATCAGTGGCCCTACTGGATGAGGAAAAGCACAACTGTTGCAATCGGTTGCACGTAATTGCGCGAACGGCTGATGATCAACCATGTTATGAAGTTTTAAAAGATACTCACAACTCCTTGAGGAGTGGTAAGAACAGCAAGACAACTGTATTGTCTAAAGGAAGCGGAACTTTAATCGATTTCTTTTCCACCATTGACGGCACGCATAATATTGACGATTTGGATGCACACAGACACAATTTGTGATGTATGTCGATGTGCTTGGAAAATAAGTCAATCCCCCACAAATATTCTCACAATGCCGACACATAAACACTGGCATCATCTATTTGACTCAACGATACCACCATATGCCAAAATCGATCCGTGGTAACTGTAAGATGATGATGAAATTTCGAGACATTGACTTACATGGTCTTTGAAATATTCGTTGAACGGGGTTTGAAGGGGACCAAACGTGGTCTGAATTTAGTGACATGTCTACGCACTTGCCTTTATAATGATTTCCCCATTAAGTTGACTTTAAATTGCAGTCGAGGGGGTAAATATCGCGCGGACTTGGATACGTCAAATAAACAATGAAAAATCATGATTAAATAAAACTATTTGTAGTAGAAGAGTACGGAAAGCGACACCATGAATCTGCTCATCAATGCATACAGTTGATTCCAATTGTTGTAAAATGTCAAAAATGTGTTACAGTCGTGACAGCCTGCAAAGGGATATATCAAAACGGTGTTTGTATCGTTGATTAGACCCATACAAGTTATTGCTGAGGCCACCAAAACAATCGTACAACAATTGGCAGAGCTAGTGGGAAAAAGGCAGGCCCAGGCCCAATTCGTAAAATAAACAAATGTACACTGGACATCACAAAAACCACAAAAATAGCTGCATAGGCCATTCTGCGTTTGCCACAAGCGATCGATGAAGTCAAAGGAGGAGTGAACTTGATGAGGATGTAAAATAGGCTTTTGTGAAAATGCGTAAGGATATTCTTACAATTCCTGTATTTACTCTAAGCAGACATCCCGACTGGAGAAACCACATTATAAAATTTACCGTGAAAGACATCTGATCAATACATGCATGATGTATGACCTAATAGGTATTTAGTTTACTGAAAAGAAACAAGCTACTAGTACTGAGCGGGCTCTTTTTGTATCAAATACTGAATGCATATGGGGTGAATAGCTTGAAGAATGTAAAGCGTTAGTAAGAGCTTTTATGAGAAGATTTGGAACAACAGTGGTGCAACCACAGATTGAATTACCAAGTCAACATGAGACATAATAAAGTATTTGGCTGAGAATTCCTCGACCAATCACTGAAACAGAACAACAACGTGACTTTCATGAACGACAAAAGCAGTTTAGAATCTGGCTAGGACAACAACTATAAAGATCCGAATTTACTAAAAAAGAAGATTTACAGTAGGTAGACGAACAAATAAAAAAAAGTTCTACAAGGATATATGTGCTGCACCCGTGTCTCCACCAAAAAGGGCAATGAAGAACATTTCAAACGTGTAGGTATAACAACATTCCTCGAAGAGTTAGCTGCAAAAGCTGAGGAGATAATGCAATGATAAAGACGCACAAGGAAAGAAGAAGAATTGCAGAGGTGGATGGATAACAAGAAAAGAAAAGAAGCAGCCTCGGTGGAGGACTATGCGACTCTGCGAATATTGTAGATCGATTGGAAATTGTCATGGGATCAGTTTATGTTGGCAATAACGCACCCGAAGTTATCCAAGAGGTCACATACATTTTGTCAACAGTTGATCACTAATATGTTGTAAATACAACCTATATTAATACCTTGATGATAATTATCTCATCCACAACACCAGAACTGAGAGTGACATTTTCTACACCGGTAACTGTAAATGATTTGTGCAAGCTTAAAAACACACTAGCATCGCTTCGAGTGTATTACAGTTGGCCTAATATCTGATCCCAGCCATTTTTTGGTCGACCAGCAAATAACTATTTTGTGTTTTCTGCAGATACTGACGAGAACTGGCACAATATCGAACTTCCCTCTGGCGCGCACGATATAAAACCGATGAATGACGAAGAATTTCGGAGTCGACTGGCAAAAGTTTATATATGTGCCCATGAACCCACACTCAATTACGTCAATCAATAGTATATACCGTTGATATTCTAAAGTCATCATTAAGATAAGTTTTGAATTGTCCCGGTCACATTCCAGAGGATAAATGCTTATTGCTTGTTAGCTAGATAATGCCTGACATTGTGAGAATTAATTCAAGTTAATTTAACCAGTGACGCCGTCAGTGATAGTACAAAAGTAGGTCCGAAATAACAAGCGTTGATTTTCATGGTAAAATACCGCTTGGGTGTTCATCAACCGCGGAACCAGCTGACCTGATATTAATTAAACCCGCAGCACTCGTCTAACATCCATGCCATAATAATCGGCTGATACATATTCGCTTTCCCCTCCCAGATCAAGGAGAGCAAGTGATAGATATACGTTGTAAAACAACGTCGATACAACAATATATTAGAGATCGAACAGCGGTTTGATAATAACTATGATTATTGCATTTGCACGTGTGAAACCCGTTCCTGTAGCTAACGCGTGAAAATCCCTATACATGACATATTAAGGAACTGGGCTTAGTGGTATTTCTCAAAGATTATTTGCAAGTGCACCGAAAGCATTTACAGCTAACAGGCTACTCAGAAGCTTCGAGATCGATTACGGCGATTAATAGCACGAGCGCCATCAAAGACGGTTCCTGTTACATTATCATCGACCGAATCAGTGCGGCCTGTGGTATTGAAATTATTAATAATGCCGTTTAATAGCGATTGACAGATTCAGTTATTACAAATCTGATAATGGGGAGTGGATTGGTACGAGAGTGATAAAGCTGCCTAAACTGTCAGGCAGTGGTACTATCGAAAATTAATAGCTGTACTTGTGGACCCTAACGACACTTTCAATGGTGGATTTGCTCAGCGCCAAGAGCAACGTCATTAAGGCTTATTACGGTTTTCGTGCGCAATTCATGTCAGTGAAATATGTGTGTTTTGCAGAGATGTTCGCAAGGCTCTTTTTGGAACCAAACACGTTTACATTAATCCGCAGAAATAAGTCCAACGATGCAGTATGTCATGAAGCATCTGACGCTGATGGCAGAGTTGTATTATAAATATCAACTTTGTGGATGACTGTTTTATCCTCTTAACTTTCAACAAAATCATGTTTGTTGCCATTTGTTCAGTCGGGAACCATTTCAACGTTGTCATCTCTTTCGCATACCACAGACGTGTACCCACCAACTGCTTTTGCGGCTCAGTTTGCTTGGCACATAAGTACCGAATTTGGTCTTACTGCAACAATTCACGAGTTTATGAAGTTTCAACATGCAAATTGAGACAATGTCCAAAATCATAGCTGAATTATATTTGACGATTTAGAAGTGACTGTGGTTTCTTTGCTTTATAAGGTCATCAAGGACCTCCTTAAGAAATTCGACTGAACTTTACAACCAATCATACTGCACGTGCATATCACATTATGTGGTCGCGTATGGACAAGCATCAATACATTGTCACTGGTGCGCATATTTCCCAGCATGATTTCATAAGACTGTACCCAATTTATTACTTTTCACTTGAACACACTGACTTGTTCAGACAATCCGTCGTAGACATGTAATTTCGTGCACTTAGATGTGACGTTGTTGGTGGGTATCGAAGTTATGCTGTCATGCTTTCTCAAAAAGACCCTGTTGTTGGAAGGTGCTGGTTGTCATATGAAACTGATCTATGCTCCTATGGAAAATGTGTTATTGAATGTGTTAAGTATTTATTATATTAATAATGCCAGAGCAACCTTAATGAAAATCAACTTTCAAAAATAAAACACGTCATCAAAAATATATATGGGATCAAGCTAAACCTTTCTCGTTCAAAATTAAGTGGAGATGTTCCCGTGTGGTTGACCCAAATGCAAACGACACAGCTTAATCCGTCAAAACACTAAACCACCTTAGTGAATTAAAATTATCCAAGTCAGAAGTGATACATACGCAAAAGATTGCAACATCTGTAGTTTTAGGGACTGTCGAAACTGCCCCAGGAATATTTATGAAAAAAGCGGTTGGATGCAGTATAAAAATAGACGAGGCATTTCGATTGCCAGGCACTAGTCATCGAATTACCTCCGGCAGAGGTCTTCGATTATTATTTTCTCGTGAAGGCAACATCGATCAAACATTTTCGTGGTAGTTTAATGCAAGATGAGCTTGCAGAAACACGTAAACACTAAATTTTCATTGTCATTCTTGATCCCTCAGCAGTCTCCTGGAATCACTGTGTCGCATACGTGGTAACACCTCACCTCAACATACTTTGTTGAAGTTGTTAATCATTTATCAGAGTGCAAATGGTGTAAGACTGCCGTTGTTATTCACATTTACCCGTACAAACTAAATTGGGTGGTTCCATATGCGTGTATCATGTTATTGAATTGTTTCGTTCACTGGAGCACTCAGCGAACCCGCAAACACTTATCGACTGTATATTATTGAATATGTGATATTATTCTACAAAGCTTATTAATATTTATGGGCATTACTCATCTAAACGACAAGGTGCTGATTTGAAGGTTTGCCACTAAAGCGGATTTGACAGAATTTACTAGCAACGTTGCTGTCGTTGATCCAGGTGACCTTGTGACTTTTTAGCAAACTGATAACGTCAAACTTAGACATTCAAGATGTTATTATCAAACGCAATAGTGACTTTATGGTAAAGAATTCGACGAGCTCTCTCTGTAAACGATGGAATCAAAGACGGCGGTTTGTCGTGAAAGAAGAAATCGCACATGTGTCATCACGACCACGCGTAGTAACTTCATGGGATCAAATTACGGAATACTAAGAAAAGAAGGAGAGGAACAATCTGGCGAGGTAACGTTATTAAACGGCCGACTTATTTTCACTTCTACTTAAGACGCATGTTATAGACCTAAAACTTACTGTAGCACCAATATCACGTGTTCATAGGTCTAGCGATTTCGCTATATAATTTTACACAGGTGCTAGTTCAACATCATCATTAGTTGCCATAGACGGAGTTGAATTCAAAGCACTCATAATTTATTTTGATGGTACTTAACCGTGTTAGATGCTTATGTTCAAGATACAATTTTATCATAATTAAAAAAGTAATGGAATCTGACCTCGATGATTATGGAATTTACTGGCGGAATGCTGAAACAACTGTCAGCGGATGTTAACGTTGATAACATGTTTGTTCAACTTCAATGAATATCAGATTCTAAGTGGTGTTTCTAAACACTTTCATGGACTGTCATATCCTTTTGTTAAACGTCAAGCACAAATTAGCATTTGGAAGTAGCATAATGTACCAATATCAACTCAAGGTCAGCTTGGAATCATTGCTCAGGCAAACGCTTGCAGTCTTGCTACTGCAGCAACTGTTGATCTTGGTGTGACTGGAATCAGACAAAATCAACCATTGTAAGTTGAAAAATATAAATTGTTGTCGGAGCTATATTAACCTGTTTCGAACAGAATAATTTCCACGCGATTAAAATATCGAACACGCTTCTATTCCGAATGACTTGCAGCTGCACAAATCAGTCTAAATATCATCAAAACTGTACCGGGTAGCAATCGCCGAAAATATATCCAGTGCTCTTAAATAGAGACTGTACTGACAGCAATGGGATATCAGATATTTACGAGCAAGAGAAAAGAAACGGCAATAATTTACAAAACGTTATCGTGGAATAAAACAAACAATCCTCATGCCGAGAACTGCTTATTGGCAGGAAACACTAGCTACAAGCGTGTGTCCATGTGTGTGCACGTATGTATGTATGTATGTATGTATGTATGTATGTATGTATGTATGTATGTATGTGTGTGTGTGTGAGTGTGAGTGTGTGTGTGTGTGTGTGTGTGTGTGTGTGTGTGTGTTGATTGCTAACTCGCCTATCTTCGAACATCCTTCTGTGGAAATGTCGTATCTGCAATCGCAGGAGTAGTTTGAAAGGATATATTTTTAACATTTGGAAAACCCTTTTCGGCACTTTCATCCGGATGAGACTATACCACACATGACTGGTGTTTCAGGAGTTGGTGTCTGGAGTTCGTTTTCCGATTTTAATGTATGTGTTTGGGATTTTTGGATGTGGTTACAGCACCATCCCGGTCAAAATTAAAAGTGATCAACATGTTTGGTCGTGTGTGGATTTGAGTTTGTGGACCTGTTGTCAATCTGGTAGTAGCATGAAAATCGGCCGTTTCATAATACTCCATTATAGCAGTTTGAATTCTGGATCAAGAGAACTGTCAAACGTAACTTTCATGTATGTCTTATAAATACGTATTCTGTTCACAAACCAGCAATGCTTTATACCATCCCTTTTCGAAACGACGTACCTATGTTATTGAAGTCTTTTTCCTAACATATTTTTTTGTCTTCACCATTTCACTCTTTTTTCTCTCTCTCTCTCTCTCTCTCTCTCTCTCTCTCTCTCTCTCTCTCTTTCTCTCTCTATCTCTCTCTCTCTCTCCATCGATCGAGCGACACCTATTCATTTTGATATTTTTTAATAGCCTTTGTGGTTGTTATACGTCCATATTTTCTTTTTCTATGTTCATTTATAATTTTTTCCGAAATTGCGAACATGGATAATAATTCATAATTTTATTCTGTGAGAACTGAAAAATTAAAACACGCGTTAGTTGTAAAGCGAATGACAATGCATGTGCAGCAGTCATAATTGCGGATCAAAGGAAACCCATGTGATTGTAACGATGTTAATAGATGAAACTCGCAAATTACATCAACGGATAAAAATGCGATGTCTTATTTATTTCAATTTATTACCGCAGCTATTCGTCGAAAGTATAGACCGTTTTCATTTTTATCGGTTGTTTTAATATCACTATTTGAAAATATTGCTTTGTATTATGGTCAGCCATTCCAAATCTTAGTGTTAACGTTGATTACATACAATTTAAAACTAACAAATACGCAATGTCTCATTGTTGTATTTTGAATGTCGACATTACGCTTGAAAAATGTGAGATATGATTGCAATCGCACATATCGATTTATTGATATTTAATAGTAGAAACATGGATTGTAGAACAAATGATGACGGCGTTTGATGTAATTAAAATGTAGATGAGTATATACATGAACAAACACACACACATATGGATATATATATATACATATATATATATATATATATATATATATATATATATATATATATATATATATATATATATATATATATATATATATATATATATATATATATATATATATATATATATATATTGAGTTATATATAGTTATAGTTATATAGTTATATAGTTATTGGTGAAACAAAGAACAAAGATATATTCAATGCAATAGAAGACTAATATTTTACTTAGCGAGTTTGGGTCAGGGAGGACACTAACAGTTGCATTATGCTATTTATTTATTCATCCAAAGAATGTGACTGACAAGGGGCGTCGACGTTTTGTTTTTACTCGACCAAGGGAAGCAATTCAATTGCGGCGGTACGGTTTTGTCTTCTATGATTACGAAACGTTTCGATAGCTGTTTGAACTATTCCATCACAAATTGTATTCCACGAAGGGTGAATAACGAAGTGACCTTCATTATACGACCAGGTTGCTCTCGTGTACTGTGCTATCAGGTGTTTGATGGTACCAATTGTCCCTGATGTGTCTGTATGCTGTTTCATTAGAACCACAACTTGCCTGTGTCTCTCAATGGCATCAGCGCATTCCTTCAGGCTCCAGCGAGACTCCAGAAATGCTGGGGTAATTACAGGGACAATAACTAGACTTTCATTAATACATCGATGTATTTCTTCTATGATAAGCATGCCGGGAACAAAACTATCCGCTCCAGTGCACACAAGATTATTTTGTGTGTTGAACGTTTTCTTGAGATATTTATTTAACGAAGGCAGGATGATATTGTCCACGATATCAGAGTCTTGGCTGCAATATGACAGAAATACTGCAAAACTGAATTGGGTTTTATCATGCAAAATCTCTCTCTTCAGAATTTCAAGGTCCTTGTTTAGGCGTGCCTTCCTGCGCCTAAGGTGAATCGTAATCCCAAATGTAAATACACTGAACATAATTGCAACTGATGATGCAATTCCAATGATGATAATATGTGCAAAGCGACAGTTTTCTCTGACCATTTCAATAACTGCATTGTTCAATAACGCTTTTTTGTTGTCATATTTACATGTCAATGTTGTCCTATTCACAATGCTGATATCTGCAAATGAAATCCATTTTAAAAAATCAAGAGTGTCACAATCGCACATGAGAGGATTCTCTAACACAATCAACATTATGTAATGTGGAAGAATGTCCAGCTTTTCTATAAGCTTGATATTATCGCTGGCGTTGTATCCATATTTGTATTTCTCCGCTATAAGATTTTTATCCTGGAATTGATTGAGCAAAATATTCGTCATGGAGGTTTTGTGATTTTCGGTAGTGTCTAGGTGAAGAAATATTTGTTCCAATTGTTCCAAGAAAGCTGCAGGCAAACTTTTCAGCCGATTCTTTCTTAAATCGATTAACTTTAAGTCCCATATGTTATGCAAATCGATATTAAGGTACGTAAATTCGTTCTCACTCAAATCGATTAGACGTAGTTTGGTATTCGATGAGAATAAGTTTAATGGTACAGTGCTAAGATAGTTATTACGTAGGAATAGTATCTCTAGGTCCTGGTTTCTGGAAAATATATGTGCAAAATAGTCCGTAGTCTGCATTTTGTGTAGTTCGTTCGTGGACAAGTCTAATATTTTCAGAGAAGGAAAGCTACTTAAAAAGGATGGAGATACATATTCCAAATTGTTACTCGATAGGTTCAATGTCTCTAATGCATGGAAATCATATGTTCCAGAAAATGTAATATTTAAAATCATTATGTTATTGTTGCTCAAATCTAACATTTTTAATCCTAGTGTCGCATCATTTTTAAAAGTTACTCTTGCATTCAAACTCACTCGAATATCTGGAACCATCATGTGTCGAGCAAATATATATTTTATATTTGGAAACGAAACCCAGCTAACGGTTGAATCACTTAGTTGGATATCAAATTGTGCCAAAGATGTGCAGCTAGTAAGATCTAAAACTTCAAGGTTTCTAAATGATGAATAATCTTTAACGGTAATGCCATCTGCAGCAAGTAGTGTTGAATAAGAAAAGTTTAAGTATGTTACATTTGATAATATTTCTAGTGCGGCTAAATGTTCTACAAAGATTGTCCTGACTCCGCTTACATCAAGATATGTAAGATTCTTTGAACGGAGAGCCCTTGAAAAGTTTTTTCCAAGGATTACACGACGTTGAAAAGCATCGATTCCAATCAAAGATAGATATTGAAGTTTGTGTAGTTTACCATTCAATGCTGCTTCTACTACAACTATTCTAAGGCGAGAATTCCCATCCAAATACAGTGCTTCAAGGTCAGGCGTGGAATTAAATACATCCGGGTCAATTCCCTTGAGATCGGGACATGAGGATATAGACAGAAATTTTAAATTTCCTAGCCCGTCAAGAAAACCCTCTCTAATAAAATAGACATCACTGAAGTCAAGAATGGACAGTTCAGAAACATATCCCCATGTTGGACTCCTGAAAAGTCCATCAGGGAAAGATTTATCAAGTGTATTAGTTCCAAATAGCGTAACTTTCCGGATATTTGCCGGTAACGAAAGTGGAAAATCGGCCTTGCTGCCAATATTTTGGCATATATAGGAAATTCCATTCACAGTACAAGCTACATTTGCTTCCGAAATAGGTACAATGACAAATGCTATGAAAATTACGAAGAGCACAAGTCTTGTTGCCATTTAAAGCTTTTAAAATGTGCTAATTGTTTTGAGCATACTAATTAAAGTTTTGTTATTCGAAACATAATCCTGATACAAATTTTGATGTCGGCGAAGGATCATATCAGTCTTCAATCCATTATGAAAGTTCTATTAACTTGTTGCTTGACGCTATGTACATGCTGCTTTTGCCGAGAGAGCTTTTCCTGAATAAGAAATCAGCATATTAAGTTTAGTTAAAAACTACCTGTAAAAGTTATATTTTTATGTCATGTTTCCGAGATAAAGGTAATTACAGTTCTGAAATCAAACTGATGGCTAATTTGTCAATTAAATGCTTATGTTTCACTTTATACTCGGTTAAAAGTGATTAATATAACAATCAATCATCAGCTATTCCAGATGTTTCTAAAACGGTTTTTAAATTAATGTGAAAAAAGTTCCCCTGATAAGTAGTATAACATTATTTTGCTACACTTTATTTGACTTGGATAAAAAATGTCCTGTGTTCAACTCGTCAATATTTATCCAGCAGCATAAACGTAATCTATCTATATGACCACTTGAAGTCCAATCGAACAAAAAACCACATTGTATCGATTGGATTTCCATGAAGCTGCAAAACAAAATGTATCTATGTTATGTCTAATGAAAATATATAACTCAATGTATATGTTTTTCGTGCAGTTTTTAGGGGACATCGGTTAGTTTACAATCCCTTTCTGGTTGTACAAATTTGAAACGGTATTATATTTATGATTGAATGTATTGCAATCAACGGTGAACGAATATGAAGAGTATAAACAAACAACTCAACGTTGGATTCATGAATATCACATTGAAGTTTTATTTATTTAAGACACAATGATGCTAGAGATATAATATAATACACCAGTTGTCAGATATGTATATGCATGTATTTTAATGTGCATATTTAACACAGACAACAATCGACTGAAGGTACACAGGAAAGCTAGCTTAGCCCCAGGATATACCAAAGTGTGAACCGATGAAATTTATAGAAGAGAGTATCCGAATGATTAGTTACTGCATAGTTGTCAGTAAATTCTATGATGATAGTCTTTAAATGTCAGTCGAAGAACACGTAAAACTGCGTTTTAAAATGTATTAAACCTAGCTGGGACCAAAGAGCAGTAAAACATCGAATTTTAAAGGTAGTTCCCAGGGTTGCTGTTGCGAAGCATCTTCTGCATTATAAGTATGCATAATGGCTTAGTGAGCGACGCCAATTCAGGAACACGTTAAATCTGAACCTGTCGAAAAAACATTGAATGGTTGTGTATCAATGCACCAAGGTGGGTCTAATCCGTATGATTCCAAGCGATGTATATTCCGAGACGAAAATACTACTCACACATACTGACACCACGCAATTGTGAATCAATATACCAGCATCACACTATGGCTTGTTGGTCATTCTGTTTGAATGACTTGGGATTATTCTCATACAAAGGCTTTATCAAGTACACGTCACCATCGGCATTAAGTGATAAAATGATTTATTTCCCAGAACTTCAAGTCCGTCTGAAACTGTAAATGCATCAAAGGGCGATACCTGGTCAATAGCACCAGGCCATGTGACTACAGATACTGAAGGAAATTGTTTCATAAGGAGTTCCATACAGTTTGCTATCAATCTAAGTTATATTTGTCAATACCCTAACATATAGCCTCAGCGTTTCAAACCCAATCGTGCATGTAAACTGATAATTCAGTGCTGGATTGAAAGATCGAAGATTTTTAACCCCCATTGTTTGTATTCGCTCATATAATAGCATCTTGTCGTGATAGGGGCATATACGGCCTAGTGAGGGTCATCGCCGCGCGTCTGGAAACACGTAAGTGTTGTATGTGAACAGTATGATTAAAACTAATGTCATGCACTGAATTTATTATTTGGACTAGCAGATAGCAGCTTGCGAAAATAAGGAGCGTAACGCAGACCGAAATTAGTGATAAATTGAAATTTTCAACAGAGTCGTCGGCTAGAATTATGCCGGTGTGGCTGACCCAATAAGAGACTGGTCAGATTCATACCGTCAAAAAACAACTTTGCTATGTGACACATATGAATACAGTGTCGAATTGATATTTGTTAGAGAAGAATTAGATGTATTATGCTACAAACCATGTTGATTATCGTGAAACCGCCAAACAAAAAGACAGAAACGTTGTAGTCATTAAAGTAAAAACTTAAACGATTGTAAAATCCTAGTGGAATATTGCCATTGCTCACGGATATTCCAGCGTTGTTGTCAGTTGAGCTTTCTGCGGATGCAAGCGTGGTTTCATGTGTTATTTTTGGAACTGCATCTCAGAATGTTATAAAAATAGTAACCAGTGGAAATATCTTTTCAGTGTGACATAAATGAATAAGAAGTTGTAAACCACCCAGTCGTAGCAGAGACATCTGTCTCCCCTCCTGGTGTCAACCTTCCACGTCGGCTGTGGACCAGGCTGAACCGTTTAGGGCAGGGAAGGCTTCTTGCGCAGTCAACCTTGTCCGATGGGGCCAGACCAATGAATCCTCCTGTTGCTGTGAAGCTCAATAGACTATGTCACACATTATGAAACATTGTCTAACTACTTTCAGTTGATGTACTGCAGGCTCTGCACCTTGCTGATGACGACTCTTTAATTGGCTGTGCAAACACTGCACACGATAAATAAAAATAACAAATACTAATGGAAACGGCCTTTGTCAACCGGGATCGACTACCAAACAGTCTTAAATCCTTCCACAAATCTTGATTTTCTCAGAAAGGAAAAGTCAATTAAATATATCCGAAGTGTAATGTTGCGGTACGAACTTGAATAAATTATGATAAGTACAAATCCAACCAGGTTCTTTTAAAACTAGCTTCTTTGACATGACATAAGACCCATATTGTTAAATATGTGTAATGAATCGTCATGTTTTATATGTTGTCTCCACTGGTTGACGTTGTTCGTTATTTAACACGAGAAAGGGCAAAATCTTCTACCGCTATTTTCGTTATATTATGCCATTGCTAACTGGGCTGGAAGGGCCAATATGGGTGACAAAATGTTGATGATGCTATGAGATCACTGTAGCGTTTACCAATGATAAACCAACGTGTTAATTGTATATTTGTACTGATAAAATATGCTTAATGTATGCGACATGCATTTTAATAGTTACGGACCATTTATACGAAGCTTCAAAGTAATCGTGAACATTAGTATAAAAATACATGTAGTCTTTTCAGGCACCGCGATACAATTGATATACTATGAATATAAACTCATAATTTCCAATTTAGCACTCACTCCTGTAAAACGCTAATAAGGCAATTAAACTGGATTATTTGCAGTTCTGACCATTACTACAACCTATAATGAACCGAACATTAGGTGTACTAACCTTAGGTAATCATGTACTAATATCTATAGAAATTGAATGCGCATGAAATTAAACATCTCAACGCAAGACGATTGGGTATCATACATACAACACTATGCATGAAACCTGATTATAATCTTCTTTGCTGTAGGTTCTGAATGAAATAGTTATATGGAGGAATTTCTAAATTGTAATGGCTTACGTTTTAAAGTTAAAATATAATGAGAAAATAGTTTAGGAAAAAATCGTAATTACTACACTCCATGAAACGTGAAGAAATAATTAATTCATTTCTTTGACACATACAGATATAGGTAGATTCCTAGAGCTTCAGTGGGTATTTTGTACTAATAAGTCTTCATTGCATCAATTAGCCATTAAACATGTCTGCTTTCAGTTATGTACTGGTCGCCATATAGTGCTGAGTGGATTTATATTACAGTTATAAAAGGAAACTGTTGGTTCATACGGACAATCGTTATGGAGTTTGTCTCATGGCAATCTCAAATCTTCATAAAACACGATATATTTTTCTGAAATAGGTAAAACTCATTCCGTTAGAAAAGTTTTTGCTGTTGCTGGTTTTCATTAATCGTTATTTTTCAGTGGAAGTTAGGCTATATATTGTGGCTATTGTAATTAATGAAGAAATAACATATGAAAACCATGGTAAAGAGCACTGACATATAGGAAAATACTAGCAAGCTTTCGCACATGTTCAAAATTGGTCGATACTGAGACTCGAATCAAGTGGACGGAGGAGTAATTGTCATGACCGGTTTATGATACAACACAATGACAAGATTCCATAACTTTAATTGCAACTGATACGGAAACAGGGCTAGTAGTAGAAATTGTACCAATAATAAGGCAACATGAACTAGTAGTAGAAATTACACCAGTATTAGGGCAAATGGGACTAGTTTTAGAAATGATACAAATAATAGGGCAAACAGGTTAAATAACAGAACTTATATATATATATATATATATATATATATATATATATACAATTTTAAAATGAACAAATGCATTGATTTTTAATGCATATATATATATATATATATATATATATATATATATATATATATATATATATATATATATATATATATATATATAAGATTATTATTGTTATTAATAATAATGATAATAATATTAATAATAATACAGTCTTTTACGTTTCGAATGATATACATTTAGTTCAGCATTAACGAATATAGCATACATTCTTTGAACTATATAACATACAAATGAAGCCAACGCATATGTATAAAACGAAACTCTTACTTACTACACTATCTTACAACGACACTCGATGAAGCCCAAGACATTAATGTTCCATAGCTTTGGTATATACAAATACAAGCAGATCCTTAGAGCTAGATGGCACTTAACACTATTATCTCTCCACTTATTTATTTAGCCCAGTGCTGTCCAACTCGCGGCCCGTGGGCTGATTTTAAATGGTCCGCCAGAGCTCCAGCAGCTATACAGTCATTGCTTTTCTGTTTTCTGCTGCGGCCAAGAAATACATTTTTCAGTGGCTCGTGGTGTCAAAAAGGTTGGACAGCATTGATTTAGGCGTTGAACTTCGTATGCCTTCAATTTTGATCTGCGTGGTAAATAATTTTGAGTGGATTTATATTACAACTATAAAAGGAGACTGTTGGGAAAATTTGCATGAGGCCAAACTTTACGTGGTTAGTGGAGTTGCAATCAGACACATTCATAACACACGATATACGTTTCTGAAATAGATGAACATCATTCCATTACAAAAAGCTTTTGCTGTTGCTGTTTTGCATTAACCGCCATTTTTGAGTACACCAGTAATAGGATCATAATGACTAGAAGTAGACATGATACTTATAACAAGGTAACAGCGTCTAGTAGCATAAATCATACGTTTGAGGGCACAATGGATTGTTTTGGAAATTATACCTGTAATAGGGCAATGGGGACCAGTAGTAGAAGCTCTACCAATAATATTGTAAAGGCGACTAGTAGCATAAAATATACCAGTACTTGTGCAAAATAGACTAATTTTAGAAATTATTCCAGTAATAGGGCAATAAGGACTTGTAGCAGAAATTGTACCAATCATATTTTAACTGTGACTAGTAGCATAAATTATACCAGTATTAGGGCAAAAAGGACTAGTTTAAGAAGTTATATCAGGAAAAGTACAATAAGGACAAGTAGTTAAAATTATACCAGTAATGAGGTAACCGTGACCAGTAGCATATATAATACCAGTAATAGGGCAAATATATTATCTTTAGACATTAAACCAGTAATAGGGCAACAGTAACTATCAATATAACTTTTACTAATAATAGGGTAAATGTGACTAGTAGTATACATTATCTCAATATTACGGCAAAAGGGACTAGTTTTAGAAATTATACAAGTATTAGGGCGAAAAGGACTATTTGTAGAAATTATACCAATAATAAGGTAACTGTGACTAATAGCATATACCATACCAGTATTAGGGAAAAAGGGATGTGTTTTAGAAATGATACCAATATTACGGCAAACGGGACGACGTGTTATAGAAATGATACCAATATTACGGCAAACGGGACTAGGTTTAAAAATTATACCAGTAATAGGGCAACAATAACTAGTAGTAGAAATTATTCCAATAATATTGTAACAGTGATTAGTATAATGAATTATACCTGTATTAGATTAGTAGCATTAATTATACCTGTATTAGGGCAAAGGTGACTAAATTTATAGGTATACCAGTACTAAGAAACTGCATTACGTGTATATAACATATTTAATGTCGGTACCTTCAAATGATTACAGATTACCTTCCTACAATATGAAATCAAATTTATCATTGATATGAAAAATGCAAGCTGTTATATCTAAGCTGCAACTGTATAGGACATAAATTAATCGTCGTCAATAGTTCATGTTCGATGCTTTTATTTACATCGTTCTGAGACCATTTTTGCAAACACATATGAACAGGAGCTATTAATTTTTATTTCTTATTTAGTCATTGTTACACATATTAACGTTCATTAATACTTGTCAATTTAGGTATAACTGTCTTAACAATATATTATTGTCTATTTCGTTTTTAGCATACAAATATATGAAGAAAGGAAGTACGGCCATAATAATACATGCGCTATTGAAGTGATCGTGATTCAATATCACAAGAACAGCACTTGAAACCTACCACGTTCTTTATTGACTCCTAATCGCATTAGATGATGAGATTAGCAGACAACCACATTTTCTTTATTGACACTAGTTTGTTTAAATTGTTACTGAGTGCTATATAGTAATTATTGGCAAGATTTATTAATATTACACTATATCCGAATAAAACTTGTATAACCAGTGTTTGGAACAACAATTTCTGATTTATAACATAATACTATAAGATTCGACGTTCGTTGATACAAATGCCACTTTGAATATTATATGATGACCATAAACATTTCTGCCAGAAGGTACTACTGGTAAAACCATCTATGAAAATTACGAATATGATCAGTGTATCCGCCTATGATCAATATATATCAGTAGAAGATACTTGAATGTTTTACATTACGTATAGCGACTTGTTGGACTTTAGCATAATCGGTTCGTATTGGTGAGAATTTAAGTTTAATGATTTTTGGTTCTATATAGTAATAAAACACTGAGAGGCGCTATCACCTTCTGTAAACTTTTAACTTAATGGCTTGACGAACAAACACAAACCTCGTATCAGTCACTCACTGAACTTTTACAACTTGGTAATATAAACACGGGTACATGCCTACACGGCAAAGCAAGGCCAGATTTACTTTTATGCTAAGATTATAGTGTTCTTTAAGGGATATGTATTTTCTGTCTATCCAAGCAACACAACTTACACATTGTTCTGCTACTTGATTGATATATCGAACGAAAAAAAACATTTAAGATCTTCCATGGCAAAAATGCCATGAGCTGTTTTCACTTGTGAACAAAAGATTAATACATATTATTTTGGATGAGTGTAAAGACTGAGTTTCACAACCAACTGAATAGAATTATGTCTTTCAATCTAATCAAGGTAGAACGAGAAAAAAAAGGATATCACAATTTGTGATCCTAGCACTGTATTATCTCAAGTGTATTCTCATACCTAACCTGCAAACATGTCAATTTTGAGAAAATCTTCCTTACACTTCGACCATGCACATAAAAGAATCTTAAGATCGAAATTAAGCGGACAAATTTGTCAAGTTTGCCATGTACTTGTCTGGGTGTTATGAAATACATTATATGGCTTGCTTAGACCACCATAAATTCCAGTATTTGACGTGTTTTACGCGCCATAGTATCTTGTAAATATACCGTTTCTTTGCATCGCGTGATGCATTTATTGCTTGCACGGCACGTGCGTAATGCATGTTAACGTGCGCGACTATATAAGTTACTTTATGATCTTGACTGACACAGCCATTAGAGGGATTTCGGGGCTGCACAGGTCCCATGCAAAGTGGATGACTTGCATGGTTCCTGTATTATGGCCCTCTCAGCTCCCAAATGGATTGTTTTTTTGGTTTGATGGTTGCAAATTTACATTCAGGTCTGAATTTAAACTATGTAGTTTATCACATACAGTGTTAAAGTAATTTTGTAAATAACCTTATGCATGTTAGATCATATGAACATATTATTATTTTCAATACAATTGTCACTTATGTGGCCTGCATCAAAAAATCGTTACAGTGTTATTCGTTATGCTCAAATTCTTACTTTCCTCCTTAGTGTTGTTATTCTCTCACACACACTTCATCAAAAAACTATTTGCGCTAGCGCAAGGATATTTGTGATGAGGGGTGAATGGGTCTTGTATGCACTGGAAACAAAGCAATATCGACCATTGGGGGCCAGCCGAACCCAGGAAGGGGGTCACATGACTCGTTCAACCAATGGAAGATAGTTAAGGTGTATGAATATATGGGTCAGCATCCTTAGCGTCACTTGCAAAGAATTCTTGCAGATACGGGTAGTTTATTTAGAAAGCATAATTTTTACATTTTCCACCACCACCCCAACAACCGCCTTGGTGTATAGCTTCCTATGTTATAGTTAAATTTGGTAAATGATTGTAGACATGTTATATCAGTTGAACATAACTTGTTTTAGCGTCATATTAATTTCTCAGCAGTAACATTGTATGATGATAGTGTTCACACCGGTACTACACACATTATTCAAGTGTCATACCTTTCATGTCTTTCTATACTTTGTTATGTATATACATACGAAAACAATTTTTTTGTAGATATTTTTTATAAAAAAATAATAGCATGGTTCTTTCGGTTACATGTACATTATGGCGGTCTCAGCTCCCAAATGGATTGTTTTTTGGTTTGATGGTTACAAATTTACATTCAGGTCTGAATTTAAACTATGTAGTTTATCACATATCATGTTAAAGTAATTTTGTAAATAACCTTATGCATGCTATATCATATGAATATATTATTATTTTCAATACAATTGCCACTTATGTGGCCTGCATCAAAAAATCGTTTTCGGTGTTATTCGTTATCCTCAAATTCTTACCTTCCTCCTTAGTGTTGTTATTCTCTCACACACGCTTCATCACAAAAGTTACTTATTGATCTTGACTGACACAGCCATTAGAGGGAAGCTCTTTATGTGTTAGCTGTCGGGACGGGATCGCCATTATGTCTTACTTAGTCTGAGCCAACGAGTTGGGTGAGTTATATTCTTTTTAATCAACTCTTTTTAATGTTCAGTTTCGCAAAACGCGTTAAATGTTGTATTATACATTTGCGTTGTTTTATCGTACTTATAGTTTAATTCATCAAGAGTGTATGGCTTATGTAATTTGGTAGCGAGAGATGGTACGATTCAGATTATTAACAAGGATATGAACACATATGCAATACTCCTGTTGGTAGGTTCTCTTGTCGCTGTTATAACTAATATTGAAGACGTAGTATGTATGTATTAGAGTTTTAGTATATCATATTTTTATTTCTATGTCATTCGTACGTCACAGTCGTACATAAGGAATATTTCAGATGTGTTAGTATTAATCCATTTGAAATGCTCAGATATTTTAATCTAGATACACAGAAAGCAGACTATTTGGAAAGTTGTTTATTTTCATATTCAGCTAACTATGTGTGGATAACTAGGCGTGGATTACTAGTTGTGGATAACTAGGTATGAGTGTCTAGGTGTGGATAACTGTGTGCGGACTGACTAGGTGTAGCCAGAGGCCGCAGCAATAGTGATGAAAGACCGCCAGGAATGTGTCAACGTATATGTGCATGAAAAGTCTGGATGGTTGAAGTGACCAAGCCGGGAAGCGGGTCAAGGGCATATGAAATGTCAAGTAAACATTGGACAGACATATAAGAATTTCATTATGGTGTTTGACTATAAGAAGGTCATAGTGTTTGACTAAGAGAAATGTCATTATAGTGTTTGACTATAAGAATTTCATTATAGTGTTTGACTATAAGAAGGTCATAGTGTTTGACTAAGATTATTTATCATTATAGTGTTTGACTATAAGAATGCCATTAGTGTTTGACTATATAGGGTAAGTCAGCATATTGGTTGACCATAGATACAAAAAGTACGGTAGTGTTTAATTATCTGAGACAACTTTATAATTATTGAACATTTCAAATAATTATATTTGACCTTCATCATGGTTTTCCATTGGATTCATATTATATACCTTTATATTTATTTTGATCTCATGTTTCTTCATCAATAGTGTGAGAGAAAAATACATCTTTTTATTGTCACTCGCATATGTATTTATTTCTTAAATACCAATTCAGTCTCAAAGGGTGTTAGCTCGATTACGTTACACTGAGTCTACGACTGTTCGAGATAAATAGAAAATATAATACAATAAATAAAAATATATTTGAGTGTTTGTTTATTCAAGAAGAATCAACAATATCAGGACATAATCTAGGATCACTCTGCGTGTATGTTTGTTAGAGATGAATCGGCAATGTCAGATTATTCTAGAATCTCTTTTAAGTCTGTGTTTGTTTGCTATCAATTAACAATTTCAGACAATAATTAAGGATCTTTTAAAGTATGTGTTTATTTAAAATGGAAATATCAAAGTCTAATAATAATCAAACTAGAGTGCAGCTGATGAAAATTGTTTTTGTTGTTTTGTTTTTGTTCTGTTTTAATACACGTAAATCAACATGTATGAAGAAAGGTTTGCTGATTTCATCAATCCAACACATTATGTCTCTACGAGGTTTAGTCTTGTTGATATTTATCCATTATGTTTCCTATATTTAAGACAGAGGAAATAATGCAGAACAATTGCTATTCAAATTTATGCAATGCTGAAACACCTCAATTTATAACAATATGGAACTAGCGTGCCTATACGTTATCAATTTTATTAAATATTATTGACTCCGTAAATTAACAATAATCGTTTCAAGGGAGTTCACGACTATCAATGGAATTAATTTTTGTACCATGACATGTATCATCACAATCTACCAGAAGCTATTAATGTATAATAAATATACATTTTCAGTCAGGGTCTCCAACAAGCTCAGACTCGCGATTGAAGAGTGCACAAGGCATTAAAGGCCATATTCCTCACTTTTTGGGGAAAAGGCATTTCGTTAACATTGTATTACCTTGATAATTACAATAATGTGTTCAATGTTTTGATGACGACGATAGCGAAATAGCTAATACACAGTTGGACTAATGAACTCCAGCTAACAATTAAATACTCACATAATTAAACAGGTTTAAAAATGCATAATGTGTACCATGAAAAACGATAGCGCTCACCTGTTTACTCAGGCACCCAAGACATGTGATCACCAATGTTACATGTGGGATCATGAGAGGTATTTACATCTGTCGTCTGATCTGTTTTTACAGAAGGTCCTCAGCCAGACAAGCATCAAATTATCGGTATATGTATGCCAAGAGAAATAGACAGGACATAATGCTTGCTTGTTAGGAAAAATAGATAAATTGTGCAATTTTCCGTAGATTGAATTGAATTATCGATCAACATTATTCAGTGAGCGTGCCAGCGTGTTTCAATATTTCTAGCAATGCATTCATTTCTTCCAATATGTGTGTCAGCGTTTCTTCGAATGTATTTATTTCTTCCAGTGTGTTTAAATATTTCTTCTAGCGAGTGTTCGTAATCATTGCAATGCTTTTCAGTATTTCTCCCAATGTGTCAGTATTTCTTCTAATGTGTCTCATTATTTCTTCCAATCTATGTTTTCTTCCAGTGTGTGTCAGTATTTATTCCAATGTGTTTAAGTATTTCTTCCAATGCATGCCATGCATGCCAGAGTTTGTTTTAGTGGATGTCTGCATTTCTTCCAATGCATGTAAATATTTCTTCCAATGCATGTCGGCATTTCTTTAAATGTGTGCTTGTATATCTTCCAATGCAACATTTTAAAAGGCTTCAACACACTTATCATCTAGGATTAAATCTTAATCGAATTTGGTCTGTGCGAACTACCATGTTTAATGACTTGAAGTACCCTTAATGTATACATTTTACCAATCTCGATGCGTATGAATGAGTCAGCTTGTATTTCCTTACAGACAGATATATATATATATATATATATATAGAGAGAGAGAGAGAGAGAGAGAGAGAGAGAGAGAGAGAGAGAGAATATATATAGATAGATTGATTCCAGGAGAGAAAAAATCCACACAATGCAAGTCTCTGTAGACGTCTTGGGAAATTAGTCAATTCTGCAGAAAACATTATTTGTTGCAATACCATTTTGTGACATAAGTAATGAAAAAGACAATTGCAATTTTGCCTCTTGTCAACGTGTTTCTCAAACCCTTAGCTTTGCGAAGCAATACAAAGATATCTTGCATTTCATACTGATTTTCTCTGACAAAGAAAACCCTCATCCTTGTCATACTTAGGAACACCTATTCAAAGGTCGCAAATATCAAGGAAATTTGTTTTCGATGGACAAATTATGGTTTGCTGTGTTATGAAATGGTGTGTGGAGCGTTTAGTCGTTTTCAATTTACATGTGAGAGCAAGGTGTGTATTATTCTTTAGCTTTCTATGTGTATATTACATTCTTTCTTTCCTCCTCCAATAATGTGATGGGTACCGCTGGAACTTATTCGTAATATGCTATCTGGTGTTTGGGTCCTTTCCATGTATAACTTATAACATTGTTTGTTGTGTTTAGTTTTTTCTTCATATATATGTTATATCACGGTCTGTTGTTTATGGTTGTTTTCCATGTACATCTTATAGCGATGATTGTATTTTTAGTTGTTTTCCATGAGGACATTTCAATATAGTTTGTATTGTTTAGTTGTTTTCGGTGTCAGGCCAAATCATATTTCGTCGTGTTTGTTTGTTTCCTATGCATAGGGTATAATATACCGTATGGCCTTTGATTGCTTTCCATGTTTAGGTTGTTGCATATTTTGTGAAATTTTCATGTTTTGATTTTACCATTGTGTGTGGGGTCTAGTTGCACTACTTGCATAGTTCTTATCCTATTTTGTTGCGTTCCTTGCTTTTCATAAAAATAATACAAGCTATGGTACACGTGTTTCTTCCTCAGTATGACATTTACACACTTCCTCGATATTGCATGACTTCCCTACAGTGTATTATAGATAACGTCAACTAAAGACTGCATATAAAAGCCAGGCACACGTTACCATGGTAAACTTTAACTTGATATTGTTTCTGGGAAATAAAATATAACTAATATTTTTTTTTTTATCCAGTATGCACGATGAAACTTATGTACAGCGTAGTGAGCTTTGATTGCAAACATACAAGTTGATTCTTGGATTGATGCTCAACTTTAGTATCTAAACTGTACGCTGATATTATTTACAACGTGGCTAGCTCTTGGAAGGATACACCAGTTTCTAAATTATATGCTATGTGCATACCTTTTTCTTCTACTAAATAATAAATAGGAAGAAGCACCAGTACAACAACGGATATTCATGATACTAATATTGACAATACTACCACTACGCCAACATAAATCCACACTACTGCTATTATCACCACTAGGACTACGACAACAGGACTCCATACTGCTACTGTGTCCACCACAACCACCACCAACACTACGAAAACGTGTATTCTTATTACTGATATTAATGATGTGTCGCTAGTGATGGCTAGCTGTGTCATCTTTAATATTACTTCTACTGACGCTGCTGGTGTTACTTATTGTTTATGACCTCTTTTCTAGTCCTGTCCCCCTATGCCCCTCTTATTATTACAAATGTGTTTTCATAATCTTCTCATCCTCGACTTCTTCCACCGTGATCCCCCTACCCCCCAAACTGATCGAAAACAAATATTGTTTACAAAATAAATGATTGAATTGATTTATGTCACTAGAGATAGAGAATGGGAGGGAAAAACAGAGCTTAATTCGCAAGGAATACAAAACAGGTAATTGTTCAGAATATTGCTCGCATATGTTTTCAACCGTCATTGATTTGAATGATTAAAAACTTAAAACCACTGAGCAACCTTGCTTGAAATTCAGTTGTTCAATGTTACTGAACTATTCTCAAATTTTAAAACCTTTTACAACTATTTGACCCCACTTTTTCCATATTTAAATAGCAGAAGGCAACATTTTAAAAAGTCGGGTATTTCGTGTATAATCCTGCCTTTAAAAATGACATCCAAATAAACCTAATCAAGTAGAGCTGTGTAATGTCAACATGGTCAAGATAAACTTTAACATGCATATAACACTTTCATTAGCCACATTCAGATTTAATTAAAAAATAGTCTAAAAGTAAAGAAGTAAAAGGAATTGTGATGTACTTGATTAGTTGTAGATTATGCATGAAGAAAGATTTACTGCTTGTAGCTCCTTGTGAATGTAAAGGTTTATACTCCTGTCTGGTAACTGATTTGGTGGTTCTAAGTGCTAATAATTATTTCTTGCAAATATTCCAGTTTGAGGTTATTTGTGTCCTAGACGATCAAACAAATTTGATGTCTATTTTATGTTATAGAGAGTCGTATGATTGATGCTAACATTGAAAAGGACCCTCTGATAAAAAAAGCTCACATTAATAGAGCCACTCCATTATCGTAAATGTTGTGAAGGACCCTCTGTTATACAAGGTCCACTTGTATAAAACCAATTAATAACTTTAATTGTTGCAATGAATCTTCTGAAAGAACCACTCAATTCCCTTTTGTTACTTCCATAAAAGTCCCATATTTGATTCACAAAATAAAGAAAGTTCCCAACCACCTCGTTGATGTCACCATAACAAAACTATCATAGATGCTAAATTTTATACACCAGCACGTTTGTGCAAGTTTCCACATTAGTATATATATTATAGTCAATAAAGAGACATTATACGAACGTTTGGAGATCTGCTCGTTGAAGTAATATATTCAATTTGATTGCCACATCTAACACAATCCACCTGATTGCTTTTAGGTGGCCATACCCAACCGTGACACTGACTCTAACTCTATAAACTGAAAAGAAAACTACTTTATATGGAAGGGAAAACCGAACATTTATTATGAGACATCCAAGCAGCATCATCGTTAGCAAAACAACGTTAATATATTTACTTGCCTTTAGATAGGTCCTAATTGTGATATGTATAAATTGTTAAATGCATTATTTGCTGTTGAAATATACATTGAGTTCTTTGTTATCCTTTGTTAAGTTTTCTAATGGCAAATACTTAGACTGAAGAATATAACGAACCATATTTTGCTTTAACAGATTTTGCATGGGTAATACGTTTATATGATTACTTGGCTATTATTATTTATATATCTTGACCAAACATACATTGCCAATATCCTTTCTCCTTACCAAGCATCCATAATTATTTTGTTTCAAAATTAATTTTACTCGCAACCGTATGGTTTTAGATGCAAAATCATAGAGGCAATTTCTGACTGTAATAAACTCTGTTCGTGGAATTATTTTAATTCTTACATAGCCGATGACAGGTATGTTCTATCTTGGCGGTGTTTAATCCTAAACCATCAAGATCGTTTCAAAGAACATAGGACCCATATGAGATGTTTTCTCTACCGCTAACATATTCCCTTTACCTGTAAACAAATATCCTGAAAACTTACCACAGAGAATGTTCTAGAGGATGTCCAACTGTCTCTATTGAGTACGGTCACGGATGTTTCTGGAACACAAATTATAACCCGAATGATGCCATTATCGAAACATAGTTGCTTGTTACCCAGCATGTTTTCTGTGGGCGTGGCGAATGCGAGACATATGTTGCCAGGTTGGGCCACCCGAAACAAAACTTGATTGGGTTCTGAGTCGTTGACCTGTTTGCGATCCACCAGGAAGTTTATCCGGTTATCCCAGCGTGGTTGGGAAACAATCATGTGAGAATAAGTGAGTTCCAATAGTTGTCATGAAGTTCATGTTGAACCAGGATATATACTCAGGGCGATAACGGTGACAGAAGTCATACGCACAAAACTAAAATAAGTCTGGTTGCCGGAAGCTTCCGCAGACGCTATACCATCAGATGTTTAGTTGGGAAGGACATATGAAGAAACATCATTGGGAAATGTACACAGAGTAGGTCAATGGATGATAAATGATTTAGTAACAGGTTTGTTAGCTAACTCGCCGGGAACAATTATTTTGAAAAAAACAAGTCGGGCAATCGGAGGTAGCCAGCGATGGAAGTCCACCATAGTGGCCACTGGTTCGTTTTAAACAAAACGAAATATCATATGGTCGGAAAATCCTTGGTTATTGTGCCTTTAAAATCCAAGTCCTGTGAGAACTCGGTTCCAGACTATTGTGTTGCATATGATACTTGGAATTTTATGCTGGAATATATGCAGTCTCCAGATCTCTGCCATATACACACTCCATGCAGAGGGCAAGAACGCTGAGAGCAGGTTGGTGTTACTAATGTTTGTGTGCCTCAAAGTGTTGAATCAATAAAAATGTTTAGCGAGTGTCCCGTTAACTCGCGGAATGACAGCTTCATCGCGATGAAAGCCAATGTGTCCACAGCGAATTATAATCCCGTTTCTGTTTATAAATGTCGTTGCCTCTGAGACATTCTAGGCCCCGACCAACATTCAGCAGACTTGGTGAACCTAATGGCCCATGCGCATATGTTTGAGTGAATATCTTCGACCTCAGATACTCTCTTGGAGCGCCTGGTCACATCGATACCATCAGTGCATATTTGTTTTACTGTCTTATGGCAGAACCAAATAGCAGCATGGTGAACGTTTGTCGCGTGTTTTGACTTTACACCACACACGTATAATGTTTGTTTATGAAGGTAAATAAATCCACCATTATACTCCATAATAACCAATTCACCACAACTTTTCAAGCATCTCGAGCTCCACTTGCTAATTTGCTATTCACTGCATCTGGGACTGCAATTAATTGATTCGATTGTACCTTACCTGCCTGGAGCAATTACTTTTTTATGAACAACGTTCGGTTGCCAAGGACACTTTATTTTATTTTATCAATCTCGGGGATATACTTTTTTGATTTGGCAACGTAGTTGCCCCAGTGTTCTGTAACGCGTTGAAGAGCGCACGATTAGCATATCTCTGAGTTATATTTGACTAAGATAATCAAGTTAGTGCACACGAGCAATCTCTTTTACTATTTTTTTATACATTCAGCACCGGCTTATTAATTTGGGCGGGTGAGTTATTAATTTGTAATTAAAATGTCTGCATCCAGTATAGAATGTATACATGAACATATCAATCTATAATACGGCCTCCACAAAGTATACAATGCGCAAAACAGGATAGGGAGTATGCCATGCACAGTTTGCACAGTTTATGATCCAGGACCATAGCAAGGCCTACACAGACATTACAGTGTATAATCCAGGATAGGGTGTATTGCCTATACAGACATTTCAGTGTGTAACACGGTTCATGGTGTAAGGCCTAAATAGACTTCAGAGTGTGTAATCTAGGATAGGATGTATCGCCTAAACATACGTTAGAGTATGCAATCTAAATATAGTAATAGTCTGTAATATGGACGGCCAACGCAGACTTTAAAGAGTACAATCCGGGATAGCATAGATGGCCTGCACATGCTTAACATTGTGCAATGCGCAATATAGCGTTTGACCTACACGCTTTAGAGTGCCTGATACGGGTTAGAGTGTATGGCCTGCCCAGACTTTACAGAGAGCAATGCAGGATATGGTCTTTTTTCTACAAAGACTTTACAGTGTTCAATCCAATATATAATTGGCCTACACAGTCTTTAATGTGTGTAATGCAGCATAGAAAGTATGGCCTTCAAATTCTTTAAAGTGTGCAATGCAGGATAGGATGTATAGCCTACACAGGCTTTACAAAGTTCAGTCTGGGTAGGGTGTAGCCTACATAGTACTTTGCATTGGTCACCTCCCTTCCGGATAGGCTGCATGAAGTACAAAGAGTATACAATGTACTATTCGAGATATTGTGTTATGCCTGCATAGACCTTACAGTGTATAATCAAGTATAGGATATGCGGTCTACTCAGACTTTACGGTGTGCATTCAGGGATACGGTATATGGCCTACACACACAATACAGTGTGCAAAGTTGGATAGGGTAAACGGCCTACATAGGCTTTACCGGAATCATTTTCTAATATGCTGCAAAACACGGATAGATTTAACAAGCCTAATTATTGTGTATGATATGCATATACTTCACAGTGCAATGTCCATGATAGGATGTATAGCCGAAACAGATACAGGATATATTATCTGCACAAACATCAAAAGAGGGCAATCCAGAATATAATATATGGTTTGCACACATTTTAACGCTTGCCATTTGCCAGTTGCTTGTCCCAAACATATTTTACAGTGGTTAATTCTGGATAAAATGAATGACGTACGCATAGTTTGCATTGTGCATTCCATAATAGGCAGCATTGTGCAATCGATGATGTATGATCTAACAGGACTTTACGGTGCGTATCTCAGGATAGGAGGCATGGCCTGTACACACCTAACAGTTGTAATATTGAATAATTGAATAGTGTATGGACATCACAAACTTTACAATGTGCTTTCCGGGTGCGAGTAAATGGTCTATATTGACTTTACAGCGCGCAATCAATGGTTGGCGGAACGGCTAGCAATAGTTATATGATGTTTCTTTGCACTACTTGTATAGTGCAAGGAAGTAAGCCCTTCTTGGTGTCTGTCTCGGGGTTAATTCTATTACAGTATTTGCAAAGGTAAATTGATCTGTTCCAGGAATTCCGAAGTTAAAACACATTTCAAAGTTTGATCTGAGCTTCGAAAATTGTCATTAGCGAAGGCACCATAAATTGAAATTTGGCTGATGTTTGGTTTACTTGAGAGATATGGAAGCCGGAAACGTTGGGTCTTCAAAACGTTTGTCTTCTTTGGAGATTATGGTATTCTAATATATGTTTTGAGGATTTACTCTGTATATTCAGAATATAACTGTTGATAGGACTTAATTATGTGTTTCATATATTGTTTTGGATATGTAAATGGACTAATAGAGAATAACTAAATTCAAGACCACATTAACTTAACATATACCGAAATTCTGACTAATATAGACAAATTTGATTTAAAAGTAGGTGTCCTTAACACAGACACCAACCCTGATTAATATCGACTAATTAAACTCAAGAGTGCACTTACGTAACAAAGGCACACACTCATTACCACCAGACTATATTGAGTGTGTTTAACAAATATACGCGTTATGTAACAGAGACTAATGTCATTTAAGAGTGTGTCTCCGTAACAAAGGCGCAAAATGATTAACAGGGACTAATGTCATTCAAGAGTGTGTTCGCGTAACAGAGACACATTAATTAACAGAGCCTCTAGATTTGCAATAGTGTGTTTGCTTAACAGAAAGCAAACACGATGATTAGCATTTCATTACCATGAATCTTCTTAATGACACATATCTAAGATGAGTCATAATTTTATTGATTGCATAAAATGCATTATAAGAATATACAATGTACATTTGATTCCATACAGTAAGGCACGTAGAGTATGTAAGTACGGACCATTAAAGTGTACATAAAAATCCTGATTAGTACGTTCCATTCTTCGTCATATTGTATAAATGTATAACAATATATGTTTCTCAACATTAACATGTCGACTATATCAAAATAGGCATACAAAAATTATTGACACCTTACACTTCGATGGAGAAGGCACTTTAAATATCTAAATTATAGCCTGCTACATATGATATTGTAACTTTAAACTCGTAGATTTGCAATAGTGTGTTTGTTATGAAAATACCGGATTTGTCTCCCTTTAAACTTGATATGCCCAATCAATTAAATGTCTCTCTATTCAAATAGTAAACTTATTGACATACCATGTCATTAAAAACTCCAATTACTTCAAATGTATAATAAACGTGTGGAAACATCATAACTTTCAAATTCCGATAACTTGACGATTTTAAATAATGATGATCAAACAATAAGTCACGACGTAATGTTGACGTATTGTGGACTATTTAACAACGGACGTAATCACACGAAGTTCTTTGAGTTGTTTTACCGCACAGTACTGTCCCATTTTTAATTGGAAATATAAATATGACATTTTCATCGTTTTGAAGAGTTTCATAAGTTTAATAATTGCCAAATATCTCGATCAGAATGAAATTAAACTCATTTCCTAGAAAGGAGGGGACTACCTTAGAAGAAGATTTGGCATTTCTAGACTGCCTCACAGGCTGAGCTGGCATTTCCAGACTGCCTCACAGGATGAGATGGCATTCCTGACTCAAATAAAAGAATTTAAGAAAAGAAGGTTGTGGCTGTCCCAGTGGCCATTAACAGTTCTTGATCCAAAATTCACAACTGTGTGGTGCATTACATCAATGATATCAATGTATCATATGTTACCACATGATGTTTTATTTTTGTCATCTTAAATGCTGAATTTCTTTGTGAATATCAAAACGTATCTTCCCACTGGAAATTAGTCATGCAAACTTTAATGTTGAAATTAACTCTTGCAGTTCATCTCGGTTTTGGCACCAATCATTAACTTTTTCCATGCGTTATGGACGGCTGAATTATCTAAAATGTTTTGTTTTTTCATGCCACCATCGTTCAAAGTTTCCATGGACGCCAAAATTGTTTAAAGAGCATTTTTATGGTCGGTAAATTTGCGTTAGGGCATTAGCAGTATTAGTTTTATGACTAAGGAGTCATACTTGCATGATACATTTTAAAAGAACCATTAACTCTACAAAAGAGGATGTGTGTGTTGCTGCCGGAAGTCCCTGTCTGACATGCTAATTTCTTTTGTTTTATCTTACGTTTTTGTGAGTTAATGTCATGGAAATAATGAGGTGTTTCTACTAATCAAAGCAACAGTGCTCTGGTTTCATGTTTTCTAGGAATGCAAAATATCTTTTCAGAAAGCCCAGGCATCCACGCAACCATCACTAACAGCAGCTGCCAAATTTAATGGATGTTTCATTGCAGAACGATTAGTATCATCTGTAAAAGTCATTGTGTTCAGACTGAATACTTATAACTATTAGGTACATCTATTGAGAAATTAAAGACATTACAAGAATATATTGGTCATTCAGGTAGTGTCCAGCTATTGTGAACTTACCTTGCACACACACACACACGCGCGCCCGCGCGCACTCAAACACACATCCTTCTTCGAAACAAAATCACAGGCCGCCTCCTCCACCAGACATTTAAACGGTCAATCATTAACAAACGAAACGAGTGTATGCGCAGGTGGGCATACTTTAGGCTTCCAAAATGGTGGGTAATATTCCCAAATTGATCCTACTGGCACGCTATGTGTACAATAAAACATATTAGCCTCTTATGTTACTTGTTGAGACTTATCACGTTTGTGTCGCATTTCACGGGGACTCTAACGCAAATGCTTTATTTAATATTGTATTCTCCGTATTATACGATATTGTGCATCAGACTATCCAATGACAAAACGTCAATATCGTACCTCTACACCATTCAACCTGACTAACTGTATCCATTTTAATATCTCAGTTATACATATTTACACTACTCAGACTGACAAACTCCACCCGTTTTGATATCCCAATATAATGCATTTACACTACTCGGCCTGACAAGCCCTACCGTTCTTAGTACCCCTATAGGTCAATGATACACTATTCAGGGTGACAAGCTCTGTATGTTTTGTCAAACAAATAGGACAAAATTACACTACTCAGCCAGACATATTCTAACTATTTGTACCCAGTTTGGCCCCGTTCATACAAAATTGTTATAAAATAGTTGCTACAATCGACTGAATGCCGCATATTCACTGAAGATCTTTGTCCTGAGTAACGAGATGTGCAGCATTGTAGATAGTAAAAAAATGAGTAACGTTACTAATCAGGTTGGTACTTTTTATAAAAAGACTTACTCAAGCATAAGTAAATGTGTGCGTTTTGCCAAGCCTGGTATATTGATCTTTGTGGCGAATTACATAAATGTTTCAAAAATCAACAATAAGAAAGGACGAAAATGAACGTGTCTGGAGTTTTTCTGACAGCATAGTGTCAGTCCATTCGAGGGATTACTTGATTCAATGTGTAATTAAGTAACTATTGTTGATCAAATTCGCTAAATCATATCGACTCTAAAATCCCCCTTCTTGTAATACATTTGTCTTATCAGATATGCCTAATAGACTATAAATATAATTCTATAATATACGATAGTTATCTATGGAAAATTGTTCACCTCATATTATGTTCCTGTCACCATTGTCCACTTTGGGCTACCAATGGACACTCGGTTATAGTATGTGTCTTGAAAAGTCAAAGATCTACTGGACTTAATCGGTAGATTAAGGGATTTTTATATCTGAAATTTATGTGTATTTGCATAATGGTCTTGATATATATTTGCCTGATAGACCTAAAGTATATTAGTATAGTAGACGTGATGTGTATTTGTATAATTGACTTAAGATATCTGGGTTATTTCCTCCAGCAAAGCAGATATTCTGAATTTATGTGCATAAAATGAACGTTATAGAAATTACTTCAGGTAAATGCTATTGAAAGTATATAGCATTTGATGTTTATTTATAAAGTGTTATTTCTACTGGATATGTTTATTGAGTAATATTGTTTTGATTGTTTGTATAGTTCACTGACCGTAAGACCATGTTAGTGTTTGCTATGACTATATAAGTCATTTATTATCTATCATCTAGCCATCAGTCAGTAATTGCGTTTTGCCCTTCTGGAGTTCTTATCTCTGAAATGATACAAAACACACCTTTCATATGGCTTTATATCATTACAATCTTTAAGAGGTATGATAATGTGCAAAACACATGAGGTGGTCTTGCATCTAAGTGGTTAAACTTTTTGCCACACTGCAACTAGTATTATCTTATTTTCATGAGTCATCAAAAATGTTTATAGCTTTAAACTATCGAACTCAATGATTCATCGTCGCAACTACACTACAACTTCCAAGTCTGAACACACATCGACTAAATTGTCCGAACCTCACAATGGAATAAACATCAATCCATATTTCTGCATCTATTGCCCTCCTCCTATTCAAAATAATGCGCTAACTAATATTTCTTTCTTTGGAGCAGTTTCCCCACCTCATAGAGTATGAAAATGTGATCGATAACATCCTGGGTATTCTTAGAGATTTCAGCTTTCACTTTCTCGTGGAAGTACATGCAAATCAAAACGTCTAGATTTGATTTACATCTCCAACATCAAACAGGCAGTAAACCGATCCAGACGTAAACTTGGTCACATTTTAGATTGGCGTCCTCATAGACCTGGTGATAATAATCTACAGTTTTTGTAATGGTGTCCGATAAAAGAGATTAAGACCACCTCTTCATCATATCTCATCTCATCCTATCCCTCCTTAATCATCCATCTCTGTTTTACTCTAAACCAAACCCTCTGCATGATAAATACAACCCAACTATTGCATGGCATCCAATCAAACCTATCAAATTTGTTTCCTCCTACAACAGTACAACTTGAGACGTTCTTGCGTTTATTGCTTGACTAGCATAAACCAACAAAGTACAGTAATGTTATGGAACATTATCACACTGCTTAAAGAAAACGCAGTTAGACAAGGACGATTTGTTTTTTCCGCCAGCTTCATTACTACAAACTAGATATATGAACCTGTGAAGACGAATGACACAAGCATAGTTCATACAAAACAAATCCACCTCCTACAGTAATAAGATCAATGGACGTTCCAGCCACAAAGTGAACTTCGAGACTACGAACAAGACAACGTCAAGGAATAAATGTACACCATGTCCATTTACCTTACTTCAAACAGTTCGGATAATCTTTAGAGTACCAGTCTTCAATGGCTACCAGTTCGATCCAGGATCAAACATCTGTTTTCATCATACTACATTTTGTTAACTGACTATAGTGCAATATAACCTTTGGGAGATGGGACTCGTTCTTCCATAATGAACTTATAGGTATTTAGGAAGAATTATGTTCGTATTTGGGTTATTCGTTTCTCACAATTGTTTACAAGAATGTAAATTGACTAAAAAGAGGCGTATCTGTAATATTGTACTCTAAAATGCTTTGGAATAGAAAAGTCAAAAGAAGGAGTCTTCATTTATGCTGTATTTATCAAACACACCTGTAGCATATTTTCTACATCTAAGTTCTTAAATGTCTATGAACACATCTGTTAGCTGTGTCACAAAATGCGCAAAAAGGTGACTTAATCGTCTGCCCTTATGGATAGAACAGCATTATGAAACGGAGATAAAATGTAAATATCCTTTGTTTCAGATCTTTTATGTACATTGTGCTATTGAAATTTGTTTCTATTTCAAACGGTGATGTATTTTAATCTGAGTTTTATAAAACCAACTTTAGATAGTCGCGTGGTAGTCAAATTGACATGTGAAACAAGCTAGAGTGTGAAACGTATAAAAAGTATATGAAAAAACGGGCATGGATGCTTGAATTAATCTGGAAGTTATAAGTTCTATCAGTTAGATTAAATGATTCATTTATTCCCAGAACACAAGTTTGGTTTGCTTCATTCTGAAACGCATCTTATTTGTATATATGGTCGACTTTCATCTGTTACAACCTGTTTTGAATGTGTACTTCATCTGCATTTTCAAAATCTGTTTGTATATCTTGTTGGTTTTATTTCGTCTTCTGACTGAGGCATGTATATGTGTGGTACTATCACATATACACATAAATAGGTAGTCTTGAATCTCTGAAAGAATATCAGAATACGCTTTGGGCCTGCCACAATCATTTTGTTGTTTGAGTATTTTTTTGCAGCTGTAATTGTTATTTTAAAGTATAGGTTAATATCAATTCCATTCAATCGAACGATCAGTAGATCAACTCTTAATTACATCTTTTGAGTAGTAGACTACGTGAAAACGATTGTGGCGTGTTCTTGATGGTTTATGTATTTGTTTTCGCTTCATTCAACGTATTACGTATAATATATACTTCATGCTTTAATAGGGAAAGACATCCAGCAATATTCGCATGTAATAGTACGAAGTCGATCGTTCTTACCTGGACTAATGTAAGTTGTATATTAATAGTTTTGGGCTAACTGAGTTAAATAGCGAAGCATTGTGTACTTTATTTGATGGTCATATTATGTTCAAAATTTGAACTTGTCGGCCAGAACGACAATTAAATCCTTCTTTCATGCGAATGTTGTTCTTGTTGTAGGGTACAGCGGCATTTTTCAGCACAATATAGGCTACACATGGCGGCAAGTATAAATGGTAGAGGAAGAACGCCGGAAGACCCCGGAAAGAACAACCAACCCACAAGAAGCTACTGGCAAGCTTTCTCACGCACTAATATTGGCCGAACACGAGACTAAATCCCTCGCAGACAGAGGTGAGATGGCAATGATCCGAATCCTATCAGTTTAAATATCAAACAGATTTTACAGATCATAGGTCTCATAAGACCCGTTCGCGCATGTATATTAAACATAACATTATAAATAAGAACTCTAATTAACATGCACGTGAAACATATATTAAGGACCAGAAATCAGAATAATTCTCTACTTGTACGTATATCGAAAGTATTTCACAACTCAGAACTCAAGGATTAAGAAGGTGAATACACCATGCACTGAAACTCTGCGTACACCTGTGTGATCGGTAACGTCAGATGTAATGTGCGCTCTGAATAAGTAAATGTTCAATAACGCCTGCTACTTGTTGCTTAGAATCGTGAAGATTGGGTTCCGTAAAGATGCTACTCATCGGATGTGTTACAGTGCAGTAAGAATGCATTGCTAAAAACAACTGAATATTGATTTAAATTAGCTAATGTGTTGCCTGCTAGACACAAATTTCGATTGGAACAATGTTTATCAAAGATGCTTGTGTTTAGGTGTATATATCTCGTTCTGAACAAGGATCATAACAATTACGTACTCAAAGCAATAACATTCTGCTGAAATGTTGTAATTGCCAGTGTTCTTGCTAGAAAGAAAACAATAGTTATCATTGATGTGCTGGCATCGGACACCATGCTCTTCTGTGATACTGGTGATGGAAAGTGCATTATGGTGTAAAATATTAAGAATTCATGTGGAGATTTTCTTTCCGATCGTCTGAGTCGTTTTATGATAGGACTTCTTTTACACTCTAATGCTGAAAATGAACGGGGTTCGAGATCAGAAAATAAATAGCACAAATTTCAGATTATCAATGAACGACGGTACATTGAAATCGATAATGATTGCAAAACCAGGGTCCAGAAAAGGAAACCATAAATAAGCTGTGGTGCCTGATGACGTACGTACAAGTCGACATAATGCAACATATGCATCTCTGATATTAAATAATAACCTAAGTTATTGTCCTACTTTACTGATGGTTGTGGATGTTTTCAATAGTTACAGATGCACTATATTGTTCGAAATCAGCATTTGGTCGTGAAAATCGGTATCTTTATAATAAGCAGTCAGACAATTTGATCTCTTGGATTCGCAACAATGAAACGCATGCACGTCAGGACCTAGTAAGAACAATGAAGCAAACGTCTGCACAAGTTAATATATTGCTCTTCTTTCTAAAACATGAAGAAAAGGAACAGCAATACACACACAAATAATGACATAGGGTGTAAGCTATGCTCCATTAGTTGTGTGCCGTTTAAGAGATGAGGTGCGAAATTTATTTTTGGATTTAGCATGCGTATCATTCCTTTGCTGTGGAATGTATGTTGAAAAGAAAGTATCATTAAGGACACTGCTGGTAAATATCCATCTTTTTTCATAAAATGTTTAGAAGTTTGTGATTAAACGAATGAGATAATAATCGATGTTGAGGAAAAAGTATGTTTTAATCATATTTTATTCTTCAGTTAAATATATTGTTGTTGTTTATGTATGGTCAACTTATGCATGTATGTATGTATGCATGTATGTATGTATGGATGGATGGATGGATGGATCGATGGACGGACGGACATACGGACGTAGGCATGTATGCATGTATATGTGTGTGATGCAAGATATGCACGAGTTTATTAAGTATTGTTATACAAAAATTTAACAGTGTGTTAAGGTTATGATTTCTCTCTCTTTCAGTGAATGTCCATTAAGGCGACATTTCTAAAAATGCTTCCGATTTTTGTTCAAAGTTAATGAATGTTATACGAAGATATTTTTAATTGATGTAAAATAAAAAAATCTCATTTTTGTTTTCTTTTATATATAATCAAGTTACTTGTTAAGACATAACACATTCACGTTTTCGAAATAAATTCGAAAAAACCGACCTGTAGTTAAAAGTAGCGTTATTACAAATTTGTGTTTGGGAAAGAATATCTAAACGGAACGAAGTTAATACAAAAATCATAAATATAATATAAGAAAAGGATTATAAATCAATAGCTTTATAAATCCTTTTCCAATGTTTATGTATTCAAATATTTTATTTTGTTCTTAATTTACGTAATAATCAATATTTCTCTTTCCGTAAAATGTAAATATGTTGATGGCTAGGACCGAGAAAGTACGAAGGATACACGTAGAGAACGCTGGTAAGTATTGTTATATATTATTTGTGCAATAAATACCTTTGTATGTTTAGTCATCAGATGAAGACGTATAGAAAGAAGTTCGTTGTGAAATTTTCACCTCAAAAAATGATGCCTACATTATTGAAGATGGTCACTAACTTAAGAAATCAAGGGCATGGTTTGAAACTGGAAGTTCAACATTAAAGTTCATGGAGTGCTATGGTATCACGGGTCTTAAATTTAGCCATTGATGAATAAGTAAATAAAGAGATCGACCTTCAAGATGCTATATGTCTGTCTGGTGTTATTTGCTCTATATTAATATACATTTAAGGGCCGAATCAGGTCAAGTGTATTGGGAATGAGGGTTTTTCTTCTTCCAAACTTTGAAACAGCTCTTGACTATCCAGGAAAGGGCACCATAGTAAAAGTCTGTATACTGAAAGTGAGCATGAGAAAACGATGGCCAAATTTCAATATTTAGCAGGGGATCTAGAATCCCTCACCGAACAGGCCCTGTATTTAATCGCCTCTTTAAATAAAACGATGGTCAAATTTCAATTTTTAGCAGGGGATTAAGAATCCCTAACCGAACAGGCCCTGTATTTTAATCTCCTGTTTAAATAAAACGATTGTGGCATAACATTACTATATGAGCTCACATTCATATTTGTCTGACCACCATAATGCCATCACAGGGGCTTGTATCGTTGCTTACAATTTAAATGTCATGCATGCACTATGTAATTTCTGTATACTTTATGTATAACAGGTAAATTGTAAGTAAAATTACAAGCCCCTGTGACTGCCATGTTGATTTCTTCTTCTCGCTGCACCTCCTAAACAAATAAAAACAAAACCGAAATTTCTAATGAAGGCTGCTTTGTCCTGAATGAAACTCGTGCCAGTTGTATGCCTTGTATTGGTGCTGGAGTGGCTATGTTGACATATTAAATAGTTAATAAATATGGATTATCTGTAAATTGTCGGGTGCCAGACAATTCATTTTACGTATGTATACAGAGAGCAATATATCTGATTAAACAGATAAAAATGACCATATAAATTTTGCTCTGTCAATATTGTTACACCCTTCTCCCTCCTTCTTCCCCCTGCCTATCTCTCTCTCCATCTCTCTATCCCCCTCTCTCTTTCTATATATATATATATATATATATATATATATATATATATATATATATATATATATATATATATATATATATATATATATATATATATATATATATATATATATATTGCTTTTATTTTTTTAACAGAAGAGCGTCATTCTCTTCAACGGACTCATATTTAATTACTTGATGCAAGGAGGAAAACTGGTCATTTCTAACACAGGCATTTATTGTAGTGGTGGTTATGGGTTTAACAGCATTTGTAAGAACTGATACATGACAGTCTGAATATTTGGTGAAGTTAGACCCCAGGAAGAATCAACAATGCACAGGAAATTACTGGCTAGCTTTTTGCATATACCTATATTAGACGATCCTCAGTCTATAGCACCATGCAGATGTGAGATGTCAGTGATCTGTCCAGAGGTGCCTTGGGACTCTGTGCAAACCAGGGCTCTACATTCATTGTATATGGCTTACTGATCAAGGATTAGCGGACTAATGGCATGTTTGAGGTCAGCTCTTGAGCAAATATGGTTACATAATAAATATATTAGTGTATTCTTTAACATTGTCATTGGTTGGATAAACTCATAAATAGCTTATTGATTCTATATGCTATAATTCATAAACTAATTAGCATTATGTGACTCAAAATAATGCTCTTTGGATTTTAAATTATGCTTTCACTGCTCTATTCCTTCACAAGTCAGTACAGATATTTAGCTTAAAAAATTTCATACAGCAACATTATCAAGGCTTTTGATTGGTGTAATTATTATCATCTTTCATATTTTCATTGCATAGAATGAATGTCTTGCTTACCATAATCATATGCATGCTTTGTTTATCTTCATATATACACCAGTAATATACTATTTGTTCTCTTCCATTCATAGAAAAGAGGGATGACTGGATATTAAATCAAATCACTTCTTTATGCACATGTATCCATCTCACTTTTGTTTCGAAACATGACACGAATCGTTGTTAAACTAAATTTGATTTGCAGATCGGTCCTGGAACAAGTATTATGTCGTGTTCAGTCCATGCACGAAGAACTTTTGCACATGCTGTTTGAAATACAGGCTCCCTAGAAAACCCCAAATGGCTGATTGCCAACATAATTTATCTTCATATGATGATTTTGTTTGTCAAATAACGGCTGATATTACAATGGTGATGATAAAGATTTTTGAAGTTGGGCATGCCAGACCCCGCCCCACCCCCCATTTGGTGACATTAGAGGAACTCCCAATTTAAATAAAATCCTGGCATCATATCTGATCATGTATAGCAGTACATGCATATAATGGCAAAGACAGATGTGGTATCACACAGTCCATGTACACTGAAATGCAACCAATTGCAACACTAATTTCCTTGAAGGCATTAATATTGATTATCCTTCTGATACCTCTTTTTGAACATTAGAATTTACAACAATAACAAAAAAAAAAAACTTCAGGATAGGTTGAAAGGATGTTTTCTATTTAGGATTATTTTCATGGTCAAATTTATTTTCAGGATTTTTCAATATATACTTGCTACATTCAGTGAATGAAATGAAATGTAAACGTTACAGACAATCTACCTGCAAATTTGTTTGTCAGTACTAATTGCTGCAATAATAAGATTTAAAAGTGGTGTATTGATAACTTGCTTGGAAGTAGCAATTATTCACCATGTAAAATGTTAAAGACAGGGACAGTTTCTTGCTGTAATATATTCCACGAGTATTATTCCCCATCTTTCAAATCATTCTTTCTTCTCTTCAGATCATGTTTGCTACGTTTTGCTCGAATGTTATTTTTATCAAGACTTTTAAAAACAAACACATTAAACTCCTCTTGTTTATACTCACATACACATCACATTCTCGATAAAAGAAGATTGGGCATAATAAGCTAGGTCTAAAACAATGAAATAAAAAGAAACAGCTGTGTCATAGTCACTCCAACAGAATGCTCTGGAACCACATAGCTATATACATATATATATATATATATATATATATATATATATATATATATATATATATATATATATATATATATATATCAAAGATAAAGTAACGGCATAATTTATTAAAAGACTGTCAGTGTACGTTTTCGTCCTTTCGTGCTCAAACCAATCCGGCTACCGCAGCGGCGATGAAAGAAGGTACCACAATAACCATAACCTTGATTATCAATGGGCCTTACAGTTGTGTCATAGTCATGAATACATTTATAAAGCTGACTAGATCATCAGAATTTGATTTTGAAAAGCCCCTGTTTGTGAGATACCAAGTGAGGAGCTTCTGCAATTCTTCATGGTAATTTGTTCCAAGTCCGGATTGTACATGGGAGAAGGAGAACCTGAAACAATTTGATGATTCTTCATCGAATTGAACTTTTTTATGTGATTTGTTCTAGTTTTGCTATATGCCAGGGTCGAGTATTTGTCCGCTAGTATGTCCACAAGGTTGTTCGCAATCTTGTGCAACATGGTCATCTGGGCTATGGTTGTTCTGGATTATATCGATTATCACCTGCTATGGTTCAACATTTGACTGACGCTGATAGTATTACGATATTTATTTGTGGTGAATCTAGCAGCACTCCTTTGCACCATCTCTATCGCAATTATTAGATCTTTATTACGTGAGTTCCACACAGTCGAACAAGACCTTCTTAACCAGAGTGAAATATGCTGCATTTTGTACTTCTTCGTTGTTGATTTGGAGGTGGCGGCTCAGTACATCAAGGTTACTGTTCCAGTTTATTTCACTATCTTGTCTGTGTACCTTTCCCGAGAGAGGTCTCTGTACTATCCAACCCCAAGACAAACCCAATGCCTTGAATCTTTCTCCATTTTTGCAAATAGTTCTATCGTTTGCTCTTTTCCACACACTGGGGGATTAACGTGTCGAAATGCACTTCTGGTAAATATAACTCAAGTATGGAGCACAATCTTCTGTTAGATCAAGGAAAATACCCCAGAGGAGTCCAGAGGAAACATTACAAGGACACCTCTTGAAGAAGTCATTGAAGGAGGTTAGCATAAGCTTGTGGCGGTCCTCCATCGGAAAAGGATCTGCAGCTTGCGAGACCAACAGGTCAGACGCAGTAGAACAATGGAGGCAGACCAGGAAAGCCCTAACCAACGACACCACAAGCTGCGTTGCTGCCATATTTTGTCTACACTGCCATAGAACATTCAGTGAGCAAATCGACCTCTTAAGCTACCTTCGTACTCACATACCTAAGGACCCGACTCAAACATTGGTTGTCAAAAGTGGTCCTCGACGTCTCGATTGACGACGACCATACTTGTCTAGCCCTATGACAAAGTTGGTTTAGTCAACTCAGTCTAAGCACGCTGCTTGTTCTGTAATTATAGCGATGTCAATGGGTTATACACGAATGCTAATATAAGCATGTGTATCTATCAATACTGTTCTCAGAGACCTACACTGTTCAGGGTAGAAAGCCTGTGCTTTCAAACATTAAATAATAAGAGAAAGAATACATTTACAAAGTTTCCACTGCTTGAATTAAATTTGATGCATTAAGCGTTTATGATAACTTATTGATATAGCCACAGGGATTAAAAGTTTGAAGAACAAATATCTAAGTTGCGATCAAATCTTTCAAAGAGGTGTTATATTGTTCTCTGCATTGCTTGTAAAGAATATAAATAAGTAAGCTAGAAAGAAGCAAGTGAGACAGAATAAAGACAAATGTAGAGAAAATAATATTTACTGACTAACCTGAATTATGAGGAAAGAGAAATTAAAAGAAATAAAGCGAAATATTCGATAATTTAACTCAGCAAAAGTCATACACATTTTATTTTACATTACAAATAATTTGAAATTTGACATGCTTGGTCGGTGAACAATGAGAAACTGAAAATATTTACGAAAATTATGTTATGTTTATTTATGAGTTGTACCATGTATAAGATTTAAGAGAAATATGTTATTTGTCAATTAGATCAAGATCAACTTGTAAAATGTGAATACTATAGGTGTAAAGGGTAGAACGAAATTACCGGTTATCAATATCATTTACTTGATTTGTATGTAAAGGATACATTGTCATTCAACTTTTTAAAGTTAAACTAATCTCTCTCGATCCTCCCTATGATACTTAGGCGTATTTATAACTGGAAGCTTCTATCCATGTTTCTTCGGAGGCAAAATTTCAGCTGCAAAATTTGTCCGATATTTGCATTCCATCGTATATGACTAAACTAATGTAAAGATTTTTATATGCAAATAAATTACATGGAATATTCGACCAAAAGACACATTAAATCAAGTTGAAAGCAATATCCTACTCTGTTAGAGGTCCACATTATTTGAACACGAGCCAGTTGTATAGCCATAAATTAGTATTTCATGCCGACTCAAGCACCCTCAAGTCGTAAAGTAAGAGCATACCAAACATTGTACAATGTTATTTATAGCAGAGAGACGTCAACAATCATCGACACTTTGCGATTCAAGTAAAGACGGTCATTTTTCAAAGCGATGCTGCGTACTCGTATTGTTTACTCGTCATGTAACGGCCCCGTTTTAAGTGGTTTATTACTCTGTACAAGATTAAGTTCAAAGCAGTCTTATGTTAAGAAAAGAAGTAGTATAATCCATTTATGTAGTAGTTGTATAACGTCTCAAAAAGCAGTTCATATTGAAAGAAGAACAAAGATCATCTTTTGATAATAAAATTTCAATCGGATATTTGAACAAAACATAAATGTTAATGTTTTCACAATACAACTAATTTGCATTTAATGTTTATATTGCCTTGCTAAATCTATGTCGATTTGACCAACATATGGATTTTGTTTTGTTTTATTTTACTTTTCACTTTACTCATTTGATAAGTACTGCAGGATTTGCAAAATTTTCTTAAAGCCATTGCATTCCAATTACTATCGATCGGGAAACATCTATCAAAAGGACTATATGCTTGATGTCAGTTTTATGCCAGTACATGACACACATCGATTAGAATCCTTTACCTCACGAGGCATGATATATATTTATATGTGTGTGCGTGTGTGTGTGTGTGTGCGTGTTTGTGTGTGTGTTTGTGTGTGTGAGTGTGTGTGTGCATTATTATTGTCATTATTACAACTAATCATAGACAAGACGTTCACAAGTAAGTTTCTCGAAAAAGCGCCATGAATATTCTTTATATAACTAGATTCGCAGCTATATAACTTCATATTTTTCCGAACCTTTATATCTGCCCTGTATTTTGTAATAAGTCAAAGCGTGCTGCTAGGCGACACTTGATGCTGTTTGTTTGAAATGTGAAACATTGCCCTCACGTGGAACCTAGAGCAGTCTCTGGAAATATCAACTGCTGATGCTTCCCGATATCGAATAATGTATATAAGGACGTTACAAACCTAAGTAATATATAAAAGCTAATTTATAGGCTACGTAATCTGCCCTATTCAGTTGAAATCGGGTAACATATTCTCATCCACTCTAAACAGTTTCCGCTGACCAATCCATTTCTGATCCTATAAATAATTATTGAATTCTCTTAGCCACTGTTTCTTAAAATAGTTGTGATGACGATTACCTGCGCCACTGACCATCAACAATAGCGGCTGTTACTAAACATACATTATATCTTGGCAAACCAGACATGTTTTAATGCTACTAATTTTATTATGTTAATTTCATTGTAAAATTCTAATGTCTAGAATTAGTTAAATGCTACTTAATCTAATTCTAAATGTTTCCTCACTGTTACGTAAGAGTTATATAAAAATATACTTGTCTAGTACCACCATCATCAGGATCATGCCCTCTGCTCCGTGCAGAAGGAAACACGCTGTTCACTGACAAAGAGAAGATTTTGGAAAGGTGCACTGAGTACTTCAAATGCCTCCCGAACAGCCCAACATTGATCAATGTTGAGGTCATTGATTGTATGCGCCACGTGCCAGTCAATCAACCACTGAATACCACAAACCCTGTTGGCAATACATCTGCTCTCTAGCGGCAAGTGTCCTTGGTCAGACTGAATCACATCAGAGATATACAAGGAAGGCAGTGCAGCTCTTAGTAAAAATCTCCATAAGTTGTTTCAGCTCATGTTATCCGCCATGCCGACTGATGCATCCGCCATGAACAACAAATCGCCATCCGAAGAAGCAACCGGAAGTGGCCTGCCACTCGCAATGTTTAAACACATCGCCGTATTCATATCGTTTGTAAATGATATATAGTTATCCTCTAGCAGACATAAATTGTCTGTCCTGTATAAAATTATCACCGATCTCACTGTCAACGATATATATACATCACCGTTGCGGCCCTAAGCGGCATAAAGGAACTGCCCACCATAGAGGCGCTCGACAAAATGCCCACCTTACAGGAGCGCTGAAAAGCATAACTGCCCGTGAGCAACAGATGACCAGATGGGTAGAGCGCTACTCAGAGCTATTTTCCTTAGAAACGTCAGTGACCAATACGGCCCTAAGCAGCATAAAGGAACTGCCCACCATAGAGGAGCTCGACAAAGTGCTCACTTAGAGGAGCGCAGAAAAGCAATCGACTACCTCCCAAACGACAAAGTACCAGGTAGTGACAGCATCACGCCCGAAGCTATCAAACGTGGGAAACCAACATAGATTCAGTCGCTGCATGTGCTACTTTGTCTCTGCTGGGAGGAAAGAGCAGTACCCAAATATATGCTTGACACCACGATTGTGACCCTTTACACAAACAAATAGCGACCGCAGTGACTGTAATGAATACAGGGGTATTACGCTCCCGAGTATCTGTGGCAAAGTTCATGTCCGCAGCATCACACTCAACAGGCTGTAGTTGCTGTCAGATCGTGTGTAGCTGGAATCCCAGTGCTGCTTCAGAGCATGCAGGTCGTTGACAAACTTGATCATCTTCCTACAACACCAAGAGAAGAGCAGAGAGCAAGGTCAACAACTCTACATGATGTTCATCGACCTCTTCAAGGCCTTTGACTTTCTCAGTAAGATCAAGTGCACCTCACAACTCCGCAGCATTGATAATCTTTTTCCATGCCGAAATGAAGAGAACAGTCCTGTTTGATGGATCCTCCTCAGCCTCTTTCCCAATCAACAGCGGGGTGAAACAGGGCTGCGTGCTGGCGCCAACCCTTTTCGAGATCTTCTTCTCCCTGCTCTTGTCATACGCCTTCGAATCGTTCACTGATGGTGTATATCTACACAACAGGTCCGACAGGAGGCTGTTCACCCTGGAACGACTACGTTCGAGGACCAAAGTGAGGTCGGTGCTCATCAGGGAGATGCTTTTTGCAGATGACGCGGCTCTTGTGACCAACAGCTAGGAGACTGGGAGACCGTTTTGTTGATGCCTGCAAGCAGTTTGGGCTCACTATCAGCCTGGAAAAGAACAAGTCAACGGGCAAGATAGCACCATTTCACCTTCTATCAAATTTGACGGTGTCATCTTGGAAGCAGATACCAAATTAGTTACCTGGGGTGAACCATCAGCAGCACTCTCTCGCTTGATGTGGAGATGGACAAAGGCTAGGAAAGACAAACACCATAATGTCACAACTAACGAGGAGGGTGTGGGAAAACAACGAGCAGACAGAGCACACCTAGTCTACCAGGCATTCGTTCACAGCACCCATCTATATGAAAGTGAGACCTGGAGTACCTACAAAAGGCAAGAGCGCCGTTTCAACTCCTTCCATATGCGGTGCGTAAAACGCATCTTGAAAGCAGCTGCCAAGATCGCGTCACACACAGCGAGATACTGCAGAGTGCAAGTACCGTCGGCATGTACTTCCTGCTGTGCAAACTCCGCCTTCGATCGATCGGACACGTCCAACGCATGAAGGATGGTAGGCTACCAATGAACATCCTAGATGGGCATCTGTCCACTGGCACCAGAAGAGTCTGTTACAAGGATGTGTGCAAAAGGGACATGAAGACATGCGACATTTCACCCAATGGCTAAGAAGTGCTTGCCAAGAAACCGAGGCACCTGGATACTGACGTTAAGCATGGGCATAGCAGTCGATGATGCGAGGAGAGGTCCGTTGGAGGCAGAGCAACCGAGAGAAAGAACAGCGGGGAAGCAACCGCAGCAACTCAGACTTCCCAGTATGTCTTCACGATCTTCAACAGGGACTGTCACACGCGCATAGGCCTGCACACCCACAGCAGACGATGCCAACACCACAGAGACGGACAACACTCCAAGGGAAATATTCGCATGGTCCATCGATAAAACGCCGTAAATAATGGTGTGAATATGGATATTCAAAACCAGTCAGCTCTCCAGGTGCAGAACTTTTGTCTACCGTAACAACACGCTGCCCCCTTGACTGTTTAACAGGTTCGAGATTATCCCAGATAATCCATGTTGGGCCATCCCCTCTGCGTGTTCAATAATAAATTTAATTCAAATACATACGTGTTATCACGCACCAGACAATCAATAATCATCCGCACCCGGATTTACGTAACATAATTTGGTGACATTTATTTAACCTTTGATGGACTTCCATTCCACTGGAGTGAAATCATCTTACTTTTAATGTATAAGATCTGATGCCTTATGTTTTCTCAGCTAAATTCTTTCAGTTCCTAATTTTCCGACTTTGTAAACTGAGATGACAACTAAATGAAATGACGATTCAATTCGAAGTGCAGTTTCTTTTCAACTGTTAAGATATATATTTAGACGGAAACTTGCCTTTGCAAAGATGAGCTGTGATTATTATTATGGAGTATAATTCGTGTTTGCTAAATGGGTCTTATTATATACAAAACATAACTGATTCAGTTTGTCTGAAAATAAGTTTGGTATTTTAAAAGTTTGCGAAGCCTAGGTTATTGCAAAATGGAATAGATCCATATATATCCTTAACAGTGCATCATTATAAAAGGGCTTGTGCTAATATCTCTAACAGGCTCGGTTTGAAATTGGGTAACATACCTTTTGGCATCATTCATCGGCAAATGAGAGTTCCTTTCCTTAATAACAGCAAGAAATGTATGGAATAGAGTCGTTATGTAGGATGATCATGTTATGTTAGCTCAAAGCACAATATATTTTCGTGTACAAAAGATATCGACATAAAACTTGACTTCATATGCAAGCCATCCATAGGATCTGAAGTAAAAATAAATAACATAAATCTAAAACCGTTACTCAGTGTACTAGCTAAATGTTTCAGTTGAAGGCACAATATTACATACACCTGAAATCAGGATTCAGTATTCAAGTCAACAGTAGGAATTATGGGAACATGATGACATAGATCTGACATTATGACTTAGTATCCATGGCAACCATATGAATTGATGGTTAAGTAAATCATTACACAGAAATTATGACTCATTATACAAGCCATCTCTAGGATTTGCAGGAAACAAATCAATCTGGATTCTTGCAATCGCTTGAAAATATTTGATATTCTTATTTAATGGGGAAAATAATTGTTTTACGTTTTATTCGGATTGTTGATTTTTAAAAGAGGCGTTTATAAACCTTGGCTGGTATTTGCACATTCCACTTCGTCTGGAGATATTGCAGCTCAATTAATTGTAGCATCTTATCAGCTCTTTATGTCCCTTTTAGTGTTTTAATGTCTGTAGCAGAGAGGGCGAACAGACCACTTGATCAGTCACGTACGTTTTTTAGACAAAAAAAAAATAGTGACCCTTCATAGAGGTAAATACCATTACCGCATCATTGTTTGACCAAAACAAACAAGGGATGCGGTTGTGCCCTCTCTGCTGCTGTATTATTCTAAATGATCCTGGGAATCTTCATCAAAGTAATACTAGAAATTGTCAGAGTAATCTTGAGGATCTTTAAATTTTAAATAATATTCCATTTCTGATGGTGGTTTGTCTATTTTAGGTTTGTTAGTGTTTCTACTTTTATAATATATCATCAGACTTCTAGATTTATTTCCACGACATTTTTTACAAATCTGATATAATCCTCTAACGCCGTTGTTACATCCAACACAATGTCGTGAACCAGCATGAGGATTTTTTGATAAAATATAATTATGTCTCCTGCAATATTCTCCATGGCATCCTTTGTTGCATTTATATGTTGTTCCTTGTATCAACCACGTACAACTGTGCATATATTAATGATATCTGTTTAATTAAATTTACACCCTCTCTGCTGCTATTAATTTATCCAAATATTTTATCAAGACCCACACGATATCTTGTTCTTGGATCATGTGAATTCATCGTTATAAATCCGTGTGCAACTTGAGCTCGTGAAAAGAAATTTCTGAATTTGTTATAATCCATGTCACCACCACACCAAGTTTGATGAACATTTCGCAGCGTATGCGTGTCGACGCCATTAAACACAACTAAAATATTACAGTTATCTCTGATTACTTTCGGAATTTGTGTATAACTCTGAGTAACATAGATCACATCTGTATTTTTATGTCTGCCACGAGAATATATCCTGGCTGGATTTTATTGTTTGTCTAGCATCACATCATCATACACAACTAAATCAATAATAAACCCATCAAGATCATCTACGGACGGTGCTTCATCAATATCTGTTGTAAAATCAATAATATTATTTTTTTCTTCATTTATTAATCTTGCATTTTCGTTAAAGTCTTTTAATACTTCATAATACCTCTGATCATCAACGGATGGTGCTATCAAATATAATTTGTCCCATTTCAACCATCTCATTATCAAATTAAGTAATAACTGCGTCTTACCCGATCCAGATGGTCCTATGATAATCATTCTGATGGAATTTGGTAACGCAGGGTGGTGTTTAACTGGCTCTCGTCGCCGAGTTGCTGAGAATCAATTATATCCATATATTTTAAAACATGAATTTATATTGTTTACGTTGTAGATCTAAAACTCCAACTACTGATTTAGCTACGATTACAATAAAAAATAAAAAAAAATAGCGTATGGTGGAAAATGTTCTGTATGCGGTGGAAAGAAATTTTCGTTTTTACCTAATAAACGCGGTGGTGATATTGCTAAATTGATGTCAAAGTTTCCGGGTACTCCATGGGCTACATACCCAGGAGAAAAATATCTACCAGGATATAATTATTGCGGTCCTGGTACCAGACTTGATATCAGACTTGATAATCAGGATCAACCAAAACCAGGTGAGTATCCTGTAAACGATATTGATCGAGCTTGTCACGTTCATGATGCAACTTATAAAAGTGAAAATCTACAAGACAGGCATATTGCAAATGTGAAATTAATTCATGCGTTAAATTCTATAAAAAATAAAAATATAGGAGAAAAATTAGCTAATTGGTTAGCAAGATCCGCGATGAAAGGTAAATTAGCGCTTGGGGCTGGTAATATATAATATAATCAATTTATTATAGTCCAAGAGGATACTGGAGAGGCAGAGCAGCAATTAGTAAATTTGCCGATGCAGCAACGGTTAAACATTCTACTGCTGAAGCGTGGTTATCCAGGCAAGCGATATGGCAAATTTACCTACCACCACCGAAACGAATTCAGTACGCGTATTTCGATGTTAATGTTCCTAATGAAGTTCATCAAGCAGATATTTTATTTTTACCACATAATACTGTACGTAGAAAAACATACAAGTACGCGTTAAATGTTGTTGATGTTGCAAGTAGGTATATGCGTTTGAACGAATTTTTCAACGAGGACCATTACGATGGCCACAACTATTACAGGTTGATCCTGGCAAGGAATTTCTTGGTCCAGTATCATCGTTGATGAAACGACATGATGTAAAAATACGACGAGGGCCTACTGCAATTCACCGTGATCAGGCAATTGTTTGAGCGATTTAATCGAACACTTGCTGAGCGGTTATTTGGATATCAATACGCGAAGGAATTTATTCAAGATAAAAGATCTCGCGAATGGGTCGTAAGATTACCAAGCGTGATAACTGCGTTAAATAATGAGATTACACGAACAACCAACATGAACCCCATTAATGCAATTACAAAAAAAAATATGCCAATACAACGAAAGGATATTGAAAAACAAAAAATACTGGGTGATGTTACAGTCAGATATTTGTATGAACCGGTTGAATTTGAAGGTGGTAAAGCGAGAGCGACTGATCCTATTTGGAGTGTTACCACACACAAAATATCCACCGTGACAAGATTCTCAGGTAGACCTGCAATCTACAGATTAGATTTAACTGCTCCTCAACGTGGATTTACACGTGAACAACTACAGGTGATTCCCGAGGATACACAACTACCACCGCTATCACTTAACTAGCACCCCGACGCCGATTACACTCGAGACAGGTCAACATCACATTTTCTCGTGTATGACCGCAACTACTATCTTTTCTGTCTACGGTAAATTGTCTTGAATCATTATTCGAATACCTCCACAGCATTATACAATTACAACTTGCCCAATGATTATTCTGCTGATGTTTTAACTCAATAATAAATTCAACATCAAGATCAAAGTCGCGTTTATTTCTTTTATCAGATTGTTTGTATCCGGTTAATTATTTTCTTATTATATCACCGTCGATGATGATGCTGGTTTTATTAACGATTTCAGGAATTATAATTCTCCGTAACTGAGACATTTTTCTAACCCTTGATAACGTCATAGCGTATCCCAACACACATGGAGATTTGCCAGCGCGTAATGCACCCTCGACAACACTGATATCAACAGCGACAATATTATTTAATGCAAGATTTTGTTTCTCAGTCTCCCCTGGAATATCAACATTAATATTCTGTTTTCGTGTATCTGATGGTCTATAACATAACGGTACGGGCGATTCTGAGTATTTTTCTTTATGCAGCTGAAATAACTGCTGTTGTAATGCGTCTCTGATTATTTTTCTGCTTGCTATTATCAAATCGTTGGGTCTCCAAAAATTCAAAAAATCGTTCATCGAGGTCTCTGAGATCACTCCGCGTATTATTTCACACTGAATTTTGATTGATTGTAATCTGATTAATTTTATAAACTCCTTTAAATTTGCATCAAGAGCTCTATGATCATCATCTATTTCTTCGTAATAATCAGCGAAATTTTTTAACCAATCATGTGGAGATGGTCCAACAAAAGTGGGCGGCTGACCATGATCGCCAGATATTATTATAGCGGTATTTTTCGTCAACAGCCAATCAAGAAACGTTTTTAATGTATGCAATGACACCGTACATATCTCGTCCCAAATAATTATTTTAGGTATATATTTTTCTCCCGTTAGTTCAGGAGTCCATGTATCCCCGCGCCACCGAAAGAAACTATGATACGTGCACGATTGTACTTGCCGTTGTTTGATCTCTCGTGCAGGTCTATGTGTGGGTGACAGCACGATAATATCTGAATTTCTAAAAGCATTAGTTCCTCGAGCCGTCTTGCCGCATCTAGTTATTGGATCACTCACTGACGGCGCTTTCGACATTTCTGATATTTTATTACCTTTACGATAAAAATCTCTCATCGGAACATCTGCTGATTCTGCATAATTGTAATATTTCCTTTTTTATTCTCCTCGAACTCCATCGTTCATCACTACTTATAAATTCCATAACAGACTCTAAATATTTACTCGAAATATAAAACGAATCCGTTGCGACTCTGACTGCGGTCTCATGAAATATACTGATCATCGATAATAAATTTATAGAAACATAAGCCAACATAGAAGATCTTAGATGAGTATACTGTGGGGAGACATCATTTATGTAACTAACGATCGCACCCAATTTTGCTCCGTCGGATAAATAAACACTTTCTCGATTTACAAATATATCTCTCGCTGTTGTATCAGCGATTATAAAATCGTATTCGGCATCATCTAGAATTAATCGTGCGTAATGTCTTTTATGATCATATGCACCACCCTGAGTAAATTTACCTATAATTCTTCTACCGAGATCTTTTGCGGTTTTTTCGTTATTTTTAAGTTTAATCTCGAGAATTTTAGGAGCTTCTCTGATAATATCATCTTCGGAAACACCAGGATTTTTTTCATTAAATTCCTTAATAACTTCATCGAGACTGATAGAATCTGGCATGGGCAACCAAACTTCGGTCTGCGCGTGATATGATATAATTGCCTCACTGACAACCAACGATGTCAGTACCGCACAATCTAGCACATATCGTAATAAAACTATAGGCGCCCAACTTTTTTCACAAAAATGTCTACCAAACCAAACATAACAAATTTGGTGAAGATTTTCGTTAAACTCGAATGATTCAACACAAGCGAATCCAGTCAGATCAAAATCACGTAATGGTCCATTAATTGCCACTCGCGTCATCTCGTTTGTAGGGTGACCAAATCTAGCAAAATATCCAGAACAAACTCCGTATCCTAGAAAACTTCCCGGATAACATGCAACCATATCAATTGAAATAACATCATTGTAATTATACTTGGTATTCCATAATCCACCGTGTCCGTATTCGACGCAACTTGCGCGTATGTCCTCGAGTAAATCAAATCGTGTTGGTTCCCATGAATTTTTTTCTCTAGCAAAATGAGCCGCAACAGATGGAACGGTAAAACAATAGGGTAGTAATTTGTCAGTATTTTCTGCGTGCTTGTACTTCAAAAACTTCTCCGCGAGATTTTTCATCTCGTCGTGGAGAGATTCTGTTCGATATATTTCGCCGTTTGGTTTAACAAACTGATCAAATCCACCTTCCTCATCACTTTTAAATAACCATACCGATGCAGGATCGTTTTTACTTATTTCGTTAATAAAATCAAACATGTCTCTGCTATAAAATGTAACAGTTCGATCACGTGGAAATATTGCTACTGCGCTGGTCCATGCGTGCGCATTATGATCAATAATATTTATTGGAGCTCCTTTCGATTTATATTTTGATTCGTATAATATTTTTCTGGTTATCGTTGATACTGTTATTGGAAATTTTAATATTTTTCCTAATTCAGCAACATCTTTTATTGTAGCACCGGTATCCTTAACTGAATCCGCCCACGAGTTTATTTTTTCACGTCTTAAATCAATTAATCCGTTTCCACGCATCGCGTTTGTAAAGTGTTCTAATACTCGTTCGGCTACACAATTTATCCTTGAAAATTTCATGGGTGCCAGTTTATCAACGCTGTTTTTTTATTTATCTCATAGATTCCATAAATAACTGCTCTTACAGGGTACGCTCGCTCATAATACGGTTTATCAATACCAGTCAATAGACCCGGCCTGGAATTTTTACTTAATATGGCAATTTTATTATTACCAAGGACAGGATCATATTTGTCACGGATAATCCAACTATCTGTTTATGTTAACACAATAAATTTTACTCTGAAGATATATTTTTGATCGCCCTCGTACTCAGCGATGTCGTTAATGATAGTTGCTGCTCGTTTGTCATTCAATGTAGCATCAACAACTTTGTCCTTGACAGAGTCAAGGAGTATAATCTTGAACGTTGGCCATACATGAGATGCACCATCCGTGTAAAATTCTTTCTTGGCGTCATGAATTTTCGAGATCAAACTTTTATTTTTCGGATCAACCAGATCTCGTACTGGTAAGTCAGGAGATAATATGTCGAGATTAAATTTATATTTAGAAGGCCTAGTTTGGGATAATCTCTCGAATTCGTTCATATAATTCAAACAAATATTTAAATAAGGAATATTATATATATATATATATATATATATATGATGAATCAGTGCAGTTGGCTCATAATCGGCTCAGTAATTCGCTGCAACAAATCCTGTAGAAGTGAATTTTGTTGGATGCACTTACAAAGTATACGGCGGGGGAGTCTAGGACCAATACCGTGTCTGCGATGTGGTGTTGGAGTACGAGGAAAACAGGATTATGTGCAAATCGTTATGGGAAACGGTTCAGAGGACTTAAGAGATATTATGACCAGAATAAAAATAACAGTGAAAACGCTATAAAATCCGTGGATGATTATATCAAGTTTTCAGACAAACAATGATTTAAACAAATGATATTATTATATAATGGAGCAAAATGAGTTTGTGAGACATCCTATCATAACAAACTACAAGGCAAATCCTGATGGCGTTATTAGACATTGTATGTTAAAAAAACCGGTTGGTATTGTTACTAATTCTGGTTATCTTAGATTTACTGTTGGGAAGAAAAAAAATATCTCTGTCTTCGGTTCACGTACAAATGTTTCTTCGGAGTGATCAAAGATGGTCTTGTGATCGATCATATTGATTCAAATCCTCAGAACAACTCCTTATCCAATTTACAAGCTATCTCACCGAGAGAGAATAATACACGTGGTAATACTGGTAAATGTAAGACCGTTTCTGGAAGGACGGTTACGTCTACAAATGTAGATACTTGCGAAAAAATAATATTTCAGTCTATGAATGCTGCTGGCAAGTATTTTGATATCTGCATGACTTCAGTACAAAAAGTCGCAGAAAATGTAACCAGATCTGCTTTCTCAAAAAATGTAAACAGAAAATCACCTTCCGATATCAATAATTATCATCACTAGCAAGTATTATATTTATTTAATTATTTATCTTTTTTGTCAGAAATTCTCATTATTATACTACTTATTTTTCGACTTGAACGAAGGGAGGTAATTTTATGATATATTGCTTTTCTCGGTATATGGCATAATTAGTTCGTTAATCATCTACATGGTAACTGTACCCGTAGAAAGATAGTTATGGTTTCTAACTTACAAAATATACGGTTATATGTTTAGATCCGTGTATTTTCTGCTCTATTCGTGAAACATTTAGAACAGCGTACATCTATATATGGACGGCACATAAAATGCATGTATATTTCAGCTAAAATACAGAAAACCGAGCGCAGTATGACATGTATATTTCAGCTTAATGAGTGTAGAAACCAGCGTATAACTATATGTACTCACCGTCTAGTCTGTATCGATCATGGCGGGTTAATTTTAGATCCACAGTGCAGGGATCCTGCATATATTAACTCGATTACAGAAATACGTGTATAATAGTGTTTGTAATTAAAAATCAGTTGCATTTTCCTTGTTCAGTGCAGAAATATATATAATATGTGTTTGTGTACGAATGTATGGTTATTTATTTTTCTTTTTTTATCGAGTGATATTTGCAACTAAATATTCCCTTTGACTGTGTTTTTCGCGGATACAGATTTACGATTGGGAAATCTCGTAGTATATATTTCTGATACTTTCTCCATTCATGATTTCAGGAACAGTTATAGGAAGAATGGAAAAATCTAGCAGTTAAGTTAGTATAAGAGGAGCATTGTAAGATCTAGACCGGATTGTTCTATCAAAGATGGCGTGGATCATAAGCGGCATAGTAAATAGGGAATTCCCTAATTATTTTTATTACCCAGAAAAATGTTAGCTTTATAAATCTAACTTGTTTGGTGAAAATATATTGCATAAACGTATTTCTTGAGCTCAGAATTGTATTTTGAGCAAAAATACTTGAAATCAGTTCCTTTTCAATGATTATTAGCTATGTATTAATTTCTAAAACATCTGTTTGTAAGAAGGTTCGATAGCTCCGTTTGTAACGTATTGAACTGTGACGCTCGCGGCCCAGGATCGAACCCCACGACTGACAACTGTTCGGTGGATTACGCATAATTGCGATTTTATAATAATTGGGGGCTTCACCAAGCCCCCACCCCGCTCAACAGAACACCATCCTACCATGTCAAACGCGGCAAATACATGTTTTTGAATTTCCCACGGGTGATTTTTGTGGGTGGGTGTTTCTGTTGAGCGTATATGTTTGTACTGTCCTTAATTAAGTTATATGTTTGTGCCGTCCTTCATTCATTGTATATATTCATTCATTGGATGGTTGTGCCGTCCTTCATTCATTGTATATACTCATTCATTGGATGTTTGTGCCGTCCTTCATGCATTGTATATATAATCTGAGCTCGCTAAAACACTCGATTAGGCGCTCGTCATTCATAATATATGTTGTGCCGTCCTTAATTAAAATTATATGTTCCGTGTATCCTCTAAACTTAGTGGAATCCGGTGGCAAGCTACAAGTTATGGGGTTGTAAATGTGTAAATACTACGTGTTGTGTTTCGTGTATCCTCTAAACTTAGTAGAATGCGGTGGCAAGCTGCGAGTTTAATGGGGATTGTCTTCTCCAAACACACCCTCTTGGGCCTCTAGATCGTTGTTTGACGGGTTAGGAGCTCTCATAGGGGGTAGTGTTTCGTGTGCCCGTTGAACTTTGGTAGAATGCGTGACAAGCTACGAGTTCTGGGTTGTAAATATGTAGATACTGTATGTTATGCCGTCCTTGAAACATCCATCCGAACTCGCTAAAACATTCGATAGGGGTTCCATAGGGATATATTTTTTTATTTTAAAGATTCATATATTATATAATGAACCATGGAAATATCAAAGACATTATTTCTGCTATTAAAAAACTAGAAGAAAACGGAATTAATATGTCTGATGAACTAAATCCTGAAAAAATAATATCTGATTTTGAAACGTTAGAAGAACTTAAAAATGAAATTAAGTATGTTCTATCATCTCAATATAAGTTCATAAAGCGGATTCAGGCAGCTATGTTTCAGTCACTAGCTATGGTGAACGATGATCAGGTAAATGAATTTGTTCCTCTTTCTGTTGCAGTAGAAAAAGTCAGATCGGGATTATCCAACGAGTACGAAACGAAAAAAACAATTAGTACCCGCATAAGATACTTAAAAATTATGTCAACAGGTAACGAAGTTTCAAGTTACCAAAGCAACTCTGAGTAGCAATATTCTGAAATATTATTTTTTTTATTTCTGAAATATCATTTTTATCATAAAATCTGATTGATTTACATAATTTTGAGTACCAAACTACAAATCAGAGACACAATCTGATTAATTTGTATACTTTTGAGTACCAATCACCCTATCAGAATTACAAATCCGATTGATTTGCATAATTTTGAGTAACAATCACCCCATCAATAATAAAAAAAAAATATTTCAGAATAATAATTAAAAAAAGTTTGTAGTACTTTTTGGAAAACTGATTAATTTAAATGAATTTGAGTACCAATCACACCATCAGAATTGCAAAAATGATTGATTTGCATAACTTTGAATACCAACCACCCCATCAAAATTACAAAACTGATTGATTTACACGAATTTGAGTACCAATCACACCATCAGAATTAATAAGTTGATTGATTTGTATAATTTTGAATACCAACCACCCCATCAAAATTAAAAAACTGATTAATTTACACGAATTTGAGTACCAATCACACCATCAGAATTAATAAATTTATCGATTTGTATAAAAATAAAATATTTCTGAATAAAAACATATTTCAGAATAATAATAAGATATTTTTTGTAGTAATTTTTGCAAAGCTGATCAATTTGAGTACCAAACTACAAATCAGAGACACAAACTGATCAATTTGACTACCAAACTACCCATTAGAGACACAAACTGATCGAATTCATAAAAATAAAATATTTCAGAATAATAATAAAATATTTCAGAATAATAATAAAATACTTCTTTTCTGAATAAATTGTTTCAGATTATAATCATTTACAAAACTGATTGATTTGTATAGCTTTAGGTATCATTTACCCCATCTGAATCAACAATCTGATTAATTTACACGATTTTAAGTACCAATAACCCTATCAGACACACAATCTGATTAATTTGTATAATTATGAGTACCATTCACCCTATAAACAATAAAAAATATTTTTATTTATTTTGAAATATTTTATTTATTCTGAAATATTTTATTTATTTTGAAATACTTTAGTTATGTTGAAATATTTTGTTTATTTAGAAATATTTTATTTATTTAGAAATATCTTATTCATTTTGAAATATTTTATTTATTTTGAAATATTATTTTCTTAAGTTAATCGAATTTAATACAGGAGTGTGCATAATTTAGAATATGATCTCTGTTGCAAATGATCGCGACAATATGTTCTAGACGGAGCTCATCTAACTGTTCTTGTGTTAATACGAAATACTTGTTTCCGTATTCGGCAATAACTAAATTAACGTTAAATTGCTCTGTGTCTGGAGGTTGTGAAAACGCTGTTCTGATGGCGTTTTCAGGTACTTCTTTGTCATGTATAAAAACCCTCACGTGCTGGTACATTATATAATATTTACTTGATTTATTCATGGATCTTTAAGATCAAAGATCAACGATACAAGTCCTTTAGATTTCACATACAGATTTATTACGTGCCCTTCTCCATGTAGGTCAAATAAGCGATTAAGGTGGTCTGTGAGCTTAAAATGTATTCGTGAAATATATTATTGTGACATTGCAGATACACAGGATTAGTTGGCTCTTGCACGATTAAACTTCCAGGGGATACTTGTGGTGTAAATGTATATAAAATATATCCCTGTTGAGGCTGATTTGATTTTCCGAAATCTATTTGATAGCTACCATCGATTACGTCACAAACCAGATTGACCACGATCGTGCTGGTTATATTAACGATTCCCGGAGATACGTGTCTACCGCCTCTGTGTGGATTGTTATTGTATCTGAGAACAGTTGGAGGTGGTGCTAGTTTTCTCCACGCATCGAGTATTTTAGGAAAAAACTCATTGATGATGTCATTTACAGATTTTCTCCGAGCGTCCGGGTTATAATCGGGAAATTTGAACGTCAGTATATCAGATTCCTTGATTTTATATTTATCAATTAAAAACTTTTTTGAAGCAGGAGATGATTTTAAAATTAGATCTATAATTTTGTTGTGACTGCGTTCCATAGCTTCTGCGATATAATTCAGAATTTCTATTTGTTTGATAATTTTCCATCGTGTCTCGTGGGATGTTATATCGAAAAGATACTCAGTGAGGCGTTCACGTAGTTTATTTAGTTGATCTTTATGATCAAGATTGGAAATGTCGATAGTTTTTTTTAATTTCTTCATTAATATGGCCACAGAGTTTACCTCCTGGTAAAGATATGGTACCACCATAACCAATTAAATCATCCAAACTAATATCCCAAGTTCGAACTCCACGCCAATACCACCAAATATATGTCATTGTAACTTCGTGACGAGAGCTATTTGTTGACGTAAAATCAGGTCGTTTTGGTTCAGGTGGTCCTTCATGCACTGGGGGAACATCCGGCCAACCTAGTACGGATCTTATCGTGGACTGATAAATATCAACGACGTAATCAGGAGAATGTATCTCAACCGTAGAAGATAGCATCGGTTCATGAACGTTAATCGATATTTTCGCTTCTTTTCCCGTTATTGATTTTATTCTACGTTGAAATTCCTCATTGATCTCTTCAATCTCATAACTACCAGTGGGTATTCCAACATCTATCCAGTCAGGAGTACAATCTGTTTTGTTCTTGTTACCAAATACAAGTGAATTATTTGCTGGTGGACCATTAAATGATTTTGATCTGATATTTGGCCAGCTGTAATATACCCGTAAATAAGCCAGTGCTATTTCCTTTACTGGAATTGCAGTAGGAAAGTTAATACTAAATTCAGAATTAGTTGAACTTACCGAGATCATCGTTATCTTTTGCGGAGTTGTATTTGTCACGATCTGCTGGAGTAATTCCGTCATTATTAGTACTTGTATCTTTAATACCGATACCTTCGTGATATATTTTAGTCATCATTGAAAACTCGAAATCAGATATAATTCCATCACTGAGACTCACTGATAACAATGAAGACAATTTCGAGCATGCTACAGTCGTTGTGTGTAATTTTATTATGTAATCGGATAATTTTTCATTCATGCAGGTGCATATTTTTTGTGTGATGATATTGAAAACACCTGTAATTTTTGTTGCTGCTGAAATACATATTGTTACGGCTACTGGTGCCATCATTGTCACCGCTGATAATATAACACCTGTTCCAGCAACAACAGCGGATACTGAATAAACAATCACATCAACGATAACTAATCGTCGTCGATATTTTTTTACTTTTACCGTGTATTGTTCGACTCGATCTTTTAATGCTGCCTGCCATTCACGCGCTTGATTGTACCTGTATTGAGATGCATCGTCGATTGAGGTACTCATTATATTTTATGCAGTAACCAATTGAGGTGTTTCAGCTACGAATTCCAAACACCACCAGTAAGATGTTGCGGTTAAGTTCTTATCAGCTGCTTCCAGAATAAATATTTTTTCGGTTCCGCTATTTAATAGAACAGATACAACCCCGGAAAACTTATAAGTTGAATCACGCCATGGATACGTTGTAAATATCTCAAATTTTTCAGCACTGAACACAGATAGCCTGTACACGCCAGTGACTGTTGCGGTATATTTGATAGTTTTATTCTGCTGCGACCATGTTGCGAATCCAGATGATACAGTGTATACGATGTTGGTAATATGCCCGGGAGTTATTCCGGCTGCAATTTTAATTAAATTGGTTTTATTAACGATCTCAGGAATCCCCGCTACGATGTTTTGCTGTGTTTGTTTGATCGTGTCTAGGTTAGTTTTGATATCAACGAGTTTTACGTCAACGACCAACGGATTACCCAAAAATTCCTCTGTGGTTTTATTAATTTTTCTAAAATTTCTGCGAAGATTTGTGAACGCGTTTACGTGAACGTCATACTCGGCCCGCAACGTGGATAATTTACCATCTATGGTGTTGTAGTTGACGTCGACGTATATTTTGTTGCTGCGTCTTCGTCGGATGTTGGATCTCTCAAAACTACTATCTTATTCCCGTTCATGCTGAGTTCACCCGTCATTGTGTCACCGGTATTTTTCACGCGATTACCAACACTTTTTTGCAATTTCATCTCTGATGGTTGCAAACGATATACTTGAATCCCTGATTTTGCCGCTGTCAGTAAACACAGGGATATTATCCGTGACCGCACCGAGTACTCGTCGAACTATATCATTCCATCTGGTGTTGCTCGTTTTTAGTTTTCCGTATCGATCCTGAAAAATAACAACCTCATGTGGGTCAACTCCAGCAAGATTGATGATATCAGCGAGTTCATCTTTAGTCGCGTACTTTGACAAATGAACGTCGCCGCACTTTATCTTAACGCGGGAAGTTCTTCTTCCGTAAATATCAACCATTATATTTTAAGATCTGTTTAAAACGAATCGGTTGCTTGTATAATCTAGCACGACTTTATGTGGTGGCGTGGATGATTTTGATATAGCGTTAAGTACATTAATTACCTCACGGCCGCATATTGGCGGATTTGTCATTGTTTGTGTGGGTAGCGTTGAATACCAAACTTGCGCGTGAAGTGGCGTGACATGCTTGATAAATTCAATGGGTGGAGCTAACCCGTATGAATCAAAATAAACGATTCCACGTGGATCAACACTGTATGATACACAATGAGTACCGGGTCCTGAATTCGAGTCGAGATTAATAATACCTGTTTCAACACTGTTTGGTTGTTTCGGTAATTGATATCGCATAAAAACACCTCTGAAGTTTTTTTTATTTTTAATCGTTTAGCAGCATCAAGTAAATCAAAATTTGATGCTGGAGCGTCTAACGAATTGATCCTGGAAGCCTCAGACATCTTCCCCAGCGAGATCCCGGTAATCTAAGTCCGCGTCCCTTTTTTTTGTATCCCTTTACTGTTGCTTTCTTTAGAGCCATTGCAGCAGCTGTTCCAACAGCACCTAATGCGGCTGCTTTTGCTACGGCTGGAGCATCAGCGGCTATTAACGCTGCAATAGCCGCGAGAAGTGGAAATATACCACCTGTTTTATCCATGTCCTTGATGGCGTTCGGAGAAAGATGGAATTGAACTCCGGTTTTTGATTCTAGGACTTTGTTGAAATGTTTGGTCTGATTATTTGTCAACGATAATTTGTTTGGACCACCACCAATCTGATCTCGTTTTGGTGATATTTTAGTTCCGCGTTTGTTGGCGTTTTTTGACTGAAGCTGTTTGACCTGACCGGGGGTCAGAGCAACATTGACATGACTATACGACATTTTTATATAAATATATTTTTCTAAATAACATGATTAAAGATTTTCCACTGGTGCATCAACGACTCTCATTCGACCACTACCACCTTCAAGTAACATGGCTTTATTGCTGAGGATGACCGCGATTGCTCTATAATCAACACCACCTCCTGTATTTAATGTTACTTTAATATGTATATCAACGACAGATTGTTTTGATAGGTCAAGATGCTCCAGTGAAAAATAATAAATCGGATACAAAGTTCTAAAATCATGATGTGATATTTGCAACCCAGTATCAACATTTTGATCACGTCCCATGAATGACATTAAACGATGATATACACGTCCTGTACTATTTTGTTCATAATTTAGTTGTATATTCTCTGTTGGTTCTTGTTGTCCGTTTATCCGTAAAGAAATATCTGTGATACCTAGTTTATCAAATATCATATGAGTACGTTCTTGATTACCTAAACGATTATGGTGCTGAAAAACAATAAAAATATGCCGTGGTGCAGAAACACCTTGTTGTGATGCTATATGCCATGTAAACTGACCGTCAACGTCAGTTTGCATGCTATCCGTGCTTGTTGTTAACCATGACAACAAGGATTTACCACCAGTGTCCATGAAATAAATCAACTTTTGTTCTTCTGCGATCGTTGGAGTCATTACCGGCATCCACAGTGAAAGTTTCGATAATACTACTTTACCAGCATCACTAGCAACATATTTTTACGCGTTGCAAATCCCAAGTTGAAATCTGCGTTAGCACCATGAACCACCGGCGCCACATTAGCATCAGCGTCACCGGCATTATTTCGTGGTCGTCTTATATTATGCGGATTATCATTGGGGTGATGAGAATTATCTTTCACAAACATCATTGTGGGTCCTGCTGATCTTGTATAATCATCAGAATATATTGCTAGGCCAATTATTGTTGTAGCAACGTCGACATTATTCTGAATATATTCAATATTTTTTCCATCGATCATATATATGGCGCTATTAAATAATGCCATGATCCCGTTGTTGACAAAACCAACTTTTACTGCATCTCCGTAATTAGTATTATCCGTTTGTACAATTGTACCTTCTACCTCAAGAAAAGCCTCAGCGGGTAAAAAGTATCTACTTGTGTCATGAACTTGTAGTTCAATTCTTCCTCCAAGTTGATCTGGTGTTCGTGCTTCATAAGAATAAAACTGATAATCACGTACCGATTCATCTTTAAGGACAGGTGCCTCCATATCAAATGCTTCGTCGGATAAGCGCTTGAACATTTATTATAATTATTTCCGTTTAACACGTTGATTACCGAATTCGGGAAGTTCCACTTCCTGATATCAAACTTGAAATATTATTCCTTGGTTCACCGAGTCATTCATCTGCTAACGCTGCCAGTTTTTGATTTGCAGCTTGATTTATTATTTTACTTACGTCTGCGTTCATAATTTCAGTACTTGGTAATTTTACTGGTTGTGATCTTCGTCGCATTAATCGTGCTAGTCTATGTTTGATCGCCGATAACGCCTTACCAGCAACATTGACAAATGCACCAGGAGTTTTTTCACCAACAATATCAATAGCCTTCATCGATAATTGTTTTGCAACAGGTGCTACTTTTGGAGCTTTTCTTGTGAATAATCCCCGTACTACATCACCAAGTCCATCTTAGTAAATAGCTCTGTAGATTGGTAATCGTGAGTTTAACGCTCTGACCTGTACAGGTTTACGATGATTATTGTGTACTATCATCTTATTTTATTTACCATTTATTTAACAAATAGTCACTGTAATCATCAATAAGTTCATCGATAAGTTCTCGGTAAACGCCGCTATCCATGACACCACCTTGAAATAATCGCCTACAAATATCAGCTGCTTCATTAATTATTTCTGGTGAATTATTTCCGGCACGTTTTGCCCCTGTGAGAACTTCTAACCGTGACACATCGTTGAGGATATTATCGGGACAAACACAATTATTTCCCAGACCACTCCCCGTTGCTCCTTCTTCTGTTGTTTTATTAAATGGTCTTAAGGGTGATCCTTCTTCTTCTGTTTATTTTAAGTAGCTCTTTTGACCTTTTTTAAGTTCCGACCTAAACTTTTCCTGCCTGCGGTGAAGAAGATTGTTGTTGTTCTATTTGTTGCAGAGGTGGAGGAAGTTGATATGAAAGTTTCTGCTGGGAGAGTGTTTCTTGTTTAGCTGTTCCAGTCTCTCTTCCTAAAGTCTTTTTACTTCTTCATAAAGACTTTTGTATTTTGGACCTCTAGCTTGTTTTTTTTATTTCTATATACGCGATATATCCATTTAATAAGATTATCATCACTTACTTTTTCATAACGGGGTTTTAAAATATCAGATTTATTAAATATATAAAATAATATTGTTTCGGGTAATTTTTCTATTATAATATTTCTAACCCTTTCCTAAATTTTGCGATCAATTCTACGTTTTCTTCTACTGGTTTGGGTTCAGGTGCAAGTTCTTTTCTCACGTCGGCGACTTCAGTACGAAGTTTTCCAATACCTTCAAGTATTTCCTCACCAATGGGTGGAGGTTGCGCCGCAGCTATATCAGTTGGAAGATCTCGCAAAATCTTTTTTGTTTGCTTAGTTCTTCTTGCTATTTTTTCAGTCTGCGCTGCAGCTTGTTCTAATACTGGAAAAATACCCTTTTTCCTCTTCTCATCTTCCTTTGCAATATCTCCCCATATAGTTTTTTTCAACAACCGCTGAAGCTTTCTCAGTAGCTGCAATGACGGGTTTAAACAATTTTGTAGTGTCCTCTTCGTACTCAACTTGTAATTGTTGCTGCGCTTGTAAGTTTTTTCTAAATGAGTCTCTGACAGGAAGAAATTTTTTGATTGCTTCTAATCGTTCTCGAGCAATCCTTGCAGTATGAGATTCCGGATGTACCATTATTTTAATATAACATAATGATTTAATTATAACAGCGGGGGGGGGGACCTAGACGAGGACGTAATTTGTGTAAAACGCGTGCATAATAAAATAGAAAAGATCACCAACGACAATGGAGTAATATTAGTTAGACAAATTCCGGAGAGATTTGCTCAATAAAGTGTCGACGTTTTTTTAAATCTGTCGACGCTTTTTATTTTTTCTTTGTTCGTAGGAAAGGTTATTTTTAGTTTTTCGGCTCTTTTCGACTTTGGTCTGTTCGCCCTCTCTGCTGATTATGCAAATGATTTGATACAACATGTAAAAAGCTAATATTGAACGGTTGGAAATTGCATCGAGGTGTTTCCTTTAAGAGCTGCCTCAACCAATCCCGAAATGATCGCTAAAGTTTGACGATAGTTCTGGTTCAGCTTTGTGTTTTTTCTACATCTTCGTATATAATATGTGACATTAAGAACGAATCAATAACATTTGTCAGAATGAATGAAACAACATTTTTGAAATGAGATAGTAAAATCCACAGTGAACGTAATTCCTGAATAGTTTAGGTCCAAAGTATTTAGAATGTATTTTAAAACTAGTTCAAACTTCATGTTAACAGTTAGACAGGTAAACATAGATATTTGAAAAGTTATAATGTCAAACGAGTTTTCGTCAGTTTTAAACATCTATACATTATAAGATCCCCTTACTGGTATAGATTTCGATGCAGTGTTTTCCCAAATCTCGTACTTTACAGTAGAAAGGTAACGACACCAAAGCAAGCAATTCTCTAGATTATACATGTACAGTAATGACTATATTTTAAATTGTCTAATTGCGGTTCTTGTCAATTTACATTATAGGTTATACAGGTAACTATCCTTAATTAAAACGGCTTTCTGATTGGTTTAACACATCACAACGATATGCCATTCGTACTAATACAGTTTTCCGATTGGCTAGACACATCGAAACGATGAGACGTTGTTACAAGATTTTAACAAACGCAGGATGGATACTAAAGACATTTTTTCCTGGCACTTGTTTGAAATGGCTCGATTCATTGATTCTGCTAGAGATGATGATGATGAAACAGGTTCAATTTCAAATAGGAGAGGAGTCCATCAAAACAACTGAAAATGTATGTCGTAATAACGCCATTTACAAAATACATCTTACATTTGAGCATGTAAGGAAGTACGATCATGGTATTTAATGCATGAAAAAGCGACTCTAAATTATTAACATCGTACTTAGTCAATAGTTCGCCCAAGCTACTTATCGTGGCTTATTTATGTCTCTTGTATTATGAAGGAGCCGAACCAAATTTGGATATATAGTATGTGGTTCAAAATATTAAATTCATAAAAAGCAACTAAATTCCAACCAGATCACTATTTTATATCTTCAGCTGAAATGCACGATCATAAAACTATTCATTCCCTGCTGAAATGTTTTCCATAAAGAGAGATTAACCTACACGACAATTATTTAAGGTCCAGCTAATATACAACATAATAACATACTGAACTATTTTCTATTGAAACACGCATGTTAAATTCAAAATAATATATATCGATATACATGCAGATTCATTTTTTGTCACATATATATGATTCACAATCACATAAATAATACAATAGTGTAACAGGCTGCATACAGATCGGCACCATGAATGAAGGTGAATGAAAGAAAGCCGCGGGTTGAAGTATGTCCAGTTGTGTCCCGATTATCACGCAGTTGAGAAGTATTAAGAATATAGTATAAGTTATACGAATCAATTCTAAACAATATTTAAAAAACAAAGTACAGCACGATATAAAGGCTGACGGTTAAATATGTAAATATGTTAACAGTACACAACTTACATTATATGAATACTAATGATGAAATAGTAAGTAATACCAGCAGATGCGTTCATATATATAGATTTCTTTATAGGTAAACTTGCCCGCAAATAATTTCTTAGTAATGTTTGCAAACCTTATCTCAGAATGAAATAAAATCTGGAAGCAAAACATTTATTCAATTTAGTTCCGCCCTGATTGATACATTTTATTCACAACTAGTTGAGGATTAATGAGTGTCGCATATAAAGTTATAGCATAGATATAGCTGCTTACATTTTCTGTGTTCATGATAAATTTTGATTTCATGTTTTAAGAAGAAAATGTGCTATCCTTTCAAAATAAAAACGTTAAAGATATCACAATGTGATTAATATAATAAAACCTGTAAATCGAATGGATCATTAACGATATGATATTATATTTCAATATTTCATAACTAAATACATTGTGGTAATATCATTGTATAATCTATAGTGTGCATATATACGTAATACCAGGATGGTTATATCCACCTACACCGGCGTGAGTACCAAGGTGGTTATATCTGCCTACACCGGCTTGAATACCAACGTGGTTATATCCGCCTACACCGGCTTGTATACTAAGGTGGTTACATGCGCCTACAAGGGCTTGTATTCTCTCGGCAAAATTGTTACTTGAGGCCATTGGTTCCATATGATATTCATCATTCGACGTGTTTATTCTTGATTTTAATTTATTCAGATTTAATGTTTAATTTATAATTTATTATACATTTCAATGAGAGAAGTCGTGCTTGAAAACTAGTGTCATATTTACTTTAGTTAGCTATAAATGTGTACTCCTTTGTACGTCAATAAGGAAGTTTGAAATCAGGTTCCATACATAGTGTTGTCTGTAAGGGATCGAAAGCTACTTGAATGTCAATTTCGTGAACGGATATTTTCAAGTGATACCAGTGTATGTTTGCCAAACGTAAGTACACATAATGTTCAGTAAATTACAAAATTGTGGTAATAATTGTGCATGTTTATAGTCATGGTGTCATTAAATAACTAAAGGTAAACTATAACGCGTGCTAATCTTCAAATAATACTTAGGCTCATATATATATATATATATATATATATATATATATATATATATATATATATATATATATATATATATATATATATATATATATATATATATATATATATATATATATGTATAAATATATATATGTATATATGTGTATAGATATATATATACATATATATATATATATATATACAATATATATATATATATATATATATATATATATATATATATATATATATATATATATATATATAAGAATTGTAATAATACATTGCAATTAGCACTGGTATGATTTCTAGAATCAGTTCCTTTTGCCCTAATAATGGTATAAGTCCGTAATTCCTTACTTGTAGTTAGTTTTGCCCTGTTAGTGGTATAATTTCTACTACAATTTCATGTTATAATATTACTGGTATAATTTCTACTCCTTGTCCTTGTTGCTCTATTAGTGGTATGATTTCTAAAACTAATAAAGTTTGCCCTAATACTAATATAATTTATACTACTAGTCTCTTTTACCTTGTTATTGGAATTACTTCTACTACTTGTCATTTTGCCCAGTTGTTGATATAATTTCAAAACCTAGTCCCTTTAACCCTAATACTGGTATCATGTATATTACTAGTCCCTGTTGCCTTATTATTGGTATATACACCTGATATTCAGTACATTATAGCTTGTAGTAATAGACAGAACTTTACATAATCCAGTTTGCATTAAATAATTAGCGATAGAGAGGAATGATTGCTAATTTGGAAATTAGGAGTTTACATTAATAGCAATACATTTGTAACGCTGTGCTTGAAAAGACTGTATTGATTATTTCTAGGACTGTTCACGGTTGCCCTACAGCTTTTGAATAAATCGTCCGAAGATAATAAAAGTCACATCGCTTATATTAAGCATACTTTCGCAGTGCTAGTGTAAAATCAACACGTGGGCATGTCATTGATAAATGCTGGAGTGGTCTAAATGTTCCAACAACAATATTTCACACTTATTGCCCCTTCCAGCCCAATTTGCAAGGGCATAAAAAAAAAATGCAATCGTGGTAGACGATTTTGAACTTCTCGTGTCAAATAAAGAACAAAGTTAACCGGTGGAGCGAGCCCGTTGGAGACCAAATATAAACGATTTCGATTTATTACCACATATGCAGCATACTGAGTCATAGTTCATGTCAAAGAAGCGAGTGTAACATTCTGGATTTGATTTGTGTGCATCATAATTAATGCCAGTTCTTACCTCCACAAACATTTCGGACATATAAAATTGACTTGATCTTTGGGATAAAATCAAGATTGGTTGAATGAAACGAGGCCTTTACCTATTCGTTCTGGGTTGTCAAAGGCCGTTTCCTTATCTATTTTGTTGTAATTATAGCTATGGTGTGCAGTGTGTGCACAGCCAATTATTAACGTCATCATCAGCAAGGTGCATAGCCTTCAGTCCACCAAGAAACTTAATAGACAGTTGTTCACAATGTGTCACATGGTCTTTAGAGCTTCACAGCAACAGGAATAATCAGTGGCCTGGCCCCATCTGTCAAGGTTTGCTGCACAACGACCTTGCCCTGCCAGGAAGCGGTTTAGCGCGATCCACAGACGACGTGGAAGGTTGACGCCAGAAAGTCAGAGATATTTTCAGCTACGAAGGAATGGTTTACAACATCTCATTCGTTTATGACACACCATGATCAAATTTTACCCGGCTACCATTTGTATAACCTTTTCAGATACATTTCCGATAGCCGCACACGCAGCCGCCGTTGCATCCGCGGAGAGCGCAACCGATAATAATGCTGAAATATCCGGGAGCAATGGCAGTATTTCGCTAAGTTTTTCCATTTGTTTCACTTCGTATTTTAATGACTACAATGTCACTGTCATTTTATATTGGCAGCATCAAGGTGATCAATATGTATATGAGTCAACCACACCAGCACCATACCAATTTACTCACTGCATTCATCTGTGTCACATAGCAATGTTTTGTTGGGCTTTTTATGTCTTTATTTGACGTCATTAAGCTGACCAATCTATGTTTGGGTCAGCCACACCAGCATTATTCCAGCTAAAGTTTTCTTTGAATTAAGCTCTGTATTTTTGCAAGCTGCTCTCTTCTAAGGCAAATAATAACTTCATTACTTGACATTAATTTTAAACATGCTGTTCAACGACAACAATTGCATGTTTCCAGAGGCGCAGAAATGACCCTCACTCGGCCACCTGCGCCCTTACCAAAACAGGAACATATTATACGGAGAATGAAACAAATGTTGGTTGAACATCTTCGATCTTTCAATCCAGCACTGAATTATGACATTACACATTGTCTATAAACACGCTGAGGCTATCTGAGGCTATCATTATCATATGCAAATTAGATGAATAGCCACCTGTATTAAACTCTCCCGGAAACAATTTCCTTCAGTAAATGTTGTCACCTGGAAATTAGAACTCGGGAGGCGATAGATAGATAGATAGACAGATAGATAGATAGATAGATAGATAGATAGATAGATAGATAGATAGATAGATAGATAGATAGATTGCATATGTAAATACATGCATGTCCATATTAACTTTTACCACTAGTGTATTAAATTATATTTCTAGCGCCAAAGTGTCTAAAATAAGAACAATTTCAATGTCATAATTCATGAAACCCCCGTTGCGTTGAGTTTATAATCTGCCTATCATCGTAGATTGCAATAAATTCAATCGTAAATATGATACCCTTTTTAAAGTAGGGCAACAAGGAATGGCTTGTAAACTAACCACTGAAAACTATACTAATAACATATACATGTGTTATGTATTTTCAAGCTGATACATTTTTTATGCAGCTTTATGTAAATCCAATGGATACATTGTGTCTTGCAGTTTGATTGGACTTCAAGTGGTTAAAATAGAGATATTAAATGTATGCTGCTATATAACTATTGGCGGGAGGAACACATGATTGTTTAATATCCAGGTCACATAAAACGTAGAAAACAATGTTATACTATTTCTCAGTGGAGCATTTTTACATTTAATTTGAAAACTGTTTCAGAAATATCTGGAACAGCTGGTAATTATTTGTTATATTAATCACATGTTGACCGACAATAAAATGAAAATTAAGCATTTGTTTGATAAATTATCAATCGTTTTATCTTCTGAAAATTTATTACTTTTATGCCGGAAACATGACGTAATAGATAACTTTATAGATACACTTTTACTGAATTTTATATGTTTATTTCTTATTCAGGAAAATGTGTCTCGCTAAGGCAATATGAGTGAAGCCTCAAGCATCAAAGCAATTCATCCATTTTAACATGGAAACAAGACTTATGTTCTTCGTAAGTTTCATAGCATCTGTCATTGTACCTATTTCTGAAGGAAATGTAACTTGTACTGTGAATGATATTTCTTATCTATGCAAAACTATTGCCAGCCAGGCCGATTTTCCAATTTCGTTACCGGCAAATATAAGAACAGTTTTGCTCTATGGAACTGATGCACTTGTCCAATCTTTCCCTGATGGACTTTTCAGAAGTTCTACATGGGGAAATGTTTCTGAATTGTCCATTCTTGAGTTCAGTAATGTCGGTTTCATTCAAGATAATTTTCTTGACGGACTAGAAAAGCTAAAATTTCTGTCCATATCCTCGTGTCCCGATCTCGAGATCATTGACCCAGATGTATTTCATTCCACGCCTGACCTTGAAGCATTGTATTTGGATGGCAATTCTCACCTGAAAATAGCTGTAGTAGAAGCAGCATTGACTGATAAACTAAACAAACTTAAATATCTATCTTTAATTGGAATTGAAGCTTTACAACGTCGTGTAATCCTTGGAGAAAACTTTTCAAGGGCTCTCCGTACAAAAAATCTTTCATATCTTGATATTAGTGGAGTCAAGACAATTTTTGTTGAACATCCAGACGTGCAAGAAATATTGTCAAATGTAAAATACTTAAACGTTTCTTATTCTACACTACTGGTTGCAGATCGCACGAACACTAGGGTTGATTCATTATTATTTGAAAACCTTGAACTTCTAGATCTCACTAGCTGCATATCTCTGGGACAATATGCTTTTCAACTAGGAGATTCAACCGTTAGCTGGTTTTTGTTCCCAAATATAACATATATTTGCCCAACACATGATGGATCCAGATATTCGAGTGAGATTAAATGCAAGATACACTTTTGAAAGAGATGTGCTAAGAGGATTAAAAATGTTAGATCTAAGCAAAAATAACATAATAGTTTTAAATATTTCATTTGTTGGAACATATGATTTCCATGCATTAGAGACAATCAACCTAGCAAGTAACAATTTGGAATATATATCTCCATCTGCTTTAAGTAGCTTTCCTTCTCTGAAAATATTAGACTTGTCCACTAACCAACTACACAAAATGCAAACTATGGACGATTTTTCATGTATTTTCTCCAGAAACAACGACCTAGAGATCATATTTCTACGTAATAACTATCTTAACGTTGTACCATTAAACTTATTCTCATCGAATACCAAACTACGTCTAATTGATTTGAGCGATAACGAACTTACGTACCTTAATATCGATTTACATAACACATGGGATTTAAAATTAATAGATTTAAGAAAAAATCGGCTGAAAAGTTTGCCCGTAGCTTTCTTGGGACGATTGGAACAAATATTTCTTCATCAAGACACTGCCCAAAAACACAAAACCTCCATGACGAATATTTTGCTCAGTCAGTTCCAGGATAAAAATCTAATTGCGGAGAAATACAAATATGAAATCAACGCCAACGATAATGTCAAGTTTAAAGAAAAGCTGGACATTATTTCACAATACGTGATGTTGAATGTGTTAGAGAATCCTTTCATGTGCGATTGTGACACTCTTGATTTTGTTAAATGGATTGTATCTGCAGATATCACCATTGTTAATAAAACAATATTGACATGTAAATATAACAACAATGAAGCGTTATTCAACAATGCAGTTATTAAAATTGTAAGAGAAAACTGTCGCTTTGCACATACTGTCGGCATTGGAATAGCAGCACCAGTTGCAATTATTTTCAGTATGTTTACATTCTGTATTATGATTCATCTTAGGCGCAGAAAGGCGCGCCAAGACCAGGACCTTGAAATCCTCAAAAGAGAAATTTTGCATGATAATTCACATTTCAACTTTCTAGTATTTTTGTCATATTGCAGCCAAGACTCTCATATCGTAGACGAGATCATCCTGCCTTCTCTAAATAAATATCTCAAGGAAATGTTCGATACCCCAAATAATCTTGTGTGCACTGGGGCGGATAGTTTTGTTCCCGGAATGCTTATCATAGAAGAAATACATCGATGTATTAATGAGAGTCTAGTTATTGTCCCTGTAATTACACCAGCATTTCTGGAGTCTCGCTGGAGCCTGAAAGAATGTGTTGATGCCATTGAGAAACACAGACAAGTTGTAGTTCTAATGAAACAGCATACAGACACATCTGGGACAATTGGGACCATCAAACACCTAATAGCACAGTACACGAGAGCAACCTGGTCGTATAATGAAGGTCGCTTTGTTATTCGCTCTTCTTGGAATACAATTTGTGATGGAATAATTCAAACAGCTAGGGAAACTTTTCGAAATCAAAGAAGACAAAAGTGTAAAGGCTCAGTTGAGTTGGCTCCCTTGGTCAAATGAAAATAGTTATAAGACGCTTCTACTCAGTTACATTCTTTGGTAGAATAAAGAGCATAACGCAACTGTTAGTTTCATCCCTGCCACAAACTCACTTTGTTTATGTGAAAATATTAGTCTTCTATCGCATTGAATAAATCTTTCTTTCATATATGTGTGTGTGTGTTAGTGTGTGTGTGTTTATGTGTTCATATATGTACTCTACTTTTTAATTTCTTCAAATGTCGTCATCCTTTCCTTTACAATTCATGTTTATACTACTAAATATTTATAAATGGCGATGTAAGACTGCGATCTTATCTCAGATTGTTCAATCATTTCGCAAACGTAATGTCGATATTCAACTCTCAGAATGAAACATATAGTTTTAAATCGTACGTTATTCATGTTAGGACTAAGATGTGGAATGTTTAACCATAATACAACACAGTATGATTCAGAAAACTGATATTAAAACAACCGATAACAAAGAACAAGTTATGTACCTTCGATGAAGAGCTGCGGAAATTAATTGAAATAAATTAGATATCGCAGTTTTATCCGTTTTTGTAATTTGCGAGTTTCATCTTTTAATGTCATTACAGTCAAATGGGTTTACTTTGATTCGCAATTATAACTGCTGCTCATGCACTGTCACTCGTTTTACAAATAACTCGTCTTTCAATGGTACATGTGGATAGTTCAAAATATAAGTTTCACTCTCCCAATCTTCCTCTTTCACTCCTATTTCTCTCCCTCTCGGTCTCTCTAACACCCTGCTTCTGAGCATGAGTGTGAATATTAAGGGAGACTCTAGCGACGTGAACAGCAATAACTATAGCATTTGAAATGCATGTTACACGCTTGAATTTATTATATTTGTTCAACAAAATGTGGTGTTATCTGGTTGCTAAATTCCCATATTATGTATTCTCTATTAGACCATCACGGCATACACATTCAAGAGAGGATAAATATCCCTTATTTCTTTATTTTATAAATCTTTATTTGCTTTATTTCGTATGTAAAAAGATAAGCTGTTCCATCTTATTTGACCATGTTATAGAACTGAAAGCATCATATTGTTTGTATTCCTAGCGGATTAAATGCAAATATTTTCATGGTAGCTTTACTGCCACATTTGTTGTCTTTTTGATACTTGTTAACTGAAGCTATACTTGATGTACGATGATACATTTATTTTGCTGTTTAGTGTTTGTTGTTTAAAACCCCAATTTCTTTCCAACTAAATAGTTATATATGCACTTAATTATTATTGAGACTGAATGATTGAATGTCTTCCCGTTCATGCATTGTTATTTGTATGTCACCTTGTTTTAAATTTTCAAGAATACTTTTCAGGAACATGACAACGTTTAAACCGTGTCGAGTGTCTTATGGAACATTTCGCATGTGTTTAATATTGTGTAAACCTGCTTGGGTATCTTAATCTACCATACAAATGTATAACAATGTGTAGTAAACATGTTTGAACGACTGATATAATACTTCATGGACGTAAACCAGTGTGCATTATTTTGTTGAAATAATGAGAATTTCATCATCTAAGCGGTACAGCTAATCGCATGTCACAGACACATAATTCTGTAAACATGTTTAGAAGAGTCGCAGACATATAACACTATTGAAACCTGTTTGCATGTAATATATATATATATATATATATATATATATATATATATATATAAGATTGTGTAAACATGCTTGGATGTCTCAGAGATATAAATCGTTGAAACCTCTTTGGGTGTCACGTATATAAAAACATTGTGTAGACATATTTAGGTGCGATGCGTTCATACAACATTGTGTCAAATTTATTTGGACGGCAAAGAGATGTACGAGTGCGTAAACCTCTTTTGACCTCACAGTCCTATTACAGTTTGCTAAACTTTTTGGATGACAAAAACATATAGCCGTTTGTTACTTTGTTGGGAAGTTTCATCTTCATAACAGCGTAAACCTGTTTTGACAACACATACATATTTTGTGGTGTTGCTTCATTTTACAATTTTTTTTCTAAGTGTGTGATATTATCAATTATAATTTGCATGTAGCTAGAATAAATTGTCAATGCTATCCAAATTATCCGTCATCATTAAATGGATGGAGAGTATATATTTCATATTTTGAAGAATCACAGAAATGGTTATGCTGAGCGGCGAAGTATCATCCGTATTGTTATGGAAACGAATATTGCTCAAAGGCAGATATTGAAATTACATGAACCAACCTTCTTCAATAAAGCTTTAAAATGAATTTTTTTGCACACCGCCCTTGACGACTTGATCACTAATGATTTTCCATACAAGTAAATGTTGGTATATTAAACAATACATATACGTTTTGCATTAAACTGCCTCTGAACTACAAATACTTCCATTAATTTAAGCGTTGAACAAAACAAAAAAGAAATAGCTATGTTTAGCAGGTAACCATGATTTACTTGTAATGACATAGCTTCAGATATTTATATTCCCTTTAGTAAGACACGTTTTATTTAATAAATCATTATATATATATTAGATTTTTATTTTGTGCTTGACCTTTGCCCCCGATTTAGGGTTGCGTTTTTATCTTATCTGATAATTGGCATACAATGTCAATTTTTTGTCCTGGTTGTAAGTGGCAAACATCTTGACTAACATTTAAAGTTAACGCCTAATCTTATTTGCGAATTAATGAATTATGACATTAGAAATGATCCTTTTTCCAGAACATTATGTTGGTTCATAGGTTGTATGACCCTTTGTATTTAGAGTACAGTAAAAAATTCTTTATTACTGTTTAACATCTGCGTTTTGGAACGTTTTTCGTTCTGTTCATATAACATTTGCGAGGGGCATTCATTATAATTTTGATTGGCATTACAAAATGCTCATTGAAGTTTTGAACTGACACACTACATTGTGATTATTGTGAATTTTTTTAAATACATTATAGATTATATCATTATGATACATGACGAATGTTAGTACATCAGTGTATAATAGACTTAGTACACCAGTATATTAAAGACTGTTGCTAAATAATCACAAAAATTTATTGGAATTATTTTTGGGTCATTCTAAATTTTTGGTGTTGCAATGGAACATTTATGATTGTTTGGGATTAGTTGACAATGCTGCAAGGTCTTCTTAAATTTCACTTTTTATTATGTGCAAGTACATCTTATTTACTATTTCTGCGAAACGTTCAGGTCTCGCTTCATATTGTTACTTAGCATACAACCGTACAGTCGTATCACGACTCAGGGTCTCTTATGGGACTTGAATTACAATTCAGACTAATAAAAGAATATCATTAATAATTAAATCGAATTTGTTTCCGAATGCTTATTGTGCTGGCAAAGATTTTAATTTTCACATATTTGAGAAATTTGTTTTACAATAAAAATCTTTCACAATGGAATTTAATGTCAAGAAAAAAGGATAAGGTACAACGCAAAAGATGAGTTGCTTCATCTTCACATTCTTTATGCGAAAACGTCTTTAAAACGACATGACATACAGACTATTTAGGTTCCGTATTTTGTGCCAAAGACACTTTTAATGATGGTTTTGGGATTTAATCGGCAAATCCTGATGTAACTTTAATATGTAATTAAAGGAATTATAGTTTAAAGAGACAAGGAATGCGAACCAACAAATAGTCAGTTTTAAAAAGAAAGTATGGACATATAAATCAAAAAGAGGCAAATTACTAGGTAAATGCATATGTAAAAGCGAAAATGGAGATTTAAATGCAAACGCAGCAAGGGGAGAGTGGAGACAGAAATACAAGTACAGAGAAAGGCAGAATAAGGTCAAATGCAAAGGTTGATATATTAAAGCGATACATAACAATGTGGCGAAGAAAAATGGAGATTTTGAGTTAAACTCGTGAAGATTAAATACAAGATGAGAGATAAAAATATATGAAGTAGAGATCAAATGCAGAGAAATGCAATGTAGATTAGAAGAAATAGCAAGCGAAGCACTCTCTCATGAGCATGTACACATACGTTCAGGTTTTATTAATCCCAGAAAAAAATAGATTAGTAAACCAATTGCAAGAAAAAGAAGCAGATACTTAATTTCCCGACTGTGTGAAAATTGCTGAAAAAACGAAATGCCCAAGAAATCATTTTACTTTATTATTACAAAGTGCACCTATTGTCAAAGCTCGTGAAGTTTCCACTTCGTTGAATATAACAACGTGCTGAATATGTGATTAAAGAAAGTAACTTGAATGTTTATGAGTTAGTATCTGAGACGTATGAATAACGGTTGAGGAATTGTAGAAAAGAAACTGGACAATGGCATGCCAAATTTGCAAGGACAAAATGAGACATATTTAGTCGCCGGTGTATCGAGATTATGATAACCTCATATAGCTCATGTTGTTTAGATAGCTCAATAATTGCATTATTAATGATGTAAAGACCTATCGAAATGAGAAAACTTTTGAAGTTTCCCAAACATGATGCTTGAACAGCAGGTGATTATCCTTTAGCTCATACAGTTTAATGTGTCTAATCGTCTACCTCTGATCTTTTATTTCATAAGACAGTTATCTCATTTTCGTTTTAGTACTTTCAAACTTTAATCTGACACAATCTTAAAACATCGAACTTGTGAAATCTTTGTCTCTTCATACGAGTATTTATTGTAAAAAGACACGGCACGTCATTTATGACTGCTACAGATTGAAAAGTAAGAAATATAAAAATACCGAGAAGAAAGGTTTGGCTTTGTATTTGGCTTTGAATATTTTTTAAATCAATGTGAGTTCAGTTCCTTTGATTACTGTATTCGGTTATCACAAGCTAATTTACTTTCGTCAACGAAGTGATAAAGATGTTTTTGACATAGAGTTTAAGCTTGCAGGAACACAACATTAACTTTATATACATCAAAGGAAAATATAATCGTATAGTTGATGTACGTTCACGTAAAAAGAAACTTCATGTATACTTTGACCCGTTCAGTTGACATTCATAAAACAACTTTTTGAGTAATCTTGATTAATTTAGTATCGTATATATGCTGGAATAATCTATAAAATAAAACTTTATTGCATAAGTCTTTACATTTGTTTATGATGGGATATGTTTTATGCATTTATTAAGATCAAACTGTTGAATCTTTTTCAGATATGTAAAATAATAATTTGAGACAAATCATTTATTTTACAACCATTCATTGGAACACCAAAGTGTCATTGATGATTTTACTTTTCTGCTAGTTGTAGACTATTGGTATATTAGCACGTTCAATACTTTAACTCTTTAAAAAACACTAGATACGTTTGGAATTACGATTGAACATTTAGGATTAGTTTGGAGTTAGTTTACTATACTCTAACCTCAACTTAAATTGTTACTTTGTAACTTGGATAAATGCATGTTTGATTTTATTAAACTTGTTAAAGTCTTAAGACCATCGGGCCTGAGCAATACATATTTGCCCAGGGTTGAACAGAATTTTTACTTTTTAGAATGCTGGCGTTTTCGTTATCCGTCCAAGCATAAATCTATCAAATTTAGAATCAATTATCATATTTTTCTTTTAAGAATCAGGAACAGAACATTTCAGATGTAGAGAGGGAGAAAGAGAGAAAGAAAGGGGAGTATTGCTGACTTTTTCATGCCTTCGAAGCTATCATCATGTATATCCCCTGAGAGGACAATACTTCATTTTAAGCACGTGATATGCACTTACTCATTTTGATTTAAACATTTGCAAACTGTATCATACAATCATTCCAGTTATTGGTTGATTACGCGTGCGTTGTATGCATGATCGTATATGCAGTAACTAAACATTGAAACAACCATGTAGAACAACAAGTAGATTAATTCCGCAGAAAGTGAACACATAGAATAATAGGGACTCGAGGTCCTCAATGTGACCTGGTATTAGTTCAGTGTTTTCATCCAGCTCAACTCATTTTTATCTCCAACGCCACATATTACCACCTATTTTTGTCCTTTAAGCGAATATATATAGAGAGAGAGAGAAAGAGAGAAAGTGAAAGCTGATGAAATTCGATCAAATTTTAGAACATACTATAATATCGAAACAGGAACTGGTCTTTTTATCCTTATTTTCTTATTTATTAACTATAATAAGTAAACATTTAACACTGATATAGAGAATACAGACACAAACATGTAGCTTAGTGCCGTAAGATCCAGTCGCTCCACTACCATGCCGTTACTTTCATCTATGTGACGATAAACCATGTGAAGAAAGAATAAAGTCAATAGTGGTTTTCACGAGATTCTATGCTGAAAGACATGGATGTTTGAAAGGGATACCAGAACATGAAATCATATTTTGGTTGATGTTGTACAGCAGAGTAACACGTTATGTAGTGATGTTACAACTGGAATAAAGTTCCTTCCATTAGACATACCACAGTAACTGACCCAGACAGGTTAATTTGTAGGATTCCACTTCACACTTATTGATGTTCTGTATCTTTAATACAATTAAGAACGAGATAGATATATTGCATTTCCATCCGTGATATGGTCCTCGTCATGGCCACCTAGTATATATATATATATATATATATATATATATATATATATATATATATATATATATATATATATATAATTAGCTAACACACTCATCAAAACAACGGTCCATGTCAGGATCACCCAGTATTGTAAAACTGGTTAACAATATTTTCAAAGCAGCTATCCACTTCAGGGAAACCAATTATTCTAGAATGAGTGAACACACTTCTTGAATCAACGATCCATTTCAGATTCACTCATTTCTCGAGAATTATCTTGAAGGCTACTCAAACCTATGGCCCATGTCATGGTCATCCAGTATTCTAGGGACAGCATACTAATCATTAGTCTTAAATAAATCCCTCACTTCAATTTGTAATGTATTAGTGTATTTGTTGTTGCGTGCTTTTTAAAGATTCAAACAGGGGACATCGATGAAAATGAACATCTCTTAACAGTGATTTCCCCGTTTTGTAGCATTAGCATAGATAGATTGGCATGACCTTAGTAATAGCAACTAAATAGTAATAGCAACTAAATAGTAATAGCAACTTACCTTAAAGGTATCTGAATACATCCCATTTTATTTGGTACTTCTCAACATCATACCATGCACCAAAAATATACACGTTCCACGTAACTAGAAACTTTGTGTTCGAGTCGACCTATTTTCTTCCCGTTTATTAAGTAAAATTCTCCATAGTTAGCTCCGCCCGTTTTGATACTGAGTTAGTTTCTCAAGATTTCAAGAAGAAACTCTCACGGAATTCAAATCATGCAAGTAAGGATGTAAAATTATGTTTTATATATTTTCGTTTTAACATATGAAAGAATGGATAACCACTGCTCGTCACATTAGACAGATCTGGAAAGAATGATTTTAGTTATATGTGGGTCATCGGTTTCGAAATTAAAGCGTGAAATGTACTTAAATTTTGATTTCATTATAAATAGGTTCTTTCCAAAACTCGTTCTGGCATACTAGTAAGGTTGTGTTAGTAAGAAATTGTAAGGAAGGTGATTTTACGTTCATGCATGTTCAATATTTGTATCAAGTTTATTATTGCTATTAGTAAAACTCAGTCTACTATCATACATCATCTTCGTCCTCGTTATCGTTAGCATCATCATTATCATCATCATCATCATCATCATCACATCATCATTTCCAACGCTGTCGCGACACTAAATGACGAAAATACCTTTAGATATTATACGAATGAAACTGCAAATTGAGTTCGTTGCCACCCACAAGATTACATGGGTATGATTAATTTCAACCTTTCTATTTCGAAACACTGCGTTTTGTTCACCCACCAACCGAAAGTAGAAATTGCTAACGTTGGGCTGCAATGTCCGACACTTTGGAAGTGGAGCATATGAAGCTAACAAGGTTTAATAGCCGTGCCTCCTTTCCCGCCAAAGTGTAGCGCTCCACTTTTTATTATGTCGGCAGTAAAATTTCATACCGTACGTTAAGTGACCAGAGCATGCTGATTTACATCAGTTGGCAAAGTTAAAAATTCTTGATGTTACAAGTTCTCTTACCAACAATGTTGGCAAACTTTAACGCAGTTTTACATATTAGCAGCACACACGTTTATAATTTACATTAAAATTTTCTGACAATATAATTAATGTTTAAGTCCGGCAATATCCGTTTTATTTAAGTAATTCGTGCTACCATAATCTGTCGTGAATATTGTACAGTAATAGTTGACCAATGACTCGTTCCAGAAAATCGCTCCAAGCACAGACTTCCCATTATCAACAAACAAGCACCAAAATCTAACAAAGATGAAAAGGAACACACGTACATACATACACTTTACATATATTATAATATTTCATTTTGTTTTAAACATAAGGAAGAGTCTAAACCAAATCCTTTATATTTATGTAAATGACTGAAGATATGTCTCTCTTCATATTGTCTGGTCACTTAACCTACTAATTTAACGCTACGGGATTCAAATGCTGATGTTCTCTCTCGGTTTCTGTCTCTATATGTGTGTATTTAGGTATGTCTCCCTCTGAAAATAGGATTGTAAACTTGCTAGTTAAAGTGACCAAGTGGGGTGTGGAGGCGTTGAGGGTGGTGAGGTGTAGTTCTTTAACTCATAATATAATGCTTGCCTCATTCCCATATTTGTGTATCATTCCATTAGTATATCGCTAGACCCAAGCGATGTTTGTTAGGGATCAGAGATAAGAGTTCGAGAGTACTTAATAAACCGCTGTTATTCGTGTGTGCGTGCTTGTAGAGGAAACTTAAGATACTATGTCCTCAACGATTGTTACTGATATTCTCATGTTTTTCACACACACGCACAAATATTGATTCGACTATGTGGTCTTAAAGTATTACTTACCGTCGCATAAATACCAAACGTTCGGCACCACAATGAAAACTTGCCAAGGGGTTCCAGTGGGTATGGCGAAGATGATTCGTTTGAAAGATTGTTATGGTTGTTAAACGTGTCGCAGGCCAGTAAATAGTACAATAGTTTATTGTAAAGCATATACTTAAATGCTAGGAATGTAGGTGAAGCAAACTTTACTAGCTGTAGGCTGATATAAAACGAATACGTCGACGCAGTATTACGCCAACCAATGTGTTTTATGTGTAACAATAAATTATGTGGTTTTACAAATAAATACGTAAGCTTGATAATAGGAGTTATCATTTATTTTGATGAATTCATACACAAATAATTGTTACTATTTCAAAACACAACATGATGTCATTCGGTCACACTAATGCTGCTCCATTACAAAATGTCGCCTAATGCTGGTTACGTGCTCATGTGTGTGTATGTGTGCGTGTGTATGTGCGTGAGTGTATGTATGTATATATGTAGGTATGTATGTATGTATGCACGTACGTACGTATGTATGTATGTATGTATGTATGTGTGTGTGTACGTACGTGCGTTCGTGCGTATGTATGTATGTATGTATGTATCAGTTGTTTAAATCGGAGTAATCACTATTCAATATTATTTATTTTTCCTTCCTTCCTTTGGTACTGACCATGTAAAAGCATCTCATAGTCGCGATCATGTATGCTCCCTACGATACAGAGATCGGACGACTAGTTCATTTCCCATATAAGCTCCATTCTCCCTACGATATAGAGATCGGACCACCAATTCATTTTCCATGTAACTTCCATTCTCCCTACGGAACGATGCTAATGATTTAGCTTAATGTGCACATTATAACTGGAGATCAATAATCGAACAGTGTAGATTAATCGGGAGGTGTAGATCAATAATCAAACGAAGAATTATCATTGACAAATCTATTTTCAAAACACGTGTGATTAAGGTGATCCAAGAAGAAATTAACGTTGGAAAATAATAGTCATTTTGATAAAGAAGCAATATATATATATGTGTATATATATATATATATATATATATATATATATATATATATATATATATATATATATATATATATATATATATCTGTCATAATCGATAAATAAGTACAAATTATTATGACAGAAACCACATACACATTTTATAGAATATATAGTAACGTTAGTGTTTAATAACGCCAGGACAATTAAAATCAATACTACAAATTTGAATGTGCATAACTTAGCGGATAAAAGCAAAATGGCGTATTGCTTTCTTCCATGAGATATGGGAAAATTTCATACGTTGTCTAAAAACGATATTACATTCTCCACCAAAAATAGTTCACAAAATCTGGAAAATCATGTATCTAAATTACCTGATAGCAGAACTTTTAGAGGGACATAATCAAAGTGTGGTGCTGGCGTTGTTGGTGGGGTTGATTGGCGGATTGTACCTCCTTTCAGGGTGTCCACTTTATTTGGCTAAAGTTATCTAGAGGGTGATCGCCCTCGGTGTTGATGCTGGGGTCGTGTAAATATAAATATAAAGTGTGAAATAAGTAGAGATCTGAGCAGACATATAAAACATAATGAAACGAGACCCGTATATGAAATACAATTTAATCAATTACATAAAAAATCTGTGATAATAATCTTCTATCATTATGACAGATATTGTTTCGTCCTATAGGAATTCAAATAGATACTAAAGACTATTGTTAAAATCAAACATGGCAGACAATAAACTAACCTAGTTACATAATATTAATGTGCTTTTCAACGGCTATTTCATTACTGACTCACATCACATCACACAAGATATTACAGTTCCATTCTCGTCTCCATTACACAAATGAATGTAAGAAATTCATCACGTGGCTTATCTATGTTACTTTCAGTGAACACACACATTCAAGTCATTAGCATTCATTAAATCTAACTTCATGGCCAAAAACGTTAATTTCAGTCAATACGTGCTCAAGTCTTTATCATACTTGAAATCATTATAAATCTGAGAATTCACATAGATTATCGTAACTTATATCAACATAGTTCATCCTCGGACTTAAAAAATAAACTTATGCAAATATAAGCAAATAAATTCATGCAAATCATTATAATGCTATCAACGAATTGCATGTGATTCATGCAAATAGGTTGTGCTTTCAAACTCTGCTTGCTGCTACCGCCAGAATTGTGTTCGTCGAAATTCCAGGCATCCGGTCCCTCGGGTATATGTTTTACGATATAATTTCGTCTAAATTCAATCTCGTAGTCTCCTACATTTTTTCCTCTTACGGAAAATAAAGACCGGCTAAATTTTGCGATGGGGCATGCTAAAACCAAGTAGACATTTCGTGTGGGAAATATGCTCCTTATCTAGCGTAACCAATCAGGATTAACTATATATGCTGCCTTTTATAACTAAGCGCGAACATTTCGGTCAGTCTGGCTTATAGATTTCAAAATAGCAGATTCTGGACAATTTCACCTCTGACATTTTCGATATCAAGCTATCCTTTCCCTTCCAGTCTGTATAACTGTTAAATATAAGAAAGTATAAATAAGAATCACATCCTCTCGCGACACAGACATTAAAAATCATTGCAGTATAGGGATTTAACACGCACCTGTCACCCTAAATCTAATTAATTTTGTTCTTGCTCAAATGAATATGCTTTTATAGATCGACAGAAAATAGCTCCATTACAACAAGTTTATGGAACATTTATGTGGCTATTGTTATAACGGAGTTGTGTTCTTTTACTTTCAGCACACATAGAACCGTCAAACGTTCTACCATGCTTTACATTCTTCGGGCAAAATGTTTAGAATCAGTAGGTAAAATTTTGACTTTATTCTCCATATTTTTCAACTGCGCCAAGACATATATAAGTCTGCATTAAGTAATCTTTCCTTTACTTACATTCCTATCCTGGAAGTATAAGCTTTGTGATATTTACAGGAATGCGACATGTTAAGAAAGCACCATTTGTCACAGTGGTTAGAGAGTCTGCCCCAGATGTGGTATGTCATGGGTGCATACTAAAGACTTATAATAATGATAGTAACATCTGCTTCGGTCAACGATCAGAATTAAGAGGTAAGATGTAAGACTAGTCGGCCTAGTGTCAGGATAATGTGACTGGATGGCACATGACACTACTTGTCCGCTGCATGATTTTCCAGGGCTAGACATCACTATAAACTGAAAATATCGTAACGATATGACAGAACACAATTATAAAAGTTAGGTTACAAATGATAATCATACACACACGCACACACACGATACAACACGTTTGCTAGTTTATCATTACAACTACCTAAACGAAAGAGAAAGTAACATAAACATTGCTGTTTAAATTGCAAATACATAAACATGTTAGCTGATTATAATTACATTTACTATGTTACAATAAAATAATCAAGTCAATTACAACTACGTTGCTATCCAGGTAATTAGAGTACAGATACATTTCTTCTTTTCTGTCTGTCACAACTCATATTTCTCTTTGAGTAAAATGGGGTAACATCATCGCTAGCTACACACAGTCCATAAAGCGTATTAGTATGAGTAGAATGAAATCCGGATTATGTCAGCCAAAGATAACGTCATCAGTCAAGTCAGAGCGAGAAAACCTTAAAAAGAGCACTACGGAATTTTAGCTGCGAGGAAGGGTGAGATGGTTCTGGTGTGTGATTGAGGAATGGTGAGATGGTTCTGGTGTGTAAGTTTCGTCTACACGCACACACATAGATTATAGTCATATACTAATCGAATGATGCACGTATACAGGATGGAGGCGAACATTTCATTATGAGCTAATGAATTACACTTATCCACCCTCAACCAACCCACACTCCACTTCTTCACTTTAACAAGCAACTTTACAAACAGAGAGTGAGAGAGGGAAAGACGAAAATATCAAGGCAGAGACAGAGAGAGAACCTCTGCATTTGAATTCATTGATTATAAACTAATAGTCTAACTGAGCAGTCAATATAAAGAGAGGCAGAGTTTCAGTCATTTACATCAATATAAAGGATTTGGTTTAGAACACGTACTTAGGTTTAAAACAGAATTAAATATTGTAACACACGTAAAGTGTATGTGGTATATGTGTCTCCCTTTACAGCTGCTTTCTTATATTTTGGTCATTATTTGTTTGTGTTGCAGGGTATTTATGAAACAAGGGATTAGCCCACTATTAATGTATAGTATTCGCGAGACTTTAAGGATGGTACGGATTACTTCGATAAATGGACTTTTTCAAACATCCAGATTTAAGATATTGTCAGAATATTTGTATGTATATATAAACCTACGTCATGGAAATCCATCTCGGCAAGTACTACAATTCGGAAATGTCGTCATTTTGAGATAAGAAGTTTGATTGATGTCCCCTTTTGTATCATTACCAAACAAACATACTTAATCACAATAATGCATTACACATTACGGGAGGGAGATATACAGGTTTGTTTTAATTCACAACAATAAATGATTTGAAATATAAATTATGAAAGCTAGCAATGGTGATTAGTATGCTGTCCCAATAATACTGGATGGCCATGATTGAGTAGCGTGCAAGATAATTATATAGTAATGAGTGAATCTTAAAATGGACTGTTGTTTTGAGTGATGTGTTCTCTGATTCTAGAATAACTGGTTTCCCCGTAGTGGATAGCTGGTTTGAACAATTTAAAAACCAGTTATAAAATAGTGGGTAACCCAGAAATTGACTGTTGTTTCGAGTAATGTGGTAGCTAATTTTAAATGTACTGAGTGGCCCTGAAAAGTACCATATCACATATTCAATCTCCATATTTAAATCTTGATCCTATGTTTGTATCAGGGGTCGTGGAAACTCAGTGAGTGTGAAGTTGAACCCTGCCATTTAATATGCATGGGTCAACTGCTGTGATATGTTTAAGGGAAAGAAGTTTATTCAAGTTGCAACATCAATGAAATAACATACTTGTTTTACTCTGCCGTAGAACATACAAACAAAATATGATTCCATATCTCTTTATCCATTTTAGACATCCATGTCTTTCGGCATAGATTCTCATCACAAGGACGGTTGACTTTTATCCTTATTCACACACTTCACACTTTACCGTCACATATATGAAAAGAACGGCATTGCAGATGAGAGACTAGATCTTCTGACACAAAGCTACATTTTGATGTTTTGAGCAAGTATGACAACACTGTTGTTATCTGCAATGTATAATTTAAAGAAAATGTCATCAGTCTGTATTCTTTATATCAACGATGCATTTTCACTTCTTAATAATTAAAAAAGAACGAAAATAAGGATAAAAAGATAAAAGTTCCTTTTTCAATAACGGACTGAGAATGTTCCACAATTCGAACGAAATTCCATCTACTTGCACTCTTGTCTGTCTGTCCGTCTGTATCTTCGCTTAAGGGACAACATTAGTTGAAAATATGTGGAGTTGGAGATACAAATGATTTGAGCAGCATGAAAACAATAAACTAACACCGGATAACATTGCGGAACTCGAGTGCTTATAATTGTATATGCTAATTTTCCATGGGATTAATCTACGTGTTACTGCTATATGTTTGGTTCAATGTTTATTTCATGCATATAAGTTCAAGCGTTATAACGCTCTCCTACCTAACCAACCAATAAGTGAGTAACGGGAAGTATTTACCTGTCAGACAAAATACATGGTGAGATAGTAAGTATACTGATTGCTCCGAAGGCATGCGAAAATCAGCAGCAGAGCTCCCTTCTCTCTCTCCCAACATTTCAAACGTTCTGGTCCTGATTCATGTTAACAAAAGATGACCATTTGATTATAAATTAGAGTGACGTATAAATGGACGGATACAGAAAACGCCAGCATTATACGGAGTATACATGCAGTGCAAAGCTGTGCAAACCAACAGGTTTAGAAAAATTAAAACATACATTTATCTAACTTACGAAGTCACCATTTAACAGTAACTTACGGTATAGTGAACTAAATCCCAAATAATCCTGCAAAGTGCTACAAACCCAAGTGCAAAGCCAAACCTTCCTTCTCTATTGTAAAATAACTTCTATGGTGCGTATTTTTTATATAGAAAATTTGCTTGCTGATTGACACACTGTTTTTGACCTATTGAATCAATGCTCCACCGACACCTACATGATAATGGCTGAACGTTGAACCAGAAAATGTTATGATGCATTCTTATGTAACGCTTGTAATTCGTCAAGAACGTCCTGAGTTTGTGTCAGCCTAATAAAACTTGCATTTCATACTATATGAATCTACCAGTAGTTTAAAATGTAAGTATCTTCTGAGCATATATTCCGACAATATCCAAACATGCAACACAAACACGGCAAAGTCACGTTTACCCTAATTAATCGTCCACTTTGCATCATTGAGACGATCAGAAAACCATTTTTAAATGTTTCATATTGATCTTTCCATGTGTTTGTGTAAACGATGACGTCTCGAGGTATCACAGTCATCTAGACCAGATGTGATCATGTTCATTAAACACTTGGCGTAATTTTATATTGAAAATGTCTATCTGGAGTTGCAAAAGCAGATATTTGATTTTGCTCATTCTGCGAGAAGAACGTGCATGAATCAGTTTTAGAGGTCAAACTTGGTCGCATAGTTTCTGCATCCAGTTTTGCCTGTGCAGTTTTTTTTTAGTATTGAAACCGAATATATTTTGGTGACGCTGCTCAATATTCCAGAGTCAGAACACACACTTAATGTATTATCTGGTTTCTGTATGGCGAATTAGAGTCATATTTACTTGGATCTATAATAAAACTCTCACGCAAACATTGCAGATGAGTCTTAGTTATTTTAGGAAAGGCTTTGCATGTTATTTGACAGGTGTGACTAGATCCACTGTATTTAGAAAAGTCACTTGTATGTTTTGGCCAATACATATGATTCAAGCTCTTGTAATATGTAATTTTGTAAGTCCTAAATTATTAGCTAATATAATCTATTCGGCTAGGCAAAGAATGTATTGTCAGTATGACCTTGGAGCAACAATTTTAATGATCCCTGACCACTCGTTAGCAGCGAGAAATTTCGGTGGTCTTCGTTTCTCATAGAGACACATGTTTCCAACAAATAATACACTGGAACGTGTGTGGCTTCAAGTTTAGTAATAGCTACCTGAAAAAACACACGATATCTCATGATCTTGGACATTTTTGAAAATAAGAAATTTTTCAATGAATACATTCCCTAGGTCAAGAAGTTATTGGTATGACACCCACGTGTACTGAGACAAAGTCTGATGCCAACACTTACACACTAAAGAGGAATATAAAAAATTTCGCACTATACCCACTCAAAAAGAACACTTTCATTCCATGAAGATTTCTCAGACAATGTACCTAATACCATAAGTTTCCGAGCAACAGATGTGTCCTTTAAAAGTTTGATATAATAGTCGCATGGAACATCTCTATCACGTGTCTTACTTTTTACCTGTATCAGACATACATAGAGTGTTTTTTCTTTTTTAAATGCTCGTATGAAGAGACAACAGGTTCAGACGTTTGATTTCTAAAGGTTGTATGAGATTGGGATTGGAATCACTCAAATGATTGTCATACCTAATAACAGCTGAGAGGTAGGCTCAAACTGTATCAGCCATGGGATAATCACCAGCTGTCCGAGCATAATTTTAAGAAGTTTCAAACCTTTTCTCATTACAATAGGTCTTGACATCACTATTGATGCAATTATTGAGCTCTTTAACTAACGTCAGCTGTCTGAAAGTATCATTATCTTGATATCCTTTGTGGCTGAACATAAATATTTGTTGTTTTGCCCTTGCTAATTTGGCAAGTCATTGTCCCTTTTGTTTCAACAATTCCTAAACCCTTGTCAATATGCATCATATTATATCTGATAGACATACAAGACACTTTCATTAATCCCATCATATTCAGCACTTTCTTGTATATTCAATGAAATACAAACTTCACGACCTTTACCAATCAGTACAATTTATAATAATAATGTAAAATGATCTCTTGGGCATTAGCGTATTCGGCAGTTTTCTCAAAACGGGGGAAATTATATCTCTACATCTTTTTTTTTTTTAAAATGGGTTTACTAACCAAATATTTCAGATAACATTTCAGCCTGAACATGTGTGAACACGGGATGAGAGCATGATTCGCTTGATATTTATTCTAATTTATACTACATTTCAATGTAGTCTCTCTGCAATTGCTTCGCATATTCTATCTTCTTTTTCTGTCTCTATTAATCTTATTTTTTTCTCAACATCTTTCCTTTCGCGGCATGCATATTTATTTATTTTCTATCTGCTTTTTTATTTATGTTTTCTCTGTCTCTATCTGCACTAGAAATACTATCCAAATTTGTGCTGAGCATAATTTATATATGGTTGATAGTAAACAATGTGAAACATCGATGATAGGTGCAGATACCTAAACACGGTTTTTGGTCTACTCTTGAGATAATACAACATAGTAATAAACGTGTTTACATGCATCCGTTTGCTAATATATGTATTTAATTATAATATATTACTTATTGTACAAACTGCAATCAAGCTAATGTAAATGACAGAAAAACATGTTTCACAAGATTTTGCTTTTAAGGCTAAATAAAATGTATTTACCTCAAATGAATAGAAACATACGCATTCATAGTATTAGATATATACCAAAGATACTTGCTTAACATAGCTAGGATAGTTATTTTCGATTAGGGCTCAAATTAATCGAAGTATTTGTAGTTTGTATGCAATTTAATAGTGACCTTATTTGTACTGTTTAATATACCAACATTTACGACCTTGGAAAAACATTAGTGATCAAGTCCCCATGGGTGGTTTTTGAAGAAAAAAAAAACCAATATATTCTGAAGCTTTGTTAAAGAAGATCGGTTCATGTAGTTTCAATCCGTACCCGTGTGCAATATTAATTTCAGACTCAGATGGATATAACCACTGAGCTCAATATAACCGTTGTTTGATTCTTCAAAATATGATATATGCACTCTCCCTCTCTTTATTATGGAGGATGTATATTGTTACATTTACAGTTTGTTCTAGTTACCTGAATATTATTAGTGGTAATATATTACACTAAGACAAATTACAAAATAGAAAAATAATGCAACACCTATAAAATATGTATTTGATATTCAAACACTGTTTATATATATATATATATATATATATATATATATATATATATATATATATATATATATATATTTCTTCCCAACTGTCTGTGACTACAAAACAAGTTTACGCACTCTTACATCTTTGTGCCATCAAAAATCATTAACACAATGTTATATGTCTGTTGCATCACATTCAAAAGGGTTTACAAATTGCAATATGCCTGTTGTACCCAGATATGTTTGCACAATAGTATAGCTCTGCGACATCCAAGCATGTTGACACACTGTTATATGTCTGCGGCATGCAACCATGTTCTTACTGTGTTACCTGCATATGACCTCTATACATGTTTACACATATATGTGTCTGTGACATCCAAGCAGGTTTGCAGCATATATGGCCATGACAAATGCTCATGAATGCATCCAAACAAGTGTACACACTGGTATAATTCCTCTAAAAAATAAAACAAGTTCAGACACTGTTATATATCTGTGACATGCTATTGAATACGACAAAACTGGTTAACACACTGTAATATATATGTGACATCCAAATATATTTCCAGTGTATTTGTCTATGAAATGTTCAATAATGCAATCGAACAAATGTACACACTTATATGTGTCTGTAAAAATGATATTTAAGGCTCACAATCATGATTACACATTGTTATATATCTGTATGGAAAATGTTCGTTAAGAGACCCAGGCAGCTGAACACAATATAAATCATTTGTAAACTGTTTCTTAAGATATCTAACATGGTTAAAAAGTTGTTATATGCCTGTGAAGTGTTCTTTAAAATATAAAACTAAGGTAAAAGATAAACGACCATGCATGAAGGAGGAAGTAATTCAGCATTAGTCTCAACAATGATTAAGTACATATAGCAACCATTTAGTTGGAAAAAAGGAGGGGTTATAACAAACAAACACTAAACAGCAAAATAGCTTCACTTAACAAACATGAAAAAGAGAAGAAAAGTGGCGGTAAAGCTACGAAGCATAACGTAGTTGATTTAAAATATGTTAGAAATTCAAATATTGCGATGTTTTCAGTTCCATTACTTGGTCACATAAAATGGAACAATTTGACTTGTCACATTAAATGAGGTTAAAAAAGATTTATGAAGAAATTATGAATGTTTATTATCTTCTCCATTTACTAATTCAACAGAACCAGCAACATATGGCAAATAATAGGAAGTGGATTTCTTACCTCACTTTATCCATATTTAATAGCAGCAAAATGAATTGTAATGCTAACGATTACGGTATTTTATAACATTAAGAAGTAGATTAATACATACATGTACAAAAAAATACACACACAAATTATATATATATATATATATATATATATATATATATATATATATATATATATATATATATATATGTAATCATTATTATTATTATATGGTCTTGGTGGGGTATTTATCGATGTGCAAATTTTACCTAATCACCCACAAAGTAAATGGAGTCCGAAGGATTTGCCCAACAAAACATTCACTTTTATGCACATCGAAATTTTCTTTCATTAGACTTTTAATTGCATTAGAATACATAGCCCTATCTTTGCTAGCCTAGACTCGTCGATTGTTTTATACAGTGATACGAGGTAGAATGTCACTGCAGGTCATGCCAGTGATATACTGTTATGGTCAATATTTTAATATATAAAAAGTGTTTTTTGCGGTTAAACTAAGAATATTCCTTTTATTTTTGAAAATTACGCTTGCGTATGGCAGGTGTTGTTATAGCAACGTCGTTGTTACTTTCTACGCATTTCGATCTTTCAAAAGCAAAATCGTGTCTATTTTTTGTGGCATCCCTTGGTCGACATATGACCCTCACCCATAATAACCGCTGCTATAACAAGTTGTCGACGTGAAATGCAATAATTTCCGAAGATTGCGTTCTAAAGCCTGCCATATGCCTTCTTCGGCAAAAGGAATGACTGTTGGAGTGCAGGAAGGTTTGTGCAATTACAGTGTTTTAACTTTTAATGGTCGATTTTAAGCTGTGGATTGTCATTTATTATCGGAAATGATAGGAATGAGTAGGGGGGCATGTTGTCATTATTATTAGAGTGTAAGGCATTGATACAGATACAATTTCACATGAACTAATTTGGTAGCAATGAAGCAAAAGGAGTCTGCAGAATTTATCTTTTTTTCAAAAAAAAAATCCAGATCAGTACCACGTGGCCGTTTAATCTAATCAAAGCGTAGAAGACGTAGTCAATTTTAAGTTCGTTCTCACTCAAATCAATTAGCCGTAGTATGGTATTTGATGAGAATAATGGTAATAGTACAACACTAAGATAGTTATTACGTAGGATGATTGTCTCCAGGTCTTTGTTTTTCGAGAATATACACGAAATATCGTCCATAGTATGCGTTTTGTGCAATTGGTGTAGTATTTGAGAAATACTGTTGATGATCACTCCGGCGTTATCAATGACATGCGCACGTGTTGATTTTTCATTGGCACTGAGAAAATATGCTTAATATACGCGAAATGTCTTTTAATTTGTACGGATGATTTATGCAAACTTTAAAAACAACCTTGACCAGTAGTAGAAATAAAACATGTAATCTTTTCAAGCATCTCATTACAAATGTTGTAATATGAATGTAAACACTTAATTTTCAAATTAGCACTATTTCCTGTCATACTCTAATTGTTTAATATTAGCTGGAATTTTTTTGCAATTCTGAACGTCACTACAAACGTATAATGTGCTAAACATGAGGTGTACTTAACTTAGGCAATCATGCATTAATGTCTTTTGAAACTGTATGTACAAGAAATTAAACATCTCAAAGCAAGACTCTTGGGTGTGATTTATACAACACTTTTTACGAAACCTTTAAGGTTAAAGGGGTATGTAGAACTGAATTCAATACTTCTCTCAAGAAATAGGTAAATCTTAAAGGTATGCGTGTTGATTTCCAAAGCCAATAGGTATTTAACTTTGAAATGCTTAGTCACATGTATTTATAATTGAACAAATGTAATGAAATTGAAAACGATATGAGTTATTTAATAATAAAGCCATTCATGTTTCGCAAGGCATACGTTTGGATCCGAATTAATGAATGTTAAATGCATTATTCAAGATATATAATATTATAAAAAGTCAACCGAAATGTATGAAATGAAATTCTTACTTACTACCCTTTCTGTCACCCACACTCCTTGAAACTTTCGACAGTAATCCATTAATTCCTTTGATAAATACAATAAACAGACAGATCCTTAGATTTGCAGTGGGTATGTTATCACTAGTATTTCTAAATTGAATTAAGAAGCCATTAAATTTAGCCTGCCTTTAATGTTGTACTGACCAGTATAAATGGACCTGTAGACTTATATTACAGCTCTAAAAGGAGACTGTTCGAAGAATTTACATGCATCCAAACCTTATGCTGATAGTGGCACTGCACTCGCAAATATTCATAAAGCACGAGTTTTATCCAAAATAGATGACTACCATTTCGTTATAAAACGTTATTGTTGTTGTTGCTTGGGATTTACCTCAATTTGTCAGTGCAAGGTAGGCTATACATGATGGCCATTATAACCAATGGAGGAAGAACCCAGTAAAACCAGGTAAAAATCATCGACATACTTGCTTTCTTACGGACATATTCACACTGGATGTTCCTCTGCCATCATTTGACCCTGACACAAAAAATGAGCACATTCCATAACATTAAATACAAGTAATATGGAAATAGGGATTAATAGTAGAAATTACACTTAGAATAAGATAACAATGACCTATACCTAAAAGTATATAAGTATTAGGGCAAAGGGGACTAATTTTAGAAACTATACAAGTGCTAGTGCAACAAGGACTTGTAGTAGAAATTATGCCAATAATAAGGTAACTGTAACTAGCAATATAATTTATACCAGTATTTTGGCCAAAAAGGACTAATTTTAGAGATTCTAGATTCTACTAATTGTTCAACAAGGACTAGTAACAGAAATTATATCAGTATTAGGGCAAAGATGACTAGCACCAGAAATTATGCTAGTAATAGTTTCAAGCTATGATTTCAATTTGTATATACACTATGTTACTTTAGTTATTTAATAAGAACTGGGTTATACGTGGAATTACCTCAAGCATATAATTTACCGAACATTATGTGTACATTATGTGTACTTACCTTTGACAAGCATACACTAGTATCTCTTGAAAATGTCCGTAGACGAAATTATACCTCAGGTAGTTTCGATTGTGTACAGACAACACTATCTATGAAACCTGGCTCCAAACTTCCTTATTCAAGTACAAAGGAGTGCTTACATATATACCTAAAGTCAATATGGCATTGGTTTGCGAATACGACTGTCTCATTCAAATGTATAATAAATTATAAATTAAACTCTGAATACGAATATATTACAATAAATAATAAACACGTCGAATGATGACTGACATATCGAATTATTGGCTACAAATAGTAATATTGCCTTGCGAATACAAACCGGTGTAGGTGGACATAATCACATTGATATGATGTCTATGTAGAATATAGATTATACAATGATATTTCCACAAGCTATTTAGTTATCAAACATTGAAATATAATATCATATCGATAAAGATGCATTTTATTTACAAGTTTTATTATATTAATCACATTTTGACACTTTTAATGTCTTTAATTTCATCCGGTAACATAATTACTTCCTAAAATATGAAAACAATTTATCATGAATAGAGAAAATGTAAGCTGTTATATTTTTAAGTTGTAACTTTATATATGACACACATTAATCCTCAACTAATTGTGAATAAAACGTATCAATTAGAGCGTACGCTGATTTCATGATTTGTTTTGCAATATTCGAAGACAAATTTAGCAAACAATAGTGCGAAAGTATGTACTGGCAAGTTTACCTATTAAGAAATCAATGGGAATGAACGATATCTGCTGATATTATTTACTATTTCACAATTATTATACATATTAATGTTCACTAATACTTTAAATCTATGCAAAATGGTCATTAAAATAGATATTTTGTTCTTATTTCGTATTTAACATAAAACATATGAAGAAAGAAAGTATGATCATGATAACAGATGCGCAAATGAAGTGATCGGGATTCAAGATCACAAACAAGAATGTGTCACGTTCTGTATTGACTCCTAATCGGATTATTTGATGAGATTAAAAGATAACCATATTTACTTTATTGACACTAGCTTATTTGAACTGGTATGATAATAGATTGCTATATTGCATTAATTTGTAAGATTTAATAAATAAATAATTTGAAAAAATCAATCAATAAATAAAACAATACAATATTAATATTACATTATTTCAGAATTTAAACAAAAGTATTTGACATTTTTATGATTAAAGACTATAAAAATTCAGGATATTAATTTGTTATCAAGAACGTAACACTGTACAAATCAGAATTCATTGATGCAAAGGCCCCTTTGAATGTTATAAGAGGACCATACACTGTTCTACTTGGAGTTCCAATTGGTATGAAAGAAGGTTTGTATTGAATAGTTGACAATATTACAAACAATAAACTAAGAAATACTGTCGTCATATCCGAGGTTTGTGGTGACACAAGCATGCATAAAAGAATTCCGTATCAGTAATATTTAATTTGTGTTTCAGCTTCACGGACTTTAGTCGCTTCTTTCTGTTTCTGTGAGGTTGTGTCAGTGTATATATATATATATATATATATATATATATATATATATATATATATATATATATATATATATATATATACACGTCAATATCATTAATATTATATACGTATTTTGCCTATTCTGCGATGCATGAAATTCTTTACGACTTTATTCATATAACGCATACTATATATGGGCTCCGAGAAATTTGGAAATGTTTCTCTATCGATTATAAAAATGTCAATTGATGACATTTTTAAACATGTATAATTGTTCTTTCATAAACGAAGGACATTAATTTTCGTGAAGTTACACTTCAGGTATATGGATATACTATGGTATGAAACAATAATAAAACATCATATAACTCTTTACTAAAGTATTAAACAATTTGATTTATATATTGACCCCAAAGTCGTATCTGCGCAATATCATTTCATATCTGCAACACGAAGTCAGTATGCTGTGCAATTTTCCTTTCTTAGAAACCCTCCATTCATCATTTTTAATAGAGAAAGCCAATGATTGTACTTGGTAATTAATAATTTGACATAATTAGATATATACGCATGACTGGCGATTATATTCGCTAATTCATACATGATAACATGGCATAATTTCAATAACATTAATATGTCCATCTTCCAAAAAACATAGATAAAGAAATTATTGCTTAACCCGAATAAAGGTAATATGTGCACTTTAGCTCTTCCAGTATTTAAAACCGAATTCATTCTTTTCTCTCCACTGATAACAAAAGTCGGTTATGAATAAACTCTTTTCACAAACCCGCAATCACGATCATCACAAAAGTCAGGAGACACGATATATATATATATATATATATATATATATATATATATATATATATATATATATATATATATATATATATATATATATACATTGGGTAAGATTCTTCAATTTGGTACATATGCATTGTTTTGTTTATGTCACCGTTGAATAAATGCGCTAGCCAACTTGTTAAACATTGTCGTTTTGAAGAACTTTGGGATAAAGTGTATTGCAATATTTCCAGTTCCAGATATTATGGGGTAGGCTTCATTCCTTGATTCGTTTTAAATGCACATGGTTTGTTCTTCTCAAGCATCAAGTAAAAATATTTGATTGTTTCTTGCGTAATTAAACATAGGATGGGGAGGGGTGTGAATTTATTTTAGAATTAGACCATTTTATCAATATTTACCTAAAGATAATTTTATTTTAAACTAATATAATGAATATTCTATTTCGGCTCTAAAATCTCAGCAATAAGATGTTTTGCAAGATATGATCTTGGTTGATCCTCTTATTAGTTACTGTGAAAATAGTGACGGAATGGTCCATATCAACTACGTGATCATTTCCTTCATTATGTAGTCTTTAAACCTTTAAGAGGATTGAAATATCGGCAAGTGAATGATGCATTACGGACACATAAATGACCGTATCCCTCTACGATCGTTGAAGATCGGAAAAACCATTTATGGAAATCAACATTAGAATCGGTATAGACGTCTATGATAAATTAACATTATTTATACAACTATCAGAGCTTGACCTTTTAGCAATACGTATAGTGATCTGTTGGGTTTAGCGTATTCGGTTGGTACTGCCAACGGTGTGAATTTAAAATTGAAGATTTATGGATCCATGTGATACAATAACAGTGAAGGGGACAACAGTTATCTGCACACATTTGACTTAATAGCTAGACGAACAAACACACGCCCAAAAAAGGCATTCATCTAACATTTACAACTTAGTAATAAAGACACGGATAAATGCCTTCAAAGTGAAGCGAAGCAAGATTTAGGCGTGTGCCAAGATTATCGTGTTAATTAAAAGAGATATAATTTATGTATATTTGTCAAAGCAGTATAACTCTCATATTGTTCTGATACTTGAATGATTTATCGAAATAGCAAACCATGTTAGTTCTTCAGTTGTAAAAATGTCAAGATTGTTTGCATTTGTCAATAATACATGATTTAATTATTATTTGGTAGAGTGTGCCGAGTGAATATAACAAGTAAAATAATAGTATTGTGTCCTTAAAACTTCGAAAAAATACACTTACACTCACATTAAAGAATGTTCAAATACAAATTTCCGCGAGTCGACCAAGAGTTTGTTTATTTGTTTTTCCTGTTGCGTGGTGTTTCTTTGTTTTCATAAAATACTCCAAGCTATAGTATATCTATCTATCTATCTATCTATCTCTCTCTCTCTCTCTCTCTCTCTCTCTCTATATATATATATATATATATATATATATATATATATATACATACATACATCTGTGTGTGTGTATTCCTCAATATGACATTTACTCACTTCCTTATTTTATTTCTGTCTGAAGCAGAGTGTGGTTTAGAAAATTAAACCGGGGACTGGAGAGAAAAGTCAGGTACGCTTTACTCTTGTAAACGTGTACAAGATGTTGTGTCCGATAAAAGAATATAGAATGTTTATTTATTAAAATCTTTGCTACGACTACACGTAAAACTGGCCAATCCTTAAGATCCATATTTAAGCTAGTCACTAACCCTTTAATGTAGCAAAATATGTGCAACGTATGCATGTATAGGATGCAAACTCAATCTCTAAATCAAACGATGAAATTATGTACAAAGTAGTTTTCTCTTGAATGCATAGTTAAGCTTAGTCCCTGAATTGTACTTTGAAATAATTGACAACGTACTTAGCTCTTGGATGCAGTCAGCCTTAGTATTTAAATTGTAGGGTGAAATTTTGTAACACGTAGCAAGTTCATGGAAGCAAACTCAAGTCTCTACATTGTACTTTGAAATTGTTTACAACGTAGCTAGCTCCTGAATGCATAGTCAACCTTAGTATCTGGACTGTATGGTGAATATTTGTAAAACGAAGCAACTCAAGTTTCTAAATTGTACAGTATGTGTATGCCTTTTGTACCAATAAATAAAATGAAGGTAGCAGTACCACCATCGCTAGACAAGGGAATTAATTTTACTAATATTGTCTACTATCTCCACCACCACCACCACTACGAGAACATATGTTCTTACTACATGTATTAAAGCATTGTCGCTAGTAATATTATGACTTTTCATCTAAATACTACTCCTCCTGCTGCTACTAGTACTTCCACGACAATTTCATCTGTACTATTAGGCCTACTGCCGCTGCTGACGTTACCTATTTTTTATTGTCCTCATTATACGTCAGTCTCTTTCTGCTCCACTTATTACTACGAATTTTGCTTGATCTTTCTTTCTCATCCTCCTCCTACTTGACATCCACCCCCAAACATATTCAAAGAAACTATTGTTATAAAAATTACCGTTTCTGTTGATTTGTGTCACTAGGAAAGGACAATGGGAGGAATGGTAGAGCCGGGTTGTTCATATATAATGAATAGAAAACTGCAAAAGTTCAGAATATTACTCACGTTCTTTTTTTCAATCCCCATTTATTCGAAATATTAGAACTTAAAACCACTTCGTGATTTTGCTTGAAATGCAGTTGCTCGTTATCAGTGGATCGCTTTCATGTGATTCATTATCATAGCGAGTAAATGAACTATTCTCAAGTTTTCAATCTTTTTCGACCATTTGACACAACTTTATCACCTTTTAAATAGCTAAGCTGCAACAATTGATAAATTTATGTGTTTGTGTGATTTATGAGTCCTTAGCCGAGACATCAGAGACGTATAGGTCGGAAGAAAAAAATCTTGCTTATCAGCGTGATCTTTAAATCCCTATCACTGTCATCGGCGTATCTATCATAATATAAATTGCATAATATATGTGCTCTCTTTCTTAGATGTCTGATATCAATATATTTTAATGCAGTCAGAGAGGGAAGGGATGCTCAGTGGTCAAGGAGTATGACTTGTGATCAGAAATATGCTGGTTTTGAATTTCGCCATTAGATCACCCAAGACCAGCCAATGTAGTTGTTCTTGCCTTGGGAAATGTATGATATAAACTTCGTGTATAATAAAGCCGTCTACAATCTCACCTATGTAGTCCTTATTAGATAAAGCTGGGTAGTTTGTTCTTGGATTTAGGTCAAGAGACTCGTAAGCATGAATTTCTGTATAACTGTTTCATCTGCTACGTTCGGATTTAATAACAGTTTAGTCAAATGGCAAATAGAAAAGAAATATGAAGAACGGGATAACGTGTAGAATATGCAAAATGAAAAGACAACTGCTTGCAGCTCCATCTGTCTATTAAGGTTATCACACTATCTGACAACTGATCCGGCAATTCTAGGTGGTAATAAATCATTCTTGAAATTAGTTCAGTGTGAGGTTATTTGATTACTGGTTGATGAAACAAACTTAAGCTGCATATAAAGTTATAGAGAGTCGTACGATTGGTGTTAACATTGTTAATGGGCCCATATTATGCTAGGCTCACATTAACGTAACGACTCCATACTTGTAAATGTTGCGAAGGGTCCTCTCTTATAATAGGCCCATTATGATAGAAACCCTCTCCATTTTTGTGACTGTTGTAATGGGTCTTCTGTTAAGCGTCGTTCAATGCAACATAACTACTAAAGGCACCTTCACTACTTTCATAAAACTGCCATAGTTGGTTCACAAAGTAGGAAAAATTCCCTAAAGATTAACAAAGGCAAATTTCAATACACAGGTACGTATATTGGCAGGTTTCTTCTTAAATAGCTCTGATTCATACATCAATACATATTTTTGCTCGAAACATTTAAAGATATGTCAGTTGAACTAATAATACACTTTGATCACCAAGTCCCACTAACGTCACATGATTCCGTTCAGGTAAATATATATATTGCAATAAGAGTCCCTTATTCTAAGTGACTATTTTTATAAAGCGAATTTCTAACCATTGACATACCTGCGATTTTAAAAAATCACATGAATGATTTTTGACACGCTCACCAGACTACCAAAGAAGAGAAAACGACTTCTCCTTAGCAAACTTTGCTAATAAATTTACTTGTATTTCGATAGGTTCTGATTATGATAGGTATATGTTCTTAAATACACAATCTCCGCTAAAACATGCAATGATTCCTTTGTTACCATTGGTTACAACTTTCTAATGTCTGAATATGAATATATTTTGCATGGGTAGTACGGGGATGTTTTTGTTTATATTTCTACACCACAAACATAATTTCTAATACGCTTACACTTTGAAAAGCCACTGTAATATTTTAATTTCGAAATTATTTATACTCCCCACCCAATTTTCTCAGGTGCACAATCATAGACTTGCGATATTTGACTTTAAAAATTGTTCTTTTCGCTCATAGCTGAGATTATATATATTCTACCTAGGTGGTGCGCAATCCTGGTCCACCAAGATTGATTCAAACGAACATTGAACCTATATGAGATGGTTTCTGTAATCACTAATGTTTTCTCTTCGCCAGGAACCAAAATCGTGGAAACCTACCACAAAGATTGTTCTATGGGACGTCCATATGTCCTGTATTGAGTATGGTCACTGACGGCTCTGGAACACAAATTATAATCCGAATGATTTCGTTACCGTAGACAGGGTTGATGGTTACCCAGGGAGTTTCCTTGTGCGTGGCGAAGAAACTGACAAGAGTTTCAACACATGGTCTTATACCAGTTAACGTTGACGAGGCTGGTTCTGACTCGATGATAGTTTTGCGTTCCACTAGGATATTCATAAGGTTATCCCAGCGTGGTGAGGGAAACAATTCTGCGAGGATAAATGGGTTTCGATAATTGTCTTGAGGTTCATATTGGCCAAGAACTTAGGAAGAAAAATCATAGGGAACTTTACACTTAGTAGGGTAATGGACGGTAAATGAGTTAGTGACAGGCTTGTTATCTAAAAGACCGAGCTTTAATTTATTATAGCCGATACTATTGGCAGCGAAACGTTTATGACAGAAACACAAGTGTGTCACATGTTTCCTTGATAATCATGCATGCCGATGGTGACTATCCACAGTACGCCTATCCGATATCGTCCATGCTAATATACTCTGTATTCGATGTGTTATCCGTGATGAAAATATATTGCACGACGGCTGTCAGACATTATTATAGAAAAAAATATGTTCATGGAATATCGCTACCGGGCCTTTGCGTTTATAATATTTGGTTCCTGAAACCTTAAAATTCAAGTTCGGTGAGATTGCGGTCCCAGACGAGTATGTCGCACGTGACTCTTGGAGGATTATGCCGATATTCAAACTGTAGCTTCGAGTAACTTCGTTCTTCAAAGTGACTACATCAGCGGGAGGTCTTGCTACCTATTCTCATTATCGTTTGCGTTCTCGCATCAACATCTCCAGTGCATCTGATATAAAAGTCCATCGGCGAGTATACGGTTAAATCGCTCAACGGCAGCTTGATCGCGATGAACGTGTCCACGGTGAATTTTAATTCCAATTTGGTTCATCATTATGGTTACTTATAAAATATATTCTGATCCCGAAACCACCTGCAGCAGACTTGGCTAAAGTAATGGTCCTCGGGAGTATATATGGGTGAATGCGTCTGTGACCTCAGACAGTCTTTTGTAGCAACTGGTCACATCGAAACTGTAAATGCGTATTTTTATCTGCCGTTGTGTCGGCCCCATTGATTCATGGAAAGAGTATAGCTCTTCCGAGCATTGAAACTCTCCCTGCAAACACAAAATAAAATGTATATGACGCCATACATATCAGATCTAACTATCGACATTGACGAACCGGTGCTCAAGGATGAGTCATTTTGTGATTATCAGTATTACTCGCACGATGTCAGGGTGCCACACGATCGTGGCCGAACATATGATTGTAGTGAAGCGATGATGTGATATGAAAGCGAATTGGAATGCCACTGGAGTAAATGACTCCGCAACTTGAGCGGCTAAATGGTAAAGTTACACTAAATTTATCAATGTGGATGACCACGATAACACAGTCGCTTTCTGACGATCAGCGACTACTCATTTATATACAGGTTGGTGATCCCTCTACCCTGAGAAGGCTGACAATGACGACAGATAGAGCTGAACGTTCTGGAACGCATTAGGTAGCATACTATAGCAGTTCAATAATGTATTTCGATTCATACGGGTTTCCCCCGCCTCAGGAAGTTATCAGATAAGTACTGCGATTGAAAGCTTCACTGTTATCAAAGTTGCAAACACAAACAATCATAAACCCTCTGATATGCGAAAAGGTGTCACTGGAGGCGCTCGTTGATATCGTTAAGTCTAAATCCTGTATCAACATTGTTAGAACACATAGCGGATAGGCAAAATTTTCCGAACGTTGGAATGACAGCGCGACGCAATAAAACGGGTTGATAGAGTATAATTGCTGCTATTAATGGACGATCAAAGTTTGAAACCCGTGATGAATTATTGGCGTTAATACACATCGCCCGGGTGAACAAGGGTGTGATCTTGCTATTTCAAGACTAATTAGCAAAGATTAAAACATCAGCATTGCGGAAAGTAATTATATCACAAGGGTAGTTGAGACGTGCCGTGCGCTTGTCGAAAATGCCATGCGAGGTCGTGTTTCTCTCGCCGCAGACATAATGTATGGATAACTCAACGCGAACAATAAGACAATTAAACGTGACCCAGACTGTGAACATGATGTAGCTATAAAAAATGTATTGACGTTGCAGCTGTTAATACAACCAAATTTAACGAACATGCACACCTACGCAGAAACAAGCAAAGAGACCCTAGATGATTTTTTTTAAACGGGGGTGACTTGCAAATATTATTTTCCATAAAACTCGACGTTATTAACACGAAATTAACCAAGGTAGACAAAACAACCGTCCCGCATAGTATTAACGGCCACTTGGTGTGAGCGGCATAACAACTACATAGACAACAGGTGGAGCACAAGTAGGAGTAGCTCTGACTGGTGTACCGTTAATCGGTTTGGCAGTTACCGCCGGCGGTAAACTACTGTCAACTAAGTTCTGGATGACATTTCAAAGACACATCAAAATAAAGACAGCTGCAGCAGTGAGCCTGCAAAGGACCACACAACGGTATTTGGTGGCAACGCCTCTATGATCGCAGAAGAAGAACAACGTGTCTGGCCGAACTTTGAACTTTAAAAATGCAAATAATAAAACATGACAGTGAGCAGGCATGTGATCATAAATAATTTGTTTTCCCTTACCATAGCGTCCCCATGTTAAATCAATGACAAGTTGATATATTTTTCAGGGACTGTAACCGTACATAACTTATAACGTTTCCTAGCCATGTCGGTCCGCTTTAACTTGTATACTGTTAAATACACAAGCAAGCGGAACTAACTCCTCCACGTCTATGTCAGTAACCAACATAACCTGTTCAATATCCTTCACGTGTCTATCTTTTTACGATAACGTGCAACATACATTATTTGCTAACTGAGATATCGTGCCAAACGTCTCATCAATACTGGATATAATTAGCAACTCCTGTATCAACTTGTACTTGTTGTTGTTGCTGTTGTTGTTCGGTTTTAGCGCCATTTTTCAGCGCAGGATAGTCAATACATGGTGGCCAGTACAAATGGTGCAGGAAGAACCCGATACAACCGCAGAACGAACAACCGACCCAAGATAAGCTTCTGGCAAGCTTTCCCACATAACCGCATTAGTGAATCCGATACTCGAACAAACGAAGAAAAGATATGGCAGTGATCCGTAATGATGAGCGCTTTAGACCACTCGGCCACTAGGGTCCCCGTACCTGTTCTTCAGTTTAGATATTTCTTCAAAACCTGACCCAGATCAACGGTGTCCATTTTTTATAATGTATTCCTTTAATTAAACAATTTTGAACTTTTTTACACCTCAAATTCCTTGTATGTTTTTAAACGATTGCATAAAAATGAATGTAGTGTCCAGTTGCATACTTACTGATATTCCATGATATTACCGACATGCATGTCATAAATAAGATGTTGTATATAATATGTCTACGACCATCACCAACAAGTAACCGAGCAATGTTAATTATGCTGAGTAAAGGCACCAGAACAGGGGACTTGCGCAACACGACTCTGAAATACACCACACAAGCGTAGACAATGATCCGGCCTTCTTGAGTATGAAGTATGACCTTACATTGTACATACATTGTACATAATTAGCAGTACCAATATGGCAAAACATCTACCTGTGGACACTCTTACGTGTTTATGGAAGGCAGACGGTAGGCACCATGATATTCATGTTATATGTTTGTGAAACAACAGGCCGTAGTTTCCAGGGTAGATATGTTATTTCTTTGTGGAATAACATGATGTAGCCACTAATGTAGCCCTATTATTTGTTTGTGGAATAAAAGACCCTAAGCACTAAGATATTACTGTCATTGTTCGTGGAACAACATATTGTAGACACTAGGGTAGCCTTATTACATGTGTGTTGAACAAGAGACTGTAGGCACTAGGGTAGCACTGTTGTTTTTGGAACATGTCCTAGGCTCCAGAGTAAGCTATTACTTGTTTGTAGAACCACAGACTGTATTAACTAGGGTGGCATTATTATTCGCTTGTATAACTATAGGATTTATTGGCTAGGGTAACCATATTCATTTTTTGCGAAAACACAGTTGTATGCACTAGCGCTGTAACAAAAGCGCGCAAGACAAAAGCGCGCAGACATAAACGTGCGTGACAAAAAGCGCAAAGACAACTCCTCACCATGATACAGAACCAGACAAATACGAGCAATACAAAATCGCGCATATATACAAAGATAAGGTTGAGAAGACATTAGAAAAGATTAACTGAGAAGACAATACAAAAATGTAGACTGGGAAGACAATACGAACACGTAAATTGTACGGTCTTCTTTACAATGTAACTGTGTGGAAAGAACAAGATCACTACAAATTTAAATTTGAGAGATTTCGTTCGGGCATCAGAAAATCAGAGGCATCTAAATCAAAGTACGTTCATCTTAATTGCCGTCTCCAAGCTTTGGCCCCAGCATATGGAACAGGTTCGTTAGAAGATTGCTTGCGAGGAATAGCACATAACATTAACAACTAACATTTCTACTCATCAATTATAAATAAATCTGGCTAATTTTGAACAATATTCTCCTTTCTTCAATGTTTTAATAAGTAAATACTAGCTGTGTTGACACTTCACAACATGTGAATATAGAGCGCCCGCCGTGTATAGAGTAATAAACATTCTAAGTAAATAAACAAACGTTTTAAGCAAATTTATGTTTTATTTATTTAATGCATTATATTGTAAGAATATTTTTTCACACGTGGGTAGCTCTTTTACTTGTTTAAGGAACAATAAGTTGTAGGCACTGCGGTGGTAGAACTAGAGAAGACCTTTTAATAGTTTGTTGAACAACAGCCTATATGCACTAGGTTAGCCGATTACTTGTTTATGGAAAAATGTGTTATTGGCACAATTACAGTTATATCGGTATCATATAGAATAACAAGCTGCAAGCACTATTCAGACCTTATGTATTCTGTTTTGTGGAAACACACAATGCAGACACCAGGGTAACCATATTACTTGCTTGAGAAACAACAAACTGTAAGATAGACCTATTATTTATTCGTGAAACAGCAGTCCATATGCACTAGGATATATTTATTACTTGTATAACAAGTCTGTATAACAACAGACTGTGGGCACTAGTGTAGTTATATCTTTGGCTTCTCTAAGTATAGGCCGTATTAACTATGATATATATATATATATATATATATATATATATATATATATATATATATATATATATATATATATATATATAACTTGTTTGTGCAACCACATGCTTTAACACTAGTAGCACTATTGTTGGCTTAGAGCACCACAGACTGTCTCCATTGTAGCCCTACTACTTGTTGGCGGAACACCAGGGTGTAGGCGCTACAGTAGCCTCATTACCCCTTTTAGAACAACATACTGTAGGTTTTAGGGTAATGTTCTTACTTGTTTGCGAAACAAGAGGCTGCAGGCACCAGCGTAGCAGTATTGTATGTGGAACAGCAGGTTGTAGGCATTAGGGTAGCCATATCACGTGTCTGTTGAACTGCAAGTGATATGGTACCATATTAAAATATTACTCAGTTGAAGAGAGAAAGGCTGTATGCGCATTGGTAGCTGTAATACTCGCTTGTGAAACTACAAGCTGCATGCACTTGGGTAATCGTATTGCTTGTTTGTAGAACAATACGATACATCGGCTTGAGTGACTCTGTCACTCTCTCGTAGAGTCGTCCAAACTTCTTTTTTGGGAGTGATTGTTCTACATTGGACGGAGCAATCGACAAGAACATGACAACTCATTCTGTGTCCAGATATTAATATAAAAAAGTCAAACAAATAATCAACAAAAGCTCTCAACCTTTTTAATAGAGAGGACAATACTGAAAGATTTTACACCAGTTTCATTATATACGTACAACACTGATCTGGCAAATTGAAAACGTCCCACAATACCAACTGTGTGCACATAACTGACCAAGTTTCACGTTGAAACATGATTTAGAGAAGGAACCAAGGTGATGTTTATTTGTGTATACACCTGAATCTATATGTATTGACTATATCAGTAGAATTTGAAATGAACTCATCTGTTGTAAAATAGTTGCAAAAATTACAATGCAATAAATACATGTTGTGATCTGCTGGAAGTGGTGTTTTGTTATCGTATTATATGCAGTTTTTAATTAATGCGAGCGAACTATTAATTACCCCGAACTAAACTTACCATTTCGCACCTGGAAATATTAATTGCTGCGCTTGAATTAATGGTTTTAAATATATATTCTTGTCATTAATGCAAGAGGGAAAGGGGTCGCACTAAAGCTCCATTTTATTAGTGAACGCCCTATTAGCAAATTACACAAAAACGAACACTTTAAGGGGCGGCATTAAGATCAAAGGCAACCAACACGAAATCGATATCATCCAGATGATTATGAAACGCCGACCAAAGTGCAGGTAACACGTAATGTGTTAGTGTTGTAGGCAATAATTACATAAGCACTTTCATATATGCATGCTAACCGGATTTCATTATAGTTTGATATTTCCATCCATATATCTGAACAAACCTCTATAATGACATGAAAAAGAAGTGGACTAAGAAAGAGTAGAATGTAGAAATGCAAACTACAGTCAAAATACGGCCTAGATGTTGATAGTTTTTTCGACGGTGTGATCTTAGATTGTACATCCAATAATAGCTACAAATACAGGACAAGATATAATCTATCATTACGAAGAAATTCAAAACCAAACAGGAACTATAATTCGGAAACTACAGAATGTAATCAGAGATTATATGCATGTATAGTCCTACTACATTATATTGGATATGATAGGTGATATGTATTTATAGTGTTTCTACAGTACGTTGAATGTGATATGTGATATGCAGTTGTACTGCTTATATCCTATGCTGAGAACGAATTGACTTTGTCATGGCTAAATATTTAAGAGTTAATGACAAATATGTTCTGGAATATGGACGGCCTACACAGACTTTAAAGAGTGCACTCCAGGATAGGATATAAGGTCTTCACACACTTTAAGGTTGTGCGGGTAAATGACCAACTTGGATGCATCATTAGTCAATTAGATAATGTGCATGACTCAACCAGAGTTGTTGTGTCCAATTCAAGATTTGATGCATGGCCTGCACATACTTTATAATGTGCAATCCACGATAGGAAAAATGACGTGCACTTACATTACAGTGTGCAATCCAGCATAGGGTGAATGAACTACACATACTATAATGTGTAATCCAGGTTATACGGCCTACACGCACTTTGCAATGTGTAATACAGGTCAGAGTCTATAACCTGCCCAGACTTTATAGTGAGTAATCCAGAATATGGAACATGGCCTACGGAAACTTTACATTGTACAATCCAAGAAAATTACATTGGCATATACAGACTTTACAGTGAGGATATGATGTATGCCCTATACAGACTCTAATGTGTGAAATCCAAGATAATGTCATTGGCTACACACACTTTACAGTGTGCATACTGTGATAGGGTTTACGACCTAAACATACTACATATTGTGTAACCTAGGATAGTATGCATGGTTTTCTCACACTTTATAGTGTGCAATTTAGCGGGATAATGGCCTACGCAAATGATACAATAGTTGCCGTGGATAGGCTTTATGACGTACACAATGTACGATCTGGGATTTTGTGTAAGGCCTACATGGACCTAACAGTGTATTACTCAGGATAGATTGTATGGCTTACACAAGACTTACAGTGTGCAATCCGAGATATGGTATATCTGTAGGCCACATTGACCATGCGACATATGCCTTAAGCATGTTACACAGCATGCAATGGAAAAAGGGTATATGACCTAGAAAGATTTTACAGTGCTCAAACAATGATAGGGTGCACTACCAACACATAAATTACAGTGTGCAATGCAAGAGCGGATGTATCACCTACACAGACCTTACATTGTGCAATCAAACATATGGTGGATTGCCTACATAGATTTTAAGGTGGCAATGCTGATAGTATGCATGGTCTTCACACACTTTAACGTTTGTAATCCTACCAGAACACAATAAATGGCTTATACAGAATTTACAGTGTATAATGCAAAATAGGGAGTATGGCTACATAGACTTTACGGTGTGTAATCCTGTATAGGGTGTTTGGTCTACGTAGACTTTGGTATGTGTACTCCGGGATAGAGTATATGGTCCGCAAAGACCTTATGGTGCGCAATCCAGCATATGACGCATGGTCAATGTGTTTTAGTGTGCAATCCGGGATAGGGTCCTCGGTCTACGCAGATTTTACAGTTTGCTTTCCAGCATAGGGTGAACAGACTTTACAGGGTGCAATTCTGGAGAGATTTTATGGCCTACACATGTTGTATGGTGTGTAAGCTAGGATAGGGTGCGTGTCTAACAGACCATAAGGTGTTCAATAAACGACAGAGTGCATATCATGCACGTACCTTACAGTATGAAACCGTGGTGTAAGAAGGATGACTTACATAGACGCTACAGTGTGCAATCCAGGATATGATATGTGGTCATCAAGCACTTTAAAGTGTGCAATTCAGAGAGTGCATGTTATATACATATTTCACAGTGGTCAATTCTGATAGAGTGCATGACGTACACATAATTTACAGTGTACAATCTGAGACAGGGTTTATGTCCTACACGAACTTTAAAGTGTGCTATCCAGGATAGGATATATTGTCTACAAAGACTTTGCAATGGGAAAGCCTGGATTTGTTATAGAAAGTGAACATAATTTATTGCGTGCCATCAAGGATAGGGTGCATGGCATCCACATAATTTACAGTGTGTAATTCAAGATAGGAAGTGTAGCCTATGCAGTCGTTACAGTGTGCACACTACTACAGAGTGTGTGACTTACAAATACGCAGGCTTTACACAGTGATATCAACAATAGGATGCTTGTCCTACACAGATTGTCACGTTGTGAAGACAGCCCTCATTTATACAACTTACCAAGGGTGAAGAATGTCGCCACGACCTTGGCGAATGCCCTTTGTTGCGCAAGATTTCGGCTTCAATCGGCACTGGAGTGAACAAAGCTGCGGCTATCTTCAAAGAGATGAAGTAACTAGTAAAACGGGAATAGTTTGTCATTCACACCCTAGACGTGGAAGAAAGAAATTTGACATGTGCGTGAGAAACTAGGCAGACTACAGTTCAAAGAGTCTCCAGTATCAAATCAGGGCTGAGTTAGGGAAATATAGGCAGGGCACCTATGCGAAGAAGACCCAAATTATACAGGTCATTTTACGATTACGTCAGAACTCGCCAGGATTTTAACCAACGCAGAGGTCTAATAAGTGAGGAAGTGAACTCTAATAGGCGTTCTCCGAATGCCTGATATTTGTAAAAGAGAGAGCGGGAATTTAGACTTGAAAAGCTTCTTAAAGAGAAGCTTTCGGTGCTGTTTGGAATTGTTTGGGTTGAACTAAGTGCCACTCAAAGGCGGCAAAGTCGGAAGAAGTTGTTGTAGAGGTCACGGGACAGGATATAATAAAGGAAGCAGAAGTTTGAAGGCAGGCCGGATAACGGAAGTGGATAGGCGAAGGACATAGTCTAGGGACGGAAGGGGTACTGGAGTAATAGTCAAGGAAAAGGAAATAATACAGATGAATACAGTAGCAGGGACAGGTTTAAACACTCTCGCGTTGCACATCAGATGATGAAATAGGCAGATTAAATTTGATCGACCGAGTCGAGAAACTGTGGAAATTTACTTATGATGTTGGACAGTTTGATCTGTTATTAAATTGTTATTCCTCACATTATTTTATTGTATATTATCCACCTAAACAGTCGGCAGTGTTGATTGGGAGCTCGTAGCTATATATACCTCTATTTTAAAATAATTAAGTTGTAGCTTCTCCTACGTTATTAGCAAAAATATCCTTGGAGACAACGTTACGAAGACAATAAAGTGTTTAATACACGATACGATGTACTCACATGCTTACCTACCATGTAAAAGCTTGGGGAATTTATATAACATACATTGATAATACCTGTATAAGTTATGCTAAAACTTTGCTTAATATTTTCCTAAATAAGTTTATTTTTATGAAAATACCAAATTTGTTTCCCTTTGGCCTTAACATGCTTAATCAGTTAAACGACTATTGGTACCACATTTCCATAGTAAACTTATGAAAATACCATGACATTAAACACTCCAATTATTTGAAATTTCTAATAAACGTATAAAAACACTATGACACTCAAACTCTGATAAGATGACATTTTTAAATATTGATGATGAAACCATAAATAACGAGTCCTCAATAGATAATATTGACATATTGTGGACTATTTAACAAAGGGAAGTAATCACACGAAGTTGGCTGACTTGCTAAGAGTTATAACCCATTTTTAATCGGAAAAATAACTTTGACAAATAATTAATATTGAGTTTCATAAGATTTTGTTTCAGAAACTAGGTTATATAGACTGGAATCGATCTGATTTCATAACAGAAAGAGTTGAGAAGCAATGTTTCTAGCAGAAGAGTTGGCGATAAGCCGGCTGACTCACAGGAAGAGTTAGTATCCCTGAATAAAATCAGTTTCACAAAGGAAGGATTAGACTGTCCAAGTCGCCATGTTCAGCTCTCGATCCTAAACCTACAACTGTGTGATGCATTACAATAATTTTGTCACTGTATCATCTGCTGTCACATAATATAATTATTTTAGCTACTTAGATGATGAATTGTTTTGTGAATAGTTTCATGCATTTCCCATTTGTAAGCTTTGCTCTTAAAAGTAACTCTTACAGTTCATTTTTGTATTAACAACGATAAAAAAACTTGTTCATGCTTTATGAATGTCTACCTTTAGGCTTCATTTAAGATGATATTCTCTGAATTACACGACATTATGCATCAGACCTTCACATGGCATTGCTGCAATATGACACATATACACCATATAGCCTGACAAACTCTAGCCATTGTGATATCCCTGTAGGCCACAAATACGCTACTCAGCCAGAACTAGAGATATATGTTGACTACCAAATAGGGCAAAAGTACACTACTCAGCCTGACAAATTCAACCCATTTTATACCACATTACCACTAAACTAGTTGCTGATTTCGACTGAATGTTTCAAATGTACTAGAGGACTATGTCATCAATAAACATATAAAGACCAGTGACTACTAACTATTGAATGCGGCGAATTTACAGGAGCAATCAACCTTGACCAAACTTAGACCCGTGGATTACTAACGCTTTTTTGATGTGGCAAATGTACCAGACCAATAAGCGTTGACGACATCGTTTCCTACTGGCAACTGAATGCGGTGAATAAACTGCAAAAATCTGCGTTGAAAAGATGAATTAAGACCGGTGTTGCTACCTACGATTAAACGTGATAGATTTATCGGAGCAATATGTCTGTGAACAACAACTTATAAACAGATACTGGTTACCAAAGATTGAAAGCCGTGAATTTGGAGGAGCAATATGCATTGACAAAACTTGAACAAACCAACGGCAACAAGATATTTTTGAATGTGGCAAATTTACGGAGCCTTGACCTGTGGTTTATTATAAACTGAATCCGGCGAGATTCTAGAGCAATATACATTGATTTCAGAATATAATCGACATAGTTGACCATACGGTGCTTATTAAGAACGTTTCTTCAAACTCAGCTACTTGATTCAAATTACATTTCGCTTAGTTACCACGCTGCTTGAACGACTGAAATACTTAACATTTCGGTCATGCTCAGTTATGTCCCTCAAGGATCTATGTTAAGGACGCTTCATTTTATTCCGTATATCAATGACATACCGTTCTATTGAATCCAATATCCGTTCACTGCACTTTGTGCAGAGTAGTTGATAGCACATTCATCGGGTAGGTCTCTCATTTCCACTGGATCCGAAATTCAGCGCGATCTCAACAATGTATTTACCTGGTGTAATCTTATCACAATGTATAGCAATACATTTATTATTGCAGATTAATATCCATATAAACAACCCAATGATTTAAACGTTACTTAAATATGTAACATACTTTTTAAATTAAAACGTAAAATAGACAAAACTATACCAATTTCCGTTTTTATTTACGGAAATAATTAAGTCTCGAAAAGTGGAATAGTATAATTAGCATGTTTACCAGAGAGGAAAATACATTTTTATAACTAATTCAAGATGTCTTATAACTAATTGTTGCAAAATATTTAAACAAACAGATCATTTCTAAGTTTATCATTTTATATCAAATATGAGAACAATATCTATTTATACGGAGATTTTGTTTCAAGTTTTATCTCGCTGCTGTGAATACAAACATTTAAAACTTGAGATATGGGATGCAAAAAAGTCGTGCTATCTTTCGTGTTCCACCACTGATCTAGGAACCTACTTTTGTCAATGTTGTACCACGTTCTACACAAAGACAGATCACAAATGCATAATTGCGTGAGATATTGTGTCATTGATATCATCGTATTGTCACAAAGCCATCGTATGTTTTTTTTTTAAATTTTTAGCAAAGGGCAAGAATTGATTTGAGTCATCAAATATCTGATTACTTGTTCCCACTATCATGCATTTTTTCTCTAATGTCCAGCCGACATAATACCTGGATCAATGTGCGATGATACTTGAAACACGTTCATGTCCATTCCGGACTGTTTTTGATAACGTTCAGCGTTTATGACTTAATATCACTCGCATAGGCCCCAAAATATAAGAGATGTAACATTTGACTTTACCTACTTATACTGATCGTGCATTCCTTTAGCAATGGGTTTCCAACCTGAATATTATAGCAAACGCCACTATCTGTGTTGCCAATGTAGGTCCTCAGAGTCTGATAATGACAGGCAATCGGTTTCAATAGCAACTCCACGCTTAAGTAACACAACGCAATCGACCTATAACGTTTACTACATATATTGGGCGTAATAGTAGCCATATTGGATATCAGATCAGCAGCATTTTAGTTAGAACCAACTAGACATTATACAAAGTCTCTTAGTGAAAACCCCGTGTTGATATAGACATCCAATCAGAAGAAGTAGCAATAACAAGGTTTCAATGATTGCTGTCATTTGGGCCATACTGGCGGTCAGACTGGCACCTTTGTATCAAGAACCAACTTGCCAGTAGCACAATTCTTTTAATGAAAACCAAATCTTGATCTGACCATTCATTCAGAAGTAACATTAACAATAATTTCAAGATGGTCAATGGCAGCCATATTGATGGTACCATTTTCATTAGGGACCACCTAGATGTCATGTGAAAACAAAATGGAGATACGACCATCCATTTAGGAATAGTGATAACAATATTTTTAAGATGGCCATTGTGGTCGTCATACTGGATGTCAGAGTAGCACCCTTTTCGTAGACCCTGAGATAAATGGGGTTGTAAAGTTTCATGTCAATCCTATAAATAGTTTAAGAGAAGCTGCAACAACAAACTTGTGTTAACACACACAAACAATAGACGAGTGAACTCAGTCAACATACCATCCAAAATTACTTCTAGTATATGACCAGTAAAGCTAAGAAATCAACTACATAATACACGAACCTATTAGTTTAAGAATAGATTTAATTATTTTACAAACACATTTATCTTAAAATAAAATAAAACATCTAATTGAAAGTACTCTCCCCCCACTACTGGCTGGTTCCTTGCTGTAAAGTTCAAAGATGGTCACAAATACCCAACAGCCAAACCATACCATCTTTCATGAAATTGTGCATAAACATTTTTATTACTAATGCGATCATTACTTTGCAAAGTAAAAGTTCAGTTAAAAACAGTAATAATCAAATGTTAAACGGACGAAGATGTGTATGTAAACAACATATAAAAAATAGCGGGGGCCAGTCAGTATGTGCATATAGGAGACATCTTTTAAATACAATTTCATATGGTAATTGAAGGTACTTGTAATTCCTCCTGGACATTCATCATATGTGATATCATCAATTATGCGATCAACTGAAGTTCCTAGTATTATGCATGCTTAATTGTGAAATGGATATATGAGGTAGATACGATTGTATTTACTATATAATAGCTAGCCTACAGTATTGTATGTCAGTTTGGTTCTGGCTTCATCTAAATCAAATTGCTTCTTGTTCATACTATTTTGCCTGCTTTGTTCAGTCTGTACTGTATTACGCATAAGCTGATAACGTTACATATATGCCTTTTATTGTGCCCCTAATTGCTAAGTCATGAGGTTGCCTGGGCTAAAAATAAATATGCTGCTACACGCATGTCTGTTATTACATGGCTTCATATTTTGTTACTTGCTTTAAAGAAATATCCTTGGTAAAACTTCCATAACTACTCCCAAATGGAGGTGAAAGAGGTTTTGGCTTGAAAGGTTATTATTTCCTGTTTGATTTGAGCTGTTCATATTAATGTTTTGATAAAAAGGTATTTGTACACCCATGCATTGCAGAAACCAGCCAGAACCAGTCTGCTTGATACTGGAACTGTTCCTGCAGTTACTGCAACCAGTGCAATGGCAGATTAATGGGATTAAAGCTAACAACAGCAACAATAACAACACAACAAGATGTTAATGTATTACTTGCTGTTGTAATCTGGACCTAAACTCAGATGTGGGATTTTGTTTAGGTACTTGTATGATGAGTAATAAAAGGATCTAATGTTGTCCATGGAGCCTTTATAGTCTTTGATTACAAAGTGGCACTCCTTTGGCGAAGGTGAGATAGAAAATAAAACCTGACCAAATAACTACTTACTCACTATCACTTGAGTAAGTATTTTGATTTTTTTTTAATTGCTACGTTGTTGTTCAATGCATTTCAAGTTCCTGTTTGATGCATCATAATTGGTCTGTCCCTTGCTTACGTTTACACTAGTAACACTGGCTAAACATATTAAGTGGCACCTACGATCAACATCAAGAATGTTAAGAGAAACTGTATAAAGCAAGACACAGATGGTAATGAACATCAACACGGCGTATATTGATTAAGCAATGAGAACTAGTGGTCAGTTATCTGACAATGAAAATATATAGGCAGCGCTACCACTACTGGTCTAGTATGTTTTGGTATTGATCATGGAATTAAAACTTGGTTTATTAACAATTTGTCAGTTGAGAGGAGAACTAAAGAAAATAAACGCGGTGATTTCGGGATGAAAGAATGAGCCGCTTTGAAAGGTTTGCATGTTAAAATGCATCTTTTAAGACATGTTAAACGATGCTATTAATGAAAGCTAAAGCAGACATTTTTTCAGAAAAGGGTCACTTATTAAGTTATTTTACAATCCAAATGTGGTTATGTGGTCGAGAACAATTACCATTATACCACGGCCAAGAGACTAATTTGTAAAGAAAGTGTAATTCTGTCTCCGTAAAATGAAATATTAAAGATTTTAGACACATTTGTACTCTTCGAACATGCAGTTGTGTCATGTTTACTTCAGAAGGACTTCAAAGTTACACCGGCTGAACAGTTTACATAAAAGTGAATGTATTTTCCCACTATGCTCCTTTTTACTTTTCAATTTTTATATTGATGTACAGATTAGTCTTGCAATCATATATAACACATTATATTGATATCAAATATTTACTGAGTTTTGTTTAAATTTTACATGTTTGGCTAGACCTATTGTTCTCTCAAAATGTACTCTTTAATTATTTATTGTTATATCTTTTAAAACTACCCAGGCACACTGTACACATATTCGGCATAATTCAAGAAATGTTAACCTGATAATTCAGTCTAGTAAGCGTTTTGGCAAACATGAAAGTCAATGGACAAAACAAACACAACCAAGTCATCCTAATCATTTAATGTTGTCACAAATGTAAAGTCCCCAACTATTGAACGTGGGTGCAAAAATGAGGTGGTCACTGTACACAGGTACATGGAGAACTTTGTGAATTCAGTATAACCCTACGGACTTGGGGTCTCCAAAGATTTTCCATTTCTGGTTGCGTCACCATATGATTTTGTAAATATAAATCACACTGTGGAAGGTCTGCCGTTTTATTCAAGGGATTAAATAATGTCACTGCTCTCTGTGCCATATTCGAAGCTTTAAAGTAGACATATATTTCCCCAGAGGGAGAGTCACTCCTTGATGAAAACCATGAATATCTTCTTCTAATTCAATTTTAACTTTCTTGCACTGGTGCACAAAAATGCATTTTTTGTGTACCGCACCTATTGAACATTGGCGCAAACATAAAGTGGTCACTGTATAGAGGTACATGGAGGAATTTGTGAATTGAGAACATCCCTACGGAATTGTGGACTCCAAAGATCTTCCGATTCTGGTTGCGTCACCAGATGGTTTTGTAAATATAACTCACAATGTGGAAGGTATGTCCATATTAGTCACAGGATTAAATAATGCCACCACTCTCTGTGCCATATTCGAAGCTTAAACATAGACATTTGTGTCCCCAGAGGAAGAGTCGCTTCATGATGAAAACCATGACTGTAGTTTTTTCAAATTCAAGGATAACCATTTTGCACTGGTGCAAAGAAATGTTTTGTGTGTGTAGTCTATAACCTTCAAGTAATGGGCATCAAGTACACTGACTTTTATAGGAATGAAGCTGAAATGGTGAAAGAGCTTAATTTGTTTAAAAATCCCATTTAAAATTGGAGCTCCTTGAAAAACATTTGTATAAGACGTATTTGAAATGAACGATTATCATTGCATCTATAGCCAATATAATCCTTTTTATTTCCAGCATATCCTTTTCAAAACCATGACAGCAAGCAAATAATATAATATACAGATATATTGGATAAATAACATTTAATGCATGTTTTGAAACAAAACCAGTTCTAAAATTACAGCACATAAAACAAACGAAAGTTATTTCTGATGGCAATTTCGACTCCGTACTAGTCAAGGGATTTGTTAACAATTATGTTTGGACTAGACATACCATTCTTTAAAATACTTTTACTACTTATTTGCATGTCATTTAATACTATTCAGGCACACAGAAACACATATTCTACATAATAAAGAAATGTTAACTTCATAATTCAATCTATGAAGTGTTTTCTTTGTTTATGATCGAAGGTAACTACAAAGGTAATTAATGGACCAGTAGCGGTGGTGCCACCTAGGTAGTAACTTCCTACTATCTACCACTGGACAAAGGCTGACATGAGGACTTGGACGAAAACATTGCTTTACCTGAAATAGGTTGAGATCTGGAAAAATACAATTTAATAAGATTTCATTGATTTCTTTTCATATTTGAAGTACAGCAGTTATAACGATGTGCGACAAATAATAGTTTTAAAAAGGGCAATGTTGAGCACATGGAAACTGGAGTCAGATCTTGTGATTTTTTTGTATACAAAAGGTCACCAGCCCTGGGTAAGTGACTGAAAAATGTTTCTATGGGCACTGATACCCCTAATACAACTGAATTTGGCATCTCTAGACAGCCATCACATTTCAACCAACTGAAGTATATGCAAACGGAACTTGCAAATGTGTGTGTGTGTGTGTGTGTGTGTGTGTGTGTGTGTGTGATTCACATTTTCAATGTAGCTTTAACATTTTTGTAATATCGCTATGACGTATGCAGTGTGGCAGTTTATAGTGATGTATAGCAATGGGCCATCATGCCACAGACAATAGGATCATGTCCCACCCACTCATATTCTCCTGACACCAGGCCGACCAGTCCAAACACTAACCTCTTAACGCTGAACGAAAAGCGAGGCAGCTGTAATTACCATTTATATAAGTCTTTAGTACTGCTTGGGTTCAAACCCACTACCTCCAGCATCCGAGGCAGATAATCTAACCATTTAGGCCACTTGAGCAATCTCCATCATAAAACATAATTGAGAGTATGCATAGTCAGACTAGCAAGTATACTTTAAACTATGGAGAAGTGACAATACGGGAAGCCGAATGTGAAAGATATTCCTGAAAACTTCGCATCTAGTTACCCTGTCAGCCAATCAGGGAACATGCTACTCAACACTGTTTATTTTGTAAGAAAGAACCATAATACATCAATATCAGGGTGTACACCTTACATTGTATTATTGTGATTAAGTGTGAAAAAGTCCCACTACTTACAACTAAAACTGTACTGCCATTTTTCTGACATATGAGAAACCCTACAACTCCTGGCAGCAATGAAACATTCATTGATTACAATTTACTGAAAAATTATACATTTCAACCCATGATATTTAGGTGTAGGATAAAATCCCCACAAAGAAATGAAGAATATGATATAATCCCCACTGCCAGAACAAGTGTTTTAACGTTTTAAACCGTCAGAAATATTCTAGCCTATTTTATGATGGGATAGGGAAAAATAAGAAACCGGAAATATCAATATTTAATTTAATTATGGGACTTCATGTTAGTACAATAATACGGAGGCTCAGAATGTATGTACTTCACAAAATAATTGTCAGATACAGTACACTCAATTCATAGTCTATTTATATGCTAGGAATGCTCTATTTTCAATGGATATGGTATATTTAAAAAATGCAAATGTTAAAGAACAGCTGAAGGATTTAATGCAATGAATTAAAAGTGTGTGTAATGATGCTTATAAAAGTGAGGTGAAAAATACACTTGCGTGCAATAAGTCCTTATATCATTAGACATCTTAATCTCCTTATCTGTTATATTTACTATCTAACATATAACACGCACACAATATTTAATGTATCTACTCAATGTAGGCCCACACTAAGCTTCAGAATCAAATGATCGTTGACGACACAAAAAGGTGTGTATTTGCGTTGGTTAAAAAAAAGTTTCAAACGGGAAAAACTTATACTGGCGGAGGGATTTATGTCCTGTCTTTTATTTTTATGGGGTGAAAGGTGGGTGTTGTCCTGGGGGTATTTTATCTGTACCCGATATTATTTATAAGTAAACTACCCTAGCAACGATACGAGACACACCCCACCCCTGTAACGGTGTGGCATTTTGCACATCTCCAGCACCTAAAAAAACATGTAGATCAAATCAAACGCCAATCTTTAATCTTCAGTATGCACTTTATCAAAGAATGATGCAAGTCACTATGAGCAATTTTGACCCAGTTTGCAACAGGAGTTATTGACGGAATAAAGCAACAGTCACAGTCAGTCAAACGGTATGATCAACCAACCTCTTGAATACTTGAATATTCTTCCTACTTACTACACTGCTAGATCCACGTTACGTCTATGAATCTTTGCATTACATTTGCAGTAATGACAATGCGCTATCTGAAAGGCAACTGCAAACCCGCGAATATTTTTGAAACGGATTTTTTGTAAGATGACTAGGCCAATACATAAGAATGAGCATCACCATCGAAGGTATCGCATAGGAGATTAAACCTAGAAGTGGGCAAAATATCTGGCTAATAAGTGGGGATATGGTATTTCATTATTTATGCTAACGGTTCAATACGTAAAAGAGATGATGATCACACATATACTTCGAATCTATTTTAGTGATATAAACATACACGTTACCAACAAAGATATAAGTAGTATATATGATATCGCCGAAAGGTTGCACCGTGAATATATATATATATATAATTGCAATGTAAACATCTATAATTTCTTTTACATAAAGTTTATTTATAAATAAGTTTTAACCTTATTACTATCTCAATTATACACACACACACACACACACACACACACACACACACATATATATATATATATATATATATATATATATATATTGGATAATACAATTTTATTTTTTCACAGAAAAAGTAGAAAATCATGTCAGACGTTTGGGCGACACTAGTTATATCCTATAGGCGACCAGGGTCGCATAAAGCATTCTCGTATGTCGACCAAAGGTAGCATTTTGCCCAAATAAAAGGAGTAATATTTTATAAATAAGTGGATGTATTCAGAGTTTTAATGTTACTAATCATCTTGGTTATGCTCATCCATTCTCAGTTGTTAGTGGTTAAAGTGCGTCCATATACTATATTTGACAACAAATCGTCTGATATTTAGTGTATACGTGGCTGATGAAAAAATGAATGATGTGTTCCAACTTGGATTGATAATTTATTTAAGTCTGCAAGAACATAAGTTCAGGAATGGATAAGAGTTTGATATGAAGCAGAATAATTTTGCATTAACCAAACCAAACTCCGTGTGAAAGTATTCCATTGCTCTTCATAAGACATCCATCCATCAACAGCTGACTGTTGCCGTTCTTGAAAGCATATTTCTGATCCCGTTTTGATAAGAGTACGAATATAAACCCATATCACCAAGATCTTGCATTCAATAAAAGCAAAGTCCACTCAGATTGTTGTAGTTATTTTATATCTGATTGGGTTAACCAGTTACTACACTGTGGGACTAGTGTCTGATTTGACTTTTTCTGATATCCTAACATCTAGCTAATTTTTCCATTTCAATTTTAACAAGCAATGCAGATTTAGGGACCAACCATTTATACAGGTAGATGGCAGTTTTGTGGTTTTCTTTCATAAGCCTGCATTATTTTTTAAACACAGTCCCTTCCCCATCTCCGATGAGGAAAACGTATGTTGCTTAGTGGCAGTTTGAATATGAAATTGTATTTAGATTAAAACACAATATAGAAAATGGTTGGCAATGAATTGCATTAATTTTATTTTATATGTAAAATTACTAATACTTAGTTGTACTTTCTGGGAAATAGGGAGTAAATTGGTTATTAGCGGTTTTTTAGGTCGTGTACTGATGATAAACATAATAGCGTTATATATATCCCAGCTTTGTGAAGTAGTAAACAGTTAAGTTGCACAATCAGACAAGTTATATCTTGTCCACTTTTTCATCGTGTGTTTAAACCTTTAACATGGTTTCAATTTTTTACACTAATTGTTATTCTTATAACACTAAGAAAATATATCATTTCTGAAATCAGCAGATCTGTGTTACTTTTCAGTTTCCGTATGCCAGTTTGTGGGTCAGCCATTTAACGGGTGTTGTATGGTTAGAACTTTGCAGATTTTCTTATTAAAGCATTCTGGGAGCCTAACATTATTTCTGAATAAAATGACAACAATACATTTCCCCCTGCCTCTTTCCTGAAAAATAAACAGGTCATTTTCATAGTGCCATTTTGAGTAGGAGACAGTATTTAGATTAAAACTTCATGGTGAAAATGGCTGGCAGAGAAATGAATCACTTTTATGAGTATGTTGCATTCTAAATTACTGCAAAAGTTATTGTTTCGTTTTGTGGGAAAAAAATTGTTAAATGATTATAAGATTCTGTGCAGCTTGAATCATTCCTTTAAACTTTTTTATCAAATAACTGAACGTGTTACGACGATGGATGTTTCTTCTGTCTTTTGAAAGATGGGGATCAATCCATGGCATTTTATTTAGCAAACAAGAAATGTGATGCTGAAAAATTAAAGTGCAGAAATTAGCTTTAAGAGAAACAATAAATAATATAAAGATTTAAGATGCACAATGTGAAGAAAAAAAAACATGTTAGTAGTTTATCATGGGTCAGTATATGTTCTTGGGGTTCTCTTGGGTTTTTCCTCCATCAAATATTCTACCAACCATGTGTATACTAGTATGTGCTGAAATATGGCATTAAACCCATAATACCAACAATCACTACCAGTCATCGTCCGAGCGAGCGTATGAGAGAGGTCTGACCATTAACACAGTAATACTCATCTTATACTACTAGACAAAGCTTTAGACATGCATTTATCAAAATGTATTTTTCGGACACCCATGCTTTCAATATGTCTACATCAGCTAAATGAATGATCATATCAATATAGGGTTTTCATTAAAATACTTTGATATGATGCCTCGTTGGCCCTAAATAAAAATGTTTCCAATCTAACATGGGATTTTCACCAAATGACTTCTTATGATGTTTAGTTCATTCGTACTTAAAATAGCACCAGTTTTACATCCAATGTGGCTGTTACATCGGCCATCAACCGCTCTGGTGGTCTAAGTAGTTAGAGCATCAGCCATGGATGTGGGAGGTCGTGGGGTTTTATCCCTGGCCGGGTTATAACAAAGACTAATACAAATGGTACTAACAGCTGCCCCGGAGTAGGATATGATGTTAAATGCCTGAGGCATAATGCCTAAGTGTTAGATATCACTATAAACTGCCGCAATGCATACCTTGTTAGGATATGACTTACAAAACTTAAAAGCAACGTTAAAAATCAAAATCACCCGACCACCCATCACACATTGGCCATCTTGAAAATCTCGTTTCCACTTCATCTTTCCAATGGATATCCATATTGCCAATCAAATCCGATGATGATGTTTGATTCTAAATATGTGACAAAATGAAGTAATTTGCCTGGCAGTGTATAATGTGTAGTATGACTCTTGTTACAGTAGAATTTGTATTGAACGACCACCCCTTCTGACAACGAATAATGGTCTCTTAAGACAGGTGGTCTCTCATAGCAGTGGTCTCTCAAAACATGTTTTACTGTATTAATTTATAATCTGGGAAAATGAAGATGCCTACAAATGTATGTACGTTTATCTCCTTGAATGTGTTCTGTCAAAATGCAAACATTAAACGTAACAATTAAAGCTTCTGTAAGACTCACATTATAAAGACACGGAGTCAGTTTTGCTATGCTAGTGCTAAAATGCTGACAAGTCGGTTGACTATAGTGTGTTGCTTTAATGTCACTTTAAAGTTTACTGCAGTTAAGTTGTAGGTCAGATTGCAGCCACTGCATTGCAGATTCAGTCTCTTCCAGAATGGTTAATTGGTTCTGATACTAGTCTGATACCGGCCCATACGAAACAGTTGGTTGTTCTTAGCTCAGATTTGAGCACTTTGCAGATTAAATTAGTCATTCAGCGACTGATTCATTTTAACACAAACCTGTAACTTGGGAGTGGGATAATAATGTGCAGGGAAAACGAACTTAAGATATGATTCGTTATCACAGGAATGTACGATTCTGTATTATTGGCTTTTGTTGGTTTAGTCGATTTATTTGTATTGCAGTGCTATGAGGGGCTCAGTTGGATGACCTGATAATGTAGAGAAAATGTTGTCTTCAAGAGCTGTGAAATAATGCGTTCATGTAAAATGTATATATGAAATAACTATTACATCCATCTGCCTCAAACTGCTTTAGCTCAGGTGTTTAACATTGTTTCATGCCTTTCAACATTCTCTGTCCTAATGGTCTTTGTTTAATTGTGCTAACAAGGTTTTCATCAGAAAGTCAGAAAATATGTAATAACAACTTCTTACATATTAGTACAATAGTTTGCAAATCTAATCAGTGCATCTACTTATGCCTATGGTATAGTATTAAGCTTGACTTGGGTTAGTTTTTCTTACCGGGTTTTTTTGGGGGGTTCATCATCCACCAATTATGATTGCTGCAATGTATAGTCAATCTTGAGCTAAGAAATGGCATGAAGCCTAAAACAACAGCATTTCCTAAAACGCTATAGGAATACATAGCTAATTTTAATAAATATTTCACAATTCTTGTAATCACTATACTCTTAGCAGGAATCCTGGCAATAACGTGTACTTTTTATTAGAGCACAATGGGACTAGATTGGTACTGCATTCCAACAAACAAATTAATATTCAGCACTATACATGCAATATGAAAAGATAACAAATGTAGAAATAGAGCTGTTTTTCTTTAAGTTCAATGTTTCACAATATACCTTGAGCGCAGAGCTAAATTCTTTATCATGGCGTTTGACTTTAAGCCTGACATGACGGGTATAAGATAAATGAACTTTATTAACACAATTTCAGTATATAACCACATTCTAAGTTTGCTTAAACATATACGTACCATCGTTTGGGACAAACAACATAATATTAGTGATATCTTTCAAGGCATTCCTATATATGTCCGTAAACTGGGTTAAATTATATCAATATGTCAATACTTATTTGTGTTGCCATGGTTACAAGCCAAAACAGCTAAAAATCTACAGCAAGACCAGTGACATTGGAATCTGAGATGGTGCTAATATTAATAATTTAAAAAGAAATGATATTTAGTACTGTGTATTATATTTTATTTTCAGCCATAAGAGCATCAGTACAATGCCTGCTGGCGTATGCATCCTTACTATCACTGATGTCAGATAACAGAATTGCTTGAAGCAACTGCCATTCACGCATGATACGTTATCAGGTTCAAAATGCCCAAGCTTGAAATGGTATCCAGGTTGACTATACGATGTTTCTCGCAAATAAAAGTAATTATTTGAAAATACATTCACTGTGAGTGCAAATGATAATCTTTTCGCTAGCATGGGTTACAAACGTAGTAAAGCAAGTTATTGTTATGTACACTATTTACCCTGTACATATCAATGCCTGTTTGCATTATTTATGATTACATATGACAAGCAAATACAAGCCCGGGTGATTAATCAACACAACTGGCAGCGAGCAATTAACTCGTTGCTTAAACTTACTGACAGGACATCAAATACAACATTTATTTTATTACAAAGCAAGCCAAGCCCGGATTCTGACTATGGATTCATTTTAAGGTGCCAATTGGTTGAAAGCCCCTCTTCCACACATATAAATGTTGTCATTTTAAGAGTGGATAAAAAAGGACACGATGCGATAGCTGGGCGGCAAGTTCAAAGGACTTCGACTAGCTGCTGAGTGGTGGGACAATGTGCTGATATTTACAGCGACTGAGTTCAAAGGCAGAAAGACCAGGAGGTGTACACGTGGTCATTATTAAAGAACATCAAATGAACAAATTTAGCTTTCATTGTGTTCATTACTTAGTGTAGCAATATAAGTAGTGTGTATGACTTTGACATCAAGACACACTGGGACTTAGACAAAATGCCGTTTGCAGATTTGGATACGTATTCTTGGGTTAGACAGCAAGTTTACGAAGATTTTATGAGATTTAGAAGAGTGCTAAAGTTACTAGAACTGATAGTTTGAATGGAACATTAGCCAAGTATAAGAAAGTTTGTGATGCCTGGCTTAGTTTTTTAAATAAGTCCTTTCCTTGGATTGACAAAACTCAGTTTCACTCTAATGAACAGATAAAAGCAAAATATCAGTGATGCAAATAATTTGGAAAACTAAACTCAATGACGACAACTGGTTCTTCTCATCTGGACATTTAGTCACTTCAGGTATGCTGATGAGACTGCATCTTTTGCTGGTGGGACTCTTATTTTTAACAAAATATGAATATTGGACTCCTAGTTTTAAAATCCTAACGATAATTCTGGACTATGCACATATGTAAGTGCTGGACTTTATTCATGCAATTAATAACACTAAACCTTAACAATTATAATGTGTCTTTCAAAACTAAAAGATGCTGAGCATATATAAATATTTTCTTCATCCCTAGTTATTACATTCTATGTGAAGTCAAACTAGCTGTTCATGCCATAGTTTTTATATACAGTACATATAACTTGTAGTCACACATTATTTTGGAATTACCTAGAACATATAGCAGCAAGTTATTTTGGAACTCCCCAGAACATATAGCGACAAGTTATTTTGGAAATGCCCAGAACATTTAGCAAAAAGTAATTTTTGAAATACCCACGTCACTCTAGAATGGACAATAAAAGGCAGTGAATCTCTCTCTCTCTCTCTCTCTCTCTCTTTCAATCAGTATGTATGTTTGCATTATGAAGTGGACAAAAGGTAAGTGAAATATTTTCTTAAATTATTTGTGCTGATTGTTACGCAGATAGTTAAATTTTTGCATAGTTGTATAATTAATTTATGATAACACACAACAATAAATAATTCGTAACAAACGAAATAACTACTGAATTACTCTGCCGGAGTGAACTTAGCTTGACAGAGTTATCCCCTTTCGACAATACTGTAAAGTTGTAGTGTTATACCAATGATACAAGTCCCAGATTAATAAATTGACTAATGTGTCATGATACTTTACTCGATATAAAGATGTATTACATACAATGTGACTGGGGAAACATCCTTAATTATATACAATTACACGCGACAGTGGAACTTTCCCTACCGACGATATAAGCTTCAGCTTAATCAAACAATGAATATAATGACAAAACAATTAAATAACAAATTGATAATATGATCGTGATAATTACTGAATTACTCTGCCATAAATAGCTTAGCTTAACAGTTATCTCTGAACAATAATGGAAAGTTTAGTTTTTTTTGAAAATGCTGATCGGGTAATATTATCTGCGACATGTTTTACCAAATGCACTAAAATATCAAACTATTTGTCAGCTGCGTTCTTTGAGGGAAATATCATTTCCTCACTACTTTCTGTATTTACAAACTTAATATCTCTTGCAATTTTTGAATGTTTGCCAGTACTTCCAAATCGGCTGTTCTGGCTCTGTGGAACAATTCTTAAATTGCTCAAATTATTATCGATTTGATATGATCGATCACAAGACCGTCTTCCATTATCCCTCGGACACATTTGTAGACGAAACTATGACTGGAATAATGTTTATTCTCCTTAGTATTAATTTGGAGACAACCAGTATTAGTGACATTTCCAACTGATTTTTATGGCCGACAGTGTCTGGTTACACCATTACAAGATGCTTCGTAATTTTCGATGATAGGATGTTTGAAAAATTTGTATTGATCCATTTATATATGATATCGTTTATCTAAATAATAATTTGTCTAAATCATTACTTTGAAAATGTTTCCTGATAGTCTTTATTATCAGTGTTATTTTTCCTTTTAATATCTTTTGAGCTCTGTATTTTTTACCTCCATATTGCACCAATAACTGCGTGTTCCCACTAATTCCAATACCACACTGCAGACACTGGTTCGTCCTAGACTTCCATTACGAACGCTTTGTGAATGGTTTCCACATACTTCGATAACACAAGCTTTGTTGCAGTGAGTTCTATAGCCTATCATTAACCACCTGCATTTGATATTTGTTTGAATATATATATATATATATATATATATATATATATATATATATATATATATATATATATATATACATATATATATATATATATATATATATATATATACATATATGTATATATATATATACTTGTTTTAATTATAATATGAACGAATTGACAGAGATTAAAATTAAGCCATCTAAAGATAAATTTAATCTAGACGGAATATCCCCTGACTTATCGATGTGAACTCTAGTCGATCTGACGAATAATAATAATATTATTGACGCCAAGGAAGAATTTCGCAAAGATGGCACATCTTATGTGTGGTCAACATTTAAAATTATATGCAACACCAATGGTGTCGATGCTACGATGAACGACAAACGAGCAGCAACAATTATTAATTATCATGCCATGCGAAGATATTTTTCCATTGTAAAATTTACTGTATTAGCAGAAGAAACATAAATATTTGGATTATCAATGACAAACGTGACCCTGTCCATCATAATGAAAACGATATGCTATATTAAGTAAAAATTGCAAATAAGAAATGCCGACTGGTATTGACAAAACGTATTATGAAAGAACGTATCCTGTGACAGCGTTTGTTTATGGAATTTATCCGATAAATGATAAACCCAGCATTTAAAATCTGAAGCCAATGAAATTTTCAAAAATAAATTGTGTAGCCAAATGAGCAACGGAACATTTTACAAACGCGATATATGGAAATGTTTTAACGGATAAATGATGTAAAATAATAAATGAGTGGGGAGAAATCGTTAAAGGTACTGGAGCATCTGTCAGAGACGTCGCTGAATTAAGAAAGGAACTAAACTTGCCAATAACATTAAGAACAAGAACCGCAGAGATTTTGTACGAATCCAAATATAAATCAAAAGGAGCTTCGATTGAAATTATTGAACATAATGCGCATGCATGAACAAATGCAGTAATAATATCTCCATAAAATCGATTGGTCAAATTATATAAAGGATATATATTTGATTTTATTAACGAAATAAGTAATACCGATCCTGCATCTGTATGGTTATTTCAGAGTTCTGATGATGGAAATTATGGTCAGTTCGTATGACCTAATGGTGTTATTTATCGCACAGAATCTCTCCACGAAGAAATGAAAAATCTTGTGTTGAAATATAATGAAATGATGTGGAACAATTACTGAGTAATCGTTTTACAGTTCCGTCAGTCGCAGCTCATTTTGCAAGAGAGGAAAAATTTGAGGAAACCAACTCGGTTTAATTTTCTCACGGTAGATTATGGAATACTGAATAAGATTATAGAGATGTTATTTCAGTTGATATGGTTGCATGCTATCAGGGAAATTTCTTGGTATGGGAAAGTGTTCTAAGTATTTTGAGCGATTTGGTTATCCCACACATGAAATGACCAGAGTATTGCTAAACGGACCATTACTAGATTTTTACTTGACTGGATTCGCTTGTATCGAGTCATTTAAGTTTCCTAAAGGTCTCCATCCGATCTGTTATGTTTGGTTAGGTAGGTATTTTTCAGAACAAAGCTCGACACCAGCAGACTATTACGGTATATACTCGATGTAAAAATGCAATTATTGTTAACAGTAAGTGAAGCATTTAAATCATATCGTGCACATAAAGACGTTTGTTACCACAACAAAAGAAATAGTATGATGATGAAAATCCTGATATCACTAAGAAAATACAATCGCAAAACATCTTAGCAGCAAAATAATCGGTAAATTTAAACAAGGAGGATCATATGTCATAAACAACATTGTACAAGATTAATTATAGATGATGCTGAGTTAGATTTTATAACTGACGATACAACGAATAAAAATACGTTTTTAAGTCGAGAAATAGCTTTCTTGCCAAATGGAACTAATTTAGGTACAATTGAAAGTTATATGGATGGTGAGTAACTGCAATATACTCATTTAAGATCTTCAATGCTTGTGTATATTTCAATTAATGTATTATAGATGTTAAATAGATTTCATGACACAGCGGTTTGAGTTACTACGGATTCAATTTATATTATTTTTATATATTCAGGATTGCTAGAACAACTACATATCGGCACTTATGCATCATGGGGTGAATGTAGAATAAAAATATACCTAATTATTCTGAATCCGCTGATGTTTCGATTAAAGATATTTATTACAAAAATAATCAAATATTGAAATTGTCATCAGTGCCGTCAGTCTATGATCCTGTAGCCAGACATAAAACAGTTTACCTCAATGGGCTTGGAGATTGTGGCAAAACAAATCGCATGATCGAATTATTTCGAAATTTTGATATGGTCATTTTAACCCCTACACACAGACTCGCAAGAGAAATGAGAGAAAGAAATACTAAATCATGCACTTATCATAACAAAAACTTTCGATGGAAGGGATATAAATGGACCCCTAAACAAATGGAAGAGAAATATATTCCAAGGATTATTGTTTTGGGATGAAGATTAGAGATGTTACAATGTCTTTAAATTTTTTAATGAAAATGCAAACTAATTAAATGAAGATGGCGATGACATTATTAATTGTATAACTGATACTGATGAAGCACCCCCCATAGATGAATTAGATGGCTTTATTATTAATTTATTTGTGTATGATGATGTTATGATTGACAAACAAACAAATCCAGCAAGAATATTTTCTAGTCAGGCATACAAATACAGATGTGATTTATGTTACTCACCAATATACACAAATACCAGAAGTGATCAAAGATAACCGTAATATTTTAGTTGTGCTGAATGAAGCTGATACACATACGCTACGAAATATTCACCAGACTTGATGTAGCATAGACATGGATATATTTAAATTTAGAAACTTCTTTACGCGAGCACAGTCGACCCCACATGGATTTATAACAATAAATTTACATGATCCCTGATCAAGATATCGTGTTGGTCTTGACAAAATATTTGGATGAGACTGAAAATTATAGCAGCAGAGGCGCGACCGCATTTAAACAACCGGTGGGTAAGCAAAAACAAAGATACACATTTAGAAAAACACTAACGGCAAAAATAAAGTAAACCAAAAATTATCCCACCCCACCCCAAGACTCTAGGAGAGAAATTCTCGGCAATGTTAGAGACTTTGTTTTAGCGTTAGTGACCTTATTTGTTAATATGTTTTGTATGAGGTTTTATTTTTCAAAAATGACGTTTAGCAAAAGGTATGTTCGCATCCTCTGCTTCTCAGAGTAAGTGTTAACCTCACTAACAAGTAATTTATTTATTTATGAGTTTCTCCTTTGGCTAGATCATCCATCTCAAACGAGGGAGGCTACAGGCTTGATCCCTCAGCTAAGTGATACCAAAGAATTATAAAAACGTATACTACCATATATATTCGCTTATAAACCCATTCGTGTATAAGACGACCCCCAAACTGAACGGGCATAAACACTAAAGCGTGCATGACCCGCAAATAAGCCTAGCTATAATTCTGAGACATCTCAAGATGCACGCTGTAAGTTCTAAATGCATTTATTTAGGCAAACTTATATTTAAAAAAGTTACATGTATACTTATCTAGAGGTTGGTGTACATAATTATTAAAAATAGCATAAACTTGTTTGAAAAGTAATTTATTTAATTTTATGTTTACTTATTGTTTCTGCCTAATTTAGATTTGTGCATAATTTGATCGAACGATGACAGGAATTTAGCAATCGCGAGTTGATGTAATACTACCTCTCCCTTTTGACTTGGCTATTGTATGTTTATCCATTGGACAATTTATATCACTGCACTGGTAATTAGGTTTTTACTTTGCTCTGAAATTGTAAATACCTTACTCATTAAAAGGTAATCTCAGCATGACAACACAATGAACAAACAATACGGTTTTATTCAATGCCCCCAATTAGGCTACTGAACGTATTTACATTATGGCACCACCACGTGTACATTGTACGTTCAATTACACGCTGAATTAAGTACATCCCTTGGAGTCGAATCATGGGCACCACTGCGCTAAACTTTAATGATATCTCCAAAATACAATAATACAGTTTTAGAAATAATGCTTCGAAAAGTATGCTCATACCGTAAAAGCTGAGTTGCAGTTTGCTTTGATGTAAGCAACCTTATACCACACCCATCAGCTTTCACGCCGGGAAGGAAAAAACCTCTCAACTTTTGGGGTCGCTCCACACTACCTTTCGATTTCATAGTATCTTCCAATTTTTGCAAGAGAACTCCTGATTATTACATTATGTCTTTGATTTTCATTTCTTCTAAACAAGTAAAGTCCTACATGTTCTGTTGTATCACCTATGAATTATTGATGTGACAAAATACTTACTTTGCTATAAAGAATTCGCTTCTTCATTAAATAGAATGTTAAGTTAAAACATTATTCACATAAATTATTGAATTTGTTACCTCTACTATAATACATATTTTTTAAAATCCAGAACAAAAAATAAATCACATCAAATAAAATGATCCACAATTAATTTCAATCCCGTGAAGCACGTGGCGTTTTGATAACATATATACCAATGTTAATTACCATTGCAAAATTAAGAGGAGGATTGAAAATACATATCAAGCAGCAAATGTGTCCTCAAAATATCAATTCAGAATACATATTTTATAACAAACAATACTAAATGCTTTATGATTTGACAATAAACGAATAAGGTTGGATATGCAACAAGGGGAAATTAGTTGCCACATGTATGGTACCATGAGGTTGGCTATTTTGGTACCTTAAGTTCAACGAAATTGGGAATTCTTTATTTGCCAATCAAGTGCTGGTGCTTTCGTAGCACACAATAGTGTAGAACGTGTTTTCCTTAAATTACTATGAAGGGTCAGTCATTTTCGCAAAAACAGTTGTATGGATAAGGATTAAATTTTAATTAGTCATGCTGGTTTTCTTGCTTGTTTATTTAAGACTAATCTTTACCTATTGTGCAGAGTGAACACAGCTGACCAGAATATGAAAATAGGGTATGTCACAGGGAGAACGGGAGAGCATTTTTGCAAATTGCACGCATATTAGATCAGGAAGATCAATCAATATTTTGTGAAAACAATGTTTTAATGAAAAACCTCCCGATTTCAGGTACCCAATCTCTATTTTTTTATTCAGTCTCCCTACTTGGCTTCTGAAACGTTCATAGTATGCATTACACAACCGTTTTACAAAAGTACGGTAATCGTGCTAATATTATGGAATAAAAGGCAATGTACTAGTATAGTTACCAGTCAAAATTCCCTTTTATAACACGCCAATTTCAGGATATTAATGATTAACTGCCCGGTACTGCTGTCGCAAAATGAAAGACAAATTTACCGACTATCAACATAGGAGATACCGAAACATCAAGTTTTCCATTTTGTGGAAAGTTGTGATGTTTGTTCAGCTAAAACAAGAAGCTAAAATTGATTTATGTTCATCTTTGTTGATCTATATGAGAAATGTAGCCTTTATTATTGCCACTCTTCATGAACATGTAAATTATGATGGTTATGTGCCAATTAAATGTGCTTACCTTTTTAGAAATATTACCTCAATTTGTAGGATCGCTTATATCATTGAACATGAGTAACTCGTGAGCGCATGATTCAACGTAAATGAAACACCCGTTAAGAACTAGCTGAAATGTTATCTGGAAGAATGTAATTTGGTCGAAACAATGAATAAAATAAAATCTGCATCTAACATGTTTGGGAATAAGTAAGGATTTAAGTGACGCTATGCACGCTTTACACTGTGTAAGTACTGTACATGATAGTTCAACATGGTCTCCCCGGTAAACTCAAATGGCCCGCAAATTATGAAGTCTATATTTACCTTTATTTAATTTCGTGTTGTAGAAATCAGAAAATATTCACATGCAAATTAACAACAAAATCAGTCATAGTACTTTATAATAGTTTAATAATTGTCGGATCGCTTTCTTACATGTCTATGTCTTAAGACACGGAAAAATTATCGTTTCGTGTCTCAAGATTTACAGCAATTAAATTAGTCAACAAAAAGACCTAAAACTGTCAAGTTTAGACATTGGCCCACGGATAAGCCGACCCCTTTCTTCCAGGCCTTTATTTTTTCCCAAATTATTCGGCTTATACACGAGTATATATGGTAACAGTTGCCTTACTAGGCGCTCAGCATTAAAAGGTTGGTGTTAGGACTGGTTGGCCTGGCATCAGGCTAATGTGACTGGGTTGAACATTATGTTATACATCTGCGGCATGATGCCCCAGTGCTATGCATCACTATAAACTGCCCCGCTGCAGACATTGTATTGATATGTATGACTGAAAAATTGTTAAAGCTGCGTTAAAAATCCTAATGACACACACAACAATTGTTGAGTTTTTTTAATCCTTATGTGCATTTTTGCATTGGTCATTCCACCACAATGATTTGAATTAATGATTGTTGTACGGTTTAATGCCATTTTTCAGCACAAGATAAGCAATACATGGGAGACAGTATAAATGGCAGAGGAAGAACCCAGGACAACCCCGGAAGGAACCACTGACCCTCGAGAACCTACTGGCAAGCTTTCTCACATACCAACATTGCCGAGCCCAAGACTCGAACCCACACAGACAAAGGTGAGACGGCAGTGATATGTAATGGTGAGCACTTTCGAACACTCAGCCACTCGGGGCCCCTTGTTGAAGCTATGTTCAAAATCCAAATCACATACACAACAGTTACTTCCTTATTTGTATAAATCAACCAATTTGCATATCTCAAATCTTTACCACTTTCTTTTGATGTGGTAAATCAATACTTTTTTGTGAAGTTATAAATTTTAAATGGTTTACATTTTATTAATTACACAAACTCCGTAACTTACGCAAGATGCTTAATTTCCCTTGTCTCTGAGCATTATCACAAACTTGACATGGTCAACTGAATATATTAACTAAATAATTTCATTAGCCAGCATAATGTATTATATGTTATAAGGCACAATATTATCCTAGTAATTGTGTACATTATCATCACCAATTAAATGATTAAATTCAATTTAAAATTATATCAACATTATTAAATGTTACAAGTGATTAGTTCAAAACTTTAGTAACACCAATTAAATGATTAAATTCAATTTAAAATAATATTTCATTATTAAATGTTACAAGTGATTAGTTCAAAACTTTAGTAACATAATACTAGTTGATAGTTTACTTGTATGTCCACATCCTTGTCTTCATAAATTCAGTTCCGTATTATACGTTTTCAATGTTATATCTTTGCATTTCAGTAGTTCTATCCATTTCAATTCAAGTCAGTGTTACATTAACACATTTCAATACTGATATCCATCCTAGCATTTCATCTTTTCACATCAATGTCTTAAATGGATGAAATCTTTAGAAAACTCAACAGTTCTAGTACAAAAAATACTGACTGCTTTTCTGTAATTTTACATCATTTTCATAGCTGAATTTTTCAATGCAGGATTATATGTTTTGTTTTACAAATGTTTATGGTTTCACTGATGTATGTGCATGTGTTCCAGGCTTGATACTTTGAAATTTAAAATAACTTAATTATTTAGTGTCAAGCCAGACTCTTCATATCATGTATATACTGTATATATTGTATATAACATATAGAAGGCCTCAAGGTTGACTAATTCTGTAACTAACTGAGTTACCTACTCTAAATAAAGTCTTTATTATTATTATTATTATTATTACTATTATTATTATCTTAATTCAATTTAGTATTATGTTTATTTGTTTTTTTGGGGGGTTCTAATGACATTTGTCAGCACATGATAGGCTACAAATGGCAGCCAGTATATCTGCTGTAAGAACCCAGAAAAATCCTGCAAGGAACCACCTACTCATGGGAAGCTGCTGGCATGCTTTCTAGTATACCCATGCTGGTAGAGCCGGTGACTCGGGCCCACACAAACAAAAGTGAGATATCTGTGATCAGTAAATGCAATTGCATTTGACCACTGGGCTTATATGGTGTTTATTTTAGCCATGACCTTTCGTGACATTATTATATACCATCTCATCAATAAATACAGTAATAAACTACTGGCCATCATATAATGACTGGATTATGACCGTATGTGAGATTTGTATATACGGACCTGTCACATAGTGATAATATTTTGGCCATTGTATAAAGACTTGACCATGACCTTATATGAGATTATAGCCCAGTCAATATAGTAATATTTAAGTTTTGCATATCAAAAATGTCTTGCTGGGGATTATTCACTGAAAGAGCTACACATGCCACAAATATGTAGAAAAACAGATCACTATATTCAATTATAAGTTAAGACATGTATACTGCAAACTGTATAATTATGAAAAAAATTAAAGCTTTTTTGGAAATATGGATACAATTATTACTAGAGTAAGTTTCTTATTTCACTAATTAGTTGCTGGTGAGTGCTTGCTGAAACGTCACATAAAAGGACAGAAAGGCATAATAAGCCATATATTCTGTCACTTCTACGATACATACATCAATGTATTATTGGTTTCATACAATTCAGTATTCTACTTGGTGCAAAAAATACAGATTTTAAATCCTAAATAATGTGTTACTATAATTGACTCGTTGTTAGTAACACAGCAAATTGCCGTTGGATATGGGTCAACGCTTGAAAAAAAATCAAGTACACATCCTTCAGGGGACAACATATGAATGTTACCAGAATTCGTTCCTAAAACAAAAATGCTTCCAGCTTTGGATACAGCAACTCCTGATGGCCCTTGAAGATCACCTGATCTGTATACAAATAGGACTTTACCACTTATGTCGAAGCCATGAAGTGAATCGCTGGTTGGCACAGTGACATACACTTTTGTCTTCGACTCATTTACTGCAATGTAACAGTTCCCATGACCAGATTCAAACTGGTGAAAAAACTTTTCTTCTCCCTTTCTGCTGATTAATCCCCAGAAACAGGTCTTTAAATCAGAATCCCCTGTTATGGCAATATGTCCATTCCCAGCAGCACACACACCAGTACAGATATGTCTGGTACATATTGTTCTTACTGGACTAACTATATTATTCCTCACTGACAGTATTTGGATATCCTTGCCCCCGGTAGTTACGGCTACTTCCTCCTCATCTGCCACACATATGCCAAAACATTTACCTTTCACTGAGTAACTTGTAATGATGTTATAAGATGCATTTAGTACGATGCACTTTCCTGCAAAATGCTCAGCCAGTATCAGCCGATCTCCTGGGAGACTTGCGACACCAGTAATCCATGCAACGTCCTCACCAACTTTTATGTTTTGATGATGCGCCTCTGGCACAAAAACTTTTTTTCTTCATTTGTTTGTCACAAGTTTTCCATTATCAGATGAAAGCACTGACAAAATTGACTCCACATGAGAAGAAAGCTTCATTTGTACAGAGGTTGAATCAATCATTTCATACTTTAATCTGATCTGGTTGTAGTACGTCCCCAACTGTGACCTCATTCTTTCAGCAGTAAGAAACTTCTGTACATCTGTTCCGAATTTGTTAACTGTTTCTAAGTTAATGCAAGAATTTTTGACAGCTTGAATAAGTGACAAACATCGATGGTTTTCTTCCTTTTTCACAGTCATCTCTTCACTGTATATTCTGTGACCCTCAATCTTTACTCTGTTTTCTAGATCATCTAAAGCTGCATTAATTTTCCGTCGCACCTCTCTGATTTGATTGCTAAACCCACGTACTTCGGATTCAAGTTCACGTATACTTGATTCATTCATGTCTATAAACTGTTTTAGGTGTCTCTCAACAGTCATCATTTTTTCAATAGTTCCATTCGAATCAACTTCTTGCAGTAAATGGGGAAGCTCCGTCCTCAAATCAACGACTTTGGAGCATGTTTTATGGCAAAGAAATGAGCACGACCCACAACAGGCAACCTTGTGATCACTACAGTAGAATTTTATTTCTTCGTCATCATGTTCTGGACATGTGACCCTTTGCGCATATCTGATTACGTTCTGAAGATTACCTGACAATTTCTCCATAGCAAGAGTATTGTGGTTCTTTAACAGCTTCTGCTTTCTGTGAAGCTTTATGCAGTTTCCACACAGTGACTCTTTGCATACCACACAGTATCCTTCAGCCGTGACTGACACACCCTCCGAGTTGCAAGCTTCACAGATACAATCTAGTTTCGATTTCGATGTAGAAATCGTTTGCAAGACCATGTTAAGTGGAAACAGAGAGGCCCATTCTTCAACAGTTTTATACGACTTCGACGAACTTGCTGGTTGCCTGCATACAGGACAATCGATTTCTGTCAATTCCGGTTGTTTTGTTAACTCGGTGATTATGTAGGACTTCAAACAGCTCTGGCAAAAGCAGTGTGCGCACGGTAATTCCCTTGGCAATTTAAAGACATCTAAACAAATTGGACAGTTTGGTCCGTCTGCTTTGTCACTTTTAGCTGTTGCCATTTTCAATAGTGAAGCAGCAAATGATCTTGCACACAAACTTATATTCTGGTCTTACACGCCTTACCTGTCAGGACGTGGGAATATAAACGCCAGTGCTGTTGCTGTTGGGCTACAACTTGGAATAACGCAGCAATTCGGAATCCTGAGTTGGTGCGCTCTTTCTTGAGAAATTGCGTGTCAGTGCGAAGTGATATAATCATTAGTGTTAACAATGGAGGATATTGATAGGGATACTTTTTAAAAAATCTTTCTGCAAGGAAAAATACGTGAATAATAACATCACAAATAAACCCGTGACAAGGCCTTTTGTCCTTCATGTATTTGATCTGCTGGATGGTAGACTTCAAGATGTAGGTTTCTGCAACAATTCGTCTGCAAAGTAAGCGAAATTAAAGGATAAAGTAAGTAGTTTATTTCTTACTTTCATAACAGTTTCAACAGAAATTTAAGATAGTTTGTGACATTAATTCTTGAACAATTTCATCAAAGTACATCTAGCATAAATTGTATTTATGACTATTGATATGACTTTTGAATATTTCTTATTCACAACAGCAATGATTAAAACTTTGAACCATTCTGGAGGATTTGGTAAAATTATTAATATCTGATTTAATTTTGATAAAGAAAGTGATTTTATCGCAATAATTTTTCCATAGGAGGTAAGAACTCGCTTTGACCACTGAGTTTTGATGTCATTTAATTTACTATCATGATTAAAATTTACTATCTTGATTAAGATTTATCATGAGACGTAAGTCTATAGAGAAGATGATGTCTAATATTGTGAAACTATCATCTACTCAGCATAAATTATACTCTATATACAAATGGCTGTTGCTGTTTTTCAAGCTTGGTGTCCATATTATTCTTGCTTTCTCTATGTTTACATTAAGGCCTGACGTCTTTGCATATGTAGTGAAGTGGGGCACTAGAACGTCAATGGGACTTAGCATTAAAAACACCCCCTGGGCAAATATAGCGTCAAGGGAAATTTAACATGGAGAAAAATGGTGGGCAAATATAGCGTCAAGGGAATTGAACATGGAGAAGAATCGTGGGTAACTCTAGCGTCAAGGGGAATTGAACATGGAGAAAAATCGTGGGCAACTCTAGCGTCAAGGGGAATTGAACATGGGATTTTTTTTTTTTAAATTGTTTTTAAAATTTAAAAAAGGGGTAGGCAATTGAAAAGTCATTCTCTTTTCGAGAAATATGGGTGGCCCTGAAAAAGGCCTTTGGTTTTTCTTCTTCTACTTCTGCTTCTAATTTCTTCTTTTTCTCCACCAACTTCTTATTTTCTCTCCTACACTCTTTCTCTTCTTTTTTTCTCCTCCTCTTCTTTCTTCTCCTCCTCTTCTTTCTTCCTCTTCTCATTTTCTTCTTCTTTTTCAATTTTTCGTTCCATTTTCGTATTCTTATCCTTTCCTCTTCATCCTCCTTCTCCTCCTTTATCTCTTTCATGACACCACTTATTACGTCCTTTACTTTTCTTAAGTTATTAATTTCCATCTTTACACGATGGGGACTATAGGAATAGTGGTCTTCATTGAGTCTCACTAACATCTGCTCCATCATTCCTAAATTGTCTAAAACGTCTTGTAATTTTTGCATTTTGCCAAGTTGGTTCGAAGCCGTCTTCTTTGTAGAATGGTTTGAACGACGAATACTGTGGGTTCTTATACGAAAAGCGCGGACGTGAAGGAAAACATCCCCTAAAAAACATAAAACTGATCTTACCTAGATCATGACCAAAAAACAACGCGCGGACGTGAAGGAAAACATCCCCACTTTCCTTATTTCATATAATAAAACCCAAACTATGCTCTCCACATACGCTAAGAAACCCGTAATCTACTATTCACACAAACATACCTGAGCTCTTACAAACACTAACACACAAACACATACCCTCACACTAAAAAGAGTCAGTGTTTATATTCACACTACTCTACCTACACACATTGGCAAATTGATGGTTATTTCTTTTCTAGAGTATTGGGTAGCCCTGAAAAGGGCTGTTGGTTTTTTTTTGAACTCCAGATGCACCTATCTAATGATGGCACCTTCCTGGCCTGGCGCCACACACGCATCTTCTTCCCCAGTCTCCTTTCACCTTTCTTCTTGGGAGTGCAGAGGCGGGATATGTGGCTTCAGAATCCCAATTTTCTGTCTCTGGGATTCTGAAATTTCCTCTCTCCTCTTCTTTGTTTCTTCTCTCCTCCTCCTCTTTTCTTCTTCTTTCCTCCTCCTCCCCTTTCATTCTTGCTTCTTCGACAATGGCCTCCGCGGCCAGTTCATTTAGTATGCGCCTGGCATATTCCAGGTGCATCTGGAGTTCTAGCAGTTTCACAATTCTGGTGTTCATTCTTCTGGTGGTGTTGATCAATCAACAAGGGTAGCTAGACTGCCGAGCGAGTTTCAATTTATACTGAAAGCGCGGACGTGATGGAAAACATCCCCCTAAAAACATAAAATTGATCTTACCTAGATCATGACCAAAAAACAACGCGCGGACCTAAAAGAAACACTCACTCACTTTTTATGCTACCCATTACTATTGTAAAAAATTTTCATTAATCACTTCAATAGACTATTCAAATACGCAAAGAAATCCAATCTAACCCCAAATCTACACCTCAAACACCAAAAAAAAGACATCATTTTAATCTACTATCCACACCAACGTACGTGAGCACTTACAAACACACAATCTTATACACAAACACATACCCTCACACTATTTAAAAAAAAGAGTTAGTGTTTATATTCACACTACTCTACCTACGCACACACACACATTGGCAAATTGATGGTTATTTCTTTTCTAGAGTATTGGGCAGCCCTGAAAAGGGCTTTTTTTTTGTTTTGTTTTTTTTTTTGTTTGCTATGGCAATCTTTTTTAGTTTCTAAGAATGCGATGTCCTCTGAGGATAGACTTTCTGGCGATAGGTCTGCTTCTTCGGAAAGAGAAGAAAAACTCTTTGGTGTCGATACGACAATCGACAAAGCCTCTGTCAGCTTCAGGTTGCTGCTGCTGCTGCTGTTGTTGTTGTTGTTGCTGCTGCTGTTGCTGCTGCTGTCTTTGAAGTCTGTACTTCTCTGTCCATTCTTCTTTCTCCCTGTTCACTTCTTCTCTGAAGAGCTCTTCTATCAGGTCTTCAGTGACTTTTAACATTCTCACGTTCTCTATCTCTTCTGGCTTCGGTATCAGACCGTGTCTGACCCTATGCAAATTCACGTAGGCTTCGTTTAGCTTAGCTAGTTTGGAGCACATCTTCGTAGGAGGATGAGTCGACAATGGATGGTTAGATTGGAAACAACCCGGTTCTTAAAGTCAAAGCGCGGACGTGAAGGAAAACATCCCCCACACGGTTTTCGAGTCGCAACGTTCAATGAGTGTCATCAGAGGGATAGTAAGAAGTTAAGAGCATGAATCCAACATTCTTATAGTCAAACAAAAGACAAAGGCATTTTTTTCAAAACACAACATTTTTTATTCAAAAATCTCTTAACACTAACCAACAACAACTCTAACATATTTTAAATAATAATCGAACATTATAACATCAAACATTTTTTCTTCAAATCACAAACATTTTTTTCAATTCATACTCTACTTTAAACAGGGCTGACAACGTTGTGAATGAAATTGTGATTTCCACTGTTGGAAGTCATTAGGCCATTGATGGACACTACGTTTCCTAGCTTGAGACAAAAGATAAGCATACTGGTCACAAAACAATCGATCTACTTTCACATCATTTCTAGAAGAAAAACGAGGATCAAAATGAGTCACTAAATGTTCTAAGGAATAGCCCAGGCTGCGATGATGCAGAAAATACACACAGTACTGTCCACACACCAAGGAATCTGTGCCTTGTAATTTCACATTATTGAATCGGGTGGTCTGAGCATTTCTTCTCATAAAGTCAATGATATCGTCTTCCAAAGGGGGCAATCCGTACGAATCGAAATATTCCACACTTCCTTCTTGAGGAAAGTAAACGGCTACCCAGTGGGTTCCTGTGAGATGACTTTCGTCCGTGTTGATCACGTAAGCTTGATGGTCTTGAGGTTTGCGATGAGGGAGTTCATCTTTAGCACAGACGACGGGATTCCAAGAAGCCGTATACGAACTGTGGTTCAAAAGGTAATAAAGTTCCCAGGTATCCATTGATTTGTGTGTTTTCGTCTTCTTCTTCTTCACAGGTAATAATAAGTTGTCAATTCGATCCTGACTTTTTGCTTGAAAATGTCTGACAAATAACCGTTTCTTCGTTTCGTCTCCTCACTTTGATTCAGGAGAGCTTCGATACGATGGATCTCTTGAGTGGTTAATGGTGGACAAGAATGTTCACGCAAGTCTTTATACCACTGATGCCACACGACTTCGTCTGAGATGAGACTCCAAGCTTCGTTCAGATACTCGTCCAATTTTTCTTCTTGACTCAACATTAGGCATTTATCGTGTTGAATTTGACTGGGATGATCGTTTTGACATCCATAGCAATTTTTCTTGATCAATTCCGTCATTATTTCGGCCAAGTGTTTGGCAAAACAGCAGACTAAATGGGCTTCTTGTTCTGGCCATCTCGACTTCATCATGACAACTTCTTCGTCTTTGTCTTGGGATTCTCCTTCCACGGTCTCCTCACATTCCATTTCCAAAGTTTCTCCACTAGGTAAAAAGGGAGAACAGTCTTCCATAGCTTCTAATAATCTAGAATGACTTCTCTCAAACTGTTGATTTCTATCGTATTATCGAATTCTGCATACAGGATGACGTTCACTGTCTTGTCCAGTGATTCTGCAAATTGAAGTTCCACACGAATCTGGCCTGATTTTATAGGGTGGAAATGTCCCTCGTCGCTGCCTTGGTCTGGAGTGAAATCGAAAGCCCACAAAGCATAGCCTCCTGCGTAATCTTCGTACGTAATGCCGTGACGGGTGTTGGTTCCTAACTGGCCGGTGGCTTCGTACAAGGACAAGTACGATCTCAAGTAATTCATCTTCGTGTCACTAAAGTCAGGTTCGAAAGGTCTGGTACACAAGGTCTTGCCATCGCGACTGACTTCGATTTTCTTCACCTTAAAGTGTTGAAAGTTGAAAGGATTTTTTTGAAGGCTCCGTTGAAGGCTTCATTCTCGACCATACCAAGGATTAAACGTTTGGGTAACTGTCCTTGAAACTGATGATCTTCGATCATGGAATGATGGCTAGCGGGAATGGTGAACGTTTTCACTTCCACCCTTCGTATGGGATACTTGGCGGTCGTTCTGCTCAACGTTTGACTGATGTCGTTTCCCACTTTGGGTAACACTTCCACGCGTCTCTCCTTTTATAGCAATGTTGACCGTGTCCAAATACGACTTGCTGACAGGCAAATAATGAGGATGTACAAATTCGTGGTGGACGTGATAAGTGTTTCCACCTTCCTCGTCAGTGGCCATGGCAGAATTTACTTTGAAAGGAATGACAGGCAGTAACGGCACGGAGGTGTGTCCCACCACGTTGTACTCCACGACATCGGAGTACACGAACATCAAATTCAGTCCCTGGTTCAGTTCTACCGGGAAACGAAAATAACTTGCAAAATGCCCGTTGTTGTCAATCTCTGTGATGTGAATCTTTTTGGTCTGCTTATCCGTGACCAAATTGAGGTCTCCACCTAAAATGTCATACAATCCAGGGCAAAATTTAATACGTATACTTCTATCCTCACTTTCAAATCTGATGAGTAGACGGTGAGACTGTTTGTGGTACTCAATGGTGACACGTTTATTTAGTTTGGACAGAACTTTGTCAAAGGCTGCATAGAATTTGTCAGCGATGGCCTCCACCAGATGTTGACCACTAAAATAATGACCTGAGTTAATTTTAAAGTGATACACGTAAAGAGGAGGAGAAGTGTCACTGCTGAGTATTGGGGCCTTGGGAAGTGATTTATGTTGAGAAGTGGCTTGATGCACTGTTGGGTCAAGAATTTCGACGTCAAAAGTGTTTTGAGTTTCAGTGATGTTTTTGATTTGTGTTGGGTGAATCATTTCTACCAAAGCCACTTCCCAATGGGCTTCGTGATCTAAGGGGATGGCCTGAGGTAATTTGGCCGTGTAACAGCACAACGTGTTGTGGGGAAACACCTATATGGAACTGTCACTGGGTAAGGTTAAGTAAAATTGGTTTTGGTGACTCATAATTCCAGAGTTATGTGGCTGTCCGATGGGTTACTGGCCGTCAGAGGCGTGTCTCCGCCCAAAATAGGGTTCTGGTTGTGATTGTTGTTGGAGTGGTGACTGGCACTGGCACTGGACACAAGGTTCCCGTGGTTCCCGTTGGAAGAGAATTTCAGGGAGGGATTGGGAAGTAGGTAACCGATGCAACTGCTCAATAAAATGGTCCACAATTGTTTGTCTCCTTGTTGCAAAATCAAATTGGCGATGGCTGTCCCGATGACACAATACACCACGAAGATTTGGCAGAAAAAGACGATTTGCGTTTTAGGCACACGTTCTCCACACCACACCCACAAAGGTTGTTTTTGTAAATCTTGCACAGAAGAACTAGGTGAAGGAGTGGTCGACGTAGCTGCGTCTGTGTGAAAGGGCATTATGGTCACTTCATTTTATAGTCGATGACTTGCGAAGCGTCGATACAAGAATCAAAACTGGGTGGATATCCTTTCCAACGTACTTTGACTTCTTTGACACGTCGTTTGCCCACTTTACGGGCTCTGCGTTCGAGAATGCTTTCGATGTCGTACACGTCGTCTTCTTTTTTGGTCACACGTTGTAACTCGGGCAAATAAAACGTTCCTTTGAGCACTTCTCCGTTCATGTCTTCCAATTTATAGACGGTAGGATGACGGCCATGCACTCGACCAGTGACGCGAAACAATTCGGGTCGTCCAGTTAGGTAAGTAACCTTTGTCGAAAGTGCGTTTGGTTTTGCCAATGCGTACCCAATCTCCTACGGCCAACTCTCCACTTTTCTTGGGGACAGCCCTCGTCGGGGACGTACCAAACAGACGCTCAAACACCAACACTTCGTTGTCGGGAGTCACGTCTTGCGGGGCACGTCCGATGCTTCGATGGTAAGATTGGTTGTACGCTTGCACCAGGTGCGGTAAGATGTCGATGTACTTCAGAGTGTGGTGATGCGTAAAATATTTCCACATGCGTTCTTTCAAAGTGCGTTGAAAACGTTCCACGATGCTGGCTTTGGTTTCGGGATTCTCGGTGGTAAAAAAATGAATGTCACGTTTCTTTAATTCTTTTTGGAAAGCTTGGTTCAGAAATTCGGTGCCTTTGTCCGTTTGCCATCGAAGAGGGTGACGACCGCTTTGTTTCAACACCCGTTGCAGGGCTCGCACTAACTCGCTGCTCGATTTGGAAGTTAAGGGCACGACCCAGGCAAATTTGGAAAAGACGTCGATGACACAAAACAAATATTTGTAGCCACGATTGTAGCTGGCCAAATGAGAGACATCGGCTAAATCGGCTTGCCATTGATGATCGATGCCTTCCACTCGGGTGCGACTTCTGGCAAACTTGCGTCGAATGGGTTTGTGTAAAGTGTAGGTAGCTTGTTCTTGTAACCATCGTTGCACCTGAGGTAAACGGAGACTTTTCAGTCGAGTTTTGGCAGCACGATACAATTTTTGAACCCCTGCGTAACCTGCAGGATGCTAGGGATCGTAGTAAATGCTGGCTAGGACTTTTTCCATTTTTTGTGTTCGTATGTTAATAAGACACCCACTCTTGGAGGATGCTACTCTTTTTCTCTTGGGGTATTTTCTTGGATTGCAATGCTTTGCGTGTGCGACCGGCAATAGGTGTTGAAGAGGAGGATGTCTGAGCGGGGGATATTGGTTCTTGTTTCACTTCTGCTTCACTTCTGTCTTCACTTTCTTTTTCTCTTGTGATGAAGAAGGGGTGGCCTTCATCTTTTTAATCCATCCAATTCTGGAGGTAGGTGGTGTTGTTAACTTGCGTACTTTTTCGGTGGAGTTTGAAACCCTTCTTCTTCTTCTTCTTCTTTTCCTTTTTCTGTCTTGGTCACTGGTTGTGCTGGGACTGGTACTGGTACTGGTGATGGTGCTGGACATTTCATCAAGGTCTTAAAATCTTTCAGAGTGGGTAGAGCTGTTTCGTCTAAAGCTTTCTGGTGAAAGAATTGCAGTCGTTGCAAAAGTTGATTGTACTTTTGCGATTTTTCTGTTTCGGACAAATCTTGGCGATCCATCAAGGACTGCAATTCGTGTTGTAACTGGGACATCTCACTCAAATTGGGATTGGGAGGTAAATGCGGGGTGCGTTGTTCTTGCCACCGATGGTATTCCATCCATCGTTTGTAAGGTACTAAAGCTAGTTTTCGTCCTTCCATGGGGTTGTCAGGGGTCGATTCTGAGATCTTGGGACTTCCGAAGGCCTTTTTGTCTTGCTCCCACCAGTCCTCCCAACATGGTTCCCAAGACTCCTTTCAGTATGGGGCCTAACAAGAGGGGCAAAATGCCTCCACGTTGGACCAACATCTTCTTCTTTTGACGAATGGGAATTTTCTTTTGAACCATTTGGCGAAGAACGTGACGATGTTTGCTTAAGCATTGTTTCTGGTGTTTGGACAAAGGGATCGTGCCTTTCAAGACGTTCAAACAACATTCGCACACGGTATTGATGACCTCTTTGGAGGCCGATTGAATGAGTTTTTTTCGTAGAGGTGGAGAAGCTTTGGACAGGATAGATAACATGTCCCCATGTTTGACTAAACGTGGTGGTAGTCCTTTCCTTTTCTTTCCTTGGGGTTTTCTGGAGGGTGACATCTTTGAGTCTTCAGGAGCACCAAAAAAACACTGATACCCCCGACTTGGTCACAGACCTTTTTTATACTGGAACGCGTCGCCACTGATTGTCTTTACGTCGTATTAGTTTAAGGACAGGCATGACACGTCGTGCAGGGGTACGTAACGGACTAAATCGAGCCAGTTCTTGCTTGGACAAATCCAGTAAACTTTGTAACATGCCCGATCTTTCTTGGACTTTGATTTTGGGAGAAGGTACTTTGTGAGCAGCAGCCACTGCCGCTAAATTGGAGGGTCCTGCCACTGGGGAAGTTCTTTTTGGGGTCATCAGCAGAGAAGTTCTTGGTGTAATCAACGTCTCCAAGTACTCTTCAGTTCTTGGTGTAATCAACGGATAAGTGGATGAACGTGAGGATGCCGGAGACGCAGTCACCGCCGTGGCAGGTCGTGGTTTGCGAGTGTAAAGTTGCGTCCTGGCCGAAGTGCATCTCTTGCGACTAGTTTTCTTCTGTGGACTTTTCTTTTTCTGGGGACTTTTTCTCTGTTTCTTTTTCTGGGGGCTTCTTTTCTTTTTCCGGGGTGGTGTCTGGTAAGAGGAGGGTCCCGCCACTGGAGAAGTTCTTCTTGGGGACGTGGTCTTTTTCTTTTTCTTCTTGGGGCTTCGTTGGACGTTTTACTTGGGTATAACTTTGGGGGCATTAGGATCCCATCTTAAGAGAGAGCGAATGATGACCCCTCCTAGAGTACCGCTCCCTCCAGGTTTCAAAATGATTTGTTTTTTGGTTTGAGTGTCGATGCGGGGATCGGCCAGTTGGAATAAAGCGACTTTGTTTCGATCGAAAAAGTGTTTGGTTTGATGAGGAATCTGAATGATTCCTTGGAGTAATTGACGTGCCGTCACCGTGAACCATCGTAAGACTTCTTTGAGACTACCTTCACGAGCTCGTATTTGTGGATTTTTTTCTCGACTGATGCCATACAAGGCACGAATCAATTTGACGGGAAGATGCGACTGAAGGGACGTCATGTTCACACTGTGTAAGACAGACGAAAAGGGTCTGAGGTTTTTCTAGATTTTTTTGTTGAGTGAAATTAAGTCGAGGACGGAGACGTGTACAGGACATGCCCTCCGTCTTGGCACCAGTGGTGAAACAAGTGGGTACGAAAACGCAAATCCTCGGGGGTCGTAGGTTTCAAATCGACGAGTAAATAGGCGCGTGGAGTTTGAGTGGCATCGTCGTACGCCTGAGTTAGCCAAGGCGTTCCTAACTGTTTGGCTAAGACTTGCACTTGCGATTTATCTCGAGGGCTTTTAAACAAGACCACGTAATGCGCATTGAGAATGATGGTGCGATGGGCTTTACTTTGTTGAAACAAATTTTGGGTGATGTAAACGACACTGGCATTACGGTGATGCCCTTTGCGCGTGAACCACAGTTTAATTTCTTCTTCGTCTTCTCCTTACATGTCGTCGAAAATGACCAAATTTGACGGGAGTCAGAGACGATGCCGTCGTTTTCTTTAGGAATGCCTTCCACAAACACGATGGAATCGCCTTGACTTTCTCGCAAGAGGCTGTACGCCGATTGCCACTCTTTGTAACACCACACGATCCGCTGAGGTGGCCGATCGATCAAATGATGTCTATGTTCGATCAAACGTTTGACGAATTCGGTTTTGCCTGAACCGCTAGGTCTAGCAATGAGCATGTTAAAGGGATGGCGAAGATACAAAGCCTCCCAACTGGCACGATCTAAGTGTTCGTCGATGACTTTGACAGTAGAGGAAGAGGGAGCAGAGACAGCAGAGGTAGCCATTGTGTGAGAAATGTCACTTGTGACACGAAAACAAACAAGACAAGAGTTTATATACTTTTTCAGAACACGTTTATTGAATGTTTTCAAACATGAATACGAAAGACAAAAATACATAAAAGCCAAAGGCTTAAGTACAAGGATAAAAGGCTCATGATAACCATTAACGTGGAATAAACACAAGTGTCTGTACAACATGTTTTGGGTAATGTTCTAACCAGTTCTATAGTAGGGGGTAAGGTCACACAAGTGTCCTCCCGAAAGGGTCTTTCAGGCCTGTCCACGACAGTCCCGTCCTGGGTGACGGGTTCTTCTGGCACCGTCACTAACACAGGTTGAAAAGTAACTTTTTTCCTTGAACACTTCTCGTGCATTCTGGTCCACTTCTTGGGTCCAAGCCTCAAAATCCTATTCTTTCCAGGCACGGACATCTGTCCAATGGGGATGTAAGTCACAAGCTACACACACATCGTCATACACGTCTTGGGTAGCTAAAAGTTGACGAATCTTTTTTTCCCGTAGAGGTCGAGAAGTATCCAGATGAAACCGCAAGGCTTTGAGCAAAAGGAGTTTTTCTTGACCATTTAAGGCCATTGAGGTGGTAAGTACTGATCGTAAAGAGTCCACAAGGAATCGGCTGGTAAACGAAATCCCAGAAAACAAGTCACTAAGACACACACCACTTGTCGTCCCAAATTGAATGGATACAGTTCTTGTAATAATCGATGGTAATGATCCACGGTTTGAATATGGTCATTGAGATCCTTCCACGGAATCTGTTCAATAATATGTGACATAATCCGTGGCATAGCAACTTGATTTTATAGTGTCTTTTTTTCGGAAGCAATAAAGGTAATTTCTAACTAGACATGTTCGTTCTCCAGTAGGAAATTTAAATGTTACATACTGTAACTGAAACGTCAGAGTTTGTCTAGATGTTTCGTCTTTCTCTAAGCAGATTCCATGTAACAAATGTTGGTAATCCTTTAACTCGTCTTCCTCAATACGTTGCAGTAAGTGAATCTCGATGTAACCAAAATTACGAACGTCTAGTTCATCATCATTCACAAACTGAAAGTGTTCAACAAGGTCTGACCGCTGAAAAAATTTCTGACGAATCAGTCCTCTTATACCATTCAGGTACCAGTGGTTAAAGATCTGATGACGTAACGGATGCAATTTTTCTTTACGTTTGACTTGTATTTTGACCTGTTCTCGGTAAATCCTTTCTCTCAACTCCTCAGGCAAGCCCAAAATGTTCTCTTGTAAAGTATCCATAAGTATATACACTGTTTCTGGAATCCTTGGGTGGTGGCCAATAGCCTCGTTTACCTTTGTGCCTGATGTAATATCCACTCATAATCAGTCTTCTTATACTTTGGAACAGAGCATAATTTAAAAACGGTTCAATAACTTTGCGTTTGCGTTTCACTTGCATTTTGATCAGTTCTCGGTAAATGCGTTCTCTCAACTCCACAGGCATGGCACGAATGTTCTCTAGCAAAGTATCCATGAATAGGTCATACTAAATCCTCTTTGGTCTGACACAAGAAATGTACTCTTTGCACAAACATGGTTTTGCTTCAGTGTCGAATTTAAATCGTTTAGTCACTAATCTACACATTACAATTCGTTCAGAAGTTTCCTCTTTCACTAAGTTGACAATGTGTTCAAGATGTTGGTAATTCGTTAACTCTTCCTCTGGAATTCGATGCAGTACGTTTACAATGATGTAGTAGATAGAATCGTCCATAACAAGCCAATCCTTTTTAAAACTAGGGGATCGTTGATCAATGTCTGTCCAATGGAACACTTTCAATTCAATCAGTCCTTGTACAGCCTTCAGGTACCAGTGGTTCAAACACCGGTGATGTAACGGATGCAATTGTTCTTTAAGTTTCACTTGTATTTTGACCAGTTCTCGGTAAATGCGTTCTCTCAACTCCACAGGCAAAGCACGAATGTTCTCTTGTAAAGTATCCATGAACAGATTATAGTAAGTTAGTTCAATGTCTCGGTCCCACTAAGGGTAAGTAATGACAATTCGGTGACCATCGAGCATGTTCTACGTAGGCCGAATCTTGCGGTTCCCAGTGGTGAAGTGACACACCGCAACTGAAGCACATGACTTTGTCTCCTTCGCCCAAGTAGAAAAATCCGGCTCTGGCTAATTCTTCGGGGGTCGGTCCTCCCAGATACTTAGGCCATTTTCCTTTGAACGATTGAAGACGATTTTCAAAGTCGCAGTATTCCGACAAACGCACAGGAAACGAATATTCGTCTTTCACAGGTTCGTTTCGATGAGGGTTGAGTGACATGGGCAGGAGTTTGCTCAGGGTTGGATGACATCCGTAGGGGGGTAGACGTGACGGTGAACATTCCCCTTTAAAACGAAACCCAGTAAAATGTCCAAGAGGACGAGCGGCATCACTTTCGCATCCCTCAGGTTTGACACGCACAGCATCCCTTTCCATGATAGGGGTAGGGACACTAAAGTTCCCATGATGCTTTACGGCATCGCTAAAGTCACAACGTACAGCATCGTACCCATCGCAAGGCTCACAATCGCATTCCACTTCCGAAGCCTCACACTTGAATTGTGCCTTTCTAAACAACTTGTTCTGTGTTTCTCTGAAAGTATTCATTTTGTTCGCTCGGTCTTGGTAGTCACAATGAACTATAGATCTTGACCATAGCCCCTTTTTATACTAGTCGCAATGCAGTCTCAAGCTTGTACATCTTTCCTTTTTTATGTTTTTTATGTCTTGTACTGGAAGGTACCGTCTCTAAGGTACCGTCAACATTGTACCGTAGTGTGATGGGTGGAAAGGCCATAGAAAGGTAAGGGCAGTGCGGAGACCATCGAGTATGTTCCAGAATAGCTGAATCTTTATAGATACATAGATCCATTCGTAACTTCAGTCCGCAAGCGAAACATTGTACCTCGTATCCCAATCCTGACTCAGGTCCCAAGTAGACAAATCCTGTTCTAGCTAAAACATGCGAAGAAGGTAATCCTTCCCTATCCGTAGGCCATTTCTGAAACGTGTCCAATCGACGGGCACAATCACAATAGTCAGGAAAGAAGACTGGAAAATGGTAGGGTTTGAACTTGGAGTTCTCATCGGGTTTCTCACTCGATTCTTGCTGTGGCGAAGTCATCCTTCTAGCGGGTGACTATCCTCTTACAACCAATGTTTTATACCAACGTGTCCATACGGTAAGGTTAAATGATTGGGAAGTCGAACTCGCTTCTGGTACACGATTTGATAGACTTTTTCCAAGGGCCGACTGACGATGTTGTGAGTGGGTAAACGTACAATCTTGTTCGGTTGATAGGTGGTCACTTTAAAGTTTCCATCCTCTCGCGATTGCAAGGCTTCTTTCAATACCCCAAAGTTGACCACACGACTGGTACGATAATTCAAAGTCAGTCTTTTCACTTTGCACTTCGTGTGCAGTTCTCCTTGTTTGTCCCGGTATTCGTAGCCTTAATTTTTGGGACCGCCACTGACGAAACTTAGAATCTTGTCGTCGGGATGCTCGTCTGTCCAGGCTCCTAAACGGTCTCCTTCGATGTCAGGGTGCTGTTGAATCGGGTGATGGATGTAAATGCAACTGTCCGTGTCAAAGTACAGGACGCGTTCTCCTAACAGTTCTAAAGCTTCGTACAATTTTAAGCGAGCATGAGATGTCACGTAAGCCGCAATGATGACATTTCCAAAAGGGTCGTCTTGTACAAAGTCCAGATCTTCTTCGTAATTGACCAAGATCAAATCCTCTCGAACGACGTCCACGTGTTTCATGTATTTGGTTTTGTCGTGAATCATCTGGAAGTAGCGGGAAGGTTCTGTCCAATATTCCGTCTTGGGTAAACACGGGCGTTGTGCCATTTTACCCCACAAGCAATTTAACATCACTTTGGCAAACGATCGCCTGCCTTCGTTTTTCTCGATGTGGTCTAGAGAGATGCCTTCTTGTTCATAGTATTTCTCTTTGAATTGTATTTGGTCTTCGGGAGTGTGACACCAGGACGGATAGCCGCTGGCTTCTTGCTTCAGTTTCAAAAAGGCATCCACGTAGTCGGCGAAAGTGCCTTTCTGACTGGGATCACCCTTGTGGTATTGTTCTGTCTTGGGAAAGTGGCAAATTTCGTACACTTCTAACAGTTGGTATCCCATGTCCAGAGCTTTGAACAATTCTACGCTGACCCAGGTTCCCGTCAAGGCACGTTCTTCCTGGGTGTGCTGACAAGGTTTGTCTTGGTTGCACGTTTCGGCACAAGTACGGCACAATGGAAACATCAGTTTGCCTTGACAATGGTGAGGTAAGACGGGATGGTATAGATTCGTGGGAGGCAAAACTTTGCACTTGATCAAGCCTTCGTATTGTCGAATGTTTTTCAGGTCGATGTGTTCCGTTAACAATTGCGGGTGCCCTACAGGAAAGCGACAATATTTGCACACGTAGGGATACAGCGAATACACGTCCAAGTATTTGATTTCTTCTCCTTTCTCTTCGTCATCTTGGTACAGCAAACAGGTGGTATTGGTCCTTCCTCCGTACAAACTATCCCTCGGGTTCAGCGGGTCCATGAACTGGTAACTTTCCACGAGACGTTTAAACTCGGGATCGGTTTTCATACGGTGATCGTACTCGTGTTCCCACATTTCCACCACTTGGTATCCTTGCTGTTCTAACTTTAGGCGTCGCTGACAAGTGTCCTGGTACAAGTCTTCCATGGTTCGTTGCAAAAACTGATTTTTAGTGCCACGGTCAGGGTAACAGACGGGACATCCGTGAAATAAGCAACCGTTAAACTCGTACACGATCTTGGGGTTTTCTAAGTCCCAGCCATCGACCGAATACGTTCCGATGGTCTTTTCGCCCCCTCCGTTGCGGGCATGCTGAATCCACTTGTCTTCCTTGTCGCACAAGTAATGTAACCAACGTAGGGCTTTGACAGAGTATTGACGTTTGACAAAGTTGGTCGTTTGAGGGCTGATGACAGCCACGGTGTTTTCAGGCATTAATCGTTGTCCATACACTAAGGAACACGCTTTGGCAATGGTGCAAGCTTCTTTCAAAGGATCGACCCCTCCGTGTTCCATGAACAGTTCTCGAAATTTTCCACAGCAACGCCGTAAAATGTCCACGTCGGAACGACAATACTTTAGCATTTCTTCCTGAAAGTCGAAAGGGTCCGAGGCGTGAGCCTGGTACCAAGCGTAGAAAGCTTCTCGTTGTTCGGTACGCATGTTGTCGGGGTCGTAATAGTGAGCCTCAGGTAAATGGGGTAGAACGGCGTGTTGATTGGCTTCCGTATTGAAAAAGTGTGGAAAGTACCCTTTAGCCATTTCTGTCATTCCAAACGTTTTAGGCATTCGACTCAAAGGCATGGCCAAGTAACTCATCGAATCTTTAAACTGTACTTGTCCCACTTGCACGAAAATGATTTTGGCTCCGTTCAAAGTCACTTTAGGACACTCGGTGCCTTGTTCCGTATAGTATCTCAAAAGAAATTGTCCATCGTATCCGAAGAAATTGTGAGCTATCACCGTGTCATGACGATGATAATCTCCGTAACGTTCGATGTCCTCTTGGCTCCACGTCTTGTCGATCAGGTCTAAGACCCATTGTGCAAAATCGGCTAACGTGTTCGGTCCCCGAAAGATTTTTTCACGCCCTCCAGGAATCTTGCTGCATTGAGGGCAATGACTGAAAATAGGTTCTTGAATGCACTTCTCGCACGCTCGATGAGCCACGCAGAAATTAGGAATGTGAATGCCAGTCTCTTGCATGCATTCAAAATCGAAAAAGATGAAATTGCCCTTCTTGTGACCGTCCTCTTTCTCTGGTGGGGGTTGGTATTTTTGCACGTAGCATTGGTGTTCCAAGTCCACGATGTGGTGACAAATGTGACATTTTTTCTTTCCTCGACATACGTATGCCTTGGCATTATTGGTAAGTATGCCTCGTCCACAGGTAGGGCACAATCTCAGCAGTTGACAAGCACATTTCTTCTGTGAACCTTGCGTCTTCAGATGTTGTTGTTAACAGGTAGGGCTGACAAGTTGAACAAGGCACTGGTCCTTCGCTCAGACAGGGTGAAGAGGCCAAACATCCTGAGCATTTCATTCCACAATGCTTGTGTTGCTCTCGATTATTATAACCATGGTCACATTTCTCACAGTAATAACTGTATCCCAGGAATCCGGTGATACTGGTAATGGTATCGAAATGTTCATCGTGATAATAGACATGAATGTATTTTCCGTCCTTAAAATCTTGGCCTCGAAACAACAGAGGTCCGCGCACTTCTTGAGGGTGCACTTTCAAGGTGTATCGTGGACCTAGGGCATCTTGCAATTTTTGCATCTCACGAATACCACAGGGTGTGTCTTTGGATAGGCCAGCTTGCTGCAACAGGAGTTCTGCTTCGTTTCGCTGTTTGGCTCGGTCCGATTGTTGAATAGTTTTCCAGGCTCTTTTCCATTCTACCGTGTCGTTCTTGTTGGCATAGCTTCGTCCCACCACGATGGCTCGAGCTAAACACATCTGGTCTTGAGGGTTGTGAATTTGGACAAGGCTACGCTTAATGCTGCGAACTTCGTTCACCAATAACATCTTTTTGCGTCCAGTCCCTTGAGGAGGAGAGACGTGGGTCATGTCCACTGTGGCTTTACCATCGGTGATGTCAAACTGATCATTAGATTGTTGTACGTGTTGAATCTTGTCCTGACTTTGGAAGCGGTCAATTCTGCAGGGGTGCTAAACTCGATCCAAACAGGGGATTTCAAACCGTCGTGTTGTATGGAAAGTCTCAAGCGATCGTCTTCTTTGGGTTGACAATGTCGCTTGAGTGCGATGAGCAAAGAATCTCACACCCCAGTGATAAACACTTCTGCTTTCTCTAACGGCACTTCAGCCTTGAAATCTTTAAACTTCACCGTGTATTTGTAAGCCGTGGTTCTAAATTTTCTAGAGGAGCGCTTTTCCGTCTCTCGAATGGAATAATATTTTTCAGGGTTGACTAAGGGTGGTGAACTTGGTTTAGAGGTTTCAAATTCTGGTTCACTCATGTCCTCTTCAAAATCACTGGCATGAATTTGTGCCAAGACTTCAGCTCTGGTACGAGGCGATAGATCACGTTTCTGCCTCTTACTTTCTTCTTCTTTCTTCTCGAATGAATAGGATCGTTTCATCTTGAGTTCAAAACGTCAAATGACTCAAGTTTAAACACCGTAGACTAATTTATAGTCATGGCACACCAGCGTATATAAAAGGGTGTGTGTCTTGTCCTTTCACTATTCATTTCACTCTCAAGCCGAGAGACTAGCCAAATCGAACGTTTCGTCAGAGCTTTGCGAGGGGTCATTAGAAAATTCCCTTCAGACCAGCCGACGGACTACTCTCCTTCCTTTCGAGATAAAAGTCAAGATACTTGCTATATCTGTCAGAAGAAAGGGCATTGGTCTTCAGAGTGTCCAGACCGTCAAAAAAGAAAAAAAGGGGCTATAAAAGACAAAAGTCAAGATACCTGTTATTATTGTCAAGAAAAAGGACACTTGTCTTCAGATTGCCCAAAAAAGAAACAAGAGGAGTCAGAAGAAAAGAGGAATTCTTCAGAAGAAGAGAGGGATTCTGCAGAGGAAGAAAGCAGACAGGTGAAGAAAAAGAAACAGGAGAAGAAAAGAAGAAGGGAAGAAAGTGAGGAGGAAGAAGTGGAAAAGCCTGTGACGGTGAAAAAATTTAAAAAACAGAGAGACTAAACAAGGAGAAAGAAGAAGTCAATGAACTTTTTTTAAAGTGTTATGATGTGAATTGTGAATTGGATTGTAACAATGGATAAAATAATAAATTAATGATATAAGGTAAGTGTCTTTGAGTTTTGATTTTAAAATAAGAACGTACACTCACGCACTCATGCAAAGACACTTACTATAGGGGGTAAAATGGGTTGGGTTTCTTTTTGAGTTATTGGCAAATTGAAATTGTATTTCTTTTCGAGAAATGTGGGTGGCCCTGAAAAGGGCCTTTTTATTTTGGTGTAGGGGTGAGTTTAAGCAATCAAATTTAACTGCCTTAAGCCTTTACCACGGCCAAGGCCTACTTCTGGACTGCGTAATGTTGATGATGATTGGGTTGAAATCAATAAGGGTGGTACGGTAGGCTTAGTCACAGGGTTAACGTGTTTAGCTCGGGAAGGTCGTATTCTCTTCGGTCGTAATAAAGAAGTCTGATACATTTGTTTCAGACTTCTTAACTCCGCTAAAATGTCCAACAGTACCGTGACCGTTTGATTTTCACCCTCTTGTTTCTTTGCTGCTACTTCTTCTTGCTGTTGTTGCTGTTGTTTTTTTCTTACCTCTTCTTCTTGCTGCTGTAGGAGAAAAGCTTGTTCCGCTTCCTTTTGTCGTTGTATAAATTTCTCCAATTCTTCTTTCTGTCTCTGTCTAACATTCTCCACTTGCGGTAATGAAGAAGGTAACGAAGGTTCAGGAACAAATTCTTGCGAGGTAAGAAAATCCACAAAATCCCAATTTACCTCTTCTGAAAGTAAGTCCTGGTTCCCTTGGGCGGTCTCCACTGCTGGTGCACCCCAATGAATTGTTTTCTGAGTTTCCGTCATGTTGAATCACTGTCACATAGATTGACTGCACACAAGCGCTAGCGAATCTATATAGACCACGTGACGTCACAGACTGCTCTCTTCGGATTGGATGCGGGCTGACTGAATTTTGTAACGCGTGTTCGGATTGGTGAATGAACTCAATCCGTTTCAATCCTTCCTCTACCTATAAATAAGCGCAGTTCACTGCATTGATTCATCTGTTCTCGTCACTTCAAGATGTGGACCACAGTCGAATCATCCACCCTTGTGTCTTCCATGATGTTTAGGACGGACATGCTCATGTATGTCCGGTCCAAGTGGACCGTTGTCGACAAGTCAGACACCAGTCTGTGGATACGAAGAGTGTATGTAGAAAGACAAGGTTGCCTCAAGAGGACACTGATTTATGGCCCTCGAGTAAGACGCAGTTTGAGGACAAGAAGATGCCGCAGATGCCCTTTATGTTAATGGATACATTAACATAAACCCAAAGGCCCTTTTCAGGGCCACCCATATTTCTCGAAAAGAGAATGACTTTTCAATTGCCTACCCCTTTTTTTAAATTTTAAAAAAAATTTAAAAAACAAAAAAATCCCATGTTCAATTCCCCTTGTCCCTAGATAGACCCACATTTTATTCCCCCATGTTCAATTCCCCTTGACGCTAGAGTTGCCCACGATTTTTCTCCATGTTCAATTCCCCTTCACGCTAGAGTTACCCACGATTCTTCTCCATGTTCAATTCCCTTGACGCTATATTTGCCCACGATTTTTCTCCATGTTAAATTTCCTTTGACGCTATATTTGCCCAGGGGGTGTTTTTAATGCTAAGTCCCATTGACGCTCTAGTGCCCCACTTCACTACTTGCATAGCATTTTAATGTGTGTATTGTATTGTTAAGGGTTGTTTTAGATCCAACCAGAAACAACGTTGTCTCATCGGCACACTGAGATATTAGAAATTCCATCTATATCAATACCATTAGTATCTTTATTCTTTTTAATTAAATAATTTAATATGTTTCCTAATATACCATCTGCTCTCATGAAGAAATTAAACACACCCTTCAACTTCATTTAGAACAGATTGAACCATTTTGTAATGAGTTTTAGAATGAAAGAAATATTCAATATAAAAATTTGGCAACTTCAACATGTTAATGAACATAGAGTAAATTATGTTCATGAAAGATGTTATGAGAAATGTCCATCCTACAATACACATCAGCAGTTTCACAATTGTATACACTGAACTGACACAATTATTTTCCTGAAAAAACCTACAACATATTTGTATCAATGGAGATTAATTTTGGTCATGGCCTGATATCCTTCCATATCTATTTGTTTCACACTTTGGATAGAACTGATGTTACAATAATACATAAAGTTCCTTGTTACCTGGATAAGGTGTGATATAAAACCACACAGACACCTAATGGTGTGAATTGCAAGACAACCGCACTCTGTTATGATTTCCTGATATGGTATAGAAAATGTGCAAAAAACCAACAATAGATTGACAGTGTATATTGAAAATCAAAACTGACAATAATATAAAAACAAATCATTGAAAAGATTGATTTTTACATAGACTATAAGCATACATATTGTTTTGATTCTGACTGTAAATAAAGCCATAGTTATACTAAAATAATTCATAATTTAAAGCAGTAAAAATAACGAAAAGATAAATGATGTAGAAAGAATTGTATTATGATTTAGAAACAAGGAGGGAATGGGGAATATGGCCAGCTAAAAATATTCAATATTCAAATAATGTATAAAATATGGATGACTGTATTATATATATATATATATATATATATATATATATATATATATATATATATATATATATATATATATATATATATATATATATATATATGCATGATTAATGTATCCACGGGATTAGTAATGATAAATAGTGAAGTTAATTTTTTTAAACTTTCATTTATATCAATATCTTTTAATTGTCACAATATATTTTTTACAAAAGAAAGTTAAATCCTGGAATGTAAATGAAACTGTTTGAAAGTGGGAGAAAAGAACAATAGTTATATATAATTAAAGAATATGAATAAGTAGTGATGACCACCTTTTATTCCTACACAGTCTCTGAGACAGAATAGTCTATGGGAAACTGAAAGACCCAATTGCTAAAATTACCAACACAGATAGGATGAAACTTCAAATAACCTGGATAATTGATAAGGTATGCACATATGACGAGAGTAAATATATAATGTAATGTAGGTGGCAAAATATAACAATGGTAATAATATACCTTTCTCACAAGTACTTAATAATAGCAAACGAAAGTAGCCTCTAAGTAGTCTTATCTGTTAAAGCAAAGGGAATATATTAAGTAAAAAAGAAGATAAATAAGGTTGATACCAATACAATAACAGCATAAGAAGACGACAAAACTTGGTAATCATTACATGCATTTGCTTACATTAACCGGTTGATCAGAAGGGGTATGGATCAATGTCTATACCAGGAGAAGATGGGGTCCAAACTCATGTCCTGACTGTACCAAATAGAATCTGAGTCCAGGAAATCTCAGAAAAACTTCAGCTAACGTAAATTAAGGAGAATAAGTTATAACTTTCATTCGCTATAATGAGACTCGGAGTAATCAAGTTGGAAATTAATATGACAAGATCTGGAGTAATCAACTCAGTATTCACTGTGGTAAGGCTGGTAATAATCAACAATTATTGTAGGAAATCCTGGGATAGTCAAGTCAGTAATCTCTGTGCTAAGGCCTTGAATATTCATATGTCAGTAATCATTGTAACAAAGCCTCAGGCCTGTACGAAATATTTCATCCATAATTTAGTATTTGTAAGCATTCCAGGTGTAAGATTTAATAAGGACTAACTTATCTGAGACACAAACCAAGCGGAATTGAGATGAAAGTCAGGTGAAATTTGAGGCAAAATATGTAAATTAGCGACGCCCAGAAATACACTTAATTTTGACGCCTGGAAAAATGCTTTAGCTTGACGCCTGGAAAATAATACTCTAGGCTGATGCCTGGAAAATAATGATGTAGGCTGACGCCTGGAGAAATGCTTTAGCTTGATGCCTGGAAAATAATGTTCTAGGCTGATGCCTGGAAAATAATGCTGTAGGCCGACGCCTGGAGAAATGCTTTAGCTTGATGCCTGGAAAATAATGCTCTAGGCTGATGCCTGGAAAATAATGCTCTAGGCTGACGCCTGGAAAACAATGCCCTAGGCTGACACCTGGAAAATAATAACTAGGCTGATGCTTGGAAAATAATGCTCTAGGCTGAAGCCTGGAGAAATGCTTTAGCTTGATCCGATACATAAACCAGGCGGAATTGAGACGTAAGTCAGGTGGAAGTTGAGGCGAAATATGTAAATTAGCAACGCCTGGAAATACACTTTTGCTAACACCTAGTGACGCCTGGAAATACATTTTAGCTTCACGCCTGAAAAAATGATTTCAGTTTCCGACTCCTTCCTAATACATGCATCAAGAGTATCATTTGAAGAATGTTATGGTCACAGGTTTTCCAGACTTAATTTTAATTTAATTTTTATGAATCTCATTAAACAAGAAAGAAATAAAAAAAGAAAGTAATAATTTTATAGACAATTGCTCTTTATTCTTAAAATTAATAATTTTACTGGTAAATACATGCAAACTGAAACAATCCCATCCCCATCATTATCAAATTAGTAGTTTAATGATTTTTAAGCTTCTTCAGTGCCATTTTAATCTGCTTCCTGGCATAGCTGATCTTTTCTGTTATAGCATCACTGAGAGATGACTCCAGAGGTGTCGGAGGGCCATTCTTTTTTACACCAAGCCACAATATAATCTGAAAAATAAAAAACACCATAAGAAGGAAATCATCTTCATTAAAACTATCAATTTAATTGTAGAAATGGGAACATTTATTTTTCTATTATATTTCAATGAATCAATCTTGTTCATGTTACATTGGTTACTTAATCATACTTATTATATGTTAACCATACTTATCACCCTTGATATGAGTGTGTGTGTGTGTGTATAGACATTCATTTTAGTGCGCATATCCAATTTATATTTTCAGAATACTGTAAATCTGGAAAATATGTTGTGTACTGTTTTTCTAATAAATCATTTGTGATTATATTTTACTTACTGCCTCAACTCCGCTACATAAAAGTTCTACAATCTTTAACTGAATCACCAAGCCTATTTTTTATCTACAATTTTCACTCTAGCATGTAATATTAAGCAAAAAGTAAGAACTTTTAATGAACTATCCACATAAAACAAACCACAGGCTTCTATCTTAATTACCTTTAATTGCACACAAAGCATGGTCGAAGGTCACCTTCCTCCGCTGATGTCTTGCCCTCCCTGTCCTCTTGAACTGGCTAGTGTCTTGAGACTAAAAACTTCAGAAAACAACTTTTAGCAAAGAGTGTAGCCCAGCTTCTGGGATATCTTTGCAGCTGGAATGGCCTTTCTTAGCCCATCTATGTGAACTGTCAAATCATAGGCCTAAAGTAACTTAACCTGCTGAACAAAAGGAAACCAAAAGAGCAAAATTATCTGGAGAGTTCCATATCAGATATTTTCGCATGTGTAGCAGTGCAATCATGCTGTTTCTCTCTCTCTCTCTCTCTCTCTCTCTCTCTCTCTCGCGCGCGCGCGCGCGCGCGCGAGCAGATCGAAAACTGTTATATATTAAAACATGATCAAAATTAAATAAAAGCAGTTCTTTTATTGTTTAATTTTTCAGTTCAAGGAAGGCTATATACCCCTTCCACCTTAAAAATCTAGCTAAATACAAATCCATGTCTGCCTATCCATGGGGGGGGGGGGGGGTGAGCAAGCTAACATTTCCAATTTGTTTTCAATTATCCAAAGAGCTTGCCCTGAACAAGCTGATTTTTATAAAAATTTAAATCTCTGATATAAATCCAACAAGATGTAAAGACTAGTTAAGCAATCATTTTTATATCCTATTAGAAAGGATTTGGGTCAGAGAAAAGATGGGCAAGATCAAAGAAATATTAATCTTCTTCAGCTATCACAATAGGATGTGTAAGGAAATCAAGCAAAATTACCATGTTTGACTGTGAATCTTCTTGGCCACTGCTTGTAAATTCTTTCCTAGGAGACCTTGCAATTGGTGCTTTGAAAGTGGCCTTAAGTGGGATACTAGTAACAATTTCCTCCATGGAATCTGAAATTATATTTCTTTCTTTCTGGAAGGATGAATCCTGGGTTATGTCTCCAAAGTCATTTGAAATTTATGTTATGTTTGGTAGCAGATAGTACATGTGGGACTTTCAAGCACTGTGTACAGCTGAGTATAGGTCGGCTGAACATTCTGTGCAAAAAAATTGCATTTTAAAAGTGTTCAATGTACTTTATTTTTTATAAATAATGCTGTCCATCTTACAGGTAAATAAGGCAAAAAATGTTTCCTGCTGCCTGACCATCCCTGTTTCTCATTGCTGACCCTAAGAATTTTCCACCAAGGTAGAAAAAAACCCACAAAAAATCATATTAGTATATATGTTTTGAGAAAGAAAATTCACCTCCGTACTCAAATTTTAAAACCAGTGCAATAGAAAGCATATTTTTGGGGGCCTAATATAGTTGCACAGATAGACTTCAATGAACCTAACTAGAAGTCACAATTAGCACTGTAATTGGACAGACACTAAGGTAATCCATTATGCACATCTTGATATGATAAAAATATAACGTTTAAAGAATAGCAGAGTTCTGTCTGAGAGTGTAATCTTGGGGTTTTGCAGCAAACATGGTGGATGGATGGACATACTTATTCTAATCCACAATCTGGGTTCGAAATTATTCATCAAATGATGAACTGTATTATACACCACTCCCTCGATAACTCGCGCACGTCGGGGTCCAGAAACATCGACCGCACTATAAGTGAGGTGCGAGTTATCGAGAGACCTATAAAATAAGCCCAAAACCAATAAGGTGATTGACGACATAACGGAGAAATAAGGGGAGGGGGGTAGGCAGATTATACTGTTGGATACTCATTTTATAATCACTCTGAGATTAAATGTTAATAAATATCTCTTCATAACGGTGTACTTTATTATTTCCTCATAGGACAACATTAATTTCAGGATAAATTACAGTATATTGAGGCGATCATCGAAAACATTATTCCACGTGGTTTCCGTTCGCTTAACATGTGTACCACTTCACACATTGTGTACTACGTCACTAATTTTTATGTTGAATTGGATACATTCTAGTTTTATTGTTTGATCCAAATTAGACGTTTTTTATATACAAAAGATCGACTCTTTTCGAGAAACAGTGTCGATGGAACGATAGATAGATAAATATTTTTTAATGTGATAGAAGTAAAATGGAAAACAAAAAAAAAACAAGGGTTAATCAGTACAGACATATTTAATTGGTCTACAAATTTAAAACAACGTAAATTAGAACAAGTTAATACTTGCCGTTTGTGCCACGCTTGACAAATATCAATTCACTTTTTGAAAAAATCAGTTATTTTTTGTGTGTGACTGTGTGTTACTCCTTGGTTTCTCTGCCGCCGAGCGAAATCCCTCAGATTTCTCAACTGCATGAGCTTTACGTAGTCAACATTTTGGGTCTCCAATCACCTTATGGCAATATCAAAATATTTGATTGCTTCCTGTGCAGAGGGGTGGGGGTGCAACATCTGCGTCTGCATCACTTTCAACACTTGTGTTACACCAGTTAGAATCGTCTTCTGCTGCAAATTTGTTCGCTATAGAAATAATTATAGTTTCATCTGACATGTATTCGGCTGTGGGGCAATCATTGTCAGCACAAATCCACTCCTCCATATCATCAAGAGAAATGCCCATCTCAGGACCATGAGTCTGTATGAATTTCTCCCAAACAGCCTCGGCATTAATGACATCAGTTTCATTGAAACATTCGAAGTCACTATCATCGTCGTTGTCTCTCTTACTGTTTTGCTTTACGTCAAAGGCAGCTCCAAGACCCTTAATCCAGCACCCGAGGTTTTTTGTAATCGATTTTTTTTTAATGCAACAAACACTTCCCCAAGTTGTTGATCAAAACAAAGCCGGCATGTACATGTAATTAGGTTCTCACAGAAGTGCTCACGGGTTTCGATGTGACGGTCGATTGACTCTTTTCATGTTTTCAATGAACTGAATATGTTGTGATTATAATGTTTACACTGAAACGGAATTAAAGGATTAGAACGTGACTTTCACACAGGAAGACGTTTAATTGGTGTTTATTTCATTCTCTGTTGCCACCTGTTAGCATTTACCAGAAATTTTCATTGATCGCTATTTCACCAGACTGTTTATTTACAGTGTACTGACAACTATTTATCATAAAAACTTACATAATATATGATATCTTTAAACAGAGGTCTCGCTAGGATTTTAAAACTGGGTCTTTCTGCCTCTAAATTCAATCACTAAATATCAGTACATTTTCTCACTCGGCGGCTAGTCAAAGCCTTTGAACTAGCCGCCTAGCTGTTGCATCATGTTCTTTTTTTTAATGTACTCTTATAAAATGGCAACAGTACATCAAAGAGTCTTTCAGTCACTGAATTCTGTCATTGTAAATATCAGCACAGTTAACAGATTAACACATTTTCCCACAAAGCAGGTGGCTGAAACAGGACCGGCAAATCTTTGAATTTTCCCGCGCACCTGTTACATGCGTACGGAGGACTTCCACCTCAGTGATTTTCTGCGTCCCAGATCAACAATTGGCGTCCAAATACGTGTAATTAAGCGTTTTCGAGATCTCTGGAATTAATTCTTCTTTAGAACTTGCAAATTTCAAAATATGGATTATATTTTTACGGGCTTTAATCACCATTTTTGATGATAAAACGAGCAATGTATCAAGGTTTAATTTATCAATTCTTATCGTAATGTTTTCATGTTCAGCGTATTTTATAGATATTTTAAATACATTTTCTCTGGAAAAAAATCGGGAGCCAAGACGGACACCGCGTAATAAGCGGGATCGCGAGTTATCCGGGCGCAAGTTATCGAGGGAGCGGTGTACATGGTTTGTCAGTATACCGTAACTGCTTTACAAAAACTAAACATCCAATATATTGATAACACATCCAATATGATAAGTGAAGACTCATTCCTCTAGTAGCAATCAACATACACTTCCATAATAAAATGCATTAAATATTGCATGATGATCTTGACATTGTTATATTTGTTGTATTATAACCCAACTATTTCATCACATCACTAATTCTTATACTTAACACAGAACTGTAGCTAAGGATAAATAACCTTGAAAACAAATTGACAAAGGTACTCTACTAAAACAATATGTTAAAAAGTTCTCTTGGGATACAATTAAACTGTTATGCTAAGAATATACATTTGCTTCAAAACACTCATTCCCCTGATGTGAGCATGCATCTTCACTAAAATGATCCATCAGTTTTTTAAGAAATTCTTGTATGTCACGCCAGCACAACTGCTTAAGTATGCTGACAACTTAAGCTGATGGTACTGGTACTAAATTTTTAAAAAAATATTATTAGATTCACGTTGGTAATACACGTCCCCAATTACGACTAGAGACAAACAAATTCCAATTTCAAGTCAAGAAGTTATTTTAAAAAAATCATAAATACTTGAAGAAAAAAATTAGAATTTGAAATTCTACCATGGTCTTATATATATATATATATATATATATATATATATATATATATATATATATATCTCTCTGTGTGTGTGTGTGTGTGTTTACAAACAGGTCAACCAATTTTCATTTGTCAATAATGTTCAGTGGTTTGGGATTAATCTTGTTAATAAAATTTCAATAAAGAAAGCCACAATCCAACAATCTGGAATTTAATAGGGCAGTTTAGAAATTCACCTTGTTCCTACAATTCAAGTTTACTCGCAAGACATGGCATTCTCCAATATTGCCCAATCAGACAAACAGAACAAAACTGGAGTGTACACAATGTGATACTTACGCTAAACTGTACCTTATACTCTGTGAACTATGTTGATTTGTTCATGTCAGTGTGTACAAATGTAACACTCAAAGATAAAATATAAACCAGATTTAGTAGTTAAAGCAAGAAAGATCTTGTTTTATTGACTTCAAGTCCTCTAATTATGAGATAATAAATACATTGTCAGAAAAATCATAAGACCCATAATTAAATAAATAAAACCATGGTTTAGGAATTCTGGAACATTATTTGAATTGCATTGCTATGACAGTTGGCCACAAACATAACATATCTCTAACCAACCCCACCCTACCCCACCCCAGGCCTTAATATACATGTGCATGCAATATATATGATATGCTAAAACTGAATTACAAAATTCATTTTGCCACACTGGAATCTGAAAAGGATAAAAGTTGTTTTTATTGTTAAGCATAACATGATGAGTGCTTACTCATATTCCTTTCCTAGTTTTCCTAAGAAATTGGCACAACTTGCTTTATCTCTTGATATGCTTGCTCATCTGCCAAATTATTGACTATTGTCCATGTTTATGTCAAGGGGCTTGAAACATCCATGTGTTGCACTGCTAGATCACTAAACTGATCTACCAAACATGAATTGAATAATTATTAACCAATTTCGCAAGATGTGGCTTCTTCACATTTTATTTTTTGTTTACTCATTGAGGAAGGGGAGTCAAATTTCAGCTTTTGGACCGATACTGTGCCTTTTTCTATTGCACTTTGCTTAATTTTGGACTCCTTATGGTTGGATTGCATAGTTTCAAAGCTCTTTCCAAATGGAGCTTTTTGTTTTTTCTTTTTTGGACCTAACTCCTCATCTTGTATCTGCTTTTCTTAATTTTTACTGTCAGAATTCTATGGTGTTTGGCAGATGATGATTTGTTATCCAGTGTGAAGGAGAAATGTTCTTTGGGCACACTGTCTGGTTTTGTTTCCAGTTTTTGCAAGATTTTTTGGTTGGCCTCAGTGGCCCATTTGGTGACATACTCCTCATCATCTAAAATATAAATTATTGAAAACCGTGGTGAGTGTCACAGCAAATGCACTCAGTTTTTATTTATGCTTCTTATAACTCACACACACACACATACACACAGAGTTAGCAAGACTATAGTAAATGTCATATAGATGATGTATGTGCATTTACTCAACATAAATTAAATATAAATTATTTTAAAATTTAATATTAATTTTGTTTAACCAAAGTTTATTAAATCCTGATTAATAAATGCTCTGCTGCATATTAGCTACATTGCAAAAAAAACTTCCCAGGTGAAAATTATCGATTTGTTCACCAATTTATAATTTCTAACCTGATTGTCACCAGTGGGTCCCTTCCATTGTTAAAAATGTACTGTACTGTTGATACCAAAAACACATTCACATTCTTCTTCTGACATGACTGGTGGGGTCATGTCAGTCAAAAATAAAAGGCAGCAATGAACTTGTTGGTCTTATTTGCTGTATCGTATCACATGCGACTCAGACATTTTATCAATAAATTAAGAAATATGTTACAACACAAAATCGCTTGATGTGGTAAATATATAACTTTGTGAGCAGAGATAAACAGTTGCATCATTTTGTATTATGTGTCATGTATTATTTATAATTTATTTTGAATAGATATTTATTACAAATGATCTAAAAGATAACATTTGATGTTGCACAATGTTGAACCTGTAATAATGTGGCATACAATATATTGGACAAACCAGTCAGCAAGTACATGTATCTAAACACAAACCAACATATTTGTATATATATCAATCATTTTCATCTCATGTCACCACAACTTTAATAATGGCTTCAATACTTTACATGATTTAGTATTTCAGCCTATTGATTCTGTATAGTTTATTCAGAGATGTAATATCTGTTACAAGAAACATTGGAATTTCAGTCTTAATGCAATATATCCAGGTCTAAATTAAAATAAAATTTTGTTGACATTCATTAATAAATAAAATCAAAATGTATTTAGCATTGTCTTCTGTTTTTATATTTGTTTATAATGAGAATTGAACAAACTGATTACACTTCAACTCAAATTATACAATTTTAATTTTTAGTTCCATGATACTGACAGTAATATAAATATTCTTTAAAAGAAAAAAAATTAAATTATGTTAAAATTTAAAATAGTGCATACCATATATTTACTAACAATGCTGCTAAAAAAATATTCTTATGCTGTTGGTTTTATCACTTTTTTCTTTTTTCAAGTATTCTATATATTAAAACAATATTGAATTATTGTTATATGCTTTTACACAAGGGGACATAATTCAATATTCGCTCTTTAAATTCACGTAGTTTAAAGAATGTAACATATTTGGCATCTATTAATTTGATATTGACAGATAAATTAAAAATTAAAAAAACATGGAACATAAAAGATAATGAATTATCTTCAGTACTATCAATCCAACAGAAATTATAAATAATAATTATACATAATAAAAAGGTAATAAAACAATCATCTCTATTCCTAATGTCTACTTTAATTTTCAATAGAGATATCTGTATCTTTATCGTCCAGTTTTATATACCTAGATCTCATTTATCCATATTATATGCATTTTTGCAAGCCACTTATGCATTTAAAATTATTACAAGAACGTACGAGAACGATTTTAAGCTATAGCGTCATCTTGTCATGTTGTTTACATCATTGATCGCATATAAAAAGAATGTAGTTAATGACGTAAACAATAATATTGAACTCGGTCTGAAGAAGCATTGAAAATATATATAACAATTCAAACGTAGAGTGAAATGCTGACTTATTGCTAATGAAGAAAGCTAATTAGTATCATAAACTTACGGCTATGATTATTGTTCCGCGGCACAATTCCTTTCTCCCCTTGCCTTGTTTACCCCAGTTCATCTCTACCTTTTCTTCCATTTTAAAATCTCCACTGAACTTGTGATTTTTGTTTGCCTCTCCAACCACACTTAAAGTTGCATCTTCTTCAAAGAAAATACACGCAAACATGGTAATATTTATACAAAATAAAATTACAATACGCTGTGCTGAACCAATAATGGCGTCAATGAGTTCAAATACACAGGATTCTGGATATCGAACTTTCGCGGCATGGATGGGATACATCTTGGGTGACAAAACCATGGGCTGTATAATTATAAATGTTATAATGTTTCAAAACACCCATCATTGTCTTTCCTGAGTGAAGAAACAATTTTGAAAATACAATGCATATACCTACCTGAATGAAAGACATCTTTGGAATATAAAAAGAAACGCACATGACATTGTCTGTCGAATTAAAAAAATACATGTATGATTGTTCCCTCTTGAACCCCCAGCAGCAACAACCGGTTCTACTAAACACCGCACAGACGCAAATATAAACGGGGCTAAGACTGCACACAGACATATTAAACTGACAATAGTGGAATATATTCACAGTTGATACAAACTTTATAAAATAAATATATAAAGAATTATAAATGTTTGCTTTGTCAATAGATTGATCATTTCTTTCTTCAAATATATATTTGCACTCAACACTGTAATGAATTATGAACAGTTTACAAATGTCGATTATATTTAAGTTTGTTAATTTGTCATTAGGATGTTTCCCGCTTTGATTCCTTTGCATTCTCAATTCAGTTGTGTTTTGATATGTTTACATACCTAGAAATTTCCAATTCAAACTTCTCTGTTATACAAATACATGAAAGAGATGATTGTCCAGTTGATTATATAATTGCATTCACACCTCAGGATAGCTATACTTTAATAGCATGTTTAAATGCATGCGGCTGTCAAATTATGTTGGCTAAACGATCGATTTGATACTCATTTGCTTATTACGTCGGCAAAGGAGATGATCAAATACAATTCCACAATAAACTTTGTCATTATTTGAAAGTCGTGCTCTTATTTTATTGAAAAGATCTTCATCTACATACTTTCAAAGGAATATTTTGCAGCCGGTAAATTAACCAAGCTCGTATTCTAAAACGATAGATGGGCTATATATTTTTGTTATAGTTCTAATATGATTAAAGATCACTACACAAAACAGTCATCCTCAAAGGACTTTATGCTGTGTTTGCCTAGCTGTGCACAACCTGTTGGATAAGTTTGCACTTGGACAGTGCGATCGGCATGTAATGTACACAGTAAAAAAATAAAAGTATATGATAAGTTTATATAAAAAAACAACGGATAGCGTGACCATGTAGTGCAGCTGTTGACTCGATCTCGCTTGCCTTACGTGACAAAACAACGAAAAGATAAAACGCCATTGAATCTCATGTGGAAAAATACGGGTATACATTGCGTCACAACAAGGATAACAAACTATTTTCTTCCATAAATTAGAGTGAACGAAACAAACAACCATGGATAAAAAGATAAATATCAGTACACTAACGAATTACGAACAATGTTTACATCGAACAACAAGTTCTCCGTTTGTTTCAAAGACCAATACAGACTTGTATTAGCTGTACGGATCGGAGTGCAATATTTCAAGCAATTAGTGATCCACGTCAAACGTGTAAATCATTTCAGAATTGGAAAACGGTGAAGAACTAGCCATTCATCTCGGAAACAAAGCGTCGGCTAAGTTTGGTAAGCAGTTGATATCACCGGACATATTACAAATATTATAGTTGGCAAGTTTCCTCTTCAATACAAATTACCTAGTGGGAATAAGTGAAAACGTTTTCATCGTGTTTAATAACGAGAAGAACATAAACAAACAACCTTCAAGTAACAACAAATATTGATACGATTGTGTTGTATGGGAGAAGAAGAAAACACAGTTAAGACGCTTATTTTGTTAGAAAATATTGAATGAAATTTATGTAAAATAGCACATGTAGTAAAGAAGGACATAATCCTTTATAGTGGGAAAAGAGAGAATGGAAGACAGAAGCCAAACTACACGTTGTTACGTGTTTAGGCTCGAATAAACAGTAAAAAGAAAGAGTAAAAACAACAAGCTTTCTAAAATTAAACAAATAAATTATTTTCCTGGAATATTCTGTAAAAGTGAAAAATGCAGAAGAACTTACGGTTTCAAGAATCAAATCAAAAAATAATCTAAGAATAATCCACGAATTAAATTGGAAAAGTGCTAGTAATACATGTCCTAATAATTTCAAGTTCGAGTTCTGATGGAAAATCCAAGATGGATAACGATGACGTATGTTGCAATCAGTACTGTGCTTATCTACAGTTTCTTGTAGAAATACAAATAATGGCACCCCGGTGTTGGAAATCCAAATTAAATTTGTAAGCAATGACTTTCCAAAATTTATGTGTGAGCACGGCTCAAAATATTTCCAGAGAATACAGAATTAAACCTTTTGAAATTCAACTGATCTGAAAAATTATTATAGCTCAAATCTGGCTAAAACAAATTAACTTGACATCAGTATGAAAAACCCCAAACCTGACAAATCTCTCTCAAAACAAAAGATTATATTGTATCACAACACGCAGTTTCGAAATTCCCCCAAGTTGTGAAATAAAAAGGAGGGTCACATGATCATGGTTATATCACATACACAGAATATGTCATTGATTAGACCAATGATTTTATTCCCAGAATCAAAATTTAAAAAAGGTGTTTACTTTTTAACCCACGTAGTCCCATCATGACCTTGACAACAGCCAATCATTTTAAAATAAAATATAACTGTGTTTACTAATTTTGAATCCAAGTCAGAATTTAGATCAATACCTGTTGTTTATAAACTAACAGTCAAGGTCAAACCATTTTCTGAAAAAGTATCATCTCTAGTGAATAAATTTATATTACAATAGCATGTAAAAAATGAAAAATTAAAACTGACAAACAATTAAATTAATATATATATATATATATATATATATATATATATATATATATATATATATATATATATATATATATTAAATCAGATATACGTAACAACGTAAGCACAAACATTCTCACACAAGATGGTAACAATGCATTGGAATTACACTTGTCTTAAGCGGGACACCAACTTCAGAAAAAGAGTAAACTGGTTTGAGGCACTACCGGGGAGTTTGACAGCGATGAAAGGCATTGCCATAGCAGAATACACGGGGATGTATCACGAACTAGAACTAGGTCACGACAACTCCAAGGTGAACACCTAACCTTAAAAACGAACCAATCCGTTTGCATTTTGATCAAGTTCAAAAGAAAATGTGAAGTTTCAGAAGTCAATTGATGTTTACGACCAAATAACTAATCAGTCGGAAAGGATACGTATTGTCAACGATAGTTGATGCGCTTAATTCGGTACATTTACATGTCAGTGTTTGATTTAAACAATAAATATTTCAAGTTCTTATGTATTTGAAACTTTTGGTTAAATAAATTAACAAATACGCAGTTAGCATACATACAATTAAAAAGTATTGGTCTTATAAAGTATGGTCCACGTTGTGTAGCAAAGACTTACTCTAGCAATATAAACTAAAGAAAATAGACCAGTCAAACACTATCCAAGATCATTTCTGAGCTCTCTTTGCGTTGTTGCCCGTTTTTTCATGTCTTTGCCTGTCTTTGATGTGTACTCTAAAAATTTACACTATCAATACATAAATTGTATATATGTATCTTATATCTCTTTAGATGAAACACGTACCAGTAGCATGAAATTTTAGTTACGTGAAGTTTTTAGTGTCTTTTAGCGCTTATCTTTTCCCAAATACATAACAATATGTATATTAAAAATATATGCCACCGCGGAATCAACTAAATCAATATTATGTGAAATACAAATGTTATTAAAATGGAAAAGAAAATTAATTTGTGTTGACAAAATACATTTTTAAATATATACTATAATTTATTGCAACTCTTGAATGGAAATATAGATATTACGAAAAAAAATACACTTTATGGGCAATATGAATAGTTCTATTTTTTATTTTATTTATAAAACTGCAATTAACATTCAGTATTTTCAATTCAATATTTATATGTGCCGTCTTTGCCATTTCTCTGCGTGTATTTGCTCTTCCTTGCCGTGTCCTTGTGCGTCTTTTCTCGTCTTTGTGATGTTTAGTACGGCCTTGAATGATCATATGTCAGTAATCGTTGTAATAAGGCCTCAGCCAGGTGTTATCAAGTCAGTATTCACTGTGACAAGACCTTGAATGATCATGTCAATAATCACCGTCACAAGACCTGGTTTAATCAAGCCAGTAACCAATATAATGATGCCTGCAATAATCATGTGAGTAATAACTATAACAAGTCCTGGATTATTTATTCCAACTGAAGCCAAATTCTTATCAAATCTTACATTTAATATTTTCAGACAAGTGGCTGCCTGATTGTAGAATGTCATCCAACATTAAAGGCGCTCCATCAGACCACTCTACATGGGAAGGAATGAGTAATGCTACACAAGGTACATTGCAATAACATGCATTATATTTTCAATAATATTGGAAATTGGCATAAATGTACTTGATTCAGTGAATGGGACACTATGTAATAAACAGAAAAGTAATACTATCATCATTGTTTTTTGTTATTATTATGATTATTAAAATAGTTTGTTTATATACTTTAAATTTGATGTCATATTGAAACTGTCTCATAATATTTATATACATACTTTTATGCATATTTTTTAACTACATTTGCTTGATAAGTTATGTAATATCTTTTTTATCCAGGTTGCTGATCGGTTTGAAGAGCATGACATGCAGGAGGAATACACTTCAAGTTATACAAACCCCACCCAGATTTATAATCAGCCAAGGCTTATTCTCCCATTGTCATGTGCGTTCAACAATGATTAAGAACCTAAATCCCATGTGACTGTATGTATGTATGGGTTACAGGGCTGTAACCTAGTGATAAATACGTTTATCTGTATATATCATGTATAAAGATAGTTCTATTATATCCTGTTCCTTAGTAATATTAAATGAAATGCATAATTGTAACCATCCTAATGTGCATTTCACATTTTATCTCAACCGATGGCAAGTATATCACTGTATCAGATTTACTCTAAATAATTATGTTCAAGCTCCTCGTTTGTCAAAAGATTATTATTCTTCCTCATCCAAAGGAAATATACTTTTGCTCTTTGGCATTTTATTAAAACAGAAAAAAAAACAGGCTTGATAAAATTCATTATTGTTTTTACATTAATGTTTGCAGGTCGACCTTTTAGACATGACGAGGAAGTCATCAGATGGTTATAAGCATATATTCCACATGATGGATCACTTCAGTAAGTTCGACTTACTGGCATCACTGGTCCAGAAGACTCAAGCAGAGGTTAACCTCACCTTGTTCCATATGTTTTTTGTTATTGGAATACAAGCCATCCTACATAAAGATAATGGAACGGAGTTTGGAATTCTTGATAATCTCCTGCATGAATGACCAGGTTCAAGATATATTGTTGATAGACATTCTCATCATCCTCAGATTCAAGGATTGGTGGAGAGAGGGAATCAGGTACTGGAAGAGATGATCGCAGCAATAGAGGCCCGACCTATCATGTTGATGGCTCAGCTCTCTAGCATCTGTGTCTTCCTCTCACACAGGCTTGACATATACATTGATTGCTGTCATGGTTTCTAACATTGCTTTTAAAATAAATTTCTTGAGCAATGAGCTGAAATTCATTGTTATTCCAGTCTATATAATTTGGTCCCTAAATAAATAGAATGTATGTGGAATTGTAAAGGGTCACAGTAACAATATAGGACTCTAGAATGGTGAATTTATGTTTAAGCATTATATTGTTATGGTTATGATTAATTCCTTTTACGTAGCTAAGTTCCAGTTTGGCATTTCATTCAGGTATACATTCGAATCAGTTATATATTCTTTCTGATTAATTTAGGACTGACTGATAGTTCCCACTATAACTATAGTTCAAGGCGTAGTGGAGTGTGGACACCATAGATTATTGGTGCACATCATGGATCCTGAACTGTACACAAAGAAATTGAATTTTGCACATAAGAACTGCAACCCATAATATTGCATTGTAAATTAGATTTCATAAAGTTATTTGTTCCATGTTCATGTCAAACTCATTGAATGGAAACAAGTTTATCCCTTTAAACTTGCATTATTTGATCAGAGAAGATGATGTGTCCCATTCAGCAGGCCTTTACATTTATATGTTCCAAATACCCATTTTATGCAACAACTCTCAATATACTTTACTTTCCTTTGAAGCAGTTTTTCTAGGACTAGATTTCCGTAATAGGGCATTTAGGCATCATGCAACAAATTGGAATAGCCATAACTATGTAATAAAACCCTATGTGGCAACAATATCATTACTTTTACATTTTTGATATCTTCCAAATATTCACATTATGCAAGAACTTCCTTCATGACCATTCCTCCCTTTAATTACTCTTTCTAGGACTAAACTCCAAAATGTTCAATACAAGCACAATACATCAACTTAGATTAACTACCATAACTGTGAAATATAACTCTTCCATGGAATAGTAACAGCACCTTTACGTTTAAAATATCTTCAAAATATCAATTGTATGCAACATATACCTTCAAGATTTGTTCCATCCTTTAAGTCAGTCTTTCTAAGACGAAATTCTAAAGACTATAATGCACTCTTGAAGAACCATCATAACCATGAAATAATACTCTATGGTAACAGTGCGCCGATTTTTTAAACAATGTTGCAAACATTCATTGTATGCAGCAACTCTCTTCAAGACCTTTCCTTCTTTTATATCATTCTTGCCAGAACTAAATTATCAAACATCGCATAAAAGCATAATGAACTAATTGAAATAACCCCGTAGCTGTGAAATATGACTTATGGGGCAATATGAACAACACCATTATACTTGCATTATCTTGCAAATATTCTTTTCTGCAATATTTCCCTTGAAGATGTTTCCTACTTTTTCAATAGTCTTGATATGATTAAATTTCCAAACATCATCTGCATGCATTGTGCAACAACTTAGAATTAACCACCCTAATTGTGAAATATAATTATGTGGGCAATATACATACTTATTTCAGACCTTTAATATTCATTTCATACAAGAACTACTGCCAAAACCTTTCTTACCTTTAACATACTCTTATAGTACTAAATTCCAAAATAGGGGAGGAAAGCATAGTTCAACAGCTTGAAATAACCCTCATAAATGTAAAATACAAATCGGTGTTGAAATAGTACCAACCATTTTAGGCAATTACCGTAATATCTTCCATATTTTCTTTATCTGCAAGACTACCTTGAAAATTATATATTAAGATTATTATTATTTGTGTGTTAACATGTGTAATTGGCTTCGAGTTCTAGACACAACCTTGAGTCTGAGCTCGTCAAGTCCAAATTTGTTGGTAAAGCTTGATGAACATGTTTACTAAGATGACCCCCATGTTGGTCCTCATATTGTGCATTATGTTTTTGTATAAGGGAGAAGTTAACATAAATTCTTAACTCCTATATTTAGCTTACGTTGTTTTCAGTTATTACAAAATGCTAAAAAAAAACGGTCGAACTAAATCACTATTTTGGGAATATTGTGGATTCAAGAAGAGTCTATTTGCATTATATCATTGCGATACATCGAGACTGTTAGCACATCAACATATTGCTAGGCTATTGCAGGCACCTGGTATATCAGCACTTTCAAGATTGCTAATCATTTGGAACAACACTGAAATTCTTTTGGAAAAATCAAAATATTTAGACTTGTGATATAACTTATTTGACTATTTGGGATTTAATTCACAATATTGTAAGTTCTTTCTAAATTTTAACATTGTATTAAAGGGAAATAAATTTTTTTTCAATTTTGCAAAACCGTTAATTTTCACTCTTTTCTGGTACTGACTTTAAGACCATAGAGTCCTAACAGTACATCTTGGCATGTATGTGGATATATACTGAATGCCGAACTTGGACACATGAGATCATCTTATCATGTTTAATAAAATATTTTAAAGCAGCTTTTATTTCTTCATCAGCTTCAAGGTATTGATACATGTGATAGCAGGTGTTGGAAGAATCTCCATCTTGAGGCTGAGGTCATCATACTGGAAAGTTGTCAGCACAAAATTAGTTCTTAATATGTGGATTTCTTGTTTGTTTGATATTTATAAAACTTTAAATAAGAACACAAATACAATTCTTAAAATCATCACATATTTCTTGCTTTATCATTTGTACCTCATAAGAAATGGCAAAACCTTTAAGCCAGCATAAGATTTTCAGACATATCTCGACTGTAGCACTTTTGTATGAATAGGTGCCATACCTGTTGCTACCATGAAGATGTTATAATCATTTATTTCAAGTCATGTAAGGAAGATACCTAGAAAACACAGATTTCCATTTCAAATTCTTGATATGTGTACATGTATACTTTATAAACTCTACAGATCATATACTCGAATCAAAACCTTTCCTACATTTAAATCAGTCTTTTATATGGCTAAATTTCCAAAACTGTAATACAAGCATCATACAACAATTTGAAATAACCCACATAAGTGTAAAATATAACCCTACTGGGTGATATTATCCCTGTGATGTTTAATATCTTACAAAAATTCATTTTATGCAAAACACTTCCTTTAGGACCTTTCCTACCTTTAAGTCAGCCTTTGAGGACTAAATTCCAAAATATGGCATACAGCAACTTGGAATAATCTCCATAGAGAAATATAACTATATAGGGTAATAGCTGCAACACATATTGATCTTTAATATCTTAACGATATTCGTTTTATGCAACAACTACCTTGAAGACTTTTCCTGTATTTATAATAGTATTTAAAATTATTACTTTTTGCAAAAATGGCATGCATCATACAACATCCACTGGAATAACCCTCATAAGAGTGAAATGCAAGTCTATGTGTTAATAGTAAAATTCACTTTAGACATTTAACCTCTTCCTACTATTCATGTAATGCAGCTTCTCCCCTCTAGGTCTCTCCTACCTTGAAAATAGTTTATGTTTTTTATAACTAAATTAACAAAGGGTATGCTGGCATAATGTAACAAATTCGAATAAACACCCTAGGCTGTGAAATATAACCCTACAGCGCAAAAGTAATAGTCCCTTGATATTTTTAGTATGCTCCAAATATTCATTTTGTGATACATCTTCCCTTAAGACCGTTCCTACCTTTAAATCAGTCTCTTCAGGACAAAATTCCAAAATCTTGCACGCAAGCATCACACAACTTTAAATAACCCCACTAAGTTATGTGGGATAATAGTAACAAGATCCTTATTATTTTTCTGAAACAACTCCCTTGAATAGCCTTGCTTCCTTTAAAATGGTTTAAACAATATTAAAGTTTCAAACGTGGAGTGCAATATTTTAGAATAATCATCATAACTGGGAAATATAAGTATGTGGGGCAATGGTAAAAACTATCTTTAGAAGTTTAATATCTTCAGAATATTCATTTTAAGCAAGAACTCCCCTCACGACATCTCTTGCCTTTAAAATAGTCTTTTTTCTAGCACTAAATTCCAATATGGAATGAAAGTATAATGCAACATCTTGGAATAACCCCCATAATGCAATTTTGAAAAACACTTTAGACCTTGTATATATTCCACATATTATGTCACTGCATCAAATCCCTTGAATATCTTTCTTACCTTTAAAATGGTCTTTAAATGATCAAATTTCCAAATATGACATGACATGCATGCATCATGCAACAAAATGGAAAAACAATCTTCATGACTGTGAAGTATAATTCTCTGGGTGACAGTAACAATCCTTTTGATCTTTCATACATTCCAGTTTAGCTTTTCATGAAACGACTCTTTGTAGAACACCAGGCAACAGTTTGTAGTAGGTTTCATATTGGTGAAACTTTGCAATGATCCAGTTAGATCTTTCTTATGTTCAAGCTATCCTTTTTTGACTCATGTCTGAAATGTCCTTAAGGTATCATTGAACAGATAGGGGTAACTTTCATTACTGTAAAATATTTCCCCACCATCAGATAAAATCTTTCCTCATTGACTTTCTATTTTGCATATAGTTAATTGCAACATTCTTAAAGTAAATGTTTTCAAAGATGTATATATGTATTTAAACTCTCTATATTTATTTAATCTGAGTTTTCGTTTTTCATGGCGTTATTTTAATAAATCAACATCAAATATGTTTCAAAACATATGTGTTTGAAATATGTTTGAAACAATATTTGAACTTTAAATATAAATTTTTAAACATTTTTAATAAAATATTTAAATTTTTATTCATTTATTATTCTTTCTTTATTTGTTTATTTATTTGACCATTAACATTGTTTTTTTGTATTATATTTATAACTAGGTTGATTTTGAGTTGCTGTATATGATTCCATGATCATCCTATAAATAGTCAAAAAACTATCTTTCTATAGTACGATGTTAATTTATTCGATATGCGTATTCATATTATGTTTCAATTCCAGTTAAAAGCTCAGTTCAATGTATTTATATTATCAGCCATTAGCATGGCGTTTAAGTAAGTGATACAGATTATTTTTTTTTAAAATGTGTTAAACTGTTAAGTAACACAAAAACATAAATTTGACTGCAAAGACATATATATTTAAAATATGCGCTCCTGGATAGACAAAAGAAATAAATTTTGTGAGTGATTAAGTAAAATGTACACATTGCTAAATACCCATCCATGGTCATGTAATCCTTATTATTCCAATTTCATTCTTTATTTCGTCAAATCCATTTATTCCATCAACAATGCATTCCAATTTAAGTAGCGCGTACGTTCCTTCCATTCGCGGCTTTACATCGCCCCATAATACATAACCTGTACAGAATCACACGTACAGCACATTTACGTTTATTCAGAAACTTCATACTTTGCATATTAGGCAATGGCTACCGGTGATTTCAACACATTTAATTTATTTACAACATTCTTGTTCAATTTTAGTCAGCCCCATCTGCTACGTCAGATGACAATGACCTTAACATAATAACAGCTGATACGGAAAGAGCAACTGTGCTAAATTAAATTTCCAACAAACCTTAAGTCATAATGGGTTTTATCAATGGACAACATGGAAATATGAACTAGATGATGCTATCCCTTACTAACAAAAGGTAACAATAAAATAAATTGTGTACAGGACTAACATTTTATATCATTCACAACAGCGTTAATACTTATGAAGACCCGTTCAGTGATCTAATGTCAAATGAGATGTAACTATTGTCAGTCATGTTCATTTGGCAACTTCATACTATTACATCTTAGGCAATGACCTCCCGTGATGTCAGCACATTTCTTTTCATAAAAAAGGACATTCTTTTTTTTAAAAATTTAATATGTCCTTTACAAGAATAACATTTTATATCTTTTTCATCAGCGTTAATACTTAAAAAGACCATTTCATTTATCTAATGTGAAATTAAATGTGCAGTTGTTAAATGTAGATTTGCTCGTAAAACAGGCCATATGTTTTGTTTGCTTGCATAGTTGAGTGCTGGAGTGCTGGAAGGAATTAATGACTACATATCCAAAGTAATTTAGATTAGCAAAACAATTACCATAAGGATTATTAAATACATTTTTCAACGGTGTTAAATCACATTGGTGGAGATGGCATTTTTACCATTCAAAAACGTTTTTCATTCTTTAAATAATGGTCTCATAAATATTTGTTTTTATTTTTGTGTAAGTGGTCCAATTCCCCATACCATCAACACTCACACACGTTTTCTAAATAAGCAAACAAATTTAATATTAAAAAAATACCATTGAAAACGCCGATGCCCCATTTTGTGTTTCGTTTAGTAGCCTCGGAGAATTGATTTATCTCAATAGCTTTGAAGTCCTCCTCAGATAATTTATGGAATCTTGGTTTATATCCCTCAGCGACCTCAGAATTTACCGACCTAGTTCCCACGCTATTATTGTTGTTGTTGTGTATGGCTTAGGTGACTGAGGTCATGGTGTGCTGTGTGAGGGAATGTATCACTCTCATAATCGGCCATTTTGCGCGACTATATAGCAGACGAATGCCAATTTGTAAACTATGCATTTCAATCAAAGAATATTTGAAAAGGTATCAAAATAGTATAATGCATACTTATTAGCTGAATAAAAAATCCAAAAGATGAAAGAATTGTTTGACAGTGATGTGTCTGCAATGTTTATTTATATTGCAAACAGTACATAAAACCGAATGTAGTCCCAGAATTTATCGGTGTGTAAAAATCCAGATCAATATCACGTGATCGTTTACAGCCAATCGTATTGCAGAAAACCCGTTTCATTTGTATTTGGAATTATATACCTGAACACATTATATCATCATTATTAAATCATGGGAGCGCAGATTCAGTCATATGCACCCATAGATATCTTAGGGTACATCTACTGCGAGAAAAGCACCTGGAAACATAGTAAGTGTGTACAAGGTATAAGAAAGAACGTTAAACGTGCCCATTAATCCAGCTGGATGAAACTGTAGAGCGTTCGATGTTAATTGCATTGTAGTCAGTAGCAGGTCTCCTTGTATCTACAGCCTATGTTCGGTTCAACGTTTGACTGAACCAAGTCAAGGAGAAATTCGGGTGACATAAAATGAAACATTTTTATAGATGGTATCAAATTTATGAATTTACCTACGTTGTTTCTATGATAGCTGACATGCATTATGAGGTTCATCGTTTGATCTAAAATGGACAATTTCATGAGGATAATTTGCTATAGGCATATATAACAACCTTTGTGGTCACCAGATGATTAAATACAAAAGTAATCTTATCAAGAAACTGACATGTTTATTTATTATTGGTGTTCAAATATGCAATTGAATACAGCCAGATTGAATTACATTCTTATTTTAAATTGTCAAAATTGACTTTGAAAATGTCCCAGGTCGCAAAATTGACCGAAATTATAATATAAGGTAGTTAACGCCACCGTTTGACGCAATTGAAAATATTAAAGTAGTACCGATACTAATAAAGATGACTTAGTAGAAGTATTTTGTGATAATATTTACACTAAAAAGAAATGGAGCACATGCTATTAACTGAAGCATGCACGTATAGATTTGCTTTCACGGGTTATTATATTGTGCTAGCTGCTTTCCTCATAAGAGTGACCCTTACAAATAAGGATCCAGTACAACTGTTACTACTCTATGGTTACAATCTTACGCAATATAAAATAATCCTAACGAACAACGTTGTTAAACTTAACAAACAATTTAATTATCAAAATAAAGGATAGTATGAGATGAAGGAAATCTAATCTAGTCCTTATAAGGTTTATGAAAGTTTAAAACGAATGAAAAGTCCCGTATGAATTTTAAAATCGGAAATGTACTGGTCCTCTAAGAACTGTGGCGTAGTCATGATACCGTTGTCCGGAATTCCTTCAAATGATTTATTACAGTTCCATACTAATATTATAGTCCAAAAATGGTCTTTTTTCATCTTCACTGAACAATCAAAACATGTTTTCCCTCTCTAACACTATATAAGTACAATGTAAAACACGTCTGCAACATACATTAGGAACACAATACGTGCGAATGACTCCAAAAATCGGAAGGTAACTGAATTCTTAATTTGCTCCATGTGCACATCGTACGTTGCATTGTAATGGACATCATATGACAAAATACAGTATTGATTTAAGACGTACTTAGTATACTCGCATGACCGGGCGTAACTAATGGGGTAGCCACATACTTCATATGGAAACATCCATATCCGATAGGCGTTATTTGAAGTCTTATTGTTCAAATAAGTATTACTAAATGACAATACTTACATAAACTTCTGGACCCTACGCAATTTGTGTTTCAACAGAGCCAAAATAAATGCACAATTTATAACAAAAGGTATTCAATATAGTTTACAAGGACGAATGAAAATTATGAAACTTACGTAAAATCATATACCTGAAGTTACCAGAAATATAGATATACATAACATTTGAACAGTTACATTAACTTCTCAATGCGATGAATTTATCTTCGTTTAGTTTTGCTTCAAAAAGACAGGAAAAACAACGAGTTTTCATGGCGATGATATATTAGTATCATTAAAGCAAGTATAAAGTACAATGCTAAATTATTTTACATCAGTTGTATATATAGTTATTTGCTACATTAAAAATAGCACATAACATTTAACATGTATATGTAGACCTATATAACAGAAGGTGATGTTTTAACGAAAATTGTATAGTTTGTATCAGCTCAAAAAAGCCATGAATATATTGTAGTACAAAAAATAAATGATTTTAGCACGCATTTCCATGCAGAAAATACCATTAGGATGAGTACAAGTTTGCCTGTCATAACAGATATTGACCTATCCATGCCTTGAAACCGCAACATTAATTTCAATAAAGCTTACCCAATGTGTGCCCGGACCTGTAAACTAGACAGGCATCTGATTAGTGATAACCTATTTAGTTAACCGATCATATGTTGCTCACCTACATATTATAAGGTCAATATACCTGATTGTATCATCATTCGTCTACCCTGTGTTTGCAGGTAAGTAGTTTCATCCATTTCTAGCAGCAAAGTACTGTATTTATTCCGCTGCTGAGTAAACCTCCAGGTAGGACTTCAAATATTGTCATCAACATTTTGGTTAAAAATCCAAAACCCTTTCGTCATATAGGATTTTGTAAATAATCCACGAAATATATTGAACTGCAAACACTTTGAGGCGGAGTTGTGTGAGGTAAGTGGTACTGCGCCAGTATTACCATGTTGTGTAATGAATACAGCTGTCGTATTTGAGAGTAGCCTTTGTTTACTTCTGAATAAAATATACGTGTAGCCTTAAACACGGTCTTCTTTGACCAACAACGTGTAGTCTTATGAATGGTCTGTTTAAGGTACCTGTACATGTCCTATTTCCCAACCACCTCTTTTGAAAAGTAAAGTGGTCATATCCCTTTGTAAATTATGACCAAAATTATTGTTTTGCAGCATATTAATTATTTACAACTGTGATAATGTTGTTGATGATGATGATGCTAACCTATTAGCTGACTGCCACATAGTCATTAAATATCAATTATATCACTTTCGGCATAAAAGCTCACCCCATAAAATTGTATTTTATCCTTAGTAAGATTTCGCAAAGGGCCTGTTTTAGAAAAATTAAGAGTGTACATTTACAGAGAATCTATAAACAGCTGCTTACAATTTCTAATAATAGTGGCAATTGGGACTTAGTGTTAATTTCTCAGTAACTGATGAGGATTGGGAGTTTCTTGAAGAATTAAACAATTTCCCATTGGTTGGGGTAGGTCACATGAATATGAAATTTCAAAATAAATTGAGTAGCATGATCTGTCGCTTGCGGGTATGTTCTGAAATATAGTCGTAATGTACTGGTTATATAAGGTTAGAATAGACCAGTCACTCTCATTCCTAACTTTGGAGTCATTCGTATTTATTGTGTTCCTGTTGTAAGTCTGCAGATGTGTTTTGTTTTATTTAGATATTGTTCGAGAGGTAAAGAAAATGTTTGGACTGTTTAGTAGCAATGTATGTGCTCATTATTTTCATTATTATTCCGGTACTAGTGTGAATTATTCAAAGGAGTTCAGGACCACGCCATTTTGACAATATCTCGATTCTTGGCGGGCCAGTACATTTTTGGTTTGAAAATGTATAAGCAACTTTCATTTTTGTTGGTCTTTCAAAAGAACTTTAAAAGAGGTGCTTCTGGATTCACCTCAAAATACCTTCAGTTTCTCTCAGTTTCATTTATGACTGATAATTACGATTTCTTTTAAGTTTTACCAAATTTGATGGCTTTGTTTCTTTTCGACAATTCGTTTATGACCATTGATTCGTAACTATACATACATACGTATATATATATATATATATATATATATATATATATATATATATATATATATATATACATACATACATAAAGAGAGACAGACAGAGTCAGACAGATAGTCAGATAGACAGGCAAAGAGATAAAGACAGAGAGAAATAAAGAGAGAGGTTGAATTACAGACTAGAGGAGTAGTACTAACTATTGTCGTTTTAGTCATTGTCGTGGTCATAATCCTTATCTTAATCAATCACGGCGACTCTCATCACCATATTCACTGCCACCACCACCACCACAATCATTACATTTTAAGTCAGCAATGCCGAAAGGGCACGTTAACAAACATGCAAGAGACAACATGATTAATTAAGGTTGGTCGAATTATGGTGTGTCAGTATGTGTGAGTCTATGAGGGAGAGGGAGATTTGGTATGTTACGAAAAGCCAGTTGAGTATATTGCCCTGAGTAATGACGATCCATTCACTGACATGACCTTCGAGCAAGTGAGCTAACAATATGTATATAAGAGGGAAGAATTTAGTACATCTCGCATGAATCGATAACTGTTTTGTATCATAGTCAAACGTTTGGCAAAGAGTGCCACAACCTAATAGGAATCTCCTTCTTCAAGTTCACAAATATTGGGTGTCGAATACCAACCTGAAAAGTGATTGTCTCTATAACTCACTGACATAGCTCTGACAGGGTTGATTCAAGCATTGGATCGGCCAGCTTGGGTATGTGAGAATACCAGTAGTCTCCTGTTGGTTGATGTTTTTGCCAGGTGTTTTCGGGGTTATTTCTCCACAACAAGACAACGGCGGCCATGTATATCCCCATCATGTGTTTAAACTCACCGCTAAACTCACCGAATTCTACCTGAAAATGAATAATCTATAGTGTTCGTACCTTCATTCAATAAAATGCAAAAAATGTTTATTTCATATACACTCCTGTCTCTTATGATACAACTTATTTAGGATCCAATCATATAATCGTATACAGAAAGTTGTAAATGTCCATAAAGTTGCTTATAAACGACAAAAGGTGACGCAGGTTTGATGAATATAATGCATGATTCTATTTATGTACGTACGACGGAGGCATGGCCATTCGATGAGATTGCTGGACCCAAGAACAGCTGAGTTAAAACAAAAACTGTTCCTATTCATTTTCCTCGATTTATGAATCGCCTGTTTCTTTCTCCGTAATCGGTTCTAAATTGGATTAATTATGTAGGAGGTCCGTTACATTATTAAATTATTAGTGGACTCCTTCTTGGTTTGTTTGCAAAGCAAAATATACGGCAATTCTCATTTTCCATATGTACACAGTCACGATTTTTGATTATTTTAATGAGCAAACTAGTGTATATGTACTGCCTGTAAGTCACTTTTATCATAACAGCATACTATCTCTTCAAACCTTTCAAAATTAAATAATTGTTGTATACGTGGATATTGGCGACATGTTTTCTCCTTATCGTTTGCAGCCCAGTCCTAAAGGAAGTGCCAAGTTGACAAATTCAGTACGTCTTCATTTACAGTTTGTCAAAAAGACAAAATGACCACAGCAAGATCAAAACAAGCTATCTGCAGTCTGGTTGAAGAGGGAAGTTTGCATCTTGAAGGTATGTGATTGATATGTTACGTACATAGCAACCTACATGTTCCTTGATAACAAAATTAATTCGTATTTGTAGTGCATAAAAACATTGTAAACTAAATAAGCAAACTACATACCGTTTTCAATATTTTAGCAAGTCTTAATCTAGATGATGTTTTCTTTTATGATTCTTTCATTAGAGTCTAAGATATGAAATCGTTCAGATACTTTTCATTAGCCCTACTACATAATAACGTCAGCGATGCGTCGTAAGAGTGAAGACCGATGTCAATGATCGTTCACAATTGTAGCAGGACTGTACATATGTATGATAATGTAATGTCTATAATATCCAGCTTAATGTCATAACTATGTTGGTTATTATTTGTGATGCCAATGATAAACCGCAGCATAACAATGGAGCGCACGATGTCAATAAAAATTAGAGATACAATCACATTATAATGAGAGAAACCCAATGACAGCACTTTTCATTTCTTATCAGCTAACTTTCGTTTCGTTAAGGTTTATGTTTGACACCGTCTAGTGTCTTAGTTTGAGTCACGTGATTCCGCTTATTTATATATATATATACGAGCCAAATGTGGCTGCACGGTTTGGTGTGGTATGAAGCAGTATTGTATGAAGAAGAACCCTTGCTAGAGAAGCAGTATACCCTTCGGCCGAATGAATCATATTTTGTCATATTTAACCGCACTTTAAAGGGCCAGGCCGGGAAATTAAAAAGTGTAGGGACAAGGTCTTTCGTCCACCCATATACATGTTCTACTGGCTCGTCCAAGAAGCGTGGAAATCTTGAGACAATACACATTTTAACTGACGATATATCTTCTATCATCATTTCTCTCTCTCTCTCTCTCTCTCTCTCTCTCTCTCTCTCTCTCTCTCTCTCGATCTTGAACGCGGTCAGGACCAGAGACGACGACCTGGTCGACGACCAAGTCGAAGACCCTGACAGTAAACCAGTCCACGACTGTACGACCAAGTCTGCGACCAAATCAGCGAATCTGCTCCCACGTCGATGGCCCAGTCGACTAATCTGCGACCGACTCAACGACCCATTCAGCGACACAGTCGGCGACTCGGCGACCCAGGCAACGATCCAGTCGACGACCCAGTTGGCGACAAGAAGACAGGAATGAGACTGTATCTCGCTGGCACATAAATCTGCCGCACTCAAGATCGTTCGATTATATATATATATATATATATATATATATATATATATATATATATATATATATATATATATATATATATATATATATATATATATATATATATATATATATATATATATATATATATATCCGTTCTGTATCTTTCATATACCACAAGATATTGTTATTTCTCCATCGCCCTTCTCCAACCACTGCGTCCCTTTTTTGGTCGTTTGTCTTTAAATTTTGCTGCGATAGGTCCAATAACATCCGTGTATTCAACTAGGGAAAAGAAGTTAATCCGTTGCTCTCGCCTCTTCGTTTATTTTCTTGCGATAATGTGTGTGCGGGAGAGAGACAAACAGACAGACAGAGACAGCGATCAGTGACGGTAGAACTGTTATATTGACTGAAAAATCAACACCGACTTCCTGTTAAAGAGAGCATAAATGGTCTGGTTTAGAAGTAATTTTAAGATTAAACAAAACTGAGTATCAAATATATACGGAATGCGATTGTCTCCCCAACATAATGGATTTCTGTAGTTGCCCGGCTTTTTGAAACTTTGAATTATTAATATATTTTAACAATGTATACTCATCCCGTATACCATTACGACGCATAGGTTCTTGAAGGCTATTTGGTTAAGTTCAACTTTGGAAAATATTTGCACTTATAGGAAGAGAATCGGCATACCCATCGTACGTTTTTTGATGTCTTGGTAGATTGCGTATAACTGCTTGATAGGATATTCATGAAGTTGCTGTGTTGTAAAGCTGTAGATGTATATCCGGTATTACGTTAGTAGCCACCTTAGATATAAAATAAGAAGTTTAATCTAGGAAACCATGATTTGAAATTTCCGCAAGGCTTTTATTATTAACGTGTACCAATGCGCATGATTTTAATTACTCACTTCACGGACATGACTCGTCATGCAAGTGGTATTTTATATATTTGTACCAGCAATATGATTTCGAATGCCTACTTTATGTATAAGACTCGAAATGCAAATTGTATTTTATATACGTGTATCAATGTCTGATTTAAGCTGTCCACTTATTGTTTAACGTTACCTAACCATCAGCAGTACCAGCCACAGAAGCTGCGCCTGTTGCAAATATCTTAATAGCATCTACTGCTATTGAAGCTACTTTTTGTGCAACACTTGGGATGTTAACGATGATCTTTGAAAAAATATTCCTCAAAAGCCGCCTTGTTTATTTTGGTTATGAACATGTCTCATCATCTCTATTAAACATATTTAGACGATCTACACTTGTGCTAGCAATGTTTTTATCTCTAATCTGATAGTAAATCACCTGATGTGGTGTTATCTGTAACAAAGAGGCTCGTGGATAATCTGTTGGAAACCTAGTTCAGCCAGTGCTACCTTGCGCTGTATATGACCCGCTTAAAATTGAGCAGTTGATAAGTATTGTGTTTACATCTGTGATATTCACTGGTAGCTCAACTTCGTGCGATGCTGCGATGTATAATGAGCAGCGATGCCCAACAACGTTCCAGTAGTAGTTGCCGTACTAAGATCAACACAATAATTGTTAGTGTTTTTCTGGCTCGCAACGTATTGTAGTTCGGCACCAACTCAAAATTATTGGCAGCAGTGGGATCTATGTTAGAAATTTCGTACTTCTTCGCTTTATGTTCGGTACTATTATAGGCGCCTTGCGTTATTTTTCATCAATTTCCAGTCGCTTGATGGAAAAGCAAAGTAGTCGTTGATTCCCGCCTTTACGTTAGCTATGGTGTTCCAAACAGTAGCTGAGGCAAGTCCTATTTTATAAGATTGATCGGGCTTGAGCATAATAGGCGGATAGTATGCCACAGTAAAATTAGCGCTGATTTCATTGGTCTGCGAAGAATCGAAAGGCAACGATGTTGACATCATTATAGCAAATGCAGTAGGTAAACGTATTTTGCTAGCAAAAGGACGTTGCTACGAGGTATTTGCGTAGCATATGGTACTCGCCAAACGTTAGGATCCATTTGCCATGAAATGATCTAGGATCTGCAATATTTTATAATCAGTCTCCATCCCTGTTTTCAAGATTCATTAGAAAATATCAGTTGCATCCGGCGATTAACAATATTCATTCCGAATCAAATACCTTTATGCCAAAACCAGTTCTTTGTTGAAGTTGTCTTATTCGCTCTCTCACTGTTTTATATATATATATGTTTCCAACGTAGTATTATCACTATCATATCGGCGAATTCATTCATTTCATTTAATGTGTCAAAAGTAACTTATTTTCAATAAATATTTTATACATGTTCCTCACATTAGCTACCTCCTCCAAAGTGTTTGCAGTCGTGATATATGCTCTGCTACCCACAACGATTCTTGAAGTTGAAACGAAGTCATTAATTATCTTCCTTAAATTATTGGCTGTATCACCGTATATAGGTTGTATATATTCTTCATTCCAATCCGAAAAGTACGGCTCATCGCGTAAGCACTAGGTACCTCATCTTCCGCATAATGACTGGTCCATATTTTAACGGTGGACAGTGGGTCAGCAGCTTTTGGATCATTAGTTCGAAGACTACTGGGTCCATCTTGGGGATCTAATTCATTTAGCACATCGAGCACAAATAGTTCAGTCTGTATATCAAACTTTTAAATAAGTTTGTATTTTTTATGAATACATGCAGTGTTCTGGTCATACCCTTTTCATCAGTAATTTAAACCCATCAATATTCATTCTGTTGTGCGTTTCGGTATTTTAAATTTGGTTTAATACGGTGCCACATAAAATAGCGATAACAAAATGTATATGCTTTTCACATAGTTTACATCATCAACACTTTGTGTCTGCACAACATCTGTTTCATTATCACTAGCAATATCATGCAGCAGGCCAATAGCGAGATCCAGTCCACCCACGTTATGTTTTTTTATTATTTTGCATTTAGAGATGTTATATTAAATCTGCAGGTTCCCTCTCTTACTGCACGAGCGTGCTCATATTTAATAATAAAATCCATACATTTTATATGCCCTACTTTAGAATTAAACTCTTTTTAGATACCGTTTTGTATTCCCACAAATAAACTTCAGGACGATGGGCACTGATCAAGTCATCCATTTTTACTTTATTACATTTTTAATTCCCTAAGGAGTTGTTTATTTTTCCTTTTCTATTTGATCCACCTTAGCTTTCAACCTAGTTGCTTCCCCTACCTTATCCCCAAATTTAGCAGTAGTAGTGCCCACTTGTTCTTTAATTTCTCAAAATATAACTTTTTCAGCAATCTTCTTTTTGTACCTCGGGCTGTTTGTAAATTGGATCAAAATCTTTCTCTGCGTATCGTTGCCCAATACATGCGTCTTGTACCTTTTTCTTAAAAGTCGTTCTCACAGCAACATCTCGCTTTATTAACTCGATTAATTATTTAGTCTTTTTATAAAGTAGTGACAGTAGAGCAAATTGTTCTGGTGCTTGTTCTTGATAATGTTCTCAAAGTTTATTATCCTCATTGTTCATAGCCGTTAGATATTTTAGTCGCCTTTGCATTTTGAGCTTTCATTAACGAGAGGAAAACAATAGTTGTCAAAGTTTGTACATAAGGACCTATTACACGAAGTGCCAAGGAATCAACAACCGTGGATTTAGCAATCTATATATATATATATATATATATATATATATATATATCTATATATATATATATATATATATATATATATATATATATATATATATATATATTTAACCCGGATTTACTATGACCGGAAATCTCAAAATGCCCGGCTAACGAGAACTGAAACACCTTACCCTCCCTGATACGCCAATGATACCCAGTCCGCTAGGTTTGCTCAGTTGAATACAACTGATGCACTAAACGTGAACAAGGCCGGAGACACAGTGACAGGCGACCCAGTATTTACCAGTGGTAAGATCACAGGATTACCCACACCTTATCCACCAGACATTTCGTAGGACGCTTTATCTTATGGTCAGGTTATTGTTACCCTGGAATAGTATGTTCCTCGAGCAGGCTCAACATTGTTGGATAATATTATCATGGGTAATAAGTTAATAACAGGTTACACCAGGCGATGGTAATTGCACTGCAACCGTGAAACGAGCCAAATAAAAATTTCTCGTTAAAACCTCAGTACTATGGCAGATGCATTGGACATGGCCTCTCATAAAATCACAAAGACATATACTCCAGTGTTAGGATCAGATATCATGAACTAGACATTTGCTGACACTAAGGTTGCTAAGTCTGGAAATTTAACATTCACTGGTGGTAAAGTTACAGCGTTTCCAACAAACTTTCCACCAGGCTCTGTTGGTGTTATTTATTGTGATATTGAAGTGCTGGTGGCAACAATAATACTAGTGTTTGACAGGGATAATTTACCTACGATCAACATTTCAAATATTAACATGAGCCGATGACATGGTGGTAAAAAGTCAGACATAGACCCACCCAAGGCGGGTTGATGACAGATTAGAGCAAGTCGATAATGAAATAAACAATAAGCTAACGAAGCATAAGTTTTGCATCATACGTTTAACAAGCGCCGTATATTCCATGACCTCGGCATGGACTACCGTTATAAATGTACCGTCATGAAAATTGCTGATGACTATTATGTAGCAAATCATTTAACAACGTTTTGGTTAATACGTATAGAATCGCTAACAAAAATGGGTGAGTACGAATATAGTGTCGATCAGATTAATGCTGCACTAAATTCTATGACGAAAGTGAGAGTGTCGTGTTTTCCAATGTTTCAATAATAACAACATCAATAATCGTTTCGCCAGCATTCGTTTCATCTATGAAATACATGCTGACGAAACGATTGTTGATTCTGATAGTATTGATGCTGATGTATGCCCAGATCACGTAAAAATGATTCAGTATAAAACTTACAAAAACGAATATGAAAATATAATGGCAGAACTAAAGTACATAGATACAAAAAGTCGTAAAGCAAGTCATCTACATGTACCAGCCTATAGTGAATTTGGTGTTCCATTCATGCACAATGATCTGATATATTCTGCATATGCTATCATGAGACAATATACGCTGACGAGAAAGGATGACGTTTATAGAGCATTTTCAGGATCGCTGGGGGCCGATTTACAATTATTTGACACACATACCAACACACTTCAATCCTCTAACGTCATATGTTGTATATGGTCGTGATTCTCATTTTCATGATGATGCAACATTTGATAAGTACAGAGCCTTTTGCCTGATCCTGCTAATAATGATGGCTTTCGTACTGTGATCGACAGCGTCGAAGCGGAAAATGTTTTCACTTTCGCGTAACGTTATAAACAAAGACAACTTATAGACGAGGCAAAAGAAGATCGCGATCGATTTAATCACATTTCAAAGAAAATTCCGATTGATGATAGAGATGAGCTTATTCACTAATACAAGCAATATCACATGAAGAAACATTGTGCAAAGAAGTAAGTTTGTGGCAAATTTTTGAAGCTGACCACGTACCTCACGAATTGTTCTAACAACAACTGGTATTGCTACAGCAGGTGGTACCGTTAATAATGTGCTGTCCTTGCTTTATCGGCCACCGCTAAGAAGCTGTTGCCAAAGTACGAGAACAAAAATCTGCTTGTCAGATTGCATCTGCAACGTATACTAAAATCCGTATTTGCGGGGTGAGAAGTTTATTATGTTGGATATGATCCAAGCGTTTAGAGCAAAGGATTATATAATCAGCGACCTAATGCCATCTCGAATAGCAAAGTATGATGATGCGAAATTTAATTAAGCTTTATGTAACGTACGTATAATGAGAATAACAGTGGAATATACTGGTCAAAAATTGAAAAATATTTTGTATGATGGAAGGTATCTTTGCTTTAAACTGGAGAATGACATGTATAACACTTACTTTAAAGGCACCAATACAGTCAAACTTACTTTGAATAGAACAGAGGGTTCCGAGTGCTTTCAGATCTTGTCGGACATCGTGTGCACACTTTCGGAGCAGGTAGATAATCTCTATGATCGAATCGCCTAGGATAAATATCCAAAGACTAGAGCGGACAGCAGCTTAAAATAATGTAAACTCGGTAAAACAATAGTATAGTATAACACTATTATAAAGATGCTAGAACCAAACCAGTTTGCTTGATTAGCGGTTTGATTTACTTCTATTTGTTTCAGTACGATGATGAGCATCATAGCATTGCCAGCGCTGATGTACTTAAAATGAATCAGTAACGTATTGTTGCTAACAAGCTTTCTTTCACTTTTTGTGCACCACATGTGCTCTCTAATTGCCTTTGCCTGTTCTCTACTTGCTTTGGCCGTTCTCTAATCCTGTTCGTAATATAGAGAAATAAAGGGAATGGGGATCTGAATTACTCCAATATAATTCCCCAAGCCTCACTGGCCATGGCGTGCCAACGTATTGGATCCGACGCTTAATGGTTAACAAGCATGGGTGGAGTATAATTCCCATTAGAGATCACTTATAGCAGTTCACATTGGTGAGACGTACAACCCATGACCCGGTTTCATTTAAAAATTAAAGAGCAAAAATGAACAGCAGCAGCAGGAATAACAACAACAACATCGACATTAATAATAATAATAATAATAATAATAATAATAATAATAATAATAATAATAATAATAATAATAATAATTTTATTATTATTATTAATATAAATACTAATAATAATAATAAAAATGATGATGATACTACCACTACTACTACTACTACTACTACTACTACTACTACTACTTATAATAATAATAAGAAGAAGAAGAAGAAGAAGAAGAAGAAGAAGAATAGTTAGAAGAAAATGAAGAAGAAAATCTATTAGATAACAAATATGAGGATATTGGCGGTGTTGAGAGGACGATTACGATAATGACAGGTGGTGGTTAAAGTTAAGACTGCAAACTATTATTTAAAGTCAGCAATAAAATAAATCTAACGATATATTGATGCATACAAGTTACTTTGCACTATTCTCTTAATACTTAATTGTTTTTTAGTTAAGATATTCTGAATAACATGATACCGAAATGTATAGAAGATATTTATCCTTGTTTTGCTATAAATATGTATTTTGGTATTTTGGGTATTGCTTCGTAATGGAAATATCCTGAAATGTGTTATTTGTATCAACAGTCAACCGTTTGAACTTCTACAGAGGTATTGTCGTCTCTGCAGACATGTTGGTGGTCGTTGACTACGGCAAGAAACTCCAATTACACAGTCGCCAAGATGGAAAACTCGTTTCTATTCCTCATCAGCTGGAGTCCAACCCCGTGGGTGTGTGTCTTATTAGTAACAAGGAAGTCGCCGTGTTTCTGGCTAACTCTTCCGTTGAAATCCTTTCATTTCAATCTATCGATGGCATCAAATGCGTCCGCAGATTTAATGTAACGACAGGATTTCATAGATGTGATGCGGTGGCAAAAATCGGAGCAACGGAGCAACTTGTTATCAGCGGAAAAAAGCGGGGCGACGGGAGTTTGCATTTGAGTGTTGTGTCTCTTACAGATGGACAAGTAGACGCAATACACCGGATCTGCGAGGGTAGCCTTGTGACAGATAGCCACTTGGCCATAGACAACGACACTGTTTATATCTCGTGCGATGCTGGTCCTGACTCCCCTGATACTGGTGTGTATTCTTATTTTATTCCTAATCGCAAAACACGCACGTTTGTGTATCGCCATCGTGATTTGAAGTACCCGACTGGATTAACTGTGGACAAGAAGGGTTATATATTTATATGTAACTTGTCCCCTTTCAGCATTCACCAGCTGAATGACCGAGGTCAACTAGTGACCATACACAAAGTGTTAGAATGGCCCCGTGAAATTTTTTATGAGGAACAAGAAGGAGTCATATACATCACACACGGCAACTATGCACGTGTTAGGATCATTCAATACAGATTGGATTATTCAGATCAACAAGGTATATTATATTACATAGCGACTTAATTAAAATTACATTCTTCATTGATTTCCAATTTTCAAGGCTTTAGAGTCATAGTTGTTAAATATGTTATCGACCAATCGGGTGCTATATATAGCATCTTTGTTTATGATATGCAAAGTAATTCATGCAATATAATTTATTGTTTTAAAATATGTATTGCAAATTAAGCAGCATCAACACGTAGAATATGTAACCAGCTTTGCTTTATTGCCTCTTTAGACGGATTTGAAACGGAATTCAAAATTATGTTTTGCCTAATTAAATGCATAAGGTGTCTAAGATAACAACCGTAAACAACATGGTGTAAACAAGGTAATGACGTTGCTTAATTCGTTAAGTTATGTACTTGTCACAGTCTTTAGAGCATACTTGGCTTGCAAACTGCATATATAATGCAAATAAATATCATTTATACACACATCAATACATTAAACTGGATCATGAAGACACAATTACCACTAGTAAAAACTATAGAAGGTGAGTAGTTATGAGTTGTGTCTGTGTGTGTGTGTATGTTTGTGTGTTTGTTAGGTTTAACACAAGGTCATTTTAATTATATACGTCTTCATCCGCAGACTGCCAAAACGACACGACGGCCGAATCAGGACCAAAAGAAGCCAACTGCAGTAATTTCGACGAAGGAATTTTGCAAATATAAAGTATGTGATTGATGAGTTATATATTACAACATTGTTTTTTCTTACTTACAAATCAATAATTATTCATAGCTTTCAAAAATGAACGAAAGTCAATATACAAAAATATATACCGTTGTCAATCTTTTAGTAAGACTTTTTGTATGGTTACATAGGTCTAAGATATGACAACTTTCAGACATTAGGCTTACTACATAATGGCGTCGCCAATGCATCGTTGGAGTGTAGGCCGACAACAATGATCGTTCACAACAGTAGTCCAAGACCAAACTTTGATTATCATGGATATAATATTTAACTTAATGTCTATAGCGATGTTGGTTATAGCTTGAGCTGCCCATGTTAAACACTAATACAAAAATAGACCCCACTATCACCTTATTCCATTTAAGTACACTTAAGAAATTTGACCTGCAATGCTTCTTTAAATGTCTTTTTTATCGTGGATGTAGCATTTAAAATACCGAACGCAATGCAATCATTACAAAAAGGCCCGATCAGAAAATCATGTCTACATTCCCAAACGGGCATTGGATGGTCGAGTGGTATACAAAGCTTGCATTTCCCAAATCACTGCCATCTCACTTAACGATGCCTAGGTACTATGGTTGTATGGTCTTGCTCAAATGAAAAGTTGATGTATAATAAACCTTTAGGTCCAATATTTATTTTTTGGAACATTGACTTGTTGAATAATCGGAGACTCAAAATGAATCTAAATATGTTTTCAATGTCGTAATTTTTCTCATATTCTTTCATGGTGGCAAAAATAAAACGTTTACAGATTTCTTCGCTGCGTAGTCTTTAAAATTCAAAAATTATTTAACAAGAATAATTTCACTGTAGCTTTTAAAATTGCTGCGTCAAAACCGGCTCGTGACAGGACCACGCGAAACAAAGTCTAACTGAGCGTTCAGAACATATACAGACTTAAAGCATTCAGTTGTATGTTGCAGTGAAGGGGTCGATAATTTAGAGCCGTGGTAGTCTATGGTTTCTTGTTTTGTATGGAGTGGGTGAAAGGAAACCATTTACACCCCTTACTAGCGTAATCATATTCTTGATCTGATTTACATAATAAATCTAAAGTATTACAATATTGTCACTATATCCAGTACCATCTCAATGGGTTTTAGTACCCTAGGCTAATTTTGAGTTGTGTGCCACTCCAATAAAATAATCGCTCTAATATTGCGTCCGATGTGACCAAACCATTAACTAATTTGACATGGAAGGTCTTGATTTTATTAGCAAAGCTAAAAGTGTCGAGGAAACGACAATCTTGCCCACTGAGATAAAATCATCCCTCTCCATCATACACACCCGTCAAATGGTCAGATACTAAACAGCATATATTTAAATTTTGTATATTAGATACGTTCATATTATGTATCAAGCTACATTACCTTTACTCACAAACTTGGTTTTAATGCTGAATTGTAAAGATATATTTGTCATTATGTTGATCTCATATACGATTAGTGAGAATTTATCTAACAGCTATGATATGCTACTCTTACAGTCATATATATCAATAACTTTTGTCAGTATTATTCACGTGATTTTCCTCCATTTTCTTTGTCTTCAACTCAACAGAGTTGTTAATTTATGGTGAATTGGGCATGATGCTATGGAGACACTGTGAAATGCTAATAACCAGCAATGTTATGTATTAAGATATACGGTGCACGTCTATTGCATTTATTATTGTATATATTTAAATTAATTGTTTGTTAGTTTTAAAATATGTTTTTATTCCATTGCATGTTGTTGTAATGTAATACTATTTACTGTACATTACTTTTTCAGAATTAAGTTCAGTTCAGTTTGAGGTGATTGATCGCTTAAATTTATTGCACTGATGTAATTACCTAATAATATAAACATTGTATCTAGTTGCTGACCTTCAAAACGATGACAGTTTTGGAAAATAATATTTTCATATTTTAATTCTTTTTCAGATTAATATTCAATCAGTTGATTCAAGGTCATAATTAGAGTACGTTACATAAAGCACATGTCAATTAGTAAATAAACTTCCATTTATTTCCAAATAATATTTGTGGGGACCCCAATCCCTGAATCTGTTTGCGATTTAAGTAGTAGTGTAACTGATCTTATGATGAAAATAATGTCAATCGTGCATTAAAATTTGACGCGTTAAATTGTATTATGTTATGAATAGTTTGGACTGATTTTTTCTTCTTCAAAGTATTGAATTCAAGTGATTTTTTTCTTTGGAAATACTAAAGTGCTCTGATTTAGTTCTTGGACAAAGACTTTTACTGGAATTTATACTGAATTCAAAATTGAGATAGCATTTTATGTGCTTTAACAGAAGACTGTTGACACATCAGTACAGCACTAACTATTAGAGACGTTATCGCCTTCCATCTTGAGTTACACTGATATTCACTAAGAAATTTTCATTCATAGGACTTGTGATTTTAATTCTTTGCTTATTTTTTGGATTTAATTCTTAAACATGTAAGTTCATTCTTTTTTCATTTTTCACTTTGTACTCTAGGACAATAAACTCTTTTGCTAAATTATACAAAGATTGTTGTCTTCACTCTTTCTTTTACTTATTTTAAGAGCATATCCTAGTAACATCATTGTATCACGGGATACAAGTTCATAATTGTTCGATGGGTATTTGGGTACCGATTATAGCATTGGATTGGCTGATTCCAAACGTTAATGAATACTACCCCATATATCTCAAAACATGGTCGAGTGTGTTTTATTTATATCCACCAGGCTTTATTGTTTGTCGAAAATATGGTATAACCATCTGAGGAGTTAATAATGGTTTTGAATTTATAATGGTCTTCTAAAGTGTCTTATAACTTCGACCAATGCTAGAGATGATTCCAAGAAATGTTTTCCAATATTTCTGTACTTTACTTTGCATAATTTCATAATTACATGGAATATAAACCAAGTCATAACAGATACAGCGCCTAATCAAGATGTTGAAACAAAAACCAATCACGATGTCATAATCTGGTGCAGGAAAATTGCACTGGTTCAACATGCCATACTGTTTCTTTTGTTTAATTGGGAACACAATAAAAGTTACTGAAAGAGTCTTGAAAATGTTGATTATAATGGTTCAGGGTGGGTGGGCCAGACCTCATGCAAAATTAAGATCATAACAGTTTATAGCCATAAGATTAATTCTAAAACAGATGTAATTAATTATTGCAAATTATATAACTATTAAATTAACATTTGTTAGTCATATACTTTATAAAAGTCGTGTCTTGCCTATGTGTTGTACATCAGTAATATAGGTATCATTTTGAAGTGGACGGGGTATGGAAGGCGAGGAAGGTGAAATGCACAGAAACATAATTACAGAAGTATGATCTAAATGTTTGTCATGAGCGCCAGTGTCCAGGTACTCATTTCACCATTTTAATGACGTATATATGATTATATTATGCCTTGATAATTTATTTGCTGCGACATATTAGCTTTTTGTTATCCTAAATTGTCTTCTACATTGTGCTTCGCCTTGATTTCAGCAGTTTTCATATTTTCCTTTATTATGCTTCGTTCACTTTGCATGATTATATGTGGCAATATAAAGTACACAAAGTTTAAGTGGTCCACAGCTGATTAACAGCAAACAGCGATGCATACATATTATGTTTTCAAACATTACTCCTTGTAGCAGCATGCGTTTACTAGCTAAAGTTGTGGCACGCGGATATGCGGAACTAATTATATAATTATATAGTATAGCTTATGTTGCATTTGACTACACTCCAAAGTCCGTGTTTCATGATGGAGCAATGTATTGCAATTTTATTTACAAATTTAACTTTTTACACAAAGTTTAATTTTATTTCAAGTGGAGATAGTAACAAAATTTAGTAGCTAAATGCCCAGGTCACATCTCAGTCCAGATTGGGTGCCTCTTTAATGTTCCTGTCCAGCCTTTTAAAGAAAATAAATGCTATGTAACTTGTATCAAGGAACCATTGAACCATTTTGACCAAATCCTGCATCTGTAAGAAAACTTCAAAGTAGTGGTAAATTATATTGGAATATTCAGAAAATTGGGGTTTGGTGGATTTCACACATAACACTCTTTTCCACAATTACATAGAGGGATTTATCTCAATAATGGGAAAATAATTGTTACTCGGTAAATTCTAAATATGACAAGTTTCATGAAGTTTGTATAGCTAGTTTCAGAGGGTTTTTTATTGCACAAGACTTAATCAATAAGTTGATGATAGTGATTTCACCTTACGGCATTCTCAGAGAAGGACGGGATAAAAGTGACTAACTTTGTTTTGCTACTTGTTTGAGCCTAACTAGAAGTCATATGCGTGCTTATGATTTTTTATACATGTTTGTTTCAGAGCATATGCTTTACTGCATTAAACAGTTAGACATAATATGTGCATGCTATAGAGAACATAATTATATAATATTAATTATATAAGCAGAGAAATTAATATATGTATTTTTTATTCCGAAACTGCATAAACCAATGAATGAGAGAAAATATTGGGTTGAAAATCGTTTTGATCCGGCCAAATGTATAGACCGATATGTTCCATTTGAAGAATATTCACCCAAATCATACGTCTTGTTTTCAAGGAAAATAGATTATGTTTTATAATTTGACAAAAGGAACATTATATTTTACAGTTTCGATCCAATATAATTGAAATCATTTGACTATATTAATTGATGTGTTAGCTCACATTTGATAAACATACTGTTATCGTTTTGCTAATGTTAAAATTTGTATGCACAGTTGCATTATGTACGCTTCTTTAACTTCATTAACTATGTTTTCCTATTGAATGTAGTGTTGTTTGCATTGAGAAACAGTTTTATAGAAATCATAACTTTAAGCAGCTGTACATTGAAAATGTATACCATATGACTCTGTCATGGAATCATAAAACAAATGTGCTTGTATTGCTTCTATAAGAAATGCATGGAAATGTGTAGTATTTAAAATGCCTTGTTTGAGAAAAAACAAATACAACTATGGGTATTTACAAGGAGATATTGTTCAATATAAATAATCACATTTGTTTTCAAAATGCCTCAGTCACACTTAACATAATATCGTTTGTATTGTATTGTTTATTGTGCAGATTTATTCTGATAGGCAGTTTATGTGCATTAACTATGTAAATGTAAGTAATACGAACAACGTACTCCTTACACTATCTTTGTCTATGACAGAAGTATGAGAAAAGTTGCAGTGATTGAAAAACAGTGCTATATAGTAATTTCGAAGACAAGACAAACTCATCTGTGCAGATAACATAGCATTGTACTAAATATAATTGGTTTCATTGTTGAGCCATGCTTACCACAAATAATCAGCTACAAGTAGTCAGTCGTAAATATCTAGTGCATACTCTTATAACACGCAAAGCTGTCGGATGCACAAAGACGTAGATCAATGCTTGACAGTTTATGGTTCAAAGGACCATTGCATGAATATATGGATAAATAGGTGTTCTAAGTCTAGCGTAAATGTTGTGGTGAGGCCAACTATTTCCTTGAACGTTTCACAATAAAACGGTGGAATAAATCCGACGTAGCAGTATATGACGTAATTACCACTGCCAATCTATGGCATCACTATTTTATATAGCGGTTTTCGCGTACGTAACGATACGTGTGAAACAAGATGAACCTGTCTGACGTTGGCTTACAATGACAACACTAAAAATAAACAAGGAAAATACCATGTTTATTTATAGATGATTAAATATAGAACAAATTCTGCACCAAACTTGTAAGCATAAATTCCAAAACTGGATTTTAACTCTAGGATGCGCAGTGTGTTATATAACTGATCTGTGGCTAAAACATAAAAAGAAAAAATGATTCGGTTCCTAACTGGAACGAATTGCAATATTCAATTTCAAACTAACAGGCAACAATGATAAATGAATTGAAATTAAGCAAACAGTTAAGTACAAAAAGAAACAAATAATCACTCAAAAATGACAACTGGTTTCATAAAGACAATGACATGTTTTCACTCAAATAGTGATAAATTGATTTATGTTGACAATGACGGTTATCGCTCAGACATGATGTTGGTTCAACTAAACTTGATAATAGTGTGTATGGTCTAATGATGATGATGGTGATTACTCTGCTTTAAATACCGATAATGTTAAGTAACCCAAAGTCCAAAAGACAACCATAATGTACATTTTGCAAGACGCTGACGGACGGTCATGGGAGCTAAACAAATGGTCCTCCACTCCCAGCCTGCCTAAGGATCCCTTGAACTCCTTTGTTCATTACAGGTCCGTTAATCCCGGATATTGGTCAATCAACACGAGATAACCTCTATCTTCCTCCGAGCCAATGTCACCACCGGCAGCATCACACCAGGTTTATACCAAATCACATTGAGCCACTACCCAACATCCAAACCTATATCAATGACAAGACAACCACTACAATACATAGCTGACAACACAAATAGTACCAAGAGCTCTGCAGCTGCCAAACACGCAGACACACATCAAAAACAGACAGCCAAACAATGACTTTCATAACAGCTCCATCACATCACATACAGTAATATTCAGACACCTTTTTTGCTCAAGACGGACAACGTCAACAGCTCTACAGATAACAAACTGCCCAGCAGAGGCAGCACAAACAGACCGGGTAGACTCAGACAAACACATTGTCTCCGTTTACAGTCAAACAATGGCTGCCCCAACACATACACATCCAACAGGGAGAGTCAAACAATGGACTGCACAAGAAGCTCAATCACATCACAGGCAGCACAGTTCAGTTCAGACATCAGACACACATCACAGCTACAAGACAGACAGCATCAACATCTCTACTTTTGTCTACTACCCAACACAGACACCCCAAGCAAATTAGATCGACTACGACACTGAAACTGTGGGACTATAGTAATCAACAGTTCTGGTGGTCATAGATCTGAAGATCAATCGGCCAGTTGGTCCATCCGTTATAGCAAGTTCGTGGTCATCGTTTCTCCGCAATTAGTTGGAGGATAGTTGCGAAACATTACTCACGTATTTATGCCATGTCATTCATGTAATGTAGCCATCCAGCTGCCAACATCTCCATGTCGATAGTCCTCCCGAATGTATGGCCATCTCAATATAGGGTTCGCACTCAAATACTCCCATGACCTATAGTTTGACGTCAACGAACATGGTGCTTCTCAGACATCTATCCAACGCACTCGTCACATTCGTACTTTTGAGTTTGCTACTATTGAATGAAATTTCGTATCAACATGACGTTTTCACTGAAAACCTTATGATGCATAGGTGTGTAAAAATGAAAATTCTAATTACCAATATAACTGGCACAATTACTATCTTGAAATTCTTGCTATAGCTACATTACCTAGATGCTTGGTCAGAGCAATATTATTCTTTAAACGTCGATCTGGTCCTTCATCGAAATGGAACCAACTCGATATCCTATGCGGACACCAACTCATTCAAACTTGTTTAGCTACTTCTGCAAATTGGAAAGTCTTATCAACGTGTATTCTGCACTATAATACATTGTATGGAGTTTCATTGGCTCAATATGATGTCTTACTGCTTATAAAAACGCAAAACATGTCCTGTCTGAGAGCCACGGCAAGTAATTTGAAAATGTTGTAATTGCTCAAAATATCATTGCGGTTTTCAAAGCTAAAGAGTTAAAAAATGAAAGTATAATATTGAATTCCTGAAGTTCCTGTTCTATAAACATGACATTAGTCTATTGTAAAGACTCTTGGCTTTGGTAAGTACTCTAAATTATAAATTCATGTCTGACGCTTTAGTTTGCAATTATATATATGTAACTAATATTTAAAGTTTAGTTCCTTTACACTGGATTTGGACAGATTACCGCCCCAAAATAATAACCGATAAGTAGGAAACGACGTGTACGCTCTGGCCATTTAAAGATATTTTCCACACAAATACATCTAAATCGAACATTGAATAAATGAAGACTTAATACCCTGTTGCAACGTATTATGAATATGGAATGTAAATTCATTGCAGTAATTCAATTGTCTCACAAAATAACAATAGATTTGTTTCTGAATCCGCCAATTTTCACTCATCTATATTTACTTTTTTAATTCACCTGCAATATTACAGGGCATATATTACTAAGTTCCTCTGTTAAACTGATAACGAATTAAAACTGTTCATTTGGAGGGTTGTCACCCAAATAGTAAGACTAAATTGACTAAAAGTAGTCATCCGTTTTCACAGTAAATATATTTGATGCATGATGCTATCTTGATTTATATTTGTCTGCTTGTCGTGTAACTTCATAGAATGTTTTTTTTTTTTCTAAATTGGAAGAACACTCGTGATTTTGGGATTGGATTAGTCAAGGTCATTATCACGGCGAGTAAAAATAGATATGTCAGCTGATCGTCAGTACTCATTTTCTTTTTCGGGTTGTAAATTAAATTATATAATTGTCTGAATGTCATGCAGTGGTACACCTTGATAGATGTGATTTTGATTTTTAACGTAGCTTTAACAATATTTCAGTCATATCGCTACGATGTATGCAATGTGGTAGTTTATAGTGATGTCTGGCACTGGGGCATCATGCTGCAGACATGTAGCATGATGTCCCACCCAGTCACATTATTCTGACACCAGGCCAGCCAGTCCTAACACTAAACTCTTAATGCTGAGCGCCAAGCGAGGCAGCTGTTAGTACCACTTTTGTAAGTCTTTGGTTTGACTCGGTCGGGGATCGAACCCACGACCTCCCGTATCCGGAACGGTACACACATCGTTAGAGGATCGTCGCTGTTGACTTTGGGATTTGTCCAAACAAAGTCAGTATCATGTTGGCTAGAATTTATCTTTTATGGATCAGCACCTTTAGACTGGATAATTTATAGAAATAATGTGTTGCCCTCGGAAATATCATGATAATAGTTATATAATGTTAAGACGTTAAGACGTTAAATGAATGCATAAAATCAATCATCGTTAGGGCTTTAATATATAAACATTATAAATATTGAGAGATCAAGATTAAAACATGATCAATCGAGGACGAATCCAATAATTTGATATCGCAATTTAATTCGTTCAGATCGAGGTTTTTTTTTTCAGTGATATCTTAAACGATATATATGTGAATAGTACTCATTATACTGTTCGTATGAATTTATATTAAGTCTTAGCCACTTTGAGGCTTTTGGAAATTTAACACTACTTTAGGGTCTCTATTTGGGTTTGAAAATTTAACTTTTCACTTATCATAAATTAACTTTAATTCTTGGCAGAATGAATGTAACATTTCGTTGAGTTCTTTATGCTTATGGGAGTACGTTCCGGTTTATGTGGCGTTTTATGAGAAATTAACATTATTGATGTCACTATAATCACTTAAAATATTTTACATGAAACTGTACTATATGGTCGTCTGACGGAATTTAGAATAATCAGTTGGGATATCTATTATGTTAAATTTACAGTAAGTTTTGGACCACTATTGTACCCTTGTACGACTTTCAACACAGCTGGTAATTCTAGTATTCATTGGAAAAGGTGAGAGAAAGCTAAGTTTGGAGTTCTATGGGCATTTGGCACGGAATCAGTTGTATTGCCAGGTAATACACACATAATGGCACAAATAAATTTAGCATGCCAAACAGTATTCATATGTATAAACCGTCTACCAAACTTACAAACCAGGCTGTATGTTGCACCAGTTCTATGACATGAATACGATCACTGACGTATACATACTTCCAAAGCAATACTCACCGTTACATACACATTTACTACAACCACATAATCATACGTTCACTAAATGGATAGATATTAGGAGTTTTAACGCAGCTTTATCTATTTTTCAGTCATATCGTTAGGTTATCTGCATTGCTACAGTTTATATTGATACCTCGCACTGGTGCCTCACGCCGTAGCTATCTATCATCATATCCTACCCGGTAACAAGATCCAGACACCAGAAAGACCAGTCCTAACACCAGCCCGTTAATGCTTGGTTCCAAGCGAGGCAGCTGCAAATATTATAATCTTAGTACGTTTTTGGTATGACTCGGACGGGGCTCGAAACCGCGCCCTCCTGCATCCGAGGCGGATGCTCAACCCATTTTTGCCATCTTAACGGTCGATCGATCAGTCCAGTCGGAGAGCGAGAGTTTAGAAGTACAAATATAACCACAATTTCAAATTAGGTATCAAATGTGCTGTGCTAAATATATTCTCATAATAATACATAATGGGCCTCTGACAATGTATTTTCTCTATAGAACAAATAAAATAACATACCATAATAAATGTTTAAATTCAGTAAATTCAATGTGAATATTCTTAACAAAATGATTTGTATATCTCTTGTCAACAATATCAATATAATATATATCATATAATTGTACAATATAGTTTATTATAAATATATCCACTCATGTGTTTACTAGGTAAACCGTGAGAAATTGTAAGTATGTAAACAATAGACTATGCTTTAGAAGAAAGCTCAGGTTATCTCAACCTGAGTCCTGCAAACATAATCTATTACAGTATATCGATCCTTACATCTGGTACAATTTTTCTGCAAAAAAGTATCCAGTCTGTGGTTTATGCATTCAATTGTTTATGATGTTCCTAATACACGATAATAGTTTTATTTACACGTGTCGGACAAATGCGTGCAATAAAGGTCTTCTGTATCGTAAAATGCTGAACGATTTTGACATTGTAAAGAACACGCAGAAAAAAATATTAATAAATTTGCTGCAAAGATCATGATATAATTTGATGTTCAGTTATCCAGCTTTAGAGGCCACGATGATGATGATGATGATGATCATCATCATCATCATAATGAAAAATTCAGGTGTCCATAATACTGAACTAAAGTTGATTGTTATTTTCTAAAATACAGATTTTAAAATGCCTACCAACTTGTGTAGTATTTGTGTTGATTACAAATGATAGCAGTTTTACATCTTCAATTTATTCTGCAGATAATTGACAGATTATAATAGTGCCATGTGCAACTATGATTGTACAAGCTAGCTAGTAAAGCAATAAGGTACGTGTTATCAAATTGATAATGGGTGACCACATACATTAACTCTATGTGGATCAGCAACCTTTATTACTAAAAGGAACGTTTAACCTTTGCGACTATTACAATTTCTGTTTATACGCGTATAACCTGGTGATACAATGGTGAGGTTTTAAAGTTGTTCATTTAAAAAGAACACATACTCACACTCACAAACGTACGCAAACATTCCAGTGTAATAACTACATTTGTTACAATTGGCGATTGTTTGGTATTAACGTAAGTATCCAGTATTAAAGTTTGCAAACAAAGGTTTATTTTTATGATATACCAAACTTGCACCATGATATACGTTCAGAAGCTTAATCGCATTCTTCGGCGCAACGCCCTCACCAACAGACCAATTATGCCATCCTCCATCTTTCTTTACTACTACTACTACTAATACTAATACTACTACTACTATTACTACTACTTCCACTATTACTATTACTATTACAACTACTTCTAAACTATTTGCTAGGCTTCTAATTGATACTCCCACTAAACGAGTGTTTAAGTTACCTAACTTTAAAGGTGACGATGATGATGATGATGATGATGATGATGATGATGATGATGATGATGCAAAATTCACTACACAAACCAGCACTTTACGATTAATGATTTTATTAAGACTGATGATTTATATTTATACACAGAGATCTCCACTAGGTTAAAGAGCTTGCAATTAGTGTGATCAATCGTTTAGAAAATGTATAGTTTCTGATTTCTCACTGGATCCAATCAAAATTTAATGTGTGAGAAACACTAATGTCGAATGAAAAACTTAGAGTAGCGTAGCCTCCTTACTTGGGTGTCTGTCATTTGCAATGCATGACTGATACTTTGCTGAGGAGAGAAGATACCAGATACGAAGTGTATGGATAGGCATTTCAGCAAAATACACAGATGGTGTGAGTTTTGTTTACAGTTATATACTCAAGATGTGAAATGAAACATAACATTATTAGTTGTAATCAACGATTACCCCATTCATGCAATTCTGGAGTTCCTGTATTTTATAATCTGAGGTAAATAATTAAATATTCAAAGAGCCTAGTGTATAAAACAGTGTGTGTTATAGATATATTTAGAATTAATTTTGAATTCGTTTTATAATAAATACATAATATTGAGTAGAACACAAAAACTGAAACATCATGTTTTGTGGCTTTAAAGGTACTTTACCTAATTATTGTGGTGTTACACAATTATGAACATAAACTTACTAACAGCGAGAAGCAACAGCAACATATTTTGTTAATCTTAACAAACAATTTAACTATCAAAGTTATAAAATCACAATTTAAGAGGAAAGTTCATTATTATGATTTGAATCCAAAATTAATATGAAAATCATCGTTTAATGCCGATTATAATAAATTGTTCTGGATAAATTCCCGATCGTCAAATGAACTGATCCGCAAATTGTCTTGACGTGTCAAATGACGTTGTTGAGAACTCTTGTAAGTAGATAAAAATATCCAGTAAATAATATAGCCAAATATTTCCTGTCAAATAATATCTTAATACAGTATAGAATGCATGTGCATATTTGATGTTACAAGACCACAAGGACAAAGATGAACACATTGTCAAATCCTAGCTACATCTATTCATATATACGCAATATATTGCAAATTGTAAAATAAACTACAAAACCCCGACATAACAATTCCAATGTTAAATAACTTAATTCATCTAAGAATCCAACTGACCGACTTAAACAATGGGAAACAACCTCATATTTATCAACATGCTTAGTACTAATATTATTGCCAGCAATTTTACTTTAAAATATTACTGTTGATAATCAGTACAATGTACAGTTAGCAATACAAATTACAAACGTTACAGATATACAGAACACTGGAAAATGAGATTGTCAGTGGCAAAGTTCTCGAAATAGTTGTATGGGTCTTGGAAAATGACGTTGTCAGTGGCAAAGTTCTCGAAATAGTTGTATGGGTCTTGGAAAATGAAGTTGTCAGTGGCAAAGTTCTCGAAATAGTTGTATGGGTCTAAGTATTAAAGCTGGGTGGTGGTGTTAATGAGTAGCCGTTTAAAAAATATGTATTCAAAGGTAGCGAACTCAAGTTTATCATTTTCGATTAAATGTTTAGGTTTTAGATAGGTTACTTAATTATTTTCTGACGCAAGTGGTCGTACAGTAGGAAATAATTTCTATGGAGACTGCCCATGCAAATTAATCTTTTAAACATTAACTTTATTTTTTAAATGTGCTATTAATCATTGTATATATAGTTGATAAACCAATAGCGAATGGGTATCTCTGTTTTCAATCGACCAAGTTCCTCAAGGGGTGATCCTGTCGAAATCAAAAGTGGATCGTTTGAGTGGTGCCAGTAAATTACATTATTACCATGGAAATGACAAATACAATGGAAATTGTATGATTTTTTTATTTTCTGCATATAATAGCGAGTGTGTTAGGCAGTAGAGCTCACAAAGGTGCGTTTAGGAAAAATTCTGTACCAGTTCCAGGTTTCAAGAAGGAACTTCCATCACTTCTACAAATATCAAACATCAGAATATTCATTTAAAGAGATATATGTATTTAAATTAAACCCAGCTTGCTATACATAGCTCTAAGACGCTAGTTTACCACTCCGTGACTAGAATGAACACACTACTACATTTCGACATTGCAGGTAAGAAACAGTGTTCCCACAATTCCAGTAATATTATGCACGGAGATGGTGTGATTCATGTCTACGTATTATAACTGTCCAAGAAATACGAGGTAATGTGGATAGAGATGGTAGCTTGCATGTATATGTAATATAACTTTCACACAAGCAATGATTACATTGCTGAAACAGATTACTAGCAACACAAATAATAATAATAATAACAATAATAATAATAATAATAATAACAATAATAATAATAATAATGTAACGACACTACTGGTTTTATTATTATTATTATTATTATTATTATTATTATTAGTGTTGTTGTGGTTGTTATTGTTGATGATGATGATGATGTTGGTCTTGATATCTTTGATCAAAGATTAAATGCTACCAGTGTATTGCTTTAAACTGATACAAATTGTATTAATCTGCAGTTAGTTGATAAGATTTTGAACATCATATTTTGTGACCCTGCTCTTCATCTCTCTCTCTATCTATCTCTCTCATACTTACAGATTAAGTTGAACCAAAACGCGTAGACAACATTCCAGTGCAAGGTTCTTTTTTTTTTTTTTGTTTTTTTTTAAATCTTCAAATTTCAAATAAAATATTCACATTGTTTTGAAATATCCGCGATGCCTAAACGTACAGCTTTCTAACCTGAGTGACGTATTCTGAACTTCGGTCCTCCAATTGTTAGTTTTAACCTCTGTTCGTCACGAGATTCATATATTAGACGGTTAAAATGAGAGAATGAGAGCGAAAGAGAAAGAGAGAGAGATAGAGAGAGAGAGGGATGTTGTTGTTGTTGTTATTGTAGAGTTTACTTATAGTGGCGTGCACACAATTGTGCATGGACCACTTTTTCTGACTGCACCGCAGCCAGCTAGTTGTTTCTAGGGAAGGGAATGGTGCCACCTCCCCCAGACTTGTATGGGTTCAAGGAACCCTGATAGTTTGGCCTCAGTATGTGGGACGATAGAGGTCCCTTACAGATGAATGGTTGGCTGTCATTAGTGGGAAGGAGAGCTCGGGAACGGTCGTGGTTGCTTCACATCGCTGGTTTCTTGTTGCATTTGAATGGTGTTTCTTGCGTTTTTTTTTTCTTTTTTCTTTTCTCAAAATGTTCTAAAAAAGGGGGGTGTTCTAAGCTGTTTATAGAGGTTGTTAGTAGAAATCATGTATGAAGAGAGATTTTCAAGGTTATTATGATATTACTTGTCGAGGTGATTAGGTGTGCTTCCTACATTATGTTATTTATAAGTTTTTAGATATTGCTTCTTGAAGTTATTTATTTATTAATGTTTTTAGAGATTGAATGTTATTTATAGTTTATTTAGCAAGAGACCGGATTCCTAGCCGATTACACGGTTCGTTAAGGACATCTAGGACCAGAGTCCTAGCTGATTACTCGGTTCTTTAAGGACATCTAGAATATCCGATTTTGCGGTTTCCTTATTTTTTGATAGGTGCTTCGTAAGTGAATTATTTATTAATATTTGTATAAAATTGAATGATATGTTATGGGTTTTATGTGGGGGATTCTAAATTTATTTAGCGGGTTACTGGGTCTTTTCGTTTTGTGGGGATAGTAATTACATTTTATTCCTAAGTCCTGCTGAGTCCATGAATTTATTTATATTTTTATATGCTGATTGTGTATTTTTATTAGAGTCCATAAATAACTCTGGGCATGTGTGTGGTGATCCAATCTCTTTTTGGTTTTTGATAAATATTTTTCTAGCGGGTTGATATTTTGGGCATATATTGAATACGTGGTGTAGATCTTTGGTGGTGTGGCAGTTAAAGCAGTTAATGGTTGCTGGTTTGGGTCCTATAAACCTTCCAAAACTGCTTGCTAGTTTAGGTTTTTTCCAGTTATTATCCTGTTTATGATTTTCTGTTCTAAATAGGTACCCTTAGGTAGCTGTCTGTTCCTATCTACCTTTTTTCTGGTTTCATGGTGCTTTTTACCTTTTGTGGAGGAGTTCCAAAAATCTTCCCATTTGTGGTCTAGATATGTTTGCGTGAAGTTAGAGCTTCTGTAGAGCTATAGTTAAGCTTGATAGAGTTTTAGTCTCCTTGTTTGGTTTGTGCAACTTTGTCTGCTGTTTCGTTGCCAGAGATTCCAATGTGCGACGGTATCCACATGAGCTCGACTAATTGATGTGCTGTGGTGATATCGTCGATATTGGCATGCTCTGTCGAGGAATTGTTCCCTAGAGTGTTGTACTGCGATTTTGGATCGATCTGATAACGTTTAGGGAATCACTTATAATGACTGCTTTAGGTATTTGGTTGTCTTTGATCCATTGTAGTGATTCAAGTATAGCCCAGAATTCAGTGGTGTAAATGGAGCAATAGTCAGGTAATCTGGATCCCATTTGTATATTGAATTCAGGGATGACTATTGCTGCTGCTGTTCTTGGTGGGCTGTTTGGTTTTGAGCCATCGGTATACATTTTAACATAATCCGGGTATTTTTGGTTGATTTCGTTACCAGTACAGGTTTTAGTAAGTTTTCTAGTCTTTCTTTATTGCCTAATTTGGTAGCTTCGGTGTTAATCCTTGGTGGGTTTTATAACCATGGTGATTTGTTCTGGTCTGTATTGTTTGTTACCTAATTTTTTATTAGAGTTATCTTTTCTCTTAGTTCAATGATTACTTTGCCACTTGATGTGGTGGGTATGATTTTGGATTTGAAGAAAACTTTACACTTGTTTATAGCTATTTTGGTGGGATGGTTGTCCGGGTGGGCATCTAATCGAATGGAGCATCTGAGGAGCAGTTCTTATGGACGTAATTTTAAGGGTATTTCTCCTGTTAGTGTTTGTAGTTCTTCTAATGATGTTGAGGGGAGTGTTCCTGTGCATAATATTAAAGCTTTTCTCTGGATAGTGTCAGGTTTGTGTAGTACAGGTTACTTAGCCGAATTATATGCTTGGCAACTATAATCCAGTTTTGATCTAATTAGGGTTTTATATATCGTGAGGAGGGTTTCCTGGTTGGATCCCCAGTCAGTCCCTGTGATGTTCATGAGTAAATTGAGATCTTTGTTACAATTCTGGGTGAGTTGTTCAATGTGCTGTTTCCATGTGAGGTGGTTGTCAAAGAACATTCCTAGGAATTTTACTACTGTTACGTATCTGATTAATTGATTTTGTATACTGAAGTTTGGATAGACTAAGCTGTTATTTCGTTTGGGGGTGAACATAATTGCAACAGTTTTTTCATGAGATATTTTGAAACCCCATTTGTCCGCCCATCTCCATATGTTGTCTAGGCTCTCCTGGATTTCTTTAACTACTGTTTTATTGGCAGGATTTCCGTTCCTCCATATGCCACTATCATCTGCAAATTGTGACAAGTTTATTTTTGTGGAGGTTGCATTGAGGTCAAGGTCGTTTACCATTAGGTTAAATAGTAGGGGACTTATTACACTGCCTTGCGGTGTTCCATTTTCAATTGAAAAATCTTCCGAATGGGTGTTGCCTATTCTTGTGGCAATTGTCCGGCCTGTGAGGAAATCGCCAATCCAGTTGAACAAGCGTCCATTTATTCCAAACTGGTTTAATTTGGCCATTAGTCCATTGGTTCATACTAGGTCGAACGCTTTTTCTAGGTCTAGAAAAACCGCTATCAGGCTGCGATCGGTTTTCCTATGTCGTTAAAAGCGAGTTTGATGTCTGTTTCCAATCTGAGAAGTTGGTCAGTGGTGGACTGTTTGTTCCGAAAGCCACGTTTATTTATCAAGAGTAGGTTATTAGTTTCTAGTTGGTGTTTTAACCTAATTGCGAATATTGTCTCCATTATTTTGCAAATATTGTTTGTAATGGAGATGAGTCGGTACGAATTTATGTTGTTGGGATCTTTACCTAGCTTGGGGATTGGTATTACGATGGGCTGTTTCCATTTGGTGGGTAGTTGGCCTTTATCCCATATCCCATTAAAGAGTTTGATTATGGCTATTGTTATATAGATAGTTTTTTTTTATTTATAGATAATGTAACCTCATTGATCCTTACCAGGGGATATTTCGTTTTTAGATCGTAGGGCTATCTCACATTCATGTACTGTGATGTCGTTATTTCGGTGAGATTCTTTTGTTCCTTGGTCTTGAAACATTTGAAGATGGGTTTTTTCGATTAGTTGTTTGTGTTCTTGAAAGTTTCTGGTGTGGTAATTGTTGCTACTCATGTTCGAGAAATGCTTCGCTAGGAGGTCTGCCTTATCTTTATTTGTTATGGTATTTTTAATTTTTAGGGGCTGAGGTAGTTGCTTTCCCTTTTATGGCTTTTATCTTGTCCCATATTTGTTTTGAGTTTGATTTTAGACTCAGTTTAGAGAAAAGGGTTTGCTATAGATAAATTTTAGCAGTTTTTAGAGTTGGTTTTAGTGCTTTTTCTTTATCTTTATATTGCTGGAAGTAGATAAAATTTTTGGTGCTTTTTATTTATTTAAGGCCCTTTTTTGTCTTTATGTGCTATAGTGCACTGTTTAGTCCACCATGGTACAGGGTTTTTATTTTGGATATTAGTTGTCTTTGGGATGCATCGGTTAGCTGCCTCTATAACTGTATGTTATGTTATCATAATACATGTCATTATTTGGGCTTTCTAAGTTATCTGGATTTACTCTAGCTAGAAATAATTGGAATTGGTCCCAGTCTACCGGTTGGTACCTCCATTTAGATGGGGTTTCTTTTGAAATGTGTTGAGTTTTTGTTTGAATATTGATTGTGCTGGGGAAATGGTCACTTCCTAACGTATCTTTTTGATCTAACCACCAGTTTGTGATTTGAGCCAATTTTGGGGTAGTGATGGTTTGGTCTATGACTGAGAGAGTGCAATCCTCAGGGTTTAATCTAGTGTTCGACCCGTCATTTAAGATGACCAAATTGTTCTCGGTTATCCATTTTTCCACCATTTTCCCTCTTTGATCTTTCTTTTTACCTCCTCATAATTCACTGTGTGTGTTGAAGTCGCCACAGATAATTAGATTGTTGTTGTCATTAGTGATTGCCCTTAGTGAGATTAGGTTTGTAGTGCAGAAGGTACCCCCTGGGTCGTATGCATTTATTATTTGAATGTTTGTGGGTCCTATATTTATCATTACTGACATTATTAAATGTTATTATTGATGTTTAAGTTAGGGGGTACTTATATTATTTCATAGTAGATTAGTGTATCTATCAAAACAATTGCTAGTCCATCCCCTTTCTGCCCCTTGGGTCTGTTTTTAAAGATTCCCTGGGTATAGCCTTGTAGCTTGCGCAGGCGTTTGTGTTCTTGTGTTATGAGGGTTTCATGTAGGCCGATTACGTCTGGTTTTACGGCCCTATTATTCAGTTTGTTCTGCAGTTCTGATTTTTGTACTATTCATTTTTGACGTTGTCTTTATCTGTTAGTGCATACAGTGCATATACGAAGAAACGACGTTACTGCGTCCTTCCTTCACTTATTCGGCACTACACTCAACATAGTTACCTATCAATGATCAATCCGTCACCAATCATTCAGCTCTACAGCTTCTTGCACAACATTACAGTAGACTGTTCACTGACAAGACTCATCGTAATATGATGTTTTACTCTATGACGAGGTAATTTATACACATTCCATGTAGCCATACACTGCCTGTGCGCTATTTAGTACTGTTGTTTTAAAGTTTCAATGATGAATCAAACAAAACCAACTATTGACAATTTTTCCAGCCATGGCGTGAGCATAAAAAAGAAGGTAACCTGACTTCGGCTTGACAAAGTGACATCGACTTAATACACCAAATATTAAAATATCAATGAATATGACTTTTTGACGCCAGTGTTAAAAGACGTCTTGTGACGTATTCGTAAGAAGAGTACTGTTGATACATGTGCAACATGACTTTTAATGCATGTGTATGAAGAGGACCTTTGATGCGTATTTAAGATTAGGACTTTTGGCGCATGTGTAAGAAGAGGACTTATTATGTGTATGGATAACATGATTATTGATGCAAATGTGAAAGATGATTTTGTATGAATATTTATAGGAAAATGAAGAAAATAAATCTTCTTCTATACTACACATGAAGCTAATTTCAGACAGTTTCATCTAGTATTAGGAATCCCAATGTAACCTAGTGTGGAAAATGAGATCAAGAGGCTACCCCTGATTACAATGTAACATACAGTTGTGAAAGAGATTAATGTGTGTTTATTCTGCACAAAATTAGGTAGCGGACAAACAATACTGAATTAGAGAGTTCCAAGCATAGGACTTGTGAATTTGTTTAGACTTGCTACTTCTTCTTTAAATAATAATAATATTAAAAGTATTCGTTTATCCTGGATGACATTATTCGTTACTGCCAAGGTTAAAAACAAAACTATATTATTTGTATCGCCTTATATAGGTTTTGTTTGTATAAAACGGTTCAATAATAGACTATAAATTGACAGACGATTGAGCCCATGTCAATATGAGTTGGCTTATCTCTTAGTTAGATTTAGGTGGTTTAATGGTTTTTACATACTGGATAATTATGTCTCCCTGACATATGCTCTCATCTCAATGAATCTGATTTCCTTACAGTTGCTGTGACAAATTTTCAGCCATTGTTCTAGAAAAATATGTTGAGAATTAGGTTTCATTTACTATTTTCGAATGTTTTTACAACAACAATGGAAAGGTGCTTAATCCTGACATCACGCAATCATTTAACATTTCATGTCATTGAGATGTAGGTTGCGATATCAGTTTAGTCATGTGACTAGTTATATAAGTGACAAGTACTAGGTCAGATTTACTCGAAACTAGATTCCTCTTGTATGTGAGGTAAAAACATAACCAATGTTTTTGCTCCCAATTTCTAAGAAAAAAACAGCTTCCTATTTATTTCATACATGTAAGGCCGGATGTAAGGTGGTTTAAGTTTGCTAGGTCCACAAGTTAAAAGCTACCGTATGTCACCCATGGCTGAACTATCAATAGGGCAAATGAGGCAACGTACCCAGTGCCTGAGTTTACGGATATTCTACCGAGGCTCACCGGGGCCTGTATAATATATTCTGATTTCGCATTAAGTGTTGTTAAAAGCACTGAAACCATATATATGGACAAGGCAGGGTGGCTAAGGGCCCCTATGTTGACCTTGCCTAGTTCCGCCAAAGGCATTAATCCACCTGATACAACCACCATGCGATGATAACTAATTCCAACTTTTCAATAGGCAACTGGCTCTGACTCTATATAACATCAAAAATGGGGTAGTGATTGTCATTGAAATTTGGAACATGTATTACCCTACCGTCATGGTGTTGATTTGTGAAGCTTATAATTATAAAACCAATTCTGTAAGCAAGGCATTTATTTAATTTTATTTCGCTATTAAAGTATTGCTTACAACATAGTCTTCCTTTATTGTCACAATTGATAGGCCATACATTGAGGATGGTAGCTGATTAAACTTGAACCAGTAACAATCTTTCCCTGTACCAGCTTGTTTCATTCTTGCCTGAACTAAGTATTAGTAGTTGTAACCCTATACTTTCTAATATACTGTCCATGCTTGTTTGTCAAAATTAATTATTGATAAATTTATATAACACAATGGTAACATGATATCACTTTCAATGCAAATCATGTATAGCGTGCCCAACTAATTTAATAACTAAGCATGTTAACATCACTTATACAACTATTTATATGTTACTGTCACACATATTTTATCATCGTAAAATTATCCTGTATCTACTCAAACTAAAGTGAATATTCCTACTTCAAAAATAATTAACTGGCACACTTCCCTTGTCCCTTTTCTCTATTTTTCTTAAGTTTATTCCCTCCCTTATTGACACTTTGGGGTTCTCGTGCGATATTAGTGCTGTCCATCAAGGTCGCCATAGTTGCTTTTGTTGTTGTAGTTTGATTTATATCTCTTTCGGAGCATCCATATATCGGGATCACAAAGGCTGTAAAGATGTAAGAGCTTGTAATTATGCTTCAACTGTATATATAGACACCAATACACACAAATAGTGTGCAAGCCAGCACCATGTGCATGGCCTACATTACCTTTACAGTGGGTAATCCAGGATAAAATGTATTACCTACATAATCGTTAAAGTGGGTAATCCAGAATGGGATAAATGTCCTAGACAGATTTAAAATTTGGTGATCCAGGAGAGTGTGCATTGCTACTTCAACTTTACAGAGTGTAGTCAATAGTAAGGTTTAAGGTCTAAAAAGTGAGTCCAAATTTTCCTGCAGCAGTATTGTTTGTAATCGTATAATACCACTGCAAATCGTGGTAAGTGATTCCAGTTTCATATGTATTCATACGTGGAGGGATGGACGACATGCAAGCATAATTCAGACTATATAGTGCGACTGCGACAATAATAATATACAATTTTCAAATTACATTAAAAAAAACAAAAACAATTCTGAAGATAAATCCTCAAAAAGGTATATGAAAAGGGAAATGGCATAAACTATTTCTTTCAAACACACACATAAACTAAAAGTGTACTATAAACTCGGAACATTTTGTAAATGTTTACTTAATACATAACTACTTGAATGAATACATGCGTCATTGATATGAGTTTCACCTCATTGTTTGTGAAGAGAGAGTCATAAATATGTTACTACTTATAATACATGTTGGAATGAGAACAATTAAATGTGGAACTCTCTCGGGTTTTCGTGAAAGGTTACGATGGCTATTAAAACCCGACCCAGTATATCTTATTTATTGTAAAAGGAACGGTTACACCCCTTTATTTTCGTAAATAATGGATAGGTGTACTATGAGTTATATAGTATACATCTAGGCCTTGCTTCAGTTATGCAAGTTTTTTTACATTGTATTTATTTGGTAAATCATGTTTGTCCCATTCGGCGGCTGGTATTGTCTTGTTTGGCAAAATTCCTTTTCCTTTTACTTAATCACTACTACAGCAGTGTATGACATATTAATTCATGTTAATATGTTGAGTAAAAGAGAACCATGATCTTTTTGGCAGCGACTTTAAATGCTTGAGTGAGAACAATCATTATAAAGAGATCCTGCTCGTGCTGTAAGTAAGTTAAAACATTATATAGCGGTGATTGATAAAGTCACGATTACTACTACAGTTAAAATGGTACGTATGATAAAGTAACTTCAAATTATTAAAATGTTCTGAAAGAGAAATAAAAGTTTCCGTAATAAATTGGATTAACTTACTATTTCAAAATATTGATATTCAGTGAGGGCTGTGTTAATGAAGTTGATTGATTTGCTACTTTACACTATACATATTTAGTTATAGCTTTATCAGACCATAATCATTAATTCGCTATTTCTAAGCATGTTTATTGAGAATAATGAATTATGACACAGTAAAGCGAATTAAATTACCAAAATATAATTCTAGCAAAACTATAAGCATATAAAGATACGTTGGAGACATACGGTAGCATTTCAAAAACATGTTCCATCACAGTACGGTTTGTTCTTCACGACTTTGATTAAATTAGTGCATACAAGTTTTATCAGACCCGTGTTTACACTTCATCCGTCCTGATAGTGGCTTTGTCAATAGAAGAACGTTAAAGTGACGATAACCGGTACGATAGTTATACGTGGTGCATTTAGATCAGATGCTTAACCCACTCAGTGTAGGTCCCCACGTGTTCAATGAGTAGTTTGTTGAAGCGGTGGTTAATATAGAGGACATCGTTGGTTACTTTGTTATCAAATGACGAGCGTGCCTTTTCTTACTCTTTTTGATTGCATTTATTCGTACATTGCAATACAGTCTGGAAATCAGTACGGTTTTCTTTAAGTGTTCAACAAATATACAATTTGTATTAATTATAATATTGTCAGAAATCATAAGCATTGTAAATATAGGGTAATTGTGAAGATCATCTTAGTGCAATCGTCTTTCAGTATTATTTTGTTTTCTTCTTCACATTTGACGTGGCTTGAAAAATCAAGTAAATATTTCCTAAGTAGCATGCTTGAAAATACAGCAATTATCGTTTAAGCGCTTATATTGCAATTGGGACCTGCTGTATTTTAAGGATCGCAATATCAATATCGCCCGGGGCAATACCGGGTCGGCTGCGTCCTCGAGACTTTAGCTCTCTATTCGTATTTGTGAAAGAGCCACAACTGTCTTAAGCTGAATTCACGTCGAACCAACCAACTGGTTGGACACTGTGCAAAACAGATGGGTCCCTATTGGTCAGAAATACCCTGCTACACATGTTTAGGCATACAAATAGATTTGAGCCACGTTAGTTGGAGTTAATACTCTCTATTATATGGAATATGCAACAACAAAATGATATCTGGCTACAGGCACTTATAAAAGTAACGTTCACGTACATAATTACTAGAAATGCTCAAATCTTCACAAAGGAGACGAAAATACTGATTCCTCATACACCAAGATTATGAGCTGTTGCAGCCCGACTGTATGTCCCATCAAATCATGTTATACAGTCCCACCTCTGAGCACATGATTTGTCTAGCTTTGAAACGATACAATATCTAGAAAAGTAAACAACTTGATGCGTATCAATTTAGACTGTGTCCTCGTTAATTTTGGAGCAAGTACGTTTTTGAAAATAAAGCTTCAAAAGAAATAAAATGAAAATATAAGAACAATAAGGCCAATAACACCAAATCTAAGCTACCAACCCACCGAGATTTTCTCTAATCCGGTTATGTCCTTTTGTTATTTAATCTTTGTTGTTTGTGTTTTAAAATTGTTTTGTGTGATTCGCTTACCCACCGGGACACTCATTTGTGGTCGCACCATCTCTACTTCTGATTCTTAATCAAAATTTTTATCAAGACCTACATGATATCGCGACCAAGGACTAAGTACATGTAGTGTGATAAGTCCGTATGGTGTACATTGTGCTTTTGAAAAGAAGTTTTTAAATTTAATCATGTTCATATCACTTAAACACCAAGTCTGATGAAAATTTCACAGAATACGTGTATCAACTCCAGTAAACACAACTAAAATATTACAGTTATCTCTGATCGCATTAGGTATTTGTGTATAACGCTGAGTAAACACAACTAAAATATTACAGTTATCTCTGTTAACAATAGGTATTTGTGTATACCGCACCGCTGATTAATATAAATCACGTTCGTGTTTTTATGTCTGCCTCTGGAAAATATCCAAGCTGGATTTGATTGTTTGTCCACAATCACATCATCGTATAATACTAAATTATTAATAAATCCATTAAGGTCATCTACATATGGGGCTTCATCAATATCGGTAATACGATCAATATTATTATTGCCGGCCTCGTCCAAAAGTTTTGCATTTTCATTAAAAGCTTTAAGTACATCGTAACATCTCTGATCATCTATTAATGGTGCCACTAAATATAATTTATCCCTTTTGAACCATCTCATTATCAAAGTAAGCAGCAATTGCATTTGACGAGACCCAAGTGGACCTTTATTAATTGATATGAATTTGGTAGCGCTGGATGATGCTTGATTGGCTCATGCTTTCGTGTCGCTGAAAAATCAATGACATCCATGTTGTAGAAATATGTTAACTACAATGAATTTATGTTGTGTTTGATGTAGAGCGTCTACCCTCACAAGAGGATTAACAACAATACTAACACAAAGTAAAAGGCGTGCGCTTACATGCAAGTGTGTGAAATTGGGTACAAAAAATAATAATTTATTTCGTCCCTTATGAAGACAGGTGGTGATATCCCTGTTTCATTGTTAAATTACCAGGAACTCCATGGGCTAAATATCCTGGCGAGAAACACCTTCCAGGATATAATTATTGCGCGTTTGGTAACCGACTTTATATTCGACTTGAAAAACAAGATCAACCAAAACCTGCAGATGTGAAGTTGATTCACTCGTTAAATTCTATAAAAATAAATCTTCAGAGAAAACTTTGCTACCATCTTGGCAAGATTTGCAATGAAACGTAAGCTAGCATTAGTGGCCAGTTTTCATAAAGTGATTAGTTATATAATGGAATCGATTTAGCATATTCCAAGGGAAAATTGGAGCTCTAGATCACCGATTAGTAAAACTTACTAATGCAGCTTATGTCACAGGTTCAATTGATGCACTATGGTTAGTACGACTAGCAATATGTCAAAGTTATATACCACACATTAAAAATATCTGCATGCACATTTTGATGTCAGCGATACCAATGAAGTTCATCAAGCAGATATGTTGTTTTTACCATACGATGCTATTAAAATTGGCAGACGTCAATCACGCACATACAAATACGCGTTAACTGTCGTTGACATTTCAATTAGATATAACGAAGCAGTATATTTGTCAATAAACAATTAAGAAACGTTTTTAATGTCTAAAGCGACACTGTACATATTTCATACCAGATAATAGTCTTTGGAAATTATTTCTCGCCCATTAGCGCAGGAGTCTAAGCAACTCACTGCTATCCAAACAAAGCTCTAATACGTATGCGATTTAACTCATCGTGCGTTCATTTCATTAGCCAGTCTTTGTGTAGGTGTTAAAACAATTATATCTTGTTGTTTTACCAGAAACTCCTACCCCATTATGATAAGCAGTCTTTTGTCAATTTACATGATCATATACTGATGGTGCAGATGACGATTCTGATATTTGATTATTTTCTTAAAATACATATTGTAATAAAGTTAAGTATGTGCATTTGATTATAGCACTCCGTTTTAAGGAATTCGTAGATTTATCTGATTACTTGTGTGATTATTGGAATTCGGCGCAATGGAAATATCCTTAACCCGAAATATTTAGCCAAGTACTAGGAATAAACGTTATTGAGTGTAGTGTTAGTGAGCTTCTATGATGTCATGGTTTACTAGTACTGAATTCAGGCCATAACCGAATGAATGTCCCAGGAATAAGAGATTCCATATCAAATTCTAGTGGTTTATATTGGTGGTGTGACTGCAGTGGCAGTATTAACGGTAGGAAACATGTAAATAAAAGAGAGGAATAAATAAGAAGGGGCTCGGCAGATACCGTTTATGTCGCCATGGTGGCAAATGTGCAGTTATATTAGCGAAATGTGCCCCAAAAGCATAAATTGACTGGTCTAAGGTGTCTAAGTTAACATAGTTCTCAGTGTTATGGGATACTCGTATAGTTTCTACGGCTTGAGCGGCTGGCGGTACGGAAACCTGATGAAGATAAATCATCCATATATGCGGTAGATACTTATTTGGCAGTTGTTTTATCGGTGGTCCTGCATTAATTAGAGTGAAATTTATGTATAAAACGGACACGATGGTATTTCTAATTTACAAATGAAGTTGTATAGAAGTGTTAGGAAATTTGGGGTAAACTTATGACTTTTAGCGGAAATCGTGCCAGGGTTTTGACAACCGTTCGGTCAAGTAAAGACCCCTGGTTTGTAACAATATATTTCGTTTTAACGTCGGCAAATTCAGAACAAATATTTTTTCTTGTTTTATCCTCCATTTTCTCCATTCGCCCTTGATGCTTTAGCGGCTTAATGTAGTTGTTTCAGAAACTCTATATTTTGTATTGATATAAAATGAATGTGTTGCGACCCTAACTAAGGAAACAGGAAATATATTTACCATCGATAATACATTTATCGAAACGTCCGCTAACACTGAAATCTTTCAAGAGTAAACTGCGGTAACTCACAATCAATATAACTCACAATTGTACGTAATTTAGTTCCGTCCTATAATTTTTCATTACTTCGACTTATAAATATATTTATCTTCTTTGTATTAGTCATTATGACATTAAGTTCAGCATCATCTATGAATCTATCACAATGTTGTTTATGATCACTTGACCCTCCTTGGTTAAATTAAGCAATTATTTTTCTGCCAAGATATTTTGCCCTCTTATTCTCAAAATCGGTTAAATCAGATTTTCATCAACATAATATTTCTTTAATTGTGGTAACCATACTTGTTTCCGCAGAATATATGATGTAATTTCTTCATTTACTATTAACATTAATAGTATTCTTACATCAAGCATATACCGCAATAATACTGTCGGTGCCCACATTTTCTCTGAAATTTGTTTGCCAAACCAGATATAACAAATCGGATGAAGACCTTCAGCAAACTGAAATGACTCGATACAAGCGAATCCAGTCAGGTCGAAATCTGGTAATGGTCCGTCTATCGATAAACTGGTCATCTTGCATGTGGATGTCCTAATCTGTTACAAAATACCGAACACTATCCCATTCCAAGAACACTTCCAGGATAACATGCTACCATATTAACCGAGATAACATCATTATCATTGTATCTGGTATTCCATAATTCACCGTGTCTGTATTCCACACCACTGAGCTGTATTTCTTCAAGATATTTTAACCGTGCTGGTTTCCATAAATTTTCCTGAGAATCGAAATATTGGCAGGAATTGACGAAACGGTGAAACAATGACTCAGAAGTTGTTCAGTATCGTAATATGCATATTCCAACACAAGACTTTTCATTTCTTCATTGCGAAATTCTGTAGGAAAAATATATCCATTATGTAGCACAAACGGATTGTAGTTTTCATCATTAGAATTTTTAAACTGTCATATAGACACAGGATCGCTTTTACTGATATTTCTGATAAAATCAATCATTTTAACATTAAAGAATTGTTAAGTTCAATCTTGAAATATTGCTACCGCAGATGTCGTTCTATCCGCATTATGATCAATGATATTTATCGGCGCTCCTTTCTATTTATACAAAATATATCTGGTTATTTTATTTACAATTATAGGGAATTTTAGTTGGGTTTTGTTTCTAACTTAGCAACGACATGTATTTTAGGTCCCTTACTTTTGACTGACTCAGATTATTTATTTATTTTTTCACGTATTTGATCTTTTGGTTTAGTTCCACGTATCGCGTTTGTAAAGCAGTAATTCCCTCGGCTAGCCAGTTTTTTTATGAACTTTTTTTATCGGTTTGAGATTACGAACGCTAAGTTTATTCTTTATCGGATATATTGCATAAACAAATGCAGTCACAGGATATAACAGTTTATAGTACGGTTTATCAATGCCAGTCAACATTCCTTATTTGGATTTTTTTATTTAACGTAGCAATACGTCCAGTGGGAAGATGGACAGGATCATTGTTGTCATGGATAATCCATGTATCGTCTTTTGCAGTATCTACTGCTAATTATTTTTGATTGTAGAGATAATCAATAATCATCGCTGCTTTTCGGTAATTCATTGTAGCATCGATAACACGTTCGGTATTGCTAATAATTCCGAATGTTGACAACACATGAGATGCACTGTCATCGCAACATTCTTTTTGGGCGGCATGGATACAGTGATTCAGGGTTTTCGTCGGATAAACCAGAGCTCTCCTCAGCCAGGCACGGGATCTTCTGTCAAGATCGAATCTAGATTTAGATGGTTCGATTGTATATAATCTCTCCAACTATTCCATAGTAAGAATAATAAATAATTAAATTGATATATAATTATGTATATCATGATTTAAACAAAGAATCACCCCAAATGGTTATTTATAGGTTCTACAACTCCCTGTAACAAAGCCTGCATAACCAAATTATGTGGACTTCACCTACAAAGCGTGCGTTGCGGAAGTTCAACACCCAAACGGGACGTCCATTAAATATGTCAACAATGTTTAAGCAATTTTTTACCCCCTCCCCCTTGTCGACAACTGTCAAACTTTCAGCTACCCCCCTAATAAAATTGTTCACCCCTTCTCAAACTAACAATATTTTATATGGCTGGCTTTTATGCTAAAAATAGAATTATGGAAATTAAAAGGTTTACAAAAAAAAATTTAATACAATTTTTAGACTTGTTTAACATATTTACAATTGACTATACCACTTTTAATTCATGCAAAAATCAAGAGTTTATATTCTAGATTCTTTCATGTTATAATGGGGAAGCCAACTGTTCCACAATTGTTATAATGGGCATATTGTCTGATTCATTAATTTCTTGTGAAACCAATACACCCGACAAGTCAACATCATCTTCATCTAACCATTATGCTTAACATCTATCCATGAGCAATAATTGCCATCAGCTCTCTCTGTCTTTTGGCAGCCACTCGTATTGGCTGAATTGAGGACCATGTGGTAATTGGCTAGGCCCAAGATCGCGTTGTCGGTGCTGCTGAACATGCTTCTTCAACATGACTTGTGAAGCAATATAGAGGTGAAAGATTTTGCAGATCCGTTTAAGCAACGACAACTGCACGGAAGGACAGTATAGATCATATGGAAGAATTTTGAATGCCTTTGCCGATCGACGTCAGTTTATCTTGAACTCCCCTTCCCCATGTCAAAATTTGTCCAACTTCTTCAAACCCCCTTCCCCCATTTTGTTGACATAATCAATGAACGACCCCAATCCGTGTTTAAAGTGTGGCAATAGTAAAGACGTAGTAAAAGAAGAAATTTGGACGCCCAATGAATTATCGCCGTTTCAGTGACATGCCAAGGATAAGCAGCTTCTTGCCCCACAAGTGCATGCTACCTACATTCCCTGTATGTTCTAGACTCTACGTCAACATGAATATATGATAAGCGCGCCGTACTTAGACCTAGCTACCTTAATATCGATGTCTGGTTAGGAAAGTAAGAGCCTTTGTTATTTATACTAACATACCGGCTTGCCAATGAACATTGCATGAAATGAGTCGGAGAGTACATATAACAGAGCTTCTTTACTTGAGTACCTCCAACAGTGGTTGCCACAAATGTTTGTGTTAATAATATTTTACTCCAGTGATCATTTGGGACAAAGACTTTTCAATGCTCTAACCTATGCGGAAGACCACTATAGAGTATCTGGATCTCAGAGGAAGCCATCCTGTTGCACTTGAGAGTCGACATTGGTCGACAAAACATACACCCACTACTATGAAGAGGTGAGAACAAACAACATAGCTAAAGTCAAACGCAGGAACAACTCAAACATAGAAACATCATGAGCGCAAGTCTGACATATTTCCGTGTAGGCATAGGCGCAAATTTCTTGCCAAACTGTCCTGTGGTACTTCTTATAGCACTGGCACATCAATTAAATGACTATGGCCTTTCGGATATATGTTCGGGAATGAATCTAATAGCTACTCTTTGAAAACAGCGTGTAGAGTTTTTGAACGCCAAGTTCCCAATTTGCATTTTTTTTAAACATCCAGAATCCACAGTTGCACAGTAATAATCCTTGGGCAACCATATTCATGAGAAACATGCGTTCAAGGAGACATTGTTGATTAAGTATTGCAGCAACCAACAGGGTCTATGTACAAAACAAAATAGATTCGATTCCAGTTAAGAATCATACTGTACAGTCATGACTATACAATCATAATAATTGATTTATGTTGATAACGTTGCATCTACTGCTGTAAGGACCATTCTATCTAAATTACAATTTTGTGCTTACTTTCCATTCAAGGATCCTAAATACAAACTCATCAAGTAAAAGTAGTAGCTTTGACAATACAAGTTGGACCGATAGGTTTATACGAATCTCATGGTCCCCACGGCGGGCGCATTTCGTTAAAATAAAACTGTATATCTCTTATATAGGAGTCATAAACGAGGTTCTCAAAATATACGAGTATAATTACCTTACGTTCGCACAATAAATACCTCTCGTGTAAAGTACCTTACGTAGGAACCATGGAGCAATTTTTGTTCAACATACGAGTATAAATCACTCCTGCATAGGAACCATAAATGCATCTCATGCAATATACAACATAAACGCATTTCTTGAAATAAACGAATAAAAGCACCTTACAATGGAACTATAAGGGCATCTCTTGAAATACACGAATATATATATATATATATATATATATATATATATATATATATATATATATATATATATATATATATATATATATATATATATATATATATATATATTATGTATTAACCACGAAGATTTTAAATTATGATGTATTAGGTGCAGAAAAGCTAAACGAAATAATTGTTTATTCTTATTCACAATACATCTTAACTTGATCTAAGTCAAATACTTCACCACATAATATATTCGTCATATTTCGGAAATCCCTTGAAAATTAATTAAATTTCGAAAATATTGACCTCTAAGCAAGGGGTAGGCATAATTTGCTTTCCATGATACTCTTGCTAAATAATGTTCGTCCAGAAAACCTAATATTTCATTTGCACAATGTTTTAATTTTGATGCTTAGGTGACTACAAGTTACCTGAAAGTTTATGACCAGTAAGCTGTAATGCATCCCAATGTTTTAATCCAGCATGGTACGTACTATTCCATAATGCGAAGTAGTATGGAGACAGCGGATTCTTGAAACTCTTCACGTGATACAATTTCAGGCATATCTGAACTTTAAGACAATCATGTAGAATGTTCTACATAATAAAGCAGTCAGTACAGATTTTTCAATATCAAATCCCCTTCAATATTGTATTAATGAGACGAACATATAATTCACGGAAAGGTTAGGCAAAGTTATTGACATAAGCAACCTTTATTTGGAGTCCTTACTGTTGTTCTTGTTGTTGTTGTAGGATTTAAAGCCATTTTTCAGCACAAAATATATGGTGGCCAGTATTAATGGTGGAGGAAGAACCCGGGAAAACCCCGGAAAGAACCACCGACCCCCGAGAAGCTAATGGCAAGCTTTCTCACATATCCACATTAGCCGAATCCGAGACACGAACCTAAGCAGACCGGTGAGATGGCAGTGATCCGTAATGAAGAGCGCTTTAGACCACTCGGCCACTCGGGCCTCCCTTATTTGGAGTCTGAATGATGTTTATGTAATGAGACTAAAAAGTTCGTTGAAGCATTTTAACTGAATATAAGCAGTATAGTATCAGTTGTGACAGTTTAACTGAATATAAGCAGTATAGTATCAGTTGTGACAGTTTAACTGAATATAAGCAGTATAGTATCAGTTGTGACATTTTAACTGAATATAAGCAGTATAGTATCAGTTGTGACAGTTTAACTGAATATAAGCAGTATGGTATCAGTTGTGATATTTTAACTGAATATAAGCAGTATAGTATCAGTTGTGACATTTTAACTGAATACAAGCAGTATAGTATCAGTTGTGACATTTTAACTGAATACAAGCAGTATAGTATCAGTTGTGACATTTTAACTGAATACAAGCAGTATAGTATCAGTTGTGACATTTTAACTGAATATAAGCAGTATAGTATCAGTTGTGACAGTTTAACTGAATATAAGCAGTATGGTATCAGTTGTGATATTTTAACTGAATATAAGCAGTATAGTATCAGTTGTGACATTTTAACTGAATACAAGCAGTATAGTATCAGTTGTAACTCAATATTTATCGTGCCGGACTCAAAGCCAAAAGCTCGCGGGTTTGAATTATACAAACGGACACTCCTGAATCAGTTACGGTGATGTTTCCTTGGGCAGGGCTATATACTCCTCTTGCCTAAACACTGACTAACACACAACACAAGTGTTGATGTGGTGGAATGCACAAGAACTAAGAAAAATAAAATAACTAATAATAAATACAAATAAATATTTTTGGCAACTAGTAAAAAGAATTGTGTTTCCATGCTGAATAGTACACAGGTACCTACCCACATTTTGAAATTTCAATGCTTTGTTGTTGAGTTTAATTATAGTGGCGTGCGCACAATTGTGCATGTGCCACTTTTTTTCTGACTGCACCGCAGCTGCTAGTTGTTCCTGGGGAAGGGGATGGTGCCACCTCGCCCAGGCTTTTATGGATTTAAGGAACCCTGATAGTTTGGCCTCAATCTGTGGGTCCATAAAGGTCCCTACAGTTGAATTTCAATGCACAGAGCGTCCTGAATGCACATCGATACCTAAGCAACTAAAAGTAATGTGCAAAGTAACAAAGTATAACATAATACCATTGCACATGTGGCAAAGAATATACAAAATAAACAAAATCACAACAACAGACAAATAAACCTATCATTTAAAAGAGAGGAAAATCAATATATATGTATACATAAGCAACATAAGCCGAACCGTAGATTAACTAAAAGCTGTAATCAATCATATATGATCGGAAACTGAAACAGTAATCAACTGATTATAAAGCGTCTTATTTATTTGTGTCTGTTTAAAAATGTTCTAATACGAGACTGTCCTAACATTGCTGAGGAAAGTTCCAAAGTTTAATTGCTGCATTTCTGAAATATTGTAGAATATCCTCGGAAGTTTTTATGTTTGAAATCTCCATGACCTTTACATACATAGAAAAGAGAGTTTTATTTTACACTACTAGATAATTATGTATGTTAGACAGTAGTTGTATAAAACTGTGCACACTTCAAGTGCCATGGTCATCATCATTCAAATGGGGAGAGTTGATACATTGCAATGATTCAGAGTAAGGTTTCTTGAAATTATTAAAGGCGTACTTAATGGAAGAGAGAGAGAGAGAGTGAGAGATACAGAAGGGCTGGTCGCAGAAAAGAAACAAATACATATTATATTGCTAATAACCTTGTAACTTATATAAATAACTAATAACATGAATATATTTACGACTAAGCTACACAGTTCCTGGAGATGTTGTTTTCTATCTGCACAACCTAAGAAGGAAGTCTACTTATTTTCTCGGGATGACAGTGAGAAATGAGAAGTAAAGTGCGGAGATTAGTCGTGAATGACAGGGATGCTATCGACGATTATAGACATTAAGAAAGAACTATACCTTACTCATGTTCTCCTGCTTATGTTTTAACTCGTATGTGTCGATAATAATAACTAAAGGAAGTAAGAGGATGAGAAACAAAAGGAGGAATATAATAGGAAAAAAAGGAAATTGCTAAGTCTCCGATCCAACTTACAACACAACTGTGAGAATGTTGTGTCGCCAATCTCGAATTTCCTAGTGTAACAAGATGAAGCCAGGTTCTGATAAGCCTTTAGTAAAGGCATTGAAAACTATTTCGTGAATCAAATGTCAATTTACAATTCAATTGAATAATGAGAGAATCTGACACCATACTTGTGAGCATCAAATCTAACAACACAATATAACGGAATGAAGGTCATGGACTTAAAAAAAACTGAAACAAGAAAATTATATCGGACCTAGCAGGAACTAATCAGAACACTTAACATAAAAAAGTAATCAAACACAATTAAACATATGGAACTCATTAACAAATATGATTGACTAAAGCGTCTATTGCCATGGGTGATCAATATTAGGATTTAAAAACAAACATTAAGTGTTTCATAAATCACCTTGGGTATTAAGGCATAGGATTTATACAGCTATGAATAAGGTATGATTTTGTCATTCAGTCAGCTAAAGAATTCCCCACGTTATTCCGTATTTCTACAGATATGTTGGTCCACATGCCCCGGTTCCTAGTCATTTGAACATTATTATGCTTCTAAGCTAACAAACATTGTTAAAACTTTACATCTAAAATAAAATCTTTTGTCAAATGGAAGTCATGTGTAACAAATCACCATACTCTCTTGCAAGGTATATATCAGAGATGGAGGACTGTGCACTTCATTGTTGATGACACGTATGGCCAAAAGACATATTCCATGATACTATTGAAACAATACACATGTTAAGAATATCATATGTTAGATTATGGCTTTTTATTGGCAGCCATTATTTTGGAAAACATTAACTGGGAAATGATAGATAGAGTTTAACTGCAAGAATAACAGAAATAAGGAGATAAATTGTAAATGAAAGGATTAAACCAGAGGGAAAATGGTGTGGGAACGCACTGTTTCAACATCACAATAATAGACTATCAAACACTCGCTTTCATTCTCAGCTAAAAGTAAATCGAAAATACAATTTACCGAATCTTCAAACTTCATTCAGTAAGAGCGGGGTACAATATTACCAAAGATTGATAGCAACATGATAGTGCTTATTTTCATTAAAATGTGGGATAGCTGTACATGAAGACATCTAGGAAGTCGGACATGACTTTAAGAGTTTGATCGCAGAGCTGATTAGTATATAAGAGTTGGGATTTTATGGAACACCAACACATGCATTCCTGGCCGGCTTACACTCTCTGTCTAGCTCTTCAAAACCCCTAAAAGCTCTACAAATTTCGGTGTTGGTGCATTTTGAGAGTGTCCACGTGGTATGGCCTTGCGCAAGAAACTTGACGTTTCTTTGCATACGAAACATAAACGAAATCAAATTTAAAAAGTGACAATAACCCATTGTTCAGTTGTTTATCTAGTTCGTCTTTTCTTTAGATCAGTGAACTTAATACACTAGACAATTATTTAGCGCATCAAGAGAGATTGTGATTTTGGATGACCAAATCAGGTGAGAAGAGGGTGGGGTTTGCTGTTTAATGCGTGATTGCATTGGGAATATTTGTCAGTAAAAATACCTTTCTCTAATGAAGATGTTGGCTTTTCAGTGTATATTTCCTTTATTAAACAACATTATTGACCACCAAGAGATCTTTATAATACATCGCTGCAATATTATGTATTCCAGCAAAAACATTGTATTACATATGTTCTTTTTTTAAACTATTCGAGTGCTACTTTTGATACACAATAAAGCAAGATCCTTTTTTTGTCAAACCTAGTCATATTTGTTTTGTATAACTATAACCGTCAACACTGAGCTCAAGTTTTTAACATTGTTCTGTTTGTGAAACATTCCTGCTAGATAGGTAATAGTTAAAAATCTGCTCATCTTTGATCAAACCTCTGAGTGCCCATGTTGGGAACTTTAATTTCACCATAAACCTTGAAAACTAACTTCTTAATGAACTGTGTCTATGAAACAGAGCTTTTCATGCACTAAGTACTCCATTCGCTTGGTTCCCTTGCTATCCTTGATTGCGTTCTGAATAAATAAGATAACCAGATGACTGAGGGTTGAAACTTTAATTATGTTACATAATTATATTTGCAAAAGAGTTTAATTGGTTAATTAACATGACACAAGACAATTACCAATAGATCTAACACATTCATGAATTAAATCCGTCTTCAACTTTTCAAATAATGTTACCCCATTATTTTATTTGAAGTAATTACGTTGATAAGAGAAAGCGTGTCTGCTGTAATTATTATGCTTTAATTATTTTACATAATTATATTTGCAACAGAGTTTAATTGGTTAATTAACCTAACACAAGACAATGACCAATACATCTATCACAGGCATGATTTGAATCCAATTCAACTTTTCAAATAATGTTATTTCATTTTTTCACTTGACATAATTACGTTGATAAGAGAAAGCAGGTCTGCGTTTGACTGATTGAAACGATACAACTAACACTTCTGAAAGTTCTTGAGTAGGACACGGCTGGCACTTGATTTTCGTCTCACTCATGGATATTGCTGTGATGGTAGACTGACACGTTTTATGTTAGCCAGCACTGCCTACACTGAAACCAAATTAAAATATACAACTAAAGTACAAATTTCAATTGAGAAAACGTATTCAACTTATCTAATTGGTATTTATTTCTTGAAGTGTTGACAGCAGCAGGCATTTTTGTCATTGCCATTGATCAAATATTGTTGCATGCAGTATGTTGTGAATTGTTTTAGAAAATAAAAATAAACATATGACATTAAAAGCTGTTAGTTGCAATAATTGTGGGACAGATTTATGGGCATTAATTTTGGGTCAGATTTCTGGGCAATAACCAATGTTTTCAAGCCATATAGTAAAGTTTCATTCAGCAATTATGCTCCCGAATTTCTTCGTGTTAATCTAATAGCGGCCAATCTCTTAAATTCTCTAGTGACAAACGGAACCACGCCTGACCCTGTTGTATTAGTGGGTTTGAGATCTGTCTAGGTGCAAGTTATCAAAAGAGAGGGATATAATTGATATTGTTGTGTTGTTCTCTTACTTGTACAGAAAATAATATGCGAATCTATGCAACCTAATTATCGCTGATATAGAGAGAAGGATTGATCTTGGAGTAATTAATATTCCGCAATATTATAAATCATTTTAAGAAAAAATCTTAATTCATTTTAACCTGGGATATTTAATGCACCTCTACGGTTAATCCATGGGTTATAATTGATGTCTTTTAAAAGGTGCTCCATGTCTGACTGTTCATTTATTATGAATAACGACGTTCTCCAAAACAAAATTTAGCTTCTTTTTATAATGCTAATGTGTGGCACAATTTTGTTAAAAAGCTTATAATGGCTATTGCTTTATAATGCTGTCGAAGATCAAATTAAATCATGTCTCTACTATGGGCATACTATTTAATTTGCCAAGGCAAGAAAGATTGGTGGGATTATATTTAAAGGATTTAAAATTAACTATCTCGCTCTGATTTGTAGAAGGTACCTTAAATATACAACACTTTAAAAAGGTTAAAACAAATAATGTAAATTTGACATAAAGACAATTGATTCTTCAATTGGTATCAGATCGCCAATCACGGTCTCAGTCTTTCTATATGTAGCCTTTAATCATTGGCTATTCAAATGTTAATGAGAAATCTACCTTGAGTTGCGATGGTGATTTGTAGCTCTCCAACCCTCAACCTCTCTACCGCGAAGCTTCAACAAGATGAGATCAACGGCTTCACTGAGAAGTGTGGAGAATGAAAAAGTTGTGTGAGTCGCATTGTGAACGTTTGGATATATATATATATATATATATATATATATATATATATATATATATATATATATATATATATATATATATATATATATATATATATATATTCTATGTTTACTCAAGGATTGCTTACAAAAATCGTTATTATAGCTAATTTCTGATACGTTAACATTATGACCCATACAAATATTATTCAAACTAATGCCATATATGTTGAAATCGTCAGAAAATTATGAATGTATATATTTATTTTAACAAGAACTAATACATAATCTACCTCTATGTTGGATGCCATTGCACTTATTTCAAACTACATGTCGATTTAAAACCCATTTAGCTATAACAGAAAGCTCTTGTTTCCAAGGTTTCTTATAAGTGATGGCAACGTTAAACATTGCTAAATGAGGTAATTTTATAAATCAACCAAAATGTAATTATGTTAAGTACAATTCCAACGGCAACTGCGTAGCATTTTGCTATTATTATTTTAATGTCAGATGAATGACAACAATGCACATCAGCTTTGAAAGGAAGAAAGATAAAATGTAACGGCTTTCACAATTTACAATTTTCTATCGAATCCAGCTATTCGTTCCGCATCTATACCAACATTACCTGTCAAACTTTTGTAATATTTAAATAACAAAATTATAAAAGTCAGATTGTAAACCCAGTAAATCACATACATATTTGACAAAAACAATGTGAAGTATTTCCTAACACAATGAAATTATCCATGTGTTCAATTAACGTGAAGCAGAGCCATTATGGTTAAATTTGGTTTATTCATTCTGTAAGTGTTTTCTTGACAATGTTATAAGTAGGACATTTCTTCGTTTGCTTTGGCAACCTTCCAAATCTATTCAACATATTCATATTTGTCGGTGGAGATAAACCACTATATCAACGACCTCATGCCAAACTAACAGTCTACCTCATTTAATCCATGTCATCTTACAGTTACAACAAAAAAATGAATACGCCTTTTCATTGCCCTACATGTTCTCTATAAATTTGATCTAAGATCAATAAAGGAAAACTGTCCAAAGCCCATATGTCACAGTGACTGATTTTGATTCATAGTTAGTGTGCTTATTGTAATTGTAAGTCATCCACACGGTTTTATCTCCAAGTCTATGATGAGGACCTAATGGTATTGTGCAGAATACATTGTTCTTCATTTAGTCTAAGAAACGTTTAATGTTGACATTTTAGGCTCCAAAATGAACATGATTGTCACCACTACACGTGCCAGCTGTTTTTATTTCAGTCCCATTCACCTATCAATTTCACTTTTGTCCACCGAAATTGATATGTCTTCCTTCCACCTCCAATGCAAACGGATTTGATTCGCTTTTGCTACAAATACTGATATGCACGGGAAACACAAAATTTGGTAAAAGCTGAAGGCGAAGAACTGAAATTACTGTTTACAAACACAATAGAGAAAAGAGGATAGCTGGATCGATAAATGTTCAGACTGGCACCATATCATATGCTTCACTTTTGGCAGACTTGTAATGATTAATGGAGCTTGTAGTTTTGTTCATGGTGTGTAGTACTCTCCAAAATGAATATTACCATCAAGATGTATGACATTGTATGTACAACACTGTCGAGAGAAATTGTTCTGAATACAAAATCCCAGGAGTGTGATCAGACGGTATCATAATTTGACTTTGCCTCGAGTGATTTTTTACTATTCAGCATGGATGCAGTTGTCATGTCTCATCCTTGTATTTATGCCCATGCAACCATGTCGAAGAAACGCGAATATATGCAACAAGTATCGGACATACTTAAATATGTTAAAATCACTTTTTCTACCAGCCAATACAGTAAATTCAATGTAGTTTCTTGTTAGATTTACAATCAATGTGACTTCTGTTCTTTACACCTCTTTACATACATATTACGTTAAAAGCATATGTTTGGCCCTTGCTAGCAAACGTATGACCTACCTTATTATAAGGTTGCCTGCATATTCTTAAACACATTCAAGTAGTAAATGTAAAACACTTACCATTTTCCCATCAGGGTGGATCTCATTAAAACCCGCAGCATAGTCAAAAATCTGTTTAATGATATCCGTTGGCACCAGCGCTATTTATAAACAAAATGTAATGTACCAATATTTCTTACCGAACAAATATCATTCATGTAAATAGATTCATGTTGTGCATCAAAAACGTTTATTTCCTTATTGCTGACATATATGTCTAAGTCAAAAAGATTATAAACCTTGTGAAAATATATTTATAACATTTATACAAGTTCAACAAATGCGCTTGTTCAGTACAATGGTCCTTGTCGAGCTATTTTTACTAAAATCCGTCAGTAGTCTGTGACTGATAATACCTTTGAGAAATAGAATATCATTTCTATGCGTCAAGTGTTGATTATATTTTTTCTTCACAACTGTGCTGATAGGTTTCTTGCTATATTGGAATCGAGTAAAATCAATTTTAAAAAAAAAACAATCAATAGTGCCTTATAAACATTTCATAAATATCTGCATGTTAAACACTTTTTGTTTAATTTCAGAAAGGAAAGTAATGAATTACTAGCCCGAAAATAAGAAAGGGCATAAAAATACAGAAAATAATCATCCAATCATATTATTGTTAGGAATTATTTATGCTATCTCCAGATTCCAGCCCATCCATAGACTTGAAAATGTTTGTGTATATATATATTGCATAGACATAGCCTGATAGGGAAATAACTCCTACAGATTACCTTACTTTACCCGGGTTTTCTGTATAACGGATATCACCAGTTTTCGCTTGAGCAGTCTGGGACACGATGCTCGCATTGCGGGTGAAGGCTGGGAAGTGATTTACGGAAATGTGATTGGGTAAGTATTTTCCAGGAACATAACTGACTGTAATATTTCCTTTCTCTGTCAAATACATTATCCAATCACATTAACGTTAGAATAATATGTACGAGAAGTAGGAAATACCGAGTATCCAGAATCTTCCTAAAATAACCTTGTAGGGTAAATCTCTACAAACGATAGTTAATACACCCGAATATAAGCGTACATACATTTGCATGAAACTATACCGTGGACTTCCCAACTCGATACATAATTACAATGGAAGTGCTTTCTCGGGCAAATACAGCAAAAGTTGCTAAGTCCTACCTAAGCATTGCGTTGAATCAGGAGAGGCGTCGTCTGATTGTCAGCCTGACGAACGAGATTCAGCCCAGCGATTTGTGAAACATGTCAGGTAAATAGAAAAGGGAAAAATGTAGAAGGGATAGGCCAGACAATTGATTCCTTTACATCTTTAATTGAAATATTGCGATGGAAGGTATGACATTTAGAAATAGATCCTATTTAGCTGAACTCCTAATAGAATGTACCAGTTTGTGTGAGATATACTATGTTGACTGGATAACTCCTTTAGCCAGGCTGAAAACAGTTTAGGAATATGTATTGTGTACCTGGTTTTTATTGGATTAAAAGCCTCTGTTCTCCGAACTGGATGGATATTTCAGAAACATGCAAAGCATACCCGCACCTATAACCTTGCCTCGCTTGAAGTATTCAGCGATGAGTAAACGGAAGTCTCTTCATAGCGATGAAATCCGATAGAGCAATTAAACGACTGAACCATCGAAAGCGAAACCGCAGACAGAGCATGGTAATCCCATTTTCAATTACAACAGGAAGGATATCTTCCATAATAAATGTTTCAGATCACCGGTGTACAGAGGATCGAATCTAGAGTTGAGCCATGTCATGATATGAAAAACTTCGGGATCAAGCTTAGCGTGCTAAGCAACCTTGGTTAGCAAGTATGAGAATCATTGTTCTTGGATAAAGTCAAGACTCTCTGATGAATGAGTGTACACGAAATCAATGACCAATATCCTTTAACACCTATTGGTGCTAGTTTCTTACTTTAAAGGACAGAACGAAAGAAGTTAGTACGCTTGGAAATAGATGCTGATAGTGGTGTGATATTATTTTCAAGAAAACAGACACAAAACAACCATTTAGCGTCCTATAATTCTAAAGTACAGGATTGCCTATCTGATTAGATACTATCAAGAGTTAAAAGCTGGATGCTTTTCCAGTACAATGCCTGCAAGGATTTCAATTTTCCAGACAGGAGTGCAGTAGTATCGACAGCATTTGTTTCAGAAGATTTTTGGTCACAAGGATTTCCTTGAATATATTTGGTTTCGAGTAAAGCAGATTGGCGAACTATGATTTCTCCAATCGGAGAGGGTTATCAGGATTATTTATTTTTTGTTCCACTCATTTCCGCGATTAATTTATAAATTGGAAATGATTGAGAGGGTATGGTTTAGACTCAGCTTATATCCCATACAACTGAAAGGGCATGCATTCGTATCAGAGAATGGGGAGACAAAGTTGGGCAGGTTCTGATTCCACCTTGTCGCAAACAGGTATAAGATCAGTCGACCTCACTGGTTTTACACTCGATGGAAGATGGATGGAGAGATCATTATGTGTACAGTGGATGAGCCCTCTTTCAATAGATAATCGGCCTGCACACTGAGCGCATCCGGACTGAGTCGTACCTAAACGTTTTGTTTTAATATTGGGAACGCCAAGCAAGGTAATCCCTTACAAACACATATGCCTGTAATGACTTCATTCCCACTTTTTCTGAATGTAATGTGTCACCACTTAATTGTTCTACATAAAAAGGTTCATACGAAGTGTTCTCCCTTCTTGGATCTCTTGCCACTGGCCATCTCGATGCCCTGTAGCAAATGCCTCCACTCCAATTGACACGCTTTCATCGGGGCAGATTGTAACCAGTGGTTGCAGGTCTTCCAAAGTAATTCCCGGTAGGCCATTATCTGTTCTGCCAATGAACCAGGAAGTGTATGAGTCCTGATGAGATCTATATCTCCGACTCTAAAGGACACTTACTATCTGCATGACAGCTCCGGTAATCAAAGTAATTGCGCAGCCTGACTTGGATAATGAAAGTCGCGGGTTAGAGCTGGAGACGAGTAATATGGAAGACTTGTAAAAACGGCATTAGCTTGGCTCTCAGCATTAGGAGATCAATGTTAGGACTGGTCGGACTGGTGTGATAATATAAGGACTGGATGAGACATGAAGCTACGCGTTTGCGGGATGATGTCCCAGTGCTTGACCTAACCACAAATGCCACACTGCAGATATCGTAGCGATATTACTCAAAGCATTAAATGGAAGTTAAAACTCTAAATCACACACATACGCCATCTGCATAGGTGACAAGAAAGACGATACAGATTTATGCGATATGCTGCCGAATCGAAGTGGTCGAGGATCTTTTGGGGAAATGTTACCTCCGATGCTACGATAATGACGTCGATACATTTTGGGAGAAAGGTGGACAATGTATATATGGTGGAGGAACTCGAAAGAGTAATTAAGGAAAATATACTGATTTGCCTTTATCTACTATCCATTCTAAAGTTCAAATGAGACTGACGAGATCATGAATTTCGACAAACATAACCACATTTAAAAAGTATTTCTGTAGGATGTAGTCTAGGTACGCTGACATTACATGTGACAATGTTTTGCAGGACAGTTTGGTGACGAACACAATGTTTGGCAAAGAAAGCACACGGGCTGAAGCTGAGGCGGAAAAAATATAATGATCCCTTATAGGTGAGACGCAACTGCGATCAAGTCTGGTTTCTGATTTCCTCTAAACGTCCCTTAAGTAAAGTTGGGACCCTATAGGGAGTGAGAGATGCTACTTCTTGCAATGTGAGCGATGCAGAGTGCAAAGGAGTACCTCTTTATATTACATCTAGGATAGAGAAGGCCTTAGCACTGGAGTGACGGACCTCCCTATTAATGACTTTTGATGATGCAACTAACCGCATCACAAGTGTGATCGTTACCTGAACTCCCTGCCAAGCGGTACCACACGAAAGCGGCCAAATTCAAAAGAGAGGAAATAACATGCACAATCCGTTAAATTTTGACTGTGGCGTTGACCATATGTATATTCACGTTGTAATACACAACAAAACGACATAATTTACAACGGTAAAATCTTTGTCAATGCCTGACACAGCCGAGTCGTTATTAACTGTTATGTACCGGTAGCGAGAAAATGTTACCGGAAGTTGACTTGGCAAAACAAAACCTTGTTATTACCAGGAACGCTGATTGATTCTAATCAGCGACTATTTCCACAATCATCAAATACAGGGTTAAAGTTTTGAAGAACAGATATACGCATCTTCATCCTCACAATCCGAATCCTTGACTCTCTAAGATGTAATTGTAATGGAGGTTGGAGGATATTCCATAGAGGTTAGAATATGATGGAGGGTGTAAACAGACAATGTCGCAATCACTAGATTTGGATCAAACACTTGTTCTTATACATAAGCTATTGATTGTTTTAAGAACAGTGGATCATACGTTTTCTGTTAAAAAAAAGCACATCGAGACTCAAAGTTACTATATCTGCGAATATGCGAACGTATGAACAAGAACAGCTTCACTTTGTTATTATGTAGCTCCAATATGGCGTTACCTATGTAAAGACATGCATTATGAAGCGGTAACGAATTCACACATAATTCAACAATAAGAGGAACATACAAAGGTAATATGCACTACATTTAACTGACTTTCTGTACCACCAATAATGACTGTTGCGTGGACAACTAAATATATAAATCCTTGGATACTTTGAGTCCTGATTACAGTTTGCAGAGAAAGTTAAAACTGTTGATATCCGGGATAAGGGGAACCACCTAGCCTAGAAAGAGGAGGTAATCTGCAAGAGATACTAGTATAGACTAACACACATTTTGAATCTCTAGGACAGCTGTATTCAGCAGGTAGAAGAAGTAATACTTAATGATAGCGTGAGTGGTGATTGTATTTAATGGACAAATCTATTTCAGTTATTTTACTTACGCATGCATAAGTATATATTTATGTATGTATGTATGTATATATATATATATTGCAGGTTGTAGATCTTAGTCATGTTTCCCCACTAGTTGTTTTATGCTAGATTTATATTCATAATAAAAACGGCCCCGGAAATTGAACATATTGTTTAAGTATTATTTATGCATGTCCTAGGTATAATGGTTTTACATATACAGAGACAGACTCATCTATGTAATATCTATCCAACAAAAATATCCCATTAATTAACCTAGTATTATCTGTTATTTTACATGTAATTATGCGACTGTTTTAAAAGGTTCGGACTACAAGACTGTAGAACTATGTATACACAAATACGATATTTTGAAATGATAACTTTTAAACTTTTAAATAATTTCAGCAATTTTGGAGTTTAAGATGTATCATACAAACGAAGTATTAGATCTACTTTAATACTAAAACATGTAACAACAGATTTTTAATTATACATTTCTCATCACTATACATAAAAGAGACAGAAGTGCGCACAGCTTATTTCTTCCTAATAAATCGCAGCATGAAAACAGGAAATTTATATGGATATTTAACTTTCCGTTTGCTACTTTTGTTTAATATTAACCCACTACTAACTTTATAAATGTATCCTCTGAAACTCTGAAGGGCATATGTCAAGAAGTTCCTTATATAGCTTCCACAGACCTAACTGTCTGAAGGACCATATTCCTAGGTAGCTTCAAGTACAACACATACTCTGAAACACATTGCTGCACAAGCTAGCATTTCCCGTTTAAAAACGTTTGCTTGAAATCAATTATTTCAACGTTCGATGACAGAAGAATATTGTCAATCAATGAGTTATGGTCCTAATTCAATGATATCCTTATATATATTTTATTTGCATCATTTGCTGGCTTATCTTGAGGACTGTGTGTTACGTATATTTATACCTTGCAACTGACCTTGTCCAAAATCAAGTTCATTCCGTATCTGACTTGGGTTATTAATTTTCGAAAACAGTATAATATATTTTCCTGTAAGTGACGTCTAAAAATTAAAATCTTATTCATATAAACATGCTTCTCTTAGAGTCTGGACATTGTGATTCCCCTGTCGTGACAAACTGGTCTACCTGATATTTACCACATTATTTATTATAACTCCAGTAGCTATTTTAGTAGCAATCTGCCATCAGCATAAAAGGTAATTGCAAAGGCAGTTGGCCAAACAATCTGGGTTAGTTTGATGTCTTCTCATATTTCAAAAGCCTGTATAACTTTAACTGTAGCCATATTAAAATGCCAATCAGTATCTTGTAAGCAAAGTGGATGCCGTGAAGTTTTACATGCAATCTAATAATATTCTGCTGATTGTTCTTACAATACTTCATATAAGGACTATTCTTTTTTCTTTTTCAGCATCTTCAGTCATACTGTATAGACCGTATAATGTGTGCCAAATTGAGCGGCAAAGCAGTTTCGTTTAAATTTTGTACAATTCTATGGAAGATCTACTTAGGACAGGTAGCTAAAGTCCACTAGTCCCCCCAATGTAATTTATTATCATGTACAAAAATGTATCATACATTCTTTTTAGGATTATTCTGGTCAAATCATATCTGTATGGGTTTTTTTAAAGTCTTTAGCTATTTTCTTCTATTTTTAGCTAAGAGTAGACATATTTAATAATCAGCAACGTAAGTCAATATGCAAGATTGCTGACAAATACTACTGTAGTTTTTTGAGAAGTTATTTCAATGTTTTATATTGTCTTTAAAGCCGGGTAAATGGTGGAGTGATATCGTTTGTATTATGTTTAATATCTTTTTGTACGTCATATTTGTATGAAGATTTGTCTAATAATAGCAATGACAGACAAATTTGGACAATTTCTACTCCTCGTTTTGTGAGAAATCATATAAAGTAGTCTTTATTTTATTAACTGTGACAGCATTTAAAAGCCGATTGGTATTATTTGTACGAAATTAATCTATCCTTACGCCAGAGTAATATGCGCCATATCTGGTTGAAAATGGTTCATTGATTGTTAAGAATAAACTGAAATTGCTGGAAAGGCCACACAATGTCCCCGCTTGCTATCGGGTTAGCTTGCGGTTAATGAACTTTACAAATCATTCAAACATAACGTACTTATTTTTTAGTAATTCAGTATAAATCTTGCTAAAATGCACACATTTTTCATTGTGGAATATCATTTATGCAAACCGTTACTCACCATCTAGTACAAGAAACTTGGATAGAGAATTGTATAAGCCAGATGAAGTAAGTATCTAGAGAGTAAAATTTCGAACACGTGTGAGAATCAGCTGTCAAGAAAACGCACAAGTTTTCTAAACCAAGCCTATCTAACATATTCCAGATACAAGCCAAAGTTATACCTTGCACGTCTTTCGACAGCAGCAAAGCTTTTGACTTTTCTGATGTAATTTATGTCATGGTCCACAACTAAGTTTGCCAGATTTATTACCAAACACTTAAACATAAATTTGGATATGTGTTTATCCCTCCTCACCTGTTGCAGACTCCTTCTGTAGTTGCTGTCTAAAGTCGTACATATCAGCAAGGCTTTGTACTGCCAATGCTTGTTTGATGAGAGGAACCAGTTGCACTTTAACATTCTCAGGTAACTGGGCAGAACAAAGTATTGTGAGAAGGAATTAATAATGTATATAGAATATGCCTTTGAATGCTTTTGCATAGATACGAATATGCCCTATAATGTGTTTGCATTGTAAAAAGGGATGTATTTAAAAACTAAATTATGTTTTACAAAATATGCAGTCCTTTATTTAATTGAATATGAAATATTGTGCTGGAATTTATTCCCTGGCATTCTTACCAGTATTGTTTACACAAAATCCTATCTCATAATCATTTGTCACAGCTTGCACGGTTATTTTCCTTCATCCTTGATCTCAACGAGGTGCAATCGTACATGCGAAATTGTCACCAGACGACTATGGTGACTTTAGATGTCAATGATAGCTATTTACAAATAGTTTTCTTGTAATCGTAATATATTTAGCAGTCACAGACAGGTTATAACAGTATATCTTGTTTAATGAAATACATATTGTCAAGACATCATTTCGTTTGCAGTGGTGCTACACCGTACATTAATAATTGGAAGTTACATATTACAGAATGAATTGTAATAAAAGGCACACCAAGGTATAGTACAAATCATATATTTTAAAAATGAAAACCAAAAGTACATTTACATTCTCAAACTGTATATCAAGATAAGAAACGGATGTAAAATGAACTTATTCCGAATATATTTTAAACGTCTTACTGGATATACCAACAACATTAATATATCCAAAAAAGATCCATGAGTAAGTCATGTTTCGTAGGAATAAACAATGACGCAATTCATGAACAAACAGTAGCGAAATATCAACTTACATTCTTTAACTTAGGCATCCAAGAAGAGGTCTCCGGCTTGTAAACCTCCACCATACAACAAGAGTATATATGAATAAAATGACTCAGCATTTTATACCAATCTTTACAATAGTTACTAAATTTGGATTCTCTCTGTGCCATTCCAAAATCAATCAATCTGCAACTTAGCTTCCCATGCTGTACAATGATATTTCTTGCTGAAATAAAGATAGTTACTGTTTTTAAAATCAATGCCATGACTTGCTTTTGATATAAAATAAATATTATACAAACTATTTTCCCTTAATATTGTTGAGTATGTATTTAACGACCAATATGTTAATTCCAAATAGCATGCTCTAATTTCGGTCTTTATGTCTTAGCCAAATATTAATTTTACCACAATCATATCTTACTCTCCTGTCCCTATCCTCTGCTCTTGCAAAGATTGTATACCACATTATGTATCTGATAAAATAGTCTGCATATTTAAATTCTCATCAGATAGTTTCCAGTTTGCATTTGTATAATGAACAACAATACATAAGGTACAAAAAAATAACAAAGTTAGTCTTTAAGAATAGATGCAGTTTTTAAGTCTGTATCTCTTATTGTCTTAATTTTTCTCAGAATAAAAAAAATATATGGAATCACGTGTATAATCTCAAGAATGACATTGCATGTATTTTTATTCTCGGGTGTCAATTTGTACAATTTTTTTAGGATCGATTAAAACTTCTAAATTCTCGCATTTCATAAATCTGTTATAGGGTATAACGTAGTTGGTTTTATTCGTTGTATATATAGTTAATTGAAAATAGTAACGATAACTACTAAAATCTAGAGTTCTTTGATTATTTACGAAATTTAATTAGTTACAATAAAATATAACCTCTATATATAGCATACCACTTAGATCTTTGTGTACCCATCCTTCGTTATGAACTTTCAATATCATTTCAAACAAATCAGGGCCCATCTGCAAAGCAATCTGTCTAGAGCACTTTGAAAATTCTTTCTGCTCTTTTATGGTTTTAATAAATTCATGTAGTGTGATTCCTGAAAATAGAAATAATAGCATGTTATTTAAAGACTGTGGAACAGTTTAACTTATTTAAGAATTATGGACCCATTATAGTGAGTATTTGTATTTTATTTATTTCCTCTCATCCTAAAGCCAAATGCACATTCCTAAAATCAGTGAATATGCCATGAAAACGAAAAAGAAGAAACATAACTGTAGAATCAGCATAAATAAAAACTTCTGGCATAAGCAAACTTAAGTATAAAATATATATCATCAACTTTTCTTAAACTTTAACATCTTGGTAGAATATTTTCTTAGTTCTAACTTTCTTTGGGACTATATTGACCTACACTAATTTTAAAATCGTTCTTTTCTTACAGCTAAATTAACTGTAAACTAAATTTAGCAATTCGGTCATTATACAAAAAGATAATGGCATACACGAAGACAAAACGAGGCAAATAATAATAGCTTGTAATATTAAATATTATTTAACAAGAGAAAGGCTCAAATCTTCGATAACAAGTATCTCATTCCTTAAACACATGAAACATGAATTACACTAAGTCCTGAAAATACGTTTTGCATGCACAGCGGTTTCGATGCTCTCAAATTAGATCATGCAGTATTTCTGTGTTAACGCGCAAGTAAGCATTTTTCATCTAATATATACAATGCGCAAGAATAAATTGTAGATTTAAGGGTAGGTGAATGAAAGATATATTATGTGAAGCGATCCAATTTTATGCAAATCCATAATTTCCAGGATTTTTTTATTGACCTTCCTTTCTTTCTAAATACTTCAGATGATCATATTTGCCAATTATGGGTCAAATATAACGGGAAAGCATAGAAGGCAACTTATAGTGTTTGGAAAATGTATCATTAAGAAAAAACCTAAATGCTTTAAATGCATCGATATAAAGTCTTAGGAAATGTACAGCATGATGGTGACCATATTGGGTGCAAACCAGACTCCATGCTGGGGGAATCATTTAGTTCAAATAATGCATACCTAAATATTTTGTCTAATATCTTTTGAAATAATCACAAACTTGTTTCCATTTGATCATCAACACTGGAGATGATATTCGTGCTTCTTGAATATGTGCAAATCAAACTAGTCATTGATGATGTAAAATCTACTCCAAACGAATTTGGGAAATTGCGAAGAAATCAGATAGCTAACAGATACTTACTACATTAATTCTTCCGACTTAGAGTTTGGGATACTGGACGTCATTCCAGTGTACGCATATGGATGGAATTATTAATATAAGTAAAACTGATACATGTTGCATATCATATAGGCGATTCTGATGGTCACAAGAGGAAAATAGCCAATTTCATATTTATCATTGTTGGGTTTTTTAGACGAAAGGTATACGAATTTCAGTCATGTAATTACACTGTTTGTAGTTAGGAGTCTTAATAGTAAAGTTAATTTAATATATTTGGTGAAACTAAATAAACTAAATAAATAGTTTTAAATGCCGACGTTTGATTGTGCAATGGATCAAGGTGACATCTGAAACTGACTTGGATGAGGTAAAACAAATATGAAGATGGGAATGGATGTGGAGTGGGAGAGAGAATAGTAATTTTTAATTGTATCACTTTCATAGGCTATACAAATTTAAACAGAAATGCAAAATTCTTCATCATAACCTACGGTTGACTAGTTGATGAGGGTGAAAAACAAATAAAAGATATCTGCGTTAAATCCCCAAATCACATCCCACACACCTAAACAAAGATGTTACCAATTACCACCCTATATTAATGCATTTGTCATCAGATTAATACTGGAAATAATTTGGATGGAAATATATACGTCGGGTACTGATTCTATTTTGTAACTTACTATATACGCGCTAGAGAATGCATCCATACAATACTCGGCCAATAAAATACACATTATGACATACTTATTCACAGCAATTGATATTACCTTATTTTATCGTTATTTGTTATCTTTTCATTTCAGTACTTAATTTGTGTAAAGGTAAAAAGCCATGTGACATTCGCACATCGTGAATGTTATGCAAGATACTTAATCATTTAAGTGCATATTACATTAAAATCAACAATGGTTCCATGGCCAACTTACCAGTGACAAACTCCATGAATATATGGCGTTCAGTTTTAGTGGGCACGAACGCATAAAGCACTGGAGAGATCGCTCTGTCTTTCAGAGACTCCATGGCCTTCAACTCATCCTCTCTGAATTTCGAACTCATTATCTGAATTACAAATGATATTTTCAAAGATTATAATATACGCATAAGTAACGTATATGTGAAATGCATCAAATACGGGCCTACATGATGCATTAATACAAATATTTTAAGTGTATACAGTGAATTTGTATCCATAACATATATACATACATATAGATTTATAACAATGTTCTTCGGACTAGTAAAATGTCTTCTTTGGTTGTTTTGTCTAATGTGTTTTGTATTAATTTTTTTTTTGGGGGGGGTTGCTTCTTCTTTGTTTGGATTTAATTACATTAGGTCTAAAAGTGTGAAAGAATGGCAAGTAAAATTAATTCATGTTTTGTAATTCTTCTCTGCCAATTTATGATTGCTTTTTAATTTCCTGACGCTTGTGATTATTTTTGGTGAATATGTTTTCCTCCATTTAGTGATGAGAATAGTAGAATAAAGAAGCAATAAAAATCTTCAACATGAGCCATTACTCATTATTATTGCATTGCTGCATTTACCATAGAAGATAATACATTCTAGGTGACCCCTAATAGCCGCAACTAATATATGTGTGAACTATACATGCAACAAATGCTACGAAAACATAAAGAAGTAATTAGTTTTATCAAAGAGCTGTATGCCTACGAGTGTATCATTGAATGGGAAATAATCACAAAGTAAAATTGTTGTGTGACATGATAATAGACTGAAATATTTTAGTTGCCATCTCTTTGCCTTGTGTCCAACCTAAGATGAATATCAAATCCTACAATTTGTAACTCGAGGTGTCGATTACAAAGAAACCAAGAAAAATAAAACATGAATCCACCCTGTCTATATTTTTTTAATTGTCATCACGTTTAATTGCAGCAACAATGAGTAACATCACAAAAGGGATAGAAGAAGAAAATCAAGCTACAATAGCAGTACAAAAGTATCACATAAATACCCCCACGCCCATTACATTACAGGATTACATTATATATTATTATTCCGTTGTTGTGATTAACGCCCCAGATGAACGTTAATGTCCTAGATATAAACCATGAAAGTAAACTTGCTTGTTGCTGATGTAGGATAATACGATACAATAATGTACATTAGCGGGATACTTGCCAATTTGATGGCTGGCACAGCTGGACATAATTCGTCAACACCTGCGCCATGGAACGCATTGAAGCTTTCATATGGGATTTTTCTCAGTGATAGAAAGATACGCGATCTAATAGGCGAAATTTTCCACCTTGAAAACGTTACAGCTTGTATGTCAGAAGAACCTTTGTGAAGGATAAAGGAACTGTTTTGCCTCCTATTTTCCTTGATTCAGCCTAATAGAACCTTATTTTTTAATTAGAAAAAGGAGCTTATGTTCGTCGCCGAAAAAAATCCAGATGCAACCAAGACTGGAAAGTTCAATTCAAAGAATCAGGAGCTGTTGACTGTTTGCTCCATAGCTATGGCACATTACATAAAGTATATCATAACCAAAATGAACCAACAATCAGTTCCTTTTAAAAATAATGCATACATTTACTCTACCTCGCCAATCCAACTGAAAAAGTAAGATTGCTTTAAAAGTAACGTTCAGAAAAAAAGGGACACTTAAGCATACATACGTAATATACAAGGAGTGCATACAAGGCTCCTTGTCGGCACTATATAATGAGAAACAGATCTAGGTATTTTGGAGTACTTCGCAAAGGACAGTCTTGTGTCTACATCAATAGGGGAGCACATAGTGGCTTTAGAGTATTAGAGAAGGCTGTCAAAGCGCCTTTAATGGTGGATACTGAGCATATTTATCTCTTAAAGACAGAGAATAAAGTATGGCATTATCAATACTTGTGATATCGAATACAGAACATTATTATATTGGCATAATCATTTGAGTTGATTGCCTATTGACCTAGGAATGAAGAATCCAAGCTTGCTCAAACAAAACTCTTTGCTATCTGGTCATCTGATATAAGCCAATGGTAAAGTTGAGAACATTAGGATTAGTGTGTAGCAGGGATCATATTTCATGTGTCCGTTTCATGTGCTTGATCATGTATATTCAGTGGCTATTCCCTGGGATCGACTACCAACAGGACATAATATCCTGATTCGGTATTGAATATGAGAGATAATTTTAAAGGCTAGAACGTGATGAATTACAGATGATTCCATATCAGACTGAATTAACACGCTAACGATGTCATCCGTTCTAGGGCTGGCAATACAGAACATACAAGTGTTTGTTCAGCCTTATATACAAATGGTCTACAGTTGATGTGAAAACATCTTATATAGCTGACAAACCTTTGTGGTGATGGAAAAGTGGACGGATGATCTGCCCTACTCAGCTATACAGAAATTCAAGATATAAAAAATCGTCCTTTTAACTTCATATGTGTTGAAGCGATCACTTCACTTCTTCATTTAATATCAAAGCTTCGATTTCACTGCTGTGGTGGAGATATTGCATACCATATTGACTCCGTTTTCCTCTAGGACAAATTAGACACTATTGGAAATCCTTTAGTGAAAACCCTTCTTCAATATGACCATCTATTAGGGGGTTGTGGTGACAGCACGACTGATGATGTGGCAGTCTTGTTGTTTGTATGATTCGCACTAAATATGTTCCACAAGTCTGTTAGCGAAATTCACAAGCTGTATGAGTCGTGCACTTGAGAAGGACATACATATTATCTTTTTTTCTTGGACAAAAGGATGCAAAGATTCAGTATGAATCTTCATCATTTCGTTGCAGAACGACGTGACACCATAAGAAGTCTTCCGATTAAAACTCTGTCCGATTGACTCGATTTAAGAAAAGTGGCAATAAAATGATTTCCACAATGGTGACCATGTAGGAAACCAGAGCATCAGCTTATTATTTTTTTACTAACAAGGCAGTATCAGAAATCTGATTCTGGTGACATTCCGTATATCAAAATGACTCTTCAGATAATATTAATAACAATAACAAAATTTGCAAGCTGACTCATATGGTGACCATATTGGATACTATATGCGCACAATTTATATTATGATACGTTTTTGGTGAAAGTCCAGTTTCTATATGCCAGCCATTTGGGAGATATCGCACTAGTATACCATTCCATTTGGGGCTATAGGACAATTAATCCCGGTCATATATCTTTGAACATTCACCCCCAGTTCAGTCACTCCTGGTCAACTACCATTATTCTTTTGATGAAAACCCTATGTAGATATCACTTTCTATATAATACGTAAAGATCGGCACCATTTTTATGTTGAACCAACCATCTCCTTGTGAGATAAATGCATACAAATTTTGCCTTGTGCAACTGCAACATCTCGCATAAATCTTGCAAACAAATATGTTTACACCATGACAGGTGACTTGGGTGTGTCGTTTGCTAATGGTACAATCAAGTCTATAGAAGCTCACCCTATCCCATATGGTGGAACAATGTTCGTGTCTTCTCCTAGCCAGCCTGGTGTGACCACACTGGTTAGAGTGCTAATGTCTGTAACTTTTCAGTCAAAAATGGTCAGTGGTAACAATTTCTGGACTAAAGGAGATATTCGCAAATCTCACTGTCCTGACGTCGTTTCCTAGCAATTGCTTGAGAAACATCGTAAACCTCAAAAATGCTTAGAATATAGAAAACGTTCATATGTCGTTATATGGTTGATTAGTAGTTGATGAGGGGGAACAATCAAAAGTGATATTCAGATTAGTCTATATGGGGCCCCTCCAGGGCATTGGCTGCTTGATCATTTCAATAATTAGCATGCGTCAGTCTGTTCAAATAGATCCTGGAAATATTATTCTACTGTGGCAAAATATATAACTAAACTGTTGGAAATACTAATGAATAAATAACCTGTGACTTACTTGCTGGTGAAAATAGCACCATGAGTTTTCGTGCTTATTCCACAACAACCATTATAATCAACACTACCAACATGTCCAGAAAACAAGGTTACACTGATGCAAACCCGATAAAACCAGAGAAAGCTATTAGCGTTACATCTCTACTAAATCATGTTAAATATATGTCTAACCATATTCCATCTTTAACACGAATGTGGCAATATGTATTGTTTTCTCATATAAGCAAGCTCTGAATAACAATGGATCACATTTAGTTCATTTAAGATTAAATTCATAATTCGATTTTGAATGTGTAAATTTCAGGTTAACTGACAATCCGTTATCTTATAAAGTAGACCTGCTGGGGGGTGCGTGGCCTGGGCCTGACGTCCCGCTTGCCAAAGGAAAGTGAAGCGTCTCTCATAGCCTCTCCTTCCCAGGTGTAGTGATCGCCGCAGGACCACTGTCTCGCTCTGCGGGGCAGGAGGTTACTTGCATATGGCCTCTCCTACACTATTGTGTCCACAGCAGCACCTTCACGCGGTGCCCCCTTTTTTAACAGAGCCTGCTGTGTGGCGCGACCGAGTACCCGGCGGTATAACTGGGTGGGCAGACTGGGCTCATTAGCCTTGGCAGGCAACCAGTCTAAGAGAAGGGAAACTCTGACCCCAAACCCGGGCAGATGAAGCTCGTTAGCCTTGTCAGGCAGTTCATCAAGGAGAAGGAAACTCTGATTCAAAACCAACCAAGTCCCATCCATTGGATTATGGCTCCACTGCCTTGTGGATATCTTCGGGAGAAGGAAAGGCTACGGGAGTAAACCCAGACAGAAAATCAGGAGTGGAGCCCCTAAGGCGGCTGGGGGTCGACTACGACCTCCTTCCGGCAGCTCCTGCATCCAAACTGGTTCCAAATGTCATGCTCAGCATTCCTTTGGACCCCACCAGCAAGGACGAGAGGGGGATCCTGACGTCTGGGCAGCCCAGGATCTCCATATTCCACGCCCAGGCTTGCGCCCTGGAGAGGACACTCCAGTCTCGCTACTGAGTGAGGAAACAACACGGAAGCTGACAGTTTACGGGTTATAAGTCCCACCCGATTGGCGTAGGGAAGGGGCGCCACGGGTCAGCTTTGACGGTGGAAGGGATCATCGTGTCCCACTGGCCAACTATCGCCCGCCTCAAGCCGGGCAGCCCCCGGTCAATAAGGTGTTGACCCGCCATCGTCTGCCTGCTCCAGTGGGTGTCTGGAGCTCAGTGTGTTGTTCAGCATGACAAGCAGACGGTAATTCCACACCAGACAAAAGAAACAAGAAACCAATAAAGAAGACTCCAGCTCTTCGATTTGCAAGCTGGAATGTGCGCACCATGTGTACAGGCATCTCCGACGACCTCAGAGAAGTGGACGACACCAGAAAGACGGCCATCATCGATAGAGAACTCACCAGACTAAATATCAGCATAGCTGCCCTCCAGGAAACCAGGCTCGCCTCTAGTGGCTCCCTCAGAGAGGAAAACTACACCTTCTTCTGGAAGGGTCGAGAACCTGAGGAGCCCCGTCAGCACGGAGTGGGCTTTGCCATAAAAAACAATCTCCTGGCCTCGGTTGAACCTCCAACAGGGGGCACTGAGCGTCTCTTGTCCGTCCGCCTCACCACTACTTCAGGTCCTGTCAACATCATCAGTGTCTACGCCCCAACCCTCACGTCATCAGAAGACGTGAAGGATCAGTTCTATGGGCAGCTGGACGAACAGTTCAAAGGATGCCCCAAAAATGAACCACTATTCCTCCTCGGCGACTTTAATGCCAGAGTAGGTGCGGACCATGAGTCCTGGCCTACCTGCCTCGGATATCATGGCACTGGAAAGACCAACGAAAACGGCCAGAGACTGCTGGAGCTATGCACCTACCATGGCCTGTGCATCACAAACACCTTCTTCAAGTGTAAGCCACAACACAAAGTGTCATGGAAACACCCCAGATCTCATCACTGGCACCAACTTGACTTGGTCATCACCAGGCGCTCTGCCCTTAACAGCGTCCTCTCCACCAGAACCTACCACAGTGCAGACTGTGACTCCGACCATGCCCTTGTGAGCAGCAGAGTGCGACTACAGCCACACGTGCTACACCGCACAAAACCAAAAGGATGTCCTCGCATAAACACTGCACAGATGTCAGTCCCTGCCAAGGTGGAGGAGTATGTGTCTGCCCTGAACAAGGCTCTCCAGGACCTGCCTGAGTATGACGCTACAGCCAAGTGGAACGCCATGAAGGATGCCATCTACAGTACAGCTATGTCAACGTTTGGCAAGAAGGAACGACCCAGCCAGGACTGGTTCAATGCACACCTATCAAGGATGGAACCACAAATCGAGGAGAAACGAAAAGCCTTCATAGCTTACAAAAAATGCCCTAATGAACGGACGCTTGCTGCTCTCAGAAGTGCCCGAAGTAACACCCAACGCATTGCTAGACAGTGTGCGAACGAGTACTGGCAACAACTGTGTGAAGGGATCCAGCGCAGTGCCGAGTCCGGACACATCCAAGGCATGTACAGTGGCATCAAGAAGGCTCTAGGCCCTACAGTGAAAGGGGTCGCTCCCCTGAAATCCCTGACGGGAGAGAAGATCACAGACCGTGGGCAACAGATGGCCAGATGGGTGGAGCACTACTCAGAACTATACTCCAGAGAAACGTCAGTCACTGATGCAGCCCTCAGCAGCATAAAGAATCTGCCCACCATGGAAGAGCTCGACAAAGTGCCAACCTTATAGGAGCTCAGCAAAGCAATCGACTGCCTTCCAAACGACAAAGCACCAGGTAGTGACAGCATCCCGCCCGAAGCTATCAAACGTGGAAAACCAGCATTGATTAAACCACTGCACGAGCTACTTTGCCGCTGCAGGGAGGAAGGAGCAGTCCCCCAAGACATGCGTGATGCCACAATTGTGACCCTTTACAAAAACAAGGGCGACCGCAGTGACTGTAATAATTACAGAGGGATCTCGCTCTTGAGTATTGTTGGTAAAGTGTACGCCCGCATCATACTCAACAGGCTGCAGTTGCTGGCAGACCGTGTGTACCCAGAATCACAGTGCTGCTTCAGAGCAGGCAGGTCGACGACAGACATGATCTTCTCCCTACGACAACTCCAAGAGAAGAGCAGAGAGCAAGGTCAACCACTCTACATGATGTTCATCGACCTCACCAAGGCCTTTGACTTGGTCAGCAGGAAGGGCCTTTTTGAACTTCTGAGTAAGATCGGTTGCCCCCCAAAACTCCTCAGCATGATAATCTCTTTCCATGCAGATATGAAAGGAACAGTCCTGTATGATGGATCATCCTCAACTTCCTTCCCAATTAACAGTGGTGTGAAGCAGGGCTGCGTGCTGGCACCAACACTTTTTGGGATCTTCTTCTCCCTGCTCCTGTCCTATGCCTTCGACACGTCCACGGATGGCATATATCTACACACCAGGTCTGATGGGAGCCTGTTCAACCTGGCACGACTGCGCTCAAAGACCAAAGTGAGAGCTGTGCTCATCAGGGAGATGCTTTTTGCAGATGACGCAGCTCTTGTGGCCCACACCAAGGAAGCCCTCCAGAGACTGGGAGACCGTTTTGCTGTTGCCTGCACGCACTTTGGTCTCACAATCGGCTTGGAAAAAACAAATGTCAGCGTGCAAGATACCACCATTGCCCCTTCAATCAAAATCAACGGTGTCACCCTGGAAGCAGTCAACAACTTTACCTACCTAGGGTCAACCATCAGCAACACTCTCTCGATTGATATGGAGCTGGACAGAAGGTTTGGAAAGGCAAACACCATCATGGCTCGATTAACAAAGAGGGTTTGGGAAAACAACGCGCTGACAGAGCACACCAAGGTCCGAGTCTACCAGGCCTGTGTTCTCAGCACTCTTCTATATGGAAGTGAGACGTGGAGTACCTACATGAGGCAAGAACGCCGGCTCAACTCCTTCCATATACGGTGCCTAAAACTCATCCTGAAAATCAGCTGGCAAGACCGTGTTCCACACAGCGAGATCCTGCAGCGTGCAAGTACCCCCAGCATGTACTCCCTGCTAATTAAACGCCGCCTTCGATGGCTGGGTCACGTCCGACGCATGGAGGATGGAAGGCTGCCAAAGGACATCTTATATGGACAGCTGGCCACTGGCATGAGAAGAGTTGGACGCCCCTCACTCCGTTTCAAAGATGTGTGCAAGAGGGACATGAAGGCATGCAACATTTCACCCGATGGCTGGGAAGAGCTGGCTGAGGACCGAGGCACCTGGAGACTGATGGTAAACAATGGCATATCAGTCGCTGATGCGAGGAGAGGCCAGTTGGTGGCAGAGAAACGTAAGAGAAAGAAGAACGCAACAGCAACCACAGTAATGCAGACTTCCCAGTATGTCTGCACCAACTGCAGTAGGGACTGTCACTCACGTATAGGCCTGCACAGCCACAGCAGACGTTGCCAACAGAGACAGGCAACACCCCAAGGGCGCTATTCGCATGGTCTTTCGAGACCGAGTCGCCAATGATGAATGATGATGATGATGATGATGATGATGATGATGAGACCTGCTGGCCAGCAAACTCTCTCACGAAGTACGTTTGGTGGTCAACGAAGTAAATGGGCATCAATGTTGATGATATGTTTTCGAGATTCATGAAAGAAGTTATCATAAAACTTCTGTCTTCATTAAAATACCAATGCTATATTTTCCTCATTGGTGGGTACATGTCCGGCCATCTCAGGATTTCCTAATTGCCACCAACAAAGTTTAATCATTAATCTATATATCATAAAATTGAGCCTACATAAATGAAGGTATTCCTGAGTATTATCTGGACGATCTAAATCTCATTCATCCTCCTCTGACTTGGCCGAGAAAGTTTCAGCACGATGTTATCCTATCCAACGGCAGCTACGGATGCCGTTACCAAAAGGATATGTTGTTGCGTTTAGGGCTTTTTAATATGTTAATCGAACTAATACACCCACTCTAAACGTGCAACTCATGCATGCAATCCTTCCAACTAGTAAAACCTTATAAATATGCACTATGCAAACAGTTAAGTTGTGAAGTGAGAAGGAAACAAACTTATGGTTTTCATGCATTAGTTTTTCTCCGCTAGTTGTGTGGCCTTCCACTACCTTTCTATTCTCTTGGCACCTCATTAAGCATTTTCTTCTTTTTGTATCCTGGCTTGTTATAGGGGCTCCACTGAGGACTCTGTGACATAGCTCTCTTCATGTTCCCCTTGTTTCCACTGTCCCTTAGTATTTTGCAAAGCTTATCCATGTCCGGCAATTGATATTATCTTCCCATTCCCGCTTATGTATGCCTTGTTTTCTATTTCCTCCCACTGTGACCTATTAGATTATCTTTGACATGCCATATGACCATACCATCTTAGTCTGAGTCTCTTTAAAGTGATGAGTATATCTTCATGTGGTCCCGTTACTCCTAGGATTCTAATGTGCCACTCATCAAAAGAGATGTGGTCTAAATATGAGAGGTTCAGGATCCTTTGACAACATCTCATATATAACGCGTGGATTATCTTCTCTAGTACTACTATCAGGATACATGTCTCATATGCATACATGAATATGGACACGACAAGGGAGCTCCTTAGCTTGATCTTGGACCAAGACGTCATGTTACGGTCCTTCCAAATGCGCTTCAGCCAAGCCAGAGGAGACAACACCAAGGTACTTTAAGTCTTCTGCAATTCATTCTTATTTCAGTTTGGATTCTTCTTGGGCTCTTTGTCATCAGCTACAGATTGCAGGTCTTGTTTATTTTCTGCTAAGCCATGTTGTTCTAATCCAATCTCCTGTACAACCATCGCTGAGGACTACGATAGTGGCATTGTAATATTGGTTATAGACGATGCTGATTAGCTTTGCGTTTATGTTGTATATCTAGATGGTAGTCCACGAGGCTGCATGCATTACCTTGTGAAAAACATTTGTAAAGTCAATGAAGTCACAGGTCAAGTCGATGTGCAAACGATTTGTCCAGATTATTTTGAAGTGTAAGATCTGTTATATTGCTTACGTCCGGTTTTGAAACCCGCCTGTTCTTCAGCAATGATGAAATCTTCTCGGGTTTTCTGTCTATTTAGGATGACCTTGAACATAACCACCATGGTGACTGATGATGTTGATTATTCAATATTTATGGCACAGCTACAAGTTCCTTTTTGGAGGAAGACTAATGATCATAGAAGTGATCCTATATCCACAAAATTATCACCATGTATGCCCCACCCCACACCCGCCCCCAAGCGAAATGTCTGAACTTAAGAAAAGTAACAAATACGTCTATAACTTTTTATTAATGGACATTCATACATGTCCCTGTTGGCCTTTCCATGGCCAACGTCACCACAGCTGATGAACACTAAATTAGTTGTGAATAGCCAGTTATAATATAATTGTGCGTTGCGTGCTTGTGATGTTAATCTATATTGGCTACACCATGAAAGATATCTACCATTCTAACGAATGTAGCTAAGATAAAGAAATATAAAGATACAGAAACAAACATTATCTAAACTATTAACAAGTCATTCGCTAGATCATCAATATGCTATATAAACAGATCATAGATTTATATATGTTATGTATATTTAATTTAATTGTTTGTTAGTTTCTCAACATTTTATTTCATTACATGCTGTTGTAATGCAACATTGTTTTCTGGACTTGACCCTGTCCAAAACTGAGTTCATTTGTGCTTGACCTGATTAAATGTATTATTTCATTTTATGTAAACAACTATTACATAACTAAGTTATTCTCCATGTTTGTGGGCTTAATATCAGGATGTTTATGAATAGAAAGAGTAAATGAGTTGATTTGGTTCAGGGATATGGACTTTCCTAAGTGAACTTTTATTCGTTATGGTTTTGATCGTATGGGGTTATTTTCCATTAGGTAATGGTTTTTCTTTTTTCGGGGGGGTGTTGTTGCGAAAATGTTCATTGTGACCTGGTGTCAAGCAGAGACCTATATAATCCTTTGATTTTGAGGATTTGGCCATTCGTACTGTAACGTATAGCACTTTCAAGTTATATTATGCAGTGACCAGTTTGTGCTGAATTTTATTTTCTTCATATTATTGATTTCAAGTTCTTATTTTCTCTGGGATTACGAAAGTGATTTGGTACAATTCTCTGATACAATTATTACACTGGAATTTATACTGAATGCAAACTTGGAATTATATTAATGTGATTGAACAAAAGAATGTGACACATTATCACTCAATGAGCTAAAACAGACACGTAATCGACTTCAGTTTTGGATCTCTTCGGGACAGGTATTGAGTTTAATTCAGAACTGTATGTTATTAGGATTTGTGTATTTAATTTATATATTATTATGGGGTATAATTCGAAATACCGTTAGTTATGTGTTGTCATTTTCACTTTGCATTCTATGAAAATAAATAATTTGTTAAATGTTACAAAGCTTGTTGCATTTCATTATTTGATGTTCCTTATTTTAAGAGCATAGACTCGTAACATATAAGTTTGATAATATATCTTAAACAATTCAAACTGTACAAACAGAGGAGTTATAACCATAGAAATATGTTTCGTTTAAACTTAGTTGACATTAATTAGCACCCCAAAATATTCATATTTAGACAGAATGTATTTGGCATTAGAAATAGCAGTAGTAGTAGTAGCATAGTTGTCATTTTTGGTGTACATGTAATACTAATAATTCCTAACTATAATTGTAAATATCTGATAAATATAGAACTTATAATCAATGCAATTTTTCCTTTATTTCAATATTTGATTATATTTAGTTACCTCAAATTTATTTTAGTAATATTAGCAATATTTTTGCAATACTATTTCTATTTGAATTGAAACTCCCTATTCATCTGGATTCTGTTATTTTCATATGTATTGCGATTATTACTTTGATTCTACAGTCATATCATTTGTTTATTGTTACTTCTGTAAAATAATAATAATAATAACAATAATAATAATAATAACATTAATAATAATGTCTAATTTGTTTGTTCTAATGAAAGTATCACAGCACGGACGTTTTTAATTCGCCTTAATTATAAAACTTATATAATATTGTATATAGCCTTTATTCAGACTGCATTATTTCGGATAATATGGTATGTCATAAAAATGTTAAAACCTATATTTTAAAATTAATGATTTAGAGAATTTTGTCACTGTTTGTGATATTTATTTTAATTTTACGGTTATACTAGTTGGTATTTTGCCGGTTATGTACAGTATAAATGTACTACCGTTTTCTAACTGCGCATTCGCATCACAGCCTTCCATCCTACAATGTACTTTTGGTTGTCCCTTCTACTAATATTAGCTTTTCTTTAACACTGCTCAGGAGAAGAAACTGATAAAAAAATTTCAAGATGGCGACCCAGGTGTCATGTTGTAGTTCTGTTCTCCACTAATTTCATTTTCAAGGTCTGCCAGTAAATGTCCCATGTCATAATTACTCTCAGTTCATAAAGAATAGCCTTAACATGAATTTTAAGGCTGATACGGTTGTTGTGACATCAGAGGTCTAAATTAGCACAAGTTTAATTTACGATCAACTAGACATCATAATATGACTTTCATGAAAAGCTTGTTTTGATCTTGGCACCCATTCAGCAATAACATTTTTAAGATGGCGTCAATATTCAGATATATACAAAAGTGATTTTTGTATGTAATTAAATATCTGGTTTTAACAGCAAGTTAGTACAACACTTGTGTTATGATGAACATTAAAGCAAATTCCTAAATATGTTATTATGAAACATTGCAAAACGTTTTAGGATGTAAACCCTTATAAATAAACATGAACATGAAACAGTGCAAGATAATATTTTCAAGATGGCATCCGAACTTTCTATTTTGGATATCTGATTACTTTCTAAACAACATACAAAGAATATGGAGAAATCCACTTTCATAAGCCAATCTATTCAGTAAAGATAAGAAGAGTTTCACTGTGGCAGCTGCATACTATGTGCTGTGCGGAAGCACATTTTCATTTACAACTATACCTAGGAATGAATGTGTATATAAAGATTCCTCTCTGTTCCCTCAGAGCACTGCTGATATAATGATCTTATGCCAAGAGATTATGGATATATGAGACCTACTGGTCTACGACAAGTTTAGAAACCTTTCCGAATGAAAACCACTTTGATAGTGCTTACACTTTTCCGAGCATTTTTCTTCTTTAGTTTGGTGTCTTCTGTCAATACGACTCTACCATAAGAACCTCGTCCTATGTGCTTTTCTATCGTATAATCTCTTCCTTCTATGTACTCATCATTTTCTAGGCAAACCTTAAAAGACATAACTGTGAAATTAATATGTTTACAGTTTTAATTTATAAACAATCGAATTAATAATATAAATTAATTTTATATAACACGGAGTGACTCTTTGCATCAAATTTCCAAACATTTTCCATAGCATAAAAAAGATTAGTTAACTGGAAAAAATATGCCTACTCTTATATCATGTTGAAATGTTTATTTCATAATTTTGTGCAACCCTTGACATTAATATGACACTTACAAAATAATGATATAACTAATACACCAATGTGGACTCTGTTGATATTATCAGCACAAGACTGCTCAGGTGTATGTTCTGGACCCCAATCAAGGCAAGGATTAAGAAAATAAAACCTCATCCGTCTCATCGCTTATTGATGGAATAGCCGCGGCTCGTGGTCTCCATCAAATGGACGTGGCTTAATGTGTACGATGCATGAAAACGTACTGTTTTAAAACAGAGATAAGGGGGACAGGAGAGAGAGAGAGAGAGCGAGAGACAGAGCGAGAGTGAAAGATTGACAGAGAGAGAGAGATAGAGACAGAGAGATTGATAGAGAGAGAGGGATATGTGCCAATTTATCTACGTCGTCATCAGATGATGATAAACATTTCCTAGATATAGTGAAGACTATGTAATGGATATCACGTCAAATCAAATTTTAGATAATATTAACATGGTTGCAATGCCTCGACAACTGTACTAATACTGCTGGATGTTTACATTTACAAAAGGCTGATTAACACTGTTTGCAAAAGATTATGCTTTTACTTTATTCAAAGAAATCATAATAAACTTATGCACATTCTTGAAGAGACCTTGTTGATCTATTCGTAAACAGTGCAAAGTTGTGCTACTGTTTAATCCTGAACGGTAATCATCAGAGGTGTGTACATCTAAATTCCCGACGACATCCGCCTTATTTAAAACATACACACACATCATAAAATGAACAACATAAAATTGAATTTACACTTTAATCCTAACTAATTGTTTAGTCCTTGAACAGTAATGACCCAACCACAACGCCGAACATAAATGTAGACAGCTTCTTAGTTTAATTCAGTTCTGACTGCATTTATTCTCCACTGGACTAGTCATTTAGTTTATGTTTGTTTCTAACGATACATATTTTGTTTTCTATTTCTTCTTTCATCAAAAGATAAACCTGTTTCACATAATATAATCCTTTAGAAACATAAATAAGAAAGCATTAATAAAGCATTATCTTGAGCGGATGTTCTACAACTTGTGACCATTGCAAATAACGTTATGAAACTAGCATCAGAAGACGATGTCAATTTCAGCATGGGATAGCTCTGTCTCTAACACGAAGCCATCTTACTTGGCGGGCTGTAGTTTACAGCTCAAATTAAGGTTCCGTCATTAACAGCGGAAGCTGGATAACTGATTCTAATTAATCTGGCCTCAGCGTGTTGGTGAAATGAATAATGATGCGGAAGATTGTCAAATCTTAAATGTTCAACAAAATTTAGGCATTATGTGTGGTATTATCCGCATGTGTCCTATTATTTCATTGTTCTTGTCAGACAAATATAAAAACATGTATAATGATAGAAAAAAATCTATCATATGAAAATGTCACGGTAATCGTAATACAGATCCAAGACGCTTCATTATTTCAATGCATTTTACTCTTGTATGAGCTAAAATATTTAATGATCATAGATGATCATGGCAGCAAAAAGTGTACCACATCCTGATAAACTGGTATCTTTCTAAGTTAGATTGAACGAGGGTATCCTCCAAAAGGAAGTCATGTTCTTAAACCTTCCTGATTTAACGACTGACACAGGAAATGGTGGATATTTGTTGATGTTTTAATCTTGTGTTACGTGTTTAGGCTCGAATAAACAGTAACACACAAAGAGTGAAAACAACAAGCTTTTACAAATTTAACAAATAATGTATTTTCCTGGAAAATTCTGTAATAAATGAAAAAGGAGAACTTGCGGTTTCAAGAGTCAAATCAAAAATTACTCTACAAATAATCCACGAATTAAATTTCAAAAGTCCTAGTAATAAATGTTCTAATAATTCCAAATTCGAATCTTGATGTAAAATCCAAGATGGATGACGATGACGTATGCTGTAAAGAGTAAATTGTCTATATATATTTCTTTGTAAGAAATGGCTTTACCTGTGTAAGCACTTTTCAGATTTGCTGAAATTTAAAATTTTGAGCTGTAAGAACTGGCACACTCTTGAGTATGGCTTTCAACTTGTCAAAGGCTTCCTGGTATTTTTCAGTCCAAAGAAATTTGTTTTTCTTGCTCAATAAATTTGTCAGGGGTTCAGCAATGGTAGAAAAATTGGAACAAAATTTACGATAGTATCCAGACATACTCCAAAATCTCATCAGTTGCTTTTTACTAACAGGCACGGAAAATTCAGAGATAGCATAGACCTTAGCATCGATAGGTTTAACCTGTCCATGTCCCACGATGTGTCTCAGAAATGTAACATTAGCAAGGCAGAACTCATTTTTAGATAAATTAATTGTCAAACATGCATCTGTGAGTCTGTCAAAGAATTTCCGAATCGTTGCTAAATGTTCTTTCCAGGTGTCGTTGTAGATCATGTCATCATCGATATAATCATAACAATTGTCTAGACCAGAGGTGGTCATATTCATGAGGCGTTGAAATGTACTTGGCGAACCTTTCATCCCAAACGGAATTACTTTATAATGGTAAAGTCCATCTGGAGTCACGAATGCCTAAATTTCCTTTGCTCTTTCCGTTAGCGGAATCTGCACACTTTTTTTCAGAAGGTACATTTGGTGACATACTTGGCATTCCCGATCTGCTCAATACAGTCATCAATCTTTGGTAATGGGACCAATTCTGTTTTTGTCACACTATTCCCCTTCCTATAATCAGTAAGCATACGGAAAGTTTTATCTGGTTTTGTAACAAGTATGCATGGTGAACTCCAGTCACTTTTATTAGGCTCTATAAGATCATTCTCCAGCAAATATTTTATTTCCTTTATCAAATATTCCTGTTTGAGAGGGTTCATCCGGTACGGGTGTTGTTTGACAGGTTTGGAATTTACAATTTCAACGTAATTGGAAAATATTGTTTGTTCTTTAGAAACATCTGGAAATGAGTGTTAATATTCAAATAATAGCTGTTTAAGTTCATTTCTTTCATGTTCTTGCAAATTTGAAATTTTATGGTCTAGATCTTTTATAATTTCTGATTTCCAAAGATTTGTCTCTCCATTTTCAGTAGAATCTGATGATATTTCTTCACTTAGATCTTCACTCAGTGAGAAAGGTACAACTCAATTAATTGTCACATAATTAGGCGAAGAAAAATAACTTGGTTTTGCCTTAGAACTATTTAACTATTTTTCGTTTTACATGCGTACAACATTATACAGGGTGAATAAGTGTTTTTTTCCAGGTAAGCGACTGTACTAATATGTACCTCGCCGGAAATTACTTGCGACGTGGGACATTATAAACATGATATACACGGGTATTTTACCCTGACTATTGATCACTCTCCAATTGATTTAAGGAAGATTGTTTTCTAACCGACACAGTGGTCGTTTTGGATCTCGTCAAGGAGTGTACGCTCTGCAGTGTTCTCCAGCCGTAGGGGTAAGTGTTAAATTTATATTTCATTTGATATGCGAAGCTTATTCAGTTTGTAATGTCATATCGCGTAATGATGCATTCGTTACAACGCAGATTTAAAACGTAGTAAACTTTGAATTACAAGTTGCTATTAGAGTTTATTGTATTAACGTATATCTAGAGATGTTTTAGAACCAGTTTGGTTTTATTATAGCTGACTATGGCTAGAGCTGACTAGAGCAGACTAGAGCTGTCTGAAGCTGTCTAAAACTGTTTATAGCTGTCTGGAATTTCCAGAGTATTTAGGGCTGCGTGCTGTCGATATGTATGTACGTATGTCTGTACATGTGGGGGAGCCACGGAAATAGACGTCGCTAATTCAAGGGGGCTGAATGCTGTCTGTACGTTTGTATACGTATGACTGAACATGTGGTGGATCCGTGAAGGGTGCGAGCGGCCGATAATAGTGTGGGCCAACCCAAGGACTCGGTGAAGCTGTGCGGTTCATCAGTTCATGAATCGTACGACTGTACAAGGGTCACGAAGCATATGTGTGTACCAATTTTTTTTCAATTGGGTACATTATTATTTATAAAAGATTATTTGAATCCTGTTAGTTGTATTCCTTGAGATTATATGAATCTCTCTCATAATGCATAACATTAGTTTAAACACATTTTAATACCTTGACATTATTTGAAACCTATTTGCAGTACCATACGTGATATTATGTGAATCTCTCTCATAGTGCATAATATTATTTAAACGTATCTACAGTCCATGAGGTTTCTTGGATCTGTATTTCATATTGAATTAATATATTTTGTTTATTTCCAATGTGTTATTGTTTGTATTGAGTGGCTGGGTCAATCGTATGTTGAGAGCGTGAGAGAATCATTGTATTTATACACCATATATTTTTTTCTTTATTAATTCATTTCATATATTTCCATCTTTCACACACTGTGTTTGTATTATTCATTTGGTTCAAAACCTACATGGTTTCTATTCTGCGACATTAATAGCATGTTTAACTTGCCTATCTATTTCATTATTTAGCGTGTTAATGTCACAGAGTTGTTTTGGTTACGCCTCCCAGGAGTAATTATGATGCAATTTAAATCATTTACTTTCTTTTCAACTGTGTAGGGACCATATTACTTGGCCTGAAGAGGATTTTGTGGTTTTGGCAAGAGAGCCAGGACACTATGACTAGGTTTAAAACTCATTTCCTTCGAGTTGTTGTCATATCTTAACTTCCTTTGTGATAGAGTAGAGTGCAGGTCTGCTCTTGCGACCTCAAAAGCCTTTGACAACTTGTATTTAAAATAAAAAAACATATTCAACAAAATTAATCTCAGAATTTTCATTAGAAAGAAGTTTTTCTTTCATTAACTGCAATGGTCCGCGCACAGTATCTAAAAGCCAGTTCAAAAAGATTGAAACCTACAGATTCTTTAACTGATTCCCTAACAGCTAACAATAGTAAATGAATGCCTTCATCCCAATCTTTGCCCGCCTCAAAACAATATCATCGAATCATATTGTTTAAAGTCTGACGGAATCTTTATAATGCAACTTGGCTCTCAGGGTGATATGCAAAATATTTAAATTGTTAAATGCCTAATTCATACATAACTTGCCGGAATATTCCAGACATGAAACTTGAGCCTCCATCAGATTGTACGAACTTGGGAAGGCCAAACTGAGTAAAAAACTTTATCAAAGCTTTTACTATTGTTTTAGATTGTATATTCCTTACGGGAATTGCTTCTGGAGACCTTGCTGATTCACACATAATGGTCAACAGGTATTGGTAACCTGACTTGGTCTTAGTAAGTTAGGAAAGGGACCAACACAATCTACATAATTCTAATGAAAGGTTCGTCAAAGGCAGGAATAGGTTGTAGCTGAGCCTTGGGAATTTTCTGATTTGGTTTTTGTACCATTTGACATGTATGACAGGATCTGCAGTATTTGGTAATATCACTTTTGATTTTCGGCCAACAGAAGTGAGGTAAGATGTTGTGATAAGCTTTATTGATCCCTAAAAGACCAGCCAATGGATTTTCATGGGCCAGACTATCCTGTCTCTAAGGTTTTGGAACTACAATTTGATAGTTCACAGACCATTCGTCATCAGCAGGTACCTCGGGAGGTCTCCATTTTCTCATTAGAATTCCATTTGTAATGAAATAACAGAAAGGAACTTCAATAGCTTCAGTTTCACTTATGGCCTTCTGAAACAAACAGGAGATCTCAGGATCATTTTGCTGTTGGACGACAAGTGATTGTCGTTTGTCACCCTGATTAGAATAAAGAGAATGAGTCGTCAAAAGAGGATCACTGTGAACAATACTTTCTAGCTGATCCAAACAAGGAATAAAAGTGACCTCATCAAAAGCCTGAGCAATACAAGTGTCAGCTAAAAGAATATTGCCCTTATCAACATCATTTTCAAGAGCTTTCTTCGCCATAGCTCTGGTAACTGCACACGCTGTAAATACATCAGGAAATTCGTTTTCCATTGGATCGACTTTCTGATCCAAACAAGGCTTGTCAGTTACAAGTGGATAAAAAACAAGCCTTGTCTCCAGTTATGTCGTTGCCTACTAATAAATCAATGACCTCAACGGGTAAAACAGAGACCATTCCGACTTTCACAGGTCCTGAAACTAAGTCTGATAACAAATTTGCACAATGGAGAGGAACTTCAACAAAGCCGCACTCTACTCCCTGAATAAGAACACTCTCACTAAAATAAGACTTCTCAGAAAAAGGCAGAGTACTCGGCAATAAAAACTTTGAGAAGCTCCTGTATCCCTTAAAGGTTTAATATAGATATTATTGGCCGAATCACCCAAGAGAGATCAATAACCCTTCGATATGAATGGTTCATAATTCTCCATAATCAAATCAGACTGGGGTTTGTTAGACCCAGCAAATGTATTGCTTTCAATACATGACCGTGACCTTGACCTCTTAAAAATAAGAGCATTTGGAATTGGTCTGTCTCGATTCTGATACCTATTTTTCAATTTGTAGCAATCAGAAATAATGTGTCCTTTTTCTTGCAATAGGTACACGTAGGAAGAAGCAAGGATCTTGAATCAAACTTCTCTGAAGTTTGTTTTTATTAGTTGTGCAAATTTGAGTTTTAGAAGGGCTTGTATTAGGCTGAAATGCTTTTCTGCCCAAAGACTGTTGAGTAGAAGTCTTATTTACAAAAAGGAACTTTATGAATTAAAGAATAATCAGCAGCAGCACGAGCAGCATTTTCCAAGGTTTCAAACTGATGTTCATCAAAATAAGACTTAATGTCACTATGGACACAGTTTTTGAAATCTTCAAGTAATACAGGTTTTTTGAAACTTTCATAATCTCCTTCAACTTTCTTGGCTAAGCACCATCTATCAAATCATTGCTCTTTTTCTCTAGCAAATTCGACATGAGTTGGTCCAGCTCTTTTTTCTATAGTTTCTTAATTTTTGCCGATAAACCTTAACTAGCTCATAACCCCTTAGGATATATTCTTTAACCAGATCATAGTTACCACTTTGGTGAACTGACAGCGAATTATAAATATCAATAGCCTTACCAGTGAGTACACATTGTAATAGCTGAGTCCAATGCTCCCTTGGCTATTTCAAATTTTCATCAACTTTTTCAAAACGAATACAATATTTGTCTTCTTCTCTTTCTCTCAAAGGGGGCACTAACCTAATGTTCTTTGCAAGATCAAAAACTCGAATTTGAATGTGAAGTTTGAATGTGTTTTTCACTTGAAAGTTCCAGTTCTTTCATTTTACATTTATATTCCCTCTCTTTCTCTCTTTCTACCATTTGTATTTGTCTTTTTGTAACTGCATTTGTCTTTCTTTCTCTTTTTCGAGTGCTTGCAAATGCATTTGTTTTTCTTGTATTTGTCTTTCTTTCTTGTTTTCTTATGCTTGCAAATGCATTTGATTTTCTTTCTTTTGTCTTTCGTTTTCCTTTTCTACTGCTTGTAATTTCATTTGTTCTTTTTCTTTCTCCAACTGTAACTGCATTAGCATTGGTTTTTCTCTTTCTTCTTTCTGAAGTTCCAGCTTCCTCAACTCCATTCCATCTTGTATTTTAATTTTAATTCTTTCATTTTTGTGTATGACACTGATACAGATGTACTGACTTAAACCAAAGCACTTTTATCCAAGACATTCTTTTCCACTAAATACTGAACCAAACTATTTCTTATTCCTGTTTCGTTAAGGAAGCCTTTACTTCAGAAAGGTTATATTTCCTGCCAACTAGAATCAAGTCATCTTTTTTGAAAGATCTACTTGTTCTTCGGTAGGATTTGACAGAAAGATTTCCATTTTTGATGCCATTTTATAAAAAGTTCGTCAATCTAACTAAAGATTTCAAACACAAGGTAAATTAAAATTTAACACAAAAAAACTTTTCTAAAATATTTTAGACAAAATTCAAATATCCAAGGGCGAACGCCCAGATTTCTATGCTACGTGTTTAGGCTCAAATAAACAGTAACACAAAAAGAGTGAAAACAACAAGCTTTTAAAAATTTAATAAATCATTTATTTTCCTAGAAAATTCTGTTAAACAATAAAAAAGGGGAGAACTTACGGTTTCAAGAGTCAAATCCAAAATTAATTTACGAATAAAAAGAATTAAGTACCAAATGTCCTAGTAATAAATGTTCTAATAATTCCAAATTCGAATCATGATGTAAAATCCAAGATGGATTACGATGACGTATGCTGTAGTGAGTAGTACAGTGTTTATCTATAATTCTTTGTAAGCAATGTCTTTACCTGTGTGAGTACTTTTCAGAATAGTTCAGACACAATAACAGAATTGATAATTTTTGAATCCAAGTTATCAAAATAATTCCAAACAAGTAATTTAAAATAACTCTAAACAGCACAAAATAACAGTTTAGCTGCCCAACTTATGCTAAAATGTGCTATTTTTACATTGAGTTTTATGGGCTTTTTAAAACATCAACAAGAGTCATGTGATCTTGTTTATATCACATACACAGAACATGGCCTTGACTAAACCAATGATTTTATTCCCACAATACATTTAAAAAATGTTTACTTCTGAACCCACGTAGTTTCATCATGATGTTGATTATATTGATAACAACCAATCATTTTAAAAAAAAGATACAGCTGTTTACAACAGTTGCTACAAACTTAGAAACCAGGTGAGAATTTAGGTCAACACCTGTTGTTCATAAACTAACAGTCAAGGCCAAACTATTTCCTGAAAAATATCTTAAATCAGATATACGTAACACAAGTGATACCTTGGAACATACACTGAGTGAGAAGTACTATACCAAACTGGTCACCTGCAAATAGCGCAATTTAAGGTTGCCTAGAGAACGGTTCTCTCCCACCAGAATGAGCATGTCAGGGAGCTGAGTAAACTTCATGGCTGAAATCATCTGATTTATCATTACCTAACAGATTATCCGTCTTAAACTGCAGAGGGGGAGATAAGGTGGTGTATAATTTAATCTATAACAGAATGTACGATATATTACCGCAGTATATCATCCAGGTACACCGACATCTCCATGGAAGCAGACAACCGAATTGGGGAAATGGTGCAGACTAATATATTGGGTATAGACATACCCACTCTAGCCAAAGTAAACGACCTTGTAAAATGCAGTATGTATGGGCATAGATATAAATATATGCTGGATGTCCTGCAACAAAGATCAGTGGAAATGTATCACGATATAGAGTTGTGAGGATCTACATAAGGAAGAAGATACAGCAAGTACCAATTCATATTCCCTTGCCCATTCTGTTCGAATTTAATTTTCAGTCTGCAAAATTATTTAAGGATGTGAAAAATTTTAACTTGAGAGCAATCATTTGCTTAAATTATATACCGGAATTACAAAGTGATCATATGACTTTTGGATTAGATATTATTGCGGATTATGATTTCATTCACGACATTCTAGACAAGTCCATGGTCATATAGCAGATTGTTGGCACTTCAGTATATTCAAAGCTACTGGTACATCAGCACATTTAGACATGAATTCATTTGGAAGACTTGAGTTTTATGGAGTTGTAAAAAACCTTTTACAATCATTTAGTATTTACTTCAGAATAATGTAAGTTCTTCCCAATGTTTCAGTTTTTAAGATGCAAAATAAAATTACTTGTTAAGTTTAACAACACTTTGCTGGCTTTGTTACTTAGTGTCACTTAGTTTAAAATCACAGAGTCCTAATATAGTCAAAGCCCTGTCTCCATCTGTAACATATCTACCTTGGTAGAATAGCATATGGTCTCAATCATGAAGTGGAGAAATGAAAGGAATGTTTAATCCAAAAAAAAAAGAGTTTGAAAACAGAGGTTGATGCATGACTGGAGGAAAAAATGTCTGGCACCCACAGAATGGGCAGTGACTGGGATGGAGAAGCACAAAATCATTTTCATTTCGCCAAGACGTTTTAAATTGGAATTATTTTGTTAACATTCAAGATTCCCTTCATTATAAGGACCAACTAAACATTATTAGAAATATTATTACTCAAAGCCCGTTGTTGTTAAATACAAATATCAAGATGTTTAAGACAACCAACGCGATGGCCATATTTGGCCATCTGAAAAGCAACAAAAAAGTATTAGATATCTACAGCTAAAACCCTGTTTTTATGTTTCAGGTAGGTACCTTATCATAAAGGTTCTTTCAACATCAAATGACACCGTCTCACTAGTGGGAAGTCAACACTCCACTAAACTGTTGTATGATATCAGTGTACACTAGCAGTGATTCTCGAGATTCACTCTTTCAGAGAATTTGAACACAAGGTTTCATTTATATCAATACTGTTGATGACAGCACTTGATCAGATCAATATTTCCAGTTACCTACAAATGACTTGCAGAAAAATGATCTCATATTGAGAATGACGATTTGGAAGCTGGAATCTACCATCAATCTTACCCTTTCTTTGTCGAACACAGCACATTTGTTTATTTTTTTCTTCTCTTTTGCAGCCTTAAGATCAACATCCTCGTGCAAAGTCCTGAAAAAAGCGTTTATAACAGTCACATTATGTTGCAGATAGTTCACAGATGTGCATATTAGAGAGGTTTTCTCCATGTTATTACAGAAATGACGCAATGACCAAACTACAGATACACTCAATTAAAGGTAGTTGCAATATGATTGTATTTTTAACACTTAATACAAATACATTATGAAAATTATTGCAGCTTTATACCTTAAAGACTTGTTTGACTTTGTTGACAAGAATTATGTTTAAACAATTAATGATAAACTCTGGAGTTGTCGCAATATGTTTGCTTTAATAATTATATATTGGAAACATTTGATTAAAATTTATTGTCAGAAACACCTCTTTTTATATAGTTGACTGCATGTAACAAACATCTGGTTAAAGTTCAACTACTATGTAAAGACACTAATAGTCTACGTTCCTCCTCTACAGCCACCATAAAATATTGTTTCTTAGTTTATGCCCTTTTTTGGGATACTCAAACAGATTTTCTAGCAAAACATATATCTAGATTTATATCGTGTATATATATATATATATATATATATATATATATATATATATATATATATATATATATATATATATATATATATACCATTAATATCCATACCTTGAAATCTTTTTGATATCATTCAGAGGAAGCCCTAGAAAAATACAATCAAACAATTGATCATAGATTCGAATCCTTATAATTTAGCGAAACCATTTGGACACATAAGTGTTCCATGTTAAAATTTGCATGATCTCCACGTTATACTCATACACTACAGATAGAAGAGGTTTTATTATTGTTTAAATGTTTGTATGAGATCGTAAATAAAAAACTATTGTCAAGTTTTACAAATGATTGTAACAAGTGTTTCATGTGATCGTAAAATGTTTTGCTAAGCATTCGCTATAGTTTGCAAAAGAGTTATCAAGTTTTGGAAACGATTGTGTCCCATTTTGCGAAGGATCGGTTAATGTTTTGCTACATGATTGGATCAGTTATTGCAATTTTAATATATACACAGACATATATTATGTTACAAAATTTTTGTTTTCTCCTCAGGGCCACTTATGATCATGGTCCACCTATGCTATTCTTTCAGCCGACTGTAGCTTTAAAATATATTTATATATTCTGCGTCAGTGTCACTATGTTTTTACATTTCCAATTTTTTTAATGTTATTCTCTTAAATAAACAATGTGTCATTAACTGAAATTTCTAACTTCAATGACACTTTTACTTCTTATCGTTTTCGGGGTGTATAAGGACAATACCGAATAATTACCAACTCACTTCACCATTATATTTTGTACCAGACCTGGTGATACCAGTGACCAGTGCACCTACTTTCATGTTGATATTGATTTTTCACTGCCAGCCATGTGATCAATCTGTGATGATAAAGTCTGCTGAAAGTACATATTTAGTATATTTCCACTTCCAGCTCAGCATGTGCATGCCAGATTTTAGGTTCCAAATTATTAAAGTCCACAGTGGTCATTATGCATGGATGCTTCATAATCCACTGCCTAGCTAGCTTTACGTGGACCTTGATAAGCAAAGGCACCTTCAGAACGTGAGGACGATGCTTCAGAAACAGAGATGTCCCCGTAAATGAGCAGCAAATCCCAAGACATCAAAGTAATGGAATGGCTCAATATTAAAAGTATGATTTTATACCTTTGGATGAAAATCACCGGATCCAAGTCTTCCATATTGCTAATTCGCGGTTTAGATCTACTTAGCAGCAGGTGAGTTCGGGTACCGATGCGTTAACACGTTAGAAACCATGAAACGTTCACACTCTCTTACATTTGGTTGTTTAGTTGTACCTGCATAGCATTAGCAATAGTATACGTTTTATACAGAGTTCATGCCTTAGTTGTTGTCTTTTTCATTATATGAAACAGTCATGGGACGAGTAAAATTTCATGACTGAAAACTGCATCTCATCCATGGTTTTCTCTGTCATTTGTATGATTATAGGCAAGAAAAAGTATGTATCAACATGACAGATTTTAAAATTAGCCTTACTTAAATGGGTGATGCCCAATGAATTTCTGTTTATCTGCATATCCGTACATATTTTGTATTTTCAATTTACAAGTTATGTAAAGATATATTTGTAAAATATTGTTTAACTAGCAGCTTGAGGTAATTGTTTATATAGAAAGCAAATGAAAAAAGCTTATGGGCAATATTTAAACAAAACTACTAACATAGATAAATTTGCTTTATGGAAATACTTTTTTACGTTAGTTATACAGTCATTATTATTTAAACGATGTCAATACATAATTGCATGTTTTTAGGTGCAAGCCCTTCACAAATCGTCTTTTCATCTTCAGTTTGTACTCTTGACGTTTGACCCACTGAAAGCACATTTAATAGTACTCGTCCTTTCCCCTAAACAATCCACAACTACATGGTTGACATTTCGACATATTCTGCGAAAACAACTTTTTTTCCTCCATTTCATAGTGAACTTGATCAATGAGCTGTTTGACTCTGAAACGGATTTGTTCCCGCCCTAAATGCAAGTCATTCAGATTGTTTGTTAAGTGGAAATAATGAACAGTGTTAGTTATTGTGCTGAGCTCAGATAGGTAAAATAATGGAAGTACGTCATAACACAATACAATCTGCTTTATGACATGAATATATAGTTGATCAATACATGCAACTCAATTTGATTTATATATTTATTTTTATACTTTATAAATGGATCAATGATTTCACAGTTATCTTCGAAAAAATTCCATATACATTTTAAGAAACACCGCACTGCTCAGATCTGTCGCTGTACAAATTCTTTGCCTAAAGGCACAATCAAGTGAAAATGGATCTGATGTTCAGAACTCATTTTGATTATTTTAGTTATCAACAAGAAAACAACGAAAACCATCCACCGACCCGTGTTTCTTTATTCTTTGTGAAATGTTTCTGCATCTAAACCATGTTTCTTCTCTTAGTGTGACCATTATTTATTTGACCCCAAAATCAATAGGCTTTTCATCCTATGTGCAAGTAAGCCACAAAGTATGTACCAAGCCTATGATGTTTTGTGGAAACATTTCTTGGTTCAGTCAATTAGCTTGAACTTTTCCCTTTTGAACTACAATCAATAGCCTTCTTCCATACACCATGTACAAACCATCCCCTCAGTGTGGCATAAGTATACCAACTAGAACAAATGTTATTGTGCCGAAACCATATTTCTTATGTTATAGCTGCCTTAAACGGTCGCCGTTTCATTTTAAATTCAAAAGTAATCTTCCTTAGCATCAGTTAAAGTCTTCTACAAACACTAGTATCTTTCTATAATGGCGAAACTGCTGTTTGTCTTTAGTCACAATGACTTTCATCTCTACAAACCATATTGATATAATTGTACCACAACCCCAAGTGGAAATCATCAAAACTGTAGTGACAACTAACAGTCTTATGCATAAACCATTCGTTTCTTTTTCATTGCAGTGACCTTAATATTTGCTATGAAATCATTAAGGTTCTTCCTTATCCCATGTAGAATCGGTCCAGAATGAATAGTGAATGTAGATGGTGAAGAACTCAAAAAATTGAGTGGAAACCAATTTATTTCGAAAACAACAAAAACAAACTGTGCTACGAAATAGTTTTTTCTTCGACTTTCATAGGCAAAACCACGACAGTTTCTAAAGGGCACAGACAAACAATTAAATTCCAATTAACAGTTAATGTTTGTCCGAATTCATATACCTGTACGATAGGATCATTATTATATTCCATCAACTATTTACCTAAGAGGTAACATTTTAATGATGAAAATCATATAATGTGGCGGGCCTAGTTTTTGAGTAAATTCCCTTGAAGGAGCCGCCTATAAATTCCAGGTAGGTGATATATACAATATAAATCCCGTAGCATCTTGCAGCAACAACAATAACATGAAATTAGTTTTAGATTCAAACCTAATATAGGCCTCTTTTGAAAAGTTACATTACCATCATTGATCTCTGAAAATATGAGATTTGATATACAAATGCATATTGATGCTATCTATCATACAAAATATTAGATGCATTTGACCTAAAATCAAGTCTTACTTTCATAACAATTATTTATAATTAAACATTCCTTTCCATCAAACCTCCTATGTGAGCATATTTGTCTCCTATTTACAATTCTTAACATATTAAGAGTGTATTTCAATTGGTTATCCTACTGTAATAGAGGTAAAAGTGTACACGGAAATTAGTTTGGTCCTCGTATGGATATTTAGTATATATTTTAATGTAAATATATGTTGATGCACTTTACAACATGACATTCAAAACGGAAAGCAAACGATATCATACAGATCACGTAAACTATTCCGATTGTTCTTTGTTTCTCCAAACATTGTTTAATGACATTTAATGTGCTTACATAAAATAAGTATAATTTACCTTTCTTTACCTTGTCTGCAAAACGTATATATCAAAGGTTTGTGCGAGATTGTCATATAAATGGTAAGCAAATATTGCATCATCATACATTTCAATTTTTGCCAGTTATAGGAACAAATTAGCTCGTTTATGTGGCAAGCAGTCAAGTGTTTCCTAATCAATGTTTTCTCCCTGCATAAGTTTGAGACTGAGTCGTACTTACAGTGGCTGTTCAGTCTATGCAGTGTAAATTTTAACTTCATGATGAATGCTTTAGTCAGATAAAGGAATATTGTGTGAAGCATTTGCTAACATTTTCGTTCAAGATATTGCTAGTACTCACCGTACTGCAGTCACTTTGGGCACGTTTCAGAGTCAGATTCAACTGTAACCAAGGTTTTATAATACTGGCAGATTGCAGAATTAATTCATTTGTTGGATGCTGGGATAATTGCTTGTGTTTCTCACAACAAAAATAAAAGTCATCCTTTGCACACGTATGACATGTATAGCTCCGAAACTAAAGTTATTTCTGATGAGAACATTTTGATTTGCATCCCCTTTCATTCGGTTTGTAAGACATTCAATATTTATTACTGGTCTGAAATGACTGGCTAAGATCCGATTCATGGGTGAAAATGATTAGCCAAACAAGTCCTTTTGATTCCTATTCATCACAGAACTCTCACATGAGGTGACTGTCTTTGAGTAATTTATTCTATATTCAAATTGATTAAAAACAATTGTCCAACACTTACCATTTTCTGGATTTTCTGATACTTCTCTATTCCTAGTCGCACTTGTAACCAGCTCTTAAAAGATTAAAGAAATACGATGTGGATACACACACAGTATCTGATCGATAACGGGATCAAATTTGTCGCAGAAGAGCATATTTCGGCGGCAATTCAAAGTTATTTTATTTAAGAAAACATCTTTAAAATTCTAAAAATGGGATATTTAAAAAAAGAATATATCAAATAATGTTGTGATGAATATAAAAATATCCTCACTAGTAACTCTCTATAACTGCATCCGGGAAAATACCAACTATCAAGGAAAGGGCAAAGTTGATGTAACTACGATGAAGCAGGTATTACAAGTCAAATCTAGACACTTGATACTACTGTGTTGCATATCATGCATTCGTCGAAATGACAATCTATGCGGTGTGTATCATCCCTTAGTATACACTCTGACTTCATCCCATCCCTGTCAAAGACACATTTGATGCAAAATTCACCAGCAATAAAAGAAACAAAATTTACAGAGTAACCCTAGTAAACAGTGCACTGAAGTGGAGAAACGTGCAAGTATGTAAATTAATTGGAACGTACACCGGTAAAGATTATGCAAATGTTAACAGGCAATAAAACCAAAATAGTCTATTCACAATTGTAAATATTGCTACTTGGTTGCCATGGTTCAAATCAGTACAGTTAAAATCACAAGTCATGTCCGCTAATTTTAAAATAAGACCATCACCAAGTTTGCTTGAATGTGATTAAATACAAGTTCTGGACCGAATTCATTTTCGTATCAACAAATATCATAACTATTTTCATTCAATGAATATTACAAGAAGTATTTTAAGAAAAAAATTGTTTTGATAATAAACCCATTTTCAACAACACCATTGATGGAAGAGGATTAGCGATAATAGTAGTTCTGGAACAGTTATGGTGGAGTGTTAAAGGGTAAATGAACGCTATTAGGACCAGTTAGAACCAACTATACATAATTACGACAGTGTCTTAGTGAAAAGCCCTTATCTATACAACTGTAATTTCAGGCGTATTAGCTATATACAGATTTTCAATATGGCAACTTTTAGGTTTTATCAGATTCATGTTAGTGCTGCAACACGATAAATAGTTCAAGAAAGTAACATTTTCCCTCTTTTGTTTTAATAAAGATCGTATATGAATCCATTCTGAAAAAGACACTTTTGCAAGATGTCTGTATTTTTGGAGATCTCATTGTTATAAATGCAACCTGTGTTTTTTTTATACAAAAAACAAAAATCACACAATGGTATGAATCGCCTTGCCGTTCTGGTAAAACTACTACGGAGATATGAACAATATGCTCTGTTGGATACCATATACATTTAGAATAATCTGGACTTTACGATATCTCTAATTGAAAGATGCATGTTACTATGATAATCAGGAAGAGTAATAATAACAAGAGCTTTAAGATTGATGTCAGATTAGCCAAAATCATTTTAATTTAGGACCAACACGTAATCATAAGAACTGTTTTAGTGAAAACGTCTTGATGATGTGATCATCTTTGTGAAGGGGTAATGATAATAAAATGTTCCAACCGGCGGTGGGAATATTTGATGCCCAATGGGAGCCCTTTAAATTTAGAACTATCGAGATCTTGGAATTAGTGTGCAGTAGGAGTAGCAATATCAATCTAAGGAAATGTTCGGACAAATGTCCAGGCATCGTTCAGCACTTCGTTATCTAACTATACTAGAATAATCCTGGTCAAACTTGTGTGCCTCCATTTATTGTGAGGTGTTTATGTCATGACAGCAAAGAAAATAAACACCAACGTTCAGAATATTTAAGTAGTAGAACTTTTTCCCTTGCATACATGAACTCACTTTCAGCCACATTGCCAGTCTGACTTTCCTCCTGTACAGCTTTTGACTCCGACGAAAAGGCTTCTGAATAAGAAAGCAAACATGAAAATACAGTTGCACTTATGACGCAGTATCATAGACAACGACGTTTACTGACGAGCAGGGTAAATCTAATGTTAATTAGATAATAATTGTTAGACGCTACAGCATTAGTTTCCTTAGCTGAGATATAAATCCATGTGTGCAAGCTGACAAGAAAAGAAATTTGCAATCCCTTAATCAAATTTGTAAGGAAAGTTCAAGAACAATAAAACAGAAAGAACATACTTTCTATCTGACTAATATATTTACATCAGTAAATTCATATATGCCATTCATTCGCCTTATCTTTTGAAGATATTACTCTTAGGACATCACGGTTCGAAACATTGCTTTTTTCTATTCATTTATAGCCAACTAAGCATCACAGTATACTGCTTTACAAACACTCTGCAATCATGACAATCCAGTCAAGAGCAGTTGCAATAACAATATTTTCAAGATTATCAGCGACTTTTTTGTGATATTACAGTCAACTGGACATTCAAAGAATTCTTTTAAAATATCTTCATTTTAATCAAGACTTTGCATGATATTCTGTCATAAAAATTAGAAATATCAGACGTATTGGTAAAAATTGTGTCATAGCTTAAACAATCATATTCCAATTAATGACATCGCCATACACTAAATTGTTACATCTAACTTCTGGCAGCATTCAAATTACTGACAAGATTTAATGAAACACATTTGAAATTTATGCAGAAATTCGTAGAACAAGATAAATATTAAATTCCAAAATTATTTTGCACACTATGAGGGACGTAACGTTCTTGCTAAACGTCTAATGTATCAAAATCGGATACATTTATTGCATATCCTATATATTCACAATGTTGCAAGGATAGCACATTTTGTTTACCTAATTCATTAAACATGTCGTACAAAGAAATCACAGATATTTATTTTATGATTTATCCACATGATTCCAAATTATAAGAGCTTGACCACATACACGGCATTTTTTAAAATTGGCAATGGAGAGGGATGTCTGCCAAATTTCTCAGCAGAGTTTTCTCTAATAAACAAATCTTTTTGTGTGAAGTTCTTGCCAAAAGAAAAAGGAAAGTAAAATAATTTGTTTGAAATTGGTGAACCAATTCAGTTTAAGTTCTAAGTTCATCTAAAATACAGAAGAAATAGTACAAGTGACAAAACTGGTTTCAAGGACGTTAGATTTTCTATCAGACTTCATGCTAGTTACGTAGCGTCTGTTTATGTCCAGTGGGATCCACATTTCATTTCAAGCTTACTGAACACGTTTTGATACTAAGCAGAGGCTCTTTTCATACGTTATTCTTCTGGGACAAACAAAGAGTATTATCGCATGCAGGTATTGCTGATAAATCCATTACGTTATGGCAGATGTCATATGCACATAACTGTCCCATTCCACGGATTGATAAAGTGTAAGTGGTTTTAACATCATGTTTCTCCTAAAGAAACATGTGACTAACCTGAAATAAGAGGAGAAAGTTTTAAAAAATTACTCATCCTAACATTGCCTCCATGAGACTATGTAATGAGACAGTGTGTACAAGAAATAAAAGCATCAATGCTATGGATGAAACAAAGGACACTAACATTTAAATTATATAAAACAAACAAACAAAATAGAATACGAATCAAGTTAAACTACAAAACAATAATGTTAAAACAGTATGTCAACTGAAATTTGTCAAATTCATTATTATTCACTTGAAACGTTCTCTAATGCATTTCATGATCTTTAGAGAAAAAGTTAAAATGGCATCAATATACACTTATAACCAATTAAGGATTACAATATTCATATATTGATCCTAATATTAAATATATTAAGTAAAATTGTTTTTTGGGCATTTTAGGTATTACAACATCGTAAAAGCAATGTGATATGTTCCTTGATAGTGCTGAAATTGCAGCACAGAGATTCCTTTGGTGGTTTGCAATACGTCTTTGCCGAACCGAAATAAGATAAAGTTATGTACAATGCCAATCATATGGAAATAAACTTTGACTAAATTGGTGTTTCAAAAACAGGGACTGAGTGCAACTTATAATAGGTTCGATAATTTGGAAACGTTGGAGACGTAGCGTGAATGACATCAACTTCTATACTATATCCCTGCATATACAAGTTTTCATAAAGTATACGTCATGAATTGCATGTTAAATATATGTAGCATGTTCATCAGGTTATGTGAATAAAAAAGGATATTTAGAAAACTTTAGGATTGGTACCGGAACTCCTCCGAGCTGAAATTCTTGTACTTACATTGCGAGCTAACAAATTTACAAAATAATGTCCACTCCAGTTACTGTGACCTTTGTATTTAACCCTTTCGCCAAAATGTAACAGGATTTTTCATTAAAACCATTCATATTTTTTTCATTCGATGCCCCAAATTCAACAGGATTATTAATTATGCGAAATGCAAGCCTGTGATAAAAACGTAAATTAAAGAGTGAAATTGTTTTATTTCAATCGCAAATGACGCTGACCTTTCATCAGCTAATGCCACAATCATAGAAGGTTCTCACCTGTCCAAAATGCAAGCCATTTACGGCAATTCTTAATTGCAGATTTTGAAAACTCGAGTTGTTTCTGTACGGAAAACATTTTCTTGTTTGTGTCATAGAGACACTGACTCCAGAACGTCTAACCCTCAAACTGACAGGGTTCATTCTTTACCTAAAGTTATTATTTCCTACCGATGAACACCAGTAGACAGTAGACATCATCAGCTTTTGTACTGAGACTAAAATATAAACAGGCATATGGATGGACAACATACCCAGTGCTAACGAATTCAATAGCCTGATGACTGGGACCCTCTAATTTCAGATCGGGCACCTCCTATATTCTAAACGATGTTCCCTTTGGGCTTGTTGAAAATATATAACTATTTGCAGCTGAACATTTTGATCGCGCTGATGAAATGTGAATATTTGTGTTTAAATTGCTGAAGAACCACACGTTACTAACATTTATTCCCTTGTGTGCACCTGATAAAGATCGTCTACGTGTCTTGCTTCTATCAAAGGACAAAGTTTGTGTACAAAGTAAGACCTATGACCTATCGATGGAAAATAGATTGCTGGAGTTGCCCACAATTAGCACTCAACTCGGTTTTAAATAACATGTGACTTAATCAGCCCTACCACACAATATTCAAAGACCATGTACCGCACAAATGGTTTATTTTTTAAATCTACCGCTTTGTGAAAGAATGTTTTAAAGAGAAGGTTAAAGAAAGAAATTAGTTTACACTTTCTATGTATGCATTGCAAACTCCAGCCAGAATCAGCCTACTGGGTAGTGGAAAAGTTCAATCAGTTGTGGAATCTGGTGAAATGGTCTAGGTCTGATTAATGTCATTAAGGCTAGCATGTCTACACAACAAGGAGTTATTGTTGCAATCATGAAAACTTGGCTATAAATATGATGCTTTTTCACAATAAATGGATCAAATGTTATTCATGATGATTTTGAATCTTTGATTAAAAACCGCGTGTTCTTTACTCATGCAGCAAAATTGCAAGAACACTTTTGATTTTGATTGTCTTGTTTAATTGCTACTGCTTATTTCAAGATTACTCAAGTTAAAATTGTATAGAAAATATATGAATTGTTCCTTGGACCCTCCCTTGTTCGGAATTAAACTAGTATAAGGCCAAACAGGCTAAAAATATTAAGCAGCACCAATTCAAAACATTAGAAGTGTAAACAGAGATGAATATTACTGTCAGATTAGTTGTCTTGCCCCATTTTGCCCCTTTGGGATCTGACTAGTCGCTGTAGCCTATATTATCCATGACTTGGCCAGAATAAAGCATACAATGTGCAACCAGCATTAATAATCCATGTTTATGGGGCTGCGTACAGTATCATTATAAATCTTGGTGCCGGTAGCCAGTGTTGGGTCGATACTTCCGAGGCTATATAAGCTCGCTGCGTGATTATGCTATTCAAACACACATTTTTTCCAACCGGTCGACCCTACAGGCATTACATTCGGAGAAAGATAAGTTATTTTGACTTAATCTGCACCGAGTTAAAACAGCTATTGGTATTGAAAAATAACTGAAATATTTATAGTGAAAAAGTATGAAATATCCGGTTGACCTAAAATTAATATTTATGTTTAGTAACTACGTATTGTGCGATATTAATTGATTATGGGAGGGCCAATTACGTATTTTCCAAACTTTTTCTTAACGTTGAATACGTGTATCTTCATTTACACTCTGATCACAGATGGGTAGCCATGACAGCTAATATGCCATGCCATCAGACACAACACCGCTGATTCGAGTCAAACTTGCAGAGAAAATTTTTCTTTAATAAGTGAAAGTTAGATTTCATTCTGCAGAATCGATTTTGGTAATGTACACGTGGCACACATATTTATTTATTAGAGCGCATTTTTGCGGAAACCGCCATGACATTGGACTACCATTTTGTCACCGAGGTGTAACTAGAATTTCGATATTAAAATCCAAACACAAACACCAAAACCAAAATTCGAATCCAGAACCGCAACTCAAAAACATTGAAGCAAGCACCTAAAATCCAAACCTCGCTCCACAAAACAACAAGCAAACAACTTGAAAAATACTGTAACCTGCATATAAAAAAATGGAAAACAGTAGTTATACAATGCGAGTTCATGGAACAAACCACAAATGTAATAAAATACAGATACTTTCATCCCCCAAATATATAAGCTGTTTTCCAAAATAGGGGTCTTCGTGTGCTAACATCTGCACCACTATATATTCTAAAAGAAAACGCATATAAGGGCCAGAGTGTCACACAAACTTGTACACGTTCGCGGGTCCTCCTACATTTTTCGACGATGTGGACGTGTCTGGATACCTTAGCAGCACAATATATTGTATACAACAAAGGCTGCGCATTTGTACAACATGGTTTGGTGGATGTACCAGAACAGTTTTTGCCGATATCCTGGAGTGTTGAAAAATCTATTACAACAAACAACAATATCCAACCAAACGTTTGCATTCTGCATACAGGTCTTGGTAGCAGCGCAGTTACAGTAAGAACGAACAACATACGCGCAGTTATAGTACAATGGACAATACAGCATATATAATACAAATACAGGCTAATGAGCTCGATCTTTATGGAATCTTAGAATAACTCCATTTCTGGTACTCAAATAGTTGCTGTATTTTTAGCAAAAGGCGATGTGTCTGAAATCCCTATGGAACAACTGCAGACGTGTTTGATAGATTTTGAACGACGACTACTCGCCCATGGATATGGACTTTACTTAATTGACTACACACCCGATTTTTCTGGTGTTCTCGATCAATAGTGTCTTGAACAATACATACTTGGTCAAGTGTTTATTAAGCAAAATCGACGACACATGTGTACAGTGCAATAAGTACAATTCTGGACAATACAAACGGTGTTGGAGAATACATCTCTCCATATCTACGAGACACTCGCGAATTATTTGGAGACAACCTAGCAGAATATGCCAACTGTCCAAACGTGCACCTACGAAAAGCATTTCTGCACCAGCATGTACAAGGGGTATCGCTGTATGCGTGTCGATACGCTCTCAGACTCAATTCAAGAACTTCATTAATTGTTGTAGAAGAGGTGTTGCAATTGATATCCTAACAAAAACAGTTTGTTGTACACATACCATCGCGACAGTGGGAAAATCTCACCAACGCGTTGGATTGTTGTATGGCGCTAGCCAATCAGCACAACTGCATAATCTACATAGCCTCGAATGAACATAAAAAGATCATCCGTTTTTCGGAGACAAGCATGGGTCTTGCAGAAGCGGATATCGAAGTCGAAAGCAAATTGGAACAGGCCATGATATAAGCATTGCCGGAGCTTTGTTTAGTTCCTGTCCTATTGACCGAGCAAATATACCTCCAGGGCACGACGATGATATATTGCTAAAACTCCTACGACGCTATACAAAAGACCAAGAAGCATGAACAATACTGGCCGTTTAAAATCCTCCAGTGAAAAGGCACGGTGCTCTATACTACTTCCATATTCTTCGCATTTATTTTCGACTTGGTGTGATCGAAAGAGCCATGCTATCGGTATAGAAGTATCAGTCTGGCCGCTAGAAGAATTCGCAACTGATGGAAAGATTTTGCTTCTCTGACACAAAATAGACATAAGGGGTTGTTGGAGACTGCAGATGCAAGAACGTTGTAACTATAGCAACCCGAGACATTAGAAGCACTTGCTCAGTCGCGATTACAAAGAAAGGAGATAGAGGACTTGGAACAAACCCTGTTTGTCATCACAACTAAATATATTCCAAACGAGCTCTAGACATGATATATGAAGCACCGTGGACAAAAAAGAAACAATACATCGTCCAAACAATCAAGCAGGGACGGCTAACAGGATTGCGACGAAACAAGGATAGCACTGCTGCTGCGAAAGTTTTTCTATATGTTTATGGTTTGAACTATGAGTGGTATACACACACAGTTAGGGCCACAAAAGGTCTAGAAACCGTTCTACGTTTGTACGAAGAAAACCTAATACATCGTCGATCTTCTACATTATCAACTCGCAAACAACCTGGCATTTCCTACTAGAGATGATGGTTTGTGCTCGTTCCACCAGAACTAATGAGGGAAAACATTTTGGAAGAAGGTAGAAGTAGCAAAAGAGTAGCAACTGGGACATGTATGCAGGCTTATTGAAATCTTCGAATCAGCAATACAACGTGTGGGCTCCGTGGACCATATTACAGACGTACTGCGAATATAAAATGCAGAACGTATAAGCGCCAACAAACACAAATTACTACAAGAGTGTCGATATCTATGATGGTGAGTACTTCGGCCACAAATATGCAACAACTATATTTCGAGGCATACCCCTCACCAATCTGTTCAAGCAACTACGTCACAAAAAGTTTGTTTGCATCGGATTATATCTGCGAAATTGTCGATCGTACTATTATTCCGCTGCTTCCAAGACCAACTTTATTCACACAATGCAAACGTATAGGTGGTCATTAAAGGATATAGACAATTGATCTGGCAGACCGGTTGTATAGAGCACGTTGCCTTCGATATCTACAATATCTTTGCGGCGAAGGTACACAAACAATTATACGTCGTCAACAAAAATTTAAAGACCAGTGAGTAGCTGCAAATGTGTGTGTCCCTCGTGCTCTTGTAGATTGTCGAGGTTGGATATGTCCGGTACCAGACTGATATTGCATGCATTGTCATGTAGCATATGTAGTGCTACAGATGTTCACGCATGAAGACCCATACTTTGGATTATAGCTGTTGGCACGGCATCAATCATTTTATATATATATATAACATTTGTGGTTTGTATAACGCTCTCCCATTTTGGTGTTCGTTTTTCCATTCTCTATTAACACTTAACACTATTTTTGAAGATGTTTGTTGTATAGGAGGGCGAATTGTGGTGTTCGATTCAAAGTTTTGGGTTCGGTTAATGGGTTTGAATTTTGGTTTGGGATCTTCAGTCTTGGTGTCTTTGTGTCTTTGTCTCTGGTGTTGGATTTTTTAATTTGGTTCATGGAATTTTTGGATTTGTTGTTTTGTTTCTTGTGTTTGGATTTTGGTTTCTGTATCTAAGTGTTTAGCTCTTGGCTTCGGTTTTCTATGACTTAATGCTAGTGTATCGAAAACATGCTGCAAGTCGGTGAAACAAGAAATAATAACACTAATCAGGTAGTTTCCGCAAAAGATGCATTCTAATAATGGAAGATAGATGTTTTGGCGACTGCTTAGGACCCAAAGGGGCATAAAGAGGTAAACTACCCAAAGTGACACTACTTGTATAAAGCAAGACACACTTCAGATCCTAATGTACATCAACGTGTTTCATCCAAAGAGTAAGGATGACAATGATATAGCAATTGAATCACATCAAGACCTGTATGTAAACATTGCATTACTTCATATTTCTAGATCTTAATAAACACACAAGTAAAATTAAAATGATTATGTTTATTTCTTTTCATATTTGTGTGACAAAACAAATTGTAGCAAATTAAGAATATTTTGAACACATGGAAATTGACGTTACGGCTTGAAAAATTAGAATCAGAGCTTGTGATTTATTTTAAAATCGCCGGATCTGTGCCTGTGTCTGAAACAATTTTCTTTGAGCACTTTACATATATTGTTTACTTGTCAACATGACAGCATATGACTTTATATGAATATGATTGGTCCATACAAGCCTATGCAATTCTTCCGTAGTGTGCTCTTTACTGATTGGCTGCGACAGTGGGAATTTGTCATACTGGGCTTTCTGGAACTTCATTACTGTACTATTAATTTCAAAGTCTGGCAGCCATTTCTCAAATAGGAAAAAGTTTGCGTTTGTCAGATTATGGCAAATTTATACTGAATGGGCTCCATAAACAATACAACAAAGCGTATCGGTCAATAGATAGGGGGCTGGGGGAACAATGCCATGGATCCCACACTTTGTCAAAGATGGTTGAAAAGGCAACCTGTAAATTAACTAGATTTCAGAAGAATTAGGGCATTCACCGGTATTCCAGTTGACGTAAAGTTATCAAACCGAAGGAAGTTTACGCATTAAAATAGCTACAATGTACACGCAATTTCAACTCTAAATAAAATATTGGTGTATTGTTGTGTCTACTGCTCCAAACTAAATAAAGCAAATATCAGGTCACAAATACATTACAGAAAATCTGTAATATTTTCATCACAACCGGAATACTACTATACCTGCTGCATAAACTAATCCATCCGTAATAGTGGAATTTACAGATTTTAGGAGGACATATTGTATTTACTCTCAATGAGGTCGATATAACTTGTCTAACCTAACCTGAATGAACTACGAGACATCACGCATTACGTTCTATCGCAGGCGCAGTGTCGAAAAAATGATGTCTGTGCCAAGTGTTATATTGAGTTTAATATTGACTAATAATTTGTAAACAACAATGTGACTGGTTATATAATTGATTATTAATTCAACTAGCTTCTGGTACAATTTTTATCTGCGAGGAATAAAAGCTGAGGCAGACTGACTGAATTTATTTCTTCTTCGCTTTCTCTCAAATATTTCCAATAAAATAGAAAATATGTGATGTACATAATCTGAAATGGGTAATGTTTTAAAATTAAATTTATATAACTCGAACAATGTTTAGCTCGTTTCATAACTTCATTAAATAACTGCCAATTTGAGATCTTATTGGCAGAAACTGATTGGATGTATGTCAAGAACTACAAGATAAACATCATGTTTGTTAAATGAGTGTTATGAAATCTACCTCTTTGTCCATCCAAACGAGTGTCAGAAAAGGGCTCTCGATGTTCGTGCTTGTCATCTTCTATATGGTTATGCGAAACCTGATAAAATAGAAAACTCTTATTAGCTTAAATTTTTACGGCAGTTCCGTATAGTAAATTCAAACACAATCATACCTGGTTATTACATTCACATCTATCTCAAGTATAGGTGACTAAATGGGGTCAAACATTGATTATAAAAGAATGTTATGACTGACAGTGGTTCAGCTCACATGTACCTGCAAGATCGGCAAGGAGTGTTTACAGAGTATGACTCTGAGCCGATGGATTAACATAAGTGCTAAAGAAAACTCAGCAGCTTTGTGTGTTTTTTACCAGGTCTTTATAACAGCTTAGAAAAGTATGTATTGTCTTTCAAAGGCAACCTGCAAATGAATAAATAAAAAACATTGATAGGATTATTAGCCCGTTTTAACACTTACTAGTATTCATACAATAACAATGTCAGTGACACGTCAAAAATATGGGAATGACGAGTTAGACTGCCTATCAGCCATTACATGGATGGCAATATACCAACGGTATCTAGTGTGCGACCTTTTGCAGATAAAAGTGCGTTGGTCTTCAAACAGATTCTTATGATATCTCAAATGTGTGTTGGAACCTGAAATTTATTCTCCGAGTATTCACTATATTCAAACCATTACAGTGACACATGGTACTGGCTGGGGTATATCACGTGTTTTAAACGAATGGCATGTTCCAATGTCAGAAACCATGAGACTAGAGAGTGATGAGACTTTAGTGATGACATACACGGAAACGGATATTGAACAATCATGTGTACGAGTTAACACATTCTCGTTTATACTCGTTGCATTTCTGACACATTTTTCCTAGGTCAACATGTAGCCAATTAAATTACGTTCATAAAGGCATATCAAAGAAGTTTAACTGTCACGTTTTCTTTCAGGTCCTACAGATAAAAGCTAAATCAAAATCAAATCTTCACTAGACGAAGCTAATTTTAAATTAATGAGGTTCACGAAATAAGATGGCTGGCTGCTATCCCAGACCAAACTAAATAAACTATCGACTAAAATAAGATGGTTGTTGCTATATATATATATATATATATATATATATATATATATATATATATATATATATATATATATAGTATATACATACGAAAAAACCGTATAGACCTAGATGAAGAAACTTTACACAAGTGTAGTATGATTGTCAATATATAACAAACTGATGAAACATTCCATGCATATGAAATGGTTGTCAGTCTATTCCAAATTGATGAAACTGGCCATGAAAGTAAGATGGTTATCATATACACCAAATTTTTAACTGTCCTTTAGAGTAAGATGGTTGTCAATATGAATCTAAGCTGATGATACTCTTCATAAGGTTAAGATGGTTGCCGGTACATAACAAGTAGACGAAACCGTTTACGAAGAAAGGATTGCTATTAGTATATAGCAAGCTGTTGAAACTGTCTATGGAAGTAATATGGGTGTCAGTATGTAATATGCCGATAACACAGACCATGAAAGTAGTTTGGTTGCCAGTATTTAGCTAACTGAGGAAAATGTACACGAAATTAAAATGTGTTAATATATTCCAAGTGGATGAAACAGTTCATGAATGCAAAACGGTTATCAATATATAATATACCGATGGACCTGTCTATGAAAGTAGCATGGTTGTCACAATCTCTCAATCCACAAATAAGATTGTCATAAATATTTAATAAGCTAATGAAACTGTTCAGAGAAGTAAGATGATTTTCAGTATGTAACAAAAGTGATAAAAGTCTCCTAACATAAGATGATGTCGGTATCTACCAAGGCGATGAAACTATCCAAAAACCTAACATGGATATCAGCGTATACCATGGCGATGAATCCGGCCATGAATCTACGACGGATGTCATTATATAGAAAGGCGATAAAACTTTCCAAGAATCAAAGATATATGTCAGTATATACCAAGGTGATGAAACTGTCCATTAACCTACGATGGATGTCAGCATATACCAAGGTGATGAAACCTTCCAAGAACCCAATATGGATGTCAGTAAATACAATGGCGATGAGACTGTCTAGGATCCTACCACGGATGTCAATATATACCAAGGCGTTGTAAGTGTCCAAGAATCTAAGATGGGTTTCAGTTTATACCAAGGCAATGAAATTCTATATGAAACTAAGTTGGTTGTCAGCATAATCCACACTGAAGAAACCCTTCAAGCTAGTCAGACCGTTGCAGAATATACCAAACTAATATAAATTTCTATGCATTTACATGCTTGTCTTTATATAACACCTTGATGAAACTATCCAATACAATCAGATGGTTGTTAGTAAATAACATACTGATGAAGCTCTCTATGAAAGTAAGATCTTTGTTAGCATAGGCCATTCTGTTGAAATTCGCCACGAGAGTAAGTTGGATTACAATATATAACAAGGTGATCAGTGTCCATACAACTAAAATAGCTATCAGTAAGCTTAAATAAATGTTAATAAACGTATGAATGGTGTCAGTATATAACAAGCTGATGAATCTTTCCATTCATAAATGTATACATTCTAACCAGTTTGTCGCCAGGTGTTCTCTAACTCTGTCAACGTTTTTGGCATTTCAAGCCAAACATAAACTCTAAAAGTAAACAAGCAGGTATATTAATAGTCTCCTCATCTGCTTCTAGAATAATCCATTTCAATAAAATTATGTCATTTTCGTCAAATGTTTGCAAGGTCAAATTTTAATATTTCTAAAACAGTTGAACGAATACGAGGGAGCACCACTTGCCTGCATGTATTCAATGACATAACTCATGACCTTACAGAATTATTGAGATCATCAATGACAGTGGAGTACATCAAACATCTTGATTAAAAACATCGACTCTCTGATTCAAACACTGCGACATTACTAGGGACATTCAGATTTGACCGGAAACGGTAACCAGCTAATAATGTTTAGGACCCACTGGTGACAATCAGGTTAGAAATTATACGTTGAATACTGCGATGACTGTCTTTTGCCTCTTTAAATCCTTGACTGTTTGTGAGTGAAATCGCTAGATGCGTAGACACAGATGGGATTTTGTGCTTATAACATAATAGAATGTCTCAAGCGACAAAGTTTATGTTGGAAGATGATCAATTAAATTCTATTCTGAGCCAGTGTTTGGCAGATTGTGGAGTGTGAATACACTGTAAGGATCGTCACACTGTATTGCTATGCTGGAATAACTTGTAACAGTTGAGAACGAATATAGATACTTTAATTTGTTTTTATCTTTAGACCTTCACAGCTGAAACACAACTTACAGAACGGTTATCTCAGTCCTATGATTAGGTTATTGAAACACACTCTGGAAATACAACGGCACTGTTCTAACAAACACTGTAAAATATAGAAGAAACTATTTACCCAAACGCTATCTATTTGGAAGCATAATGGCCTATACATAAAGTAGTAGCAATAGCGCCCGACTTCAAACAACAGAAAAAGCATACATTTCACAATGAATGCATGCTGAATAAAAACTGAACATGACTACTTTTATGACACTAATGTCGAATAAAAATATGTAATACATGAGTATTACCTTAGAGCTGGAGTAAATGGATACAAGTGAGTATTTAGTTTTCAAAGAAGAACGTAAAGTAAGACCATTTATAATACTATTAGATACAAATTGGGCATCAGCATTATTTCCCCTATTAGAATAACATTTCTTGTATAAAAACATCAGCTTTCTAAACTGATATTAACAGTTCATATTATTAGTATTTGACACATATATAGGCATTTCAACATGAAGGGAATATAAACAGCAAAGGATTTCCATGCATAATGATAAATACAAATGCACTAATTTAGAAAACAAATTAATAGGTGGTGAGGTTTGTTTCCATACAGTTGTCAGTCTGTACCAAGATGATAAAACTGTAAATTAAATTAAGATGGTTTTCAGTATGTATATGGCAAACTGATGCAAATGTCCATGGCTTAAGCTGGTTGCCAGTGCATAGCATGCTGACGAGATTGCCTTGAAAGTAAGATGTACCAAACTGTTAACTCTCCACGAAGTAAGATCAGCATTTGTATGCAACTAACTAATGAAATTGTCATCCATGAATATAAGATTGTTGTCAATATATAATAAGCAAATGTATCTGTCAACAAAAGACATTTGATGAAATTATGAAACTGTCCACAAAATAAGATGCTAACATTATATTCCAAGCTGATGAAAATGAGCATGAAGACTGTTGTCGATATATAACAAGTTCATTCAATTGTCAACACAGATGATTGCCATGCTCGTGCAAATATCCAAGAGGATGGTTGTCAGTATATAAAATACTTACTACAGTACACCAACATTAACGAAAGACGGGAACAAAATAGCGAAATTAACGCAAACTGTAAACTCAGCCAACTACTTTATAATAGTGTCATTAGGGAACAAACTGTAGAATGGTCAGCATTAACACCAACTACATGCAACTAATATATTTATAACAGTTTAATGTATCGAACACTGGATACAGAGAATTTATGTTTATTTATTTGGTCTTTAGACCCTCAAAGGAATGGTTCTACTTCTCTAATCACCTTATATGTGGTGTTGATAAAGGCATGAAAGTATATCCGTCTGATCTGTATTAAATTCTGTAAAGAGATCATGTTCTTCATAACGGTGGGTGGGTATTTGATTTCATAGCAAGTTAATGTGCAAATGGTGCGAAGCTAAGGTCTTAAAACAAGTAACAAAAAAGGCAAACCCATCAAGGTGTTACAATGATATAAAAATTGCATAAAATTAAACAAGGAGGTAAAATATTGTATCGGAGTTGACATTTTACCTGAACTGAATCAAACGATCAAATACTCGATCTGGTGCAACGTCATTATACAATTCCTTATCTGATTTTACAACTACTGTCTCATTGGAAGGAAGCATACATTATACTTAACTATGCTATACTGTTTATGGACATGTAGTGTATACAGTTGGGCTCAGATCCACCCAGCATGAGGTTAAAAGTAAATTTACATGAACTCTTCTAACAACAATTTAACATATACTAGACTATTGAAATAAAAGACGGTACGCCCAAGAATGACTGGCTTAAAATAATGTTGCTTTTATCAGTACACTTTTGAAGGTGGAATTAATAAATCTTACTGCATCTTGAACAATCATGCCAGACGCCCTGAAAAATAACAATAAAAGTCTTTTAGAAAGTTACTTTGATTATAAAGATAGTTTATTAATAATGGTATGCAAATTTATACAAAATGCATGTGCCAAAGTTAATTTATGTTCTTAATTGAATAACAAGTTCTTGAATACTATGACCAATCATTCATGATGTCCACTTACTTGCAAACCTTAATGTTTGAAATTTAAATCAAATAGGTAATTACACCACCGTGTTTGATTGGACTGGCAATATGCACCACAATTCATTGTTGCAAATAATATTTGTTTGGATAAAAGCATTAACAAGAAAACTATCGAAGATTATGAATAACAACAACATAACTGGAAACAGTTTATGATCAAGCATTGTCTTATGCATTTAATTATATATATATATATATATATATATATATATATATATATATATATATATATATATATATATATATATATATAGACTGCCTTTAGCTCAATTTTCTTACATTTCCACTACATAAGCAGAGCCTTGGTGATCTATTTTGTTCTTCTGCGGCAAATAAAAATCATTTTTTTAATTCATTTGCTTTTTTTAGTCCTAGATTGAGATTATCCACCAAATGAATTCAATATTTTTAATGACTGTACTAAAATCAGTTTGAGTTCTTTTATATGTGTGTTAATTATAACTGTTGCTATAACAATTAGTATCACAATATCTATACCTTGGAATCTCCTTGGCATCATTCTGAGAAACCACTGGAAAATAAAATCAAAGCATGTTGTTATAGATACATATACTCCTATATTAGTAAATTCAAATCGACGTGGACGTGATTGATTTTAGTGGCTTTGCTAAGTGTAAATATCACCCTTTTTCTTTTCTAAATCGCGAATTCGTACAATACAACTACAAGGTTGTATAGTTGTATATACTTTTACACAAGATTTCATAAACCTTTATAGAATATTTCAAACAGTTTGGTATAAGATTGTAGAACATTTTGGTTATGATTGTAGACAGTTTTGTAAATTATTGCATAAACTGTTGCATACATTTTCATACCCTTTTTTATAAGCTTGTACAACGTTCTGACTAAGATTGCATTAGATTTTGTATGCGATTTATAGTGATTTATGCAAAAATTACATACAGTTTTTTATAAAATTTCATAACGTTTCTTTACAGGATATTATATACTAAGATTGTAGAAAGTTTGTGTAAAATTGTAGAAAGTTTTGTGTGAGCTTGTATTACTTTTTCAGAAAGATTGCATATCATTTTTTATAAAAGTGCATACAGTTATTTATAACAGTGAGTAACATTTTATATAATACTGCATAAGGTTTTGCAGTTTATTACATGCATTTGTTTCAACGTTGTAATAACATTATTTATGATATGCACTGTTGTGCTTTGTGTCTTCGGCAAATATGCACGTAACGAGTAAACATCAACGAATGCAAATTGTATCCAAGTGGCGTTTTCCCTATGTTTTGTGTTTAAAATTTTACCTATTATGCAAACACATAAAGACACTGTTTTGGACTAGTCCTTCATTTAGATTTTACGTTTTTCTCCTACAATATGCATAGATTGCTAAATCTGTCTATAACAATTAAATTAAATGCAAAATATTTCAACAATTGTCTAACATTTAAATAATTAAATCATAAGATAGTTCTTAATGAAATAAAATATATGTTATATTATTAAGTCTATCATTAATATTTAAACATATGTTGCAGTCATGACCCTTGAAGGACTGATCATTGATAGTGTTCTTAAATAGGATTCGTGTATCTTTTCTTGCAGCCTTTGGTACTTTATATAACCTTCTTACAGTAAGACTACCTTAAATGACTTGACTTAAAATGTGGTTCTAAACACAAATGGGAAAGTGAAAAAAGAAATACATTACTAAAACTTCCAAAGCCTGCAATGAGCAATGGCATGAAAATATGATATAAAGGAGGGAAATAAAAATTATATAAAATTATATATAAATATATGTATTTACATATATATGTCACTGATTTCGTTTCACGCTTTTCTATAGTACAATGCTCATATTTTAACGATTGTTTAACACTATCAGCTTCGTCCATTAAATCCGAATTCCTGTGAAGGTCACTGGAAAGGCAGACTATAGAAAGTGAAAGAATATAAGAGTTAGCTGTTGTTTTTTTTATCTCAAGTGTGCCAACATTTAGCTTTAGAAGCTGCGACACAAAATAATGATCACACAAGTACCTGTTTTTGAAAAAAAAAGATTCTCGCTGCTAATATGCTCCTCAAAGTCTTGACGCTCAACGTCTGTGGTCTTTTGATCACATCTATTTTCCATCTCTGAAAAGTGGGAAGTCATCCCAATGCGAATTGCATCTGAAAAGGAAACTTTTAAAAAAGCTCTTAGTAAAACATTAGTCACTTTCAATAGGCTCCGATTAAAATGTAATTGAAATATGTATTATTTTAAACTGTTATAACAATCCAAGAAACGTTACAAATTTGAACATTTATGGACCTGTGGAAATGTATGTTTGAAGATGAAATGTCCACTTATTTGTCCCTCAAAGTTCAGCAATTTTAAGTTGCATTCATATAAACATGACATACACTTGACATTAGATTCTAGCTGATGAAACGATTTACTACTTCATGTATAAGTATGTTCATTACAAATTAGGTAAGTACGTGAAAATATACTGTTTCGATTCATTTTAGCTAGTTCAATTTCAAGCATCGTGTTGAATATTTACAAATGTACAAAGCTACATTATATGTAGGGCTGCATTACCACGGGTCAAAATATGGATAAAAAAATTCCAAACAATACGAAACAATGTAACAAACAGGTTTATCGGTTTGTTTTATGTTCAGATGTTGAATATTCACAAACCTCCATTGGAATCAAAGTCAAGCCGGCAATCAAGCCTATGTAAAACGTGCCCACTTTACCCCAACCTGAAATCACTGAGTATGTCGCAGATTTGTTGGCATGATAAAGTGCAAACAGTAACTTTCTTATCAAAATCTGATACATAATTCATGCAATAAAAATGCAAAAGTGCAAATATTTAGGAGCACGTTAGGTGTCAACATGGTCACCGTTTATCATTCATCCGTGTTTATCCAAAAAGAGCCTACCTGCTCTAGATTTAACCATACAAAATGAAGTGGGTTCATCATCTATAAGTAGATGACTACATAGGAATTATCAACATGCATTAATAGCAAACACCAGATATATATGTGCTGTGAAATTCGCCTACAAATAATAAGTATCTTTTGAACTTGAAAGGATTTACAGAACTGATTAAAAGTCTTTAGACCTTTTTAAATTGTTTTTCCGAGATCATTGTCTGTATTTCACAAACGTGAAACATTTCTGCGAAGTCTCCCAACATTTAGCCTTAAAGAAATAAACAATAATGACCCCATAATTACCTGTATTTGACAAACCTTCCATTCCTGTGTCAATCATCATTTTTGTTTCTTGGTTCTCGCTGTTTGAATCTTCTTGGTCTTAAACACAACTATATTTCGTCACTGAAAAGTTGGAAGTCATTCCAGTGTTAAGGTCGTCTCATATAGGACACATGAAAACAAGCATTTGATAAAATCGGGTGTGTTACATTAACGTTATGCATTAAATAAAACAAAATTGTCACAGACAGTTATATCATTTTGTGTTGTTTCTCAATGTTCAACATTGATAGCCCACCATACGAATCAAAGTCAAAACCTGCAGGACTGCAATCAAATCAATGTAGAACGTATCACTTTCACCCCAAGTTAAAATCATCCAGTATGTCGCATAATGAATCATCTTAACTTTATGGTATTTGTTTAGCTAAATAATGATTCATTCAGACTATGACTAAAAACACGGTTAAAAAATATATGCAAATCAAAGAACTTCGTAGTTCTATGTTTGCTACAGAAAGGTTTCTGTTATATTTCTGGGGCCATGACTTTGAATAAATTTGAACGCCCTCTGTATCAGGATGCTGCCTGTGAAAAGTTGATTTACGTTGTATAGTCATATGAACTTTCTAAAATCATCAAGCACCAGATTTAATGTCAGATTCTGTATTGTTTACATTATGTATGAAATATGTATTCCATGAATAGAGAAAGAAGAATGTTCCAGTTTTCCTTCCCGAAGACTTGGCATTACCAATTCAAAACTTAGTTAAACCAAGACGAGTGCGTGCAATCAAGGATAATGTCATTCTATTCTAAATAAAATCGTTAAATACTCACTGTTAGGTTAATATTGCTTGCTTACATGATCAGGTTAAGATAAGGCCCAAAAAAGACACACTTACAGAGTTTCAGACATTTATACAAATCGTGACATGAACCCTGAGCACGAGAGGATTTTCCTGAATCGTACGTGACGCGAGGTATCCCTCAACGGGGATACCTACTAATACCTTATCAAGATAAAAGGAGTTTGAATTAAATATATAATATCGAAAATGGTACTTCTGACTATATTGAAATATATAAAACAAAATTTTTCGATCAACACAACTTGTATTTATAAATGCTGTCATTGACATGAAAAAGATGCCAGCGGCATATGCGTTAAATGTATCTTGATATATTCTGTTAGCTAGAGTTGATCTACCCTTTTAATACTGGGCTTATTATCCTAAGTTATGAAATATAATCCATCAGTTTTCTTGGAGAATTCAAATGTCGAACTTTTTTTTGCAATCAACATTTTGGTCTATATGATCTGTTTCAAGGACGACCTGAATTGTACTAATGGAAGAGGTTGACCTGACTTAATAAGGCTTCACTGTGGATGTTTGCCATTAGGCAAGGACCCCACTGACTACGTGAAGGTTCACTGTGCATCATTTGTATATGCAATTCATTAGGTACAGTATGACATTTTATGAGGTTTATATGCTCCTCCATCTTTCTATTTGTCGCCTTTCATTTGCGTACATTAAATTTAATTGCTGTTCAGAAGGAAAATATTTCAACATAACAAGGAAAGTTCTTTACCAAAGACAGTATGCCTTGGCTAAACTTTGTATGTTACATTCATATGCAAGATATGTTTTGCAGTGAAATTAACGAAGTGTCCCCGATATAGTTATTCAAAGACAAAAATGAGTTCAGTGAAATTTGACCTCATACTTTAACCACATGGACCCTTAACACTAGGAAGAAATTTGTTAATTTCGGGGTTAGGGTATCAAAGGTTAAGACCACAAATCCCAATATGACAAATAGGATTTCTGCAAAATAACTTTTTCTAGGTCACATGCTCTAATCAAATTTTATTACGGTAAAGATAGAAGCCTATTAATTTGGGGTTCAAATGGCAAAAGTCGAGGTAACATAAAATATATGGCGTGAATGTGCCCTATCTCTCACGGGTATCTATTTCAACATAAGTAAGAGGAAAAGGGTTATCTGGCTTTATTAGCGACAAAAAGGTGACATATTTTGGGATCATTGTGAACTCATTTAAATACATCAGATATTACATCGTTGTGATATATCAAGACTGTAAGGACACTAACACATTCCCGGATATTGGTACATCACCACATTCATGATTTTAATTCATTTCGAACATTCGCGGGTATGTCAGAAAGTTTGCTGTTAGCCTTCCATGCGATGCTTCACTTCCCGGGCTTTTCCCCGGGTTCTTCCTCAACAAAAAGTAATGACCACCATGTGTATCCTATCATCTGCTGACACATGACATTAACGTACAAGCAAAAATTTCGAGTAAAAAATTATGATCTCTGTTGTATATAACACTTAGTATTACTTTTGATGTGTCGAAGGAGCCAATATGATTTATTGGTCAGCATACCAGTCTCAAGATTAGTGCAGTGCAAGATTCCTTGTCTGTGGCAGAATTTTGTTTTGGGCAAGCGATCTTGCTCTGTTTAACTTCATACTAACTAGTCTGTCTTCTTCAAATACGTTACTCGATCACAATACCTTAGGAGAAATATTATTAAATCCTTCCATTCCAAACTAAAACATTTCTAGCTAAAAGCTTAATTCACCTGTCCACCTAGGTTGCCATTAGAGAGTGATATCCCTTTGATACAGGGAGTCAAATCTCCAGAACTCTTCCGTTACTACATCGACTCGTGCTTAGCAGCACGCCCTTTCCAAACAGAAACAATTCTCAATCAATACAATCAATTTGAACGTTCTCTACCATAAAGCAAATTAGAGGAGTTAGTCGTATTTATATACGTGACGCTCCACTGATTTCTACCTGAATTCGCTGTCATGTGGCCTTTCCAATAGGTAATATTGTCTTGAAATCGATAGTGTAGAGTATTAATCATGATGCTTTATCGAATTTGTATGATCATAATTGGTGTTTACTATAGAAAAAGTAGTTATATTACTTATCTTTGACGCCACGCTCGGATATGTAAAGGCAGGTTTTCGGTTCATACTTAAAATATGCAACACTTCTATGATTTTACTTGTATTTGCAGTCTATTGGTCTTTCCTATGGGTATCAGTTATTAAAATCATTTAGCTTATATAAATTGGATGTACCCGCTTACCCTCCAAAAGCTATAAAGCAAAGGAAAGCAGAAAGCAAAGGAATCGGAGTGTTACTTAATCGTGATTAATCTACTCAAATGAGAAAATGATTGGACCAACTACGCCATCAACCGCGCAAAAGATTATCAATGAACATCGAGATAGTCCATGGTTTGTTCCGCTACCAAAACAGTAGTCATCCAAACCTAGAGTTGCTCAACTGCACATCTGCGCAGGCCTTGAGGAACCAGTGGTAGCGAACTCTATCAAGCGAGATGGTTCTCCACCTTAAAGGTGTACAAAGGCAGATAACATATCTTCATACCATGATGTGTTACAGAATACTTAATACCAATGCAAGTATCAATACCTCATTAACTAACTTCCTGCTACGGTTGTCTGACGAGAAACAGTTATCACCAATCACAAATTAAAGCTACCGTTCCACGATCACCGGCACCCAACGTCATCATGGAAAATAGAATCTCTAAAACAATGACATATTCGATCATCAGTCCAAATTTTTAAATACACGGAGACGTTAGATCCTTGTCAAAGTGAATCTATAATGGATATTAACCTGGCAAAAAACAGACATAATCCAGAGCTTCGTTACTTCACTTCTCATATAAGACCTGATTATCCACTACAATAGTGAACGGAAGGAGGAATTCTGGCTCTTATTTTAGGATTTTGTTACTTCTGAAGCCTGAGGTTTCCTGAACCACTACGTTATAGTCGTAATCATTTCACATGGCATTCACTCTTGATGTGTTTGATTGCATTTGGTTTAATGCATCATGGATGCAGTTCACAGGAGATGGTAAATAGTCATACTTTGCTATTGCTTGGCTGGATTGCCATCTTATGAGTTTACGGTATGGTGGTGTGTCTGTCATGCAGTTATTGTTCATCTGTCGGGTTGCATGTATGACAAACTGATCTTAAGCTCTTTCCGTTACAGGTCACTGTCATCTCACCTCTGGTTCTCTCTGGGTTCAAGTCTCTAGTTCAGCCACTGTGGGTATATGTGAAAACGAGCTAGCTTCCCGTGGATCAATAGTTCTTCATGGTTTTTTCTCCCAGGTTTTACTTACACCAAATATGCTGTATGCCAAATGTAGACTATCATGTACTGATTTATAGCATTAGCCCACATCAACAACAATAACAACAACATAGTCCATCTGTACACATTCACTCTTGACTTCTACAAAACGACTCGGCCAATGTGGATCAAACATGCCGAGGTTTCTTAGGATATGCTTAACTAAGCTTAAGTCTCGGTTGGCACCTTCATCAGTATCATTATTATGTCAATGGGTGTCACTTCATTAGAATCCATGTCGAACACTGTGTTTAACTCCACTAGAACAGCTGAGACAAGATACATGTTTCCACCACAGGGCAGAACATATTATCTTATTAGGTCCATATATTACCATTTTTTCTGCTGCAAAATAACGAGTTGTCCATCATCAGCTTGGTAGTGGTTGGCTTGCGCATGTGATACGGATTAGTGGTTGGCTTGTGCTTGTGATAAGGAAAATCAAAATCACTTTAAAATGTTCCTTTTGAATAGACGAAGAGATCCAAAACATCAATCCTATCTCACAGACATGGACCAAATGTTGTGGATAGCACTTAGGGTAAGGAAGGACAAAACGGGTGAAAATTCAACAAGAAAAATGTTATTTCTGTAGAAATTTATGTTACGTGCATATGTTGAGAACCGATAAGATGGGGCTGGCTTATTTGTGTCCTTGACAGTACGATTGTTATCAGACTTGGACATTCTTTATCAAAACAGTTTGGAGTAGTTCTCCTAGCTTTGCATCACCATATGGTAAATCCCATTTCAACCTTTTCCTCAGAATAGCTGAGTTATTTTCAGTCAAAACCTGGCACGAATGTTCAATTGAATAAATTATACCATCCAGTACTTTCTTGTGTCATCATCAAAAACATGAAATGTATATTACTTCCACTGTATCTGTATTTTATAGGCAGGGCATTTCCTTTATGACTTTCTTAGCCGAGCTAAACGTTGTGTTGTTTTAAGTGAAACATTATATGAATGTTTGTTTGGTGTTTTTTTCGACCTACTTTCTTTCCATATACATTAGTTTTCAGAATCTGAAAATATATATGTCTGATTCCATTAACGGGTGTTCGAATGACACAAACGATCTGTTGTTATAAGTGTAGTATTCCTTTGCTATAGTGGCGCACTATTTACATTTGCAATTATAATACTAATTCAGTTAGGCTTGACCCAAATATGAGCTGTGTTTACGATTCAGAATGGATACATGATACGTTTCAATTGGTTGAAAGGATTTAGGTGGCGTGCATGCAAGACATGTTACAATGATATTGATGCTTCAGTCACGGGAGATTCTCCTTGAAAAGATTGAACTTTACGATGCTCTGTAGAGTAGTGAAAAATTGTATAAGTACTCCACCACAATCACCGTGGTATGCCACACTAACATACATTTTTTCTCACTGCCGTAACATAAAATATGCACTTATATGAGCTTGACTTTTATCCTGCTCTGTAATTTGCATAATGCAATGTAAGTTAATGTTACAGAATTTGAAATAATCTCATCAGATTGCTTGAAATTCTCATGTACTGAAGTCCATTAATGGACCAATGGATGATTATAGTATTGTTTTAATTACCTGTCAATGGGATCATATTATTATCCAAATCTTAGCACGTAAAAATGTCGCAGAATAGAAACCTAGTGGGTTTTTGGACTTAATGAATAAGACAAACACAATGTGAGAAAGATGGAAATTTATGAAATGAATTAATAAAGAAAAATTTATGATGTAAAAATACAATGATTCTCTCACGCTCTCAACATACGATTGACTCAAACCACTCTACATTCACACACTGAAAATAAACCAAAATATTAAACCAATATGAAGTACAGATCCAAGAAACCTCACGGACTGCAGATACGCTTCAAACCGTATTTTACACTCCAAGAGAGATTCACATAATCTCGAATATGAACTCATATTAAGATTCAAAATAATCTTACTAACACAATATTCAAACTAATCGTATGAACACAACTAAGATTCAAACTAATCTTATGAACACAACTAAGATTCAAATAATCTTATGAACACAACTAAGATTCAAAATAATCTTATGAACACAACTAAGATTCAAACTAATCTTATGAACACAACTAAGATTCAAATAATCTTATGAACACAACTAAGATTCAAAATAATCTTATGAACACAACTAAGATTCAAAATAATCTTATGAACACAACTAAGATTCAAAATAATCTTATGAACATAAAAATGCAATTGGAACAACTACTGAACCAAACGTATGCTTCTAGACCCCTTGTACAATAGCACGATTCCTTGAGTTGGCCCACACTCTTATCGGTCGCTCGCACCCTTTATGGATCCACCACATGCACAGTCATACGTATACACGTACAGACAGCATACATCACCCTTTTGAATATGCTACGTCTACGTCCGTGGCACAGACATACGTACGTACATACATACATACGTATCGACAGCACACAGCCTTAAATACTCTGGAAACTACAGAGAGCACTAAACAACTTTAGACAGCTTCAGACAGCTTCATACAGCTCTAGTCATATTAAGTCACAATCACAGTAACAGTCACAATCACAGCGACAGACACAATCAGAATCATGGTCACAATCACAGCGACAGACACAATCACATCCTCACAATCACAACGACAGTCACAATCACAGCAACAGACAAAATCAGCGTTGTAATACATGCATTATTACGTGATAAGACATTACAAACCGAATAAGCTTCGCATATCAAATGAAATGTAAATTTAACACTTACCCCTATGGCTGGAGAACAATGGAGAGCGTACACTCCTTCACGTGATCCAAAACGACCAGTGTCGGTTTTAGAGATTGATCTTACTTAAATCCATAGGAGAGTGAGCAAACGTTTGGGTAAAATGCCCGTACATATCATGAAATTAATGTTCCTTCGTCACAAGTAATTTCTGGCGAGGTACATGGTAATACAGTCGCTTACCTGGAAAAACACGTATTCGCCCTAAATAACGTTGTACGCATGTACAACGAGAAATAGTCAAATAGTTCTAAGCCGAAATCAAGTTATTTCTTTGCCTAATTATGTGACAACAAATACATGCATGCATCATCATGGCAATAACGGAAGAAATTTAAAAAATCTGTCCCTGTGCTTCTCCTTTTAAAATTGTACGGTATATTTTAAGTGCTAATATCTATATGTATCCGTCATGCTCACTCCTTGCACAGTTTTGACTGTAACTTTAGTAAGGTTGGTTGATAAATTACTCCGAATCTAAAGAGATGCATGCTTTAGTTCACATGTTCTACCTCTAGGTTCTATATGATCATGAAACTGGATAGACAATATAATGTGAGTTTTCAGTTCTCATTAGGACACCAGCCTGTGTTGAGAGGTCAGTTTGTTGTTCTTGTTTTTTTTTTTTTAAAATGGCTACTACTAACACATTTTTCAATATGATCAGAGCTCAATACATTAGACTACTCCAGGACGACTTGCAACTAGTGTTTTAGGAAGGCGGATGATGAGAGATGTACGGGTGGGTGGGGATGTAGATTCCCAAATTGTTTTGAAGATAAATCTTCAAACGACGTTTTGTAATATTTCTCCTTAATATTAACTGATTCAAAATGTAAGTTTTTTGAACTCTAAAACAACTCTGTCGTAACGATGAGTTGTGCAATGCAGACAGTAATTCCCTGGAACATTTTGTAAGAGCCAAGTTCACTTAATATTTTAGCACCATTTGGAGAAAAGTATGGAATATGAATGACCCAACCATCGTTTCCCAGTGGCATGTATTTTGTAATTTATTTAGAATCTTATTTATGATAGTATGATCGTGTTATTCTTATCATGGTGTTAGCATTATTAAATATTTTATTGTTTGTGTTTCTGTGATGAGTGAGAAAGCAAGATGTGTTTGTAGTTGGCACACAAGCAAGAAAATCAGTATGGATGTTAGCTGTTTGTCTTGTACACGACTAGTGTTTAATTGCATCAATTTTGTAGATGATTATATGTATTTCCTGACAGCTATTTGCAGAAGATTAAAATTAGTCACTTTGTACATGTGTAATTGCCATGCTTCAACATTACAAATTTAGAATTTTTCACGAGTATGGTATCAAAATGAATTTTGGTGGCATTGTATCATTATTTTAGGTTTTTGTTTCTGAACCTACATGATTTCATAGAGTGAAATCTAACTATTGATAATGGTTCAACATATTTAGTAGAGGACAATAATGTGGATTCTAATGGATGTGGGTTGGTAGTAGGGGTGTCCCATTTTCATGCCAATTGTATGATTGTACCTTTATATAAAATTTACATAAACTTGGACAGATTAAGCATACTGAGATGATGATTTTCCATGATGCATATATTACAACAAAGTGTTTCAGTCCTGGATGCAGCCCAGAGGGGGTGGATATATCAAGATAAAAAAACATATTTTAATAGTATATATCCTTGCACAAATTATGAACGCTGTTCACACATGCTGAGAGAGTGTTGTTATGAATGTTTAAGGAGAATATGTAGTTTACCACTGATAAAGGTTTCAGATCCTGGATGCAGCCACGGGGATGAGTGGATAGCGATTTAGATGATGTGGATTGGCCAATACTGACGCAGATATATTTAACGGTTGCCACATCTAGTCTTCATTTTGAATATGCATGAATATATTTGGCATATGTCTAAGAAGCATTTCAATGTTAGATAAACTCTGGTCTTAGGGTAATGATGAAAGGCCATAAATTTAAACTGTGTATGTTTTGGGTCATTGTATTTAAGTGGTTAGTATACGTATACTTGTAGCTTTGAGTGCAACACCATTGTTGGGATATTTAATGCAGCCATCTGTGGTTTGGTATCATGAAATCTAATGACATTTGGGTGTCTGCAGAGTCATTACTTCAATGATATTGTGCTAAATTACTTTTCTGATGAAATCTCTCATCATCACTGATATTCCAGTTAAATTGTAGCGGATAATGTTTACTGATGGAATCAATTTAGTAATCATCCTTGCTATGTCAGCGAAATTAGTGATCATTGGGAAACTGTGGTAACTTATTGTTTAAATGAAAGTAACGATCATACGTGTCATTGCAGATAAATATATCTGACATAATATTTGCAACGAATTTCTAATTTATATGTGTATGTTACATTAGCAAAATAAATACACGTGATTAAAGATTGAATAACTTGTTAATGTCTTCAACAAGACCTTTTTGTAATAAATTTTCCTCCTTTAAATTTTAGTTTTTATCTCTTACCCCTCTCTAAAATTATATGTAATACGTTAATATACAGTGAGATTTATATAGTGTTTATACATATGGAACATTAATGTACATGCATAGAAGGATCACTTATATATATATATATATATATATATATATTAGAACAAAAGCTCATAATTATCCAAGAATGATATGAAAATGCACATATTTTCTTTTTCAATTTTTGAAACTATCCACTGACTTGAGTGCCATGCATGTGCAACATATGGCGCATGGGCTAGATCTGACCTGCATCCTGATTTTGTCCACATATTTACACCAGTAAATTGCTTACTCATAGCACGACTGTAGGAGCTGCACAAACCTGATTTATGGTATCAATGTTTTGGCATTTTCCATCACTGTTATTCCCTCCAAAGCCTTATAATATCTTTGTTTTATGAAGGTTGCTAAGCTAATGGTATGACCCTTCGTGTTATGCTTGTTTTATTCATATTCTGCATGAATAACACGAAAGTATGCACCACATGTGTGTAATTGTAGGTAATTATTGCTTCATATTTGCATGGATTAAACAGCTGATATTAAATATGATGGCCTTCCAATGCAGTCCACTTTGACTTTGTTTTATAAACAACTTCTTAAATGAGGTCAGTCTATCATCCATGATACATAGTTACTACTATTAAAATTAAGCAAACACAATCTCTACGAAATTGCTAAAATATCTAATTACTAAGAAATTGTTGTTGGATCAAAGAAAATACAATTAGTATATGTAAAGTCTCAAGGTGCATCGAAACTCTAAAAGGATTACAATGCTAAAAACTGGGTTGTATATGGTTAGCATTTAAAACAGTTGACCAACTAAAATAACTGTCCAGTTGCAATTATATTGTTGCTTAAATCTTTAAGTGTATCCTATATACAATACAAAACCATATGCATGTGTATGCATGTAAAGTACAGTCTTAAGGGTGAATGCTGTCCATTATCCATCACTGATTGTGCCAGCAGAACCCCACCATTTCCAAACAATCATACGATACAGACGGTCTGTTATCGCACTGTTTTATAAAATGCAAAGTAGCCAGTGTCTGGTACTGGTCTACTTTAGATTCTAAGAAATTTGATCATCGGTACCATTACCAAGCAAATGTTTTGTTAAACAACACAGTCCCTGGATTCACTACCAAGTCCGAAATAGATTATTTGCGTCTTTTTTTAGTGTTTATCTTCTGTATACCTGTAACTGACAACTGATGCTCAGCTTTGATGGACACTACGTTTGGGCCAGATTTTTACGTCTTGCATATATACCAATTCATCATGGCAGTTCAGCTGAAATGATAAATGACCTATAACAGGCATGCCATGATCAAATGTGAAATCATGGGCTCACACTAGATACATACAATGAACTAGGAACATATGAGTAGTGAATAGGGATACTATAGCCTCAATGGGAATTAGCATTACAGACCACCACCCCGGAACATATAGCCTCAATGGAAATTTAACATGGAGAAAAATCGTGGGAACATATAGCCTCAAGGGAATTTAACATGGAGAAAAATCGTGGGACGATATAGCCTCAAGAGGAATTGAACATGGGAATAGGGACTGTATAGCGTCAAAGGAATTTAAACAGGGTGGGACTGTATATAGGCAAGGGAATATGAACATGGGATTTTTTTTTTTTTTAATTTTTAAAAAAAAGGGTAGGCAATCGAAAGTCATTCTCTTTTCGAGAAATGTGGGTGGCCCTGAAAAGGGCCTTTGGGTTTATGTTAATATTAATATTAACATAGATGGCATCTGTCACATCTTCTTCTTCTTCTTAAACTCCTTCTAACTGCAGGTCCATACACAAGTACCCTCTTGAGACATCCTTGTCTTTCTATGTAAACTTTTCTCATCCATAGACTAGTATCTGTCCTATCAACAACAGTCCACTTGGACCGGACATACATGAGCATGTCCGTCCTAAACATCATTGAAGACACAAGGGTGGATGATTCAACTGTGGTCCACATCTTAAGGCGACGAGAACAGGTGAATCAATGCAGTGAACTGCGCTTATTTATAGGTAGAGGAAGGATTGAAACGGATTGAGTTCATTCACCAATCCAAACACGCGTTACAAAATTCAGTCAGCCCGCATCCAATCCGAAGAGAGCAGTCTGTGACGTCACGTGGTCTATATAGATTCGCTAGCGCCTGTGTGCAGTCAATCTATGCGACAGTGATTCAACATGACGGAAACTCAGAAAACGATTCATTGGGGTGCACCAGCAGGGGAGACCGCCCAAGGTAACCCGGACTTACTTTCAGAAGAGGTAAATTGGAATTTTGTGGATTTTCTTACCTCGCAAGAATTTGTTCCGGAACCTTCGTTACCTTCTTCATTACCGCAAGTGGAGAATTTTAGACAGAGACAGAAAGAAGAATTGGAGAAATTTATACAACGACAAAAGGAAGAGGAACAAGCTTTTCTCCAACAGCAGCAGCAATAAAAAGAGGTAAGAAAAAAACAAGAAGAAGTAGCAGCAAAGAAACAAGAGGGTGAAAATCAAACGGTCACGGTACTGTTGGACATTTTAGCGGAGTTAAGAAGTCTGAAACAAATGTATCAGACTTCTTTATTACGACCGAAGAGAATACGACTTTCCCGAGCTAAACACGTCAACCCTGTGACTAAGCCTACCGTACCACCTTTAGTGATTTCAACCCAATCATCATCATCAACATTACGCAGTCCAGAAGTAGGCCTTGGCCGTGGCAGAGGCTTAAGGCAGTTAAAGTTGATTGCTTAAACTCACCCTTACAACAAAAAAGGCCCTTTTCAGGGCCACCCACATTTCTCGAAAAGAGATAGCCTTTCAATTTGCCAATAACTCAAAAAAACAACCCATTTTACCCCCATAGTACGTGTCTTTGTATGAGTGCGTGAGTGTACGTTCTTATTTTAAAATCAAAACTCAAAAACACTTCCCTTATATAATTAATTTATTCTTTTATCCATTGTTACAATCCAATTCACAATTCACAACAGAACACTTTAAAAAGTTCATTGACTTCTTCTGTCTCCTTGTTTAGTCTCTCTGTTTTTTAATTTCTTCACCTTCTTTTCCTCTTCTTCCTCCTCACTTTCTTCCCTTCTTCTTTTCTTCTCCTGTTTCTTTTCCTTTGCCTCTTGTAAATAGAATTGTCTTCTTTCTTCCTCTTCTTCCTCTGAAGAATTCCTCTCTTCCTCTGAAGAATCCCTCTCTTCTGAAGAAGAATCCCTCTATTCTTCTGACTCCTCTTGTTTCTTTTTTGGGCAATCTGGAGACCAATGTCCTTTTTCTTGACAATAATAACAGGTATCTTTACTTTTGTCTTTACTAGCCCCTTTTTTTCTTTTTTGACGGTCTGGACACTCTGAAGACCAATGCCCTTTCTTCTGACAGATATAGCAAGTATCTTGACTTTTATCTCGAAAGGAAGGAGAGTAGTCCGTCGGCTGGTCTGAAGAGAATTTTCTAATGACCCCTCGCAAAGCTCTGATGAAACGTTCGATTTGGCTAGTCTCTTCCATTGTTCTGCTCAGTTTGAGAGTGAAATGAATAGTGAAAGGACAAGACACACACCCTTTTATATAAGCTGGTCTGTCATGACTATAAATTAGTCTATGGTGTTTAAACTTGAGTCATTTGACGTTTTTGCACTCAAGATGAAACGATCCTATTCATTCGAGAAGAAAGAAGAAGAAAGTAAGAGGCAGAAACGTGATCTATCGCCTCGTACCAGAGCTGAAGTCTTGGCACAAATTCATGCCAGTGATTTTGAAGAGGACATGAGTGAACCAGAATTCGAACCCTCTAAACCAAGTTCGCCACCCTTAGTCAACCCTGAAAAATACTATTCCATTCGAGAGACGGAAAAGCGCTCCTCTAGAAAATTTAGAACCACGGCTTACAAATACACGGTGAAGTTTAAAGATTTCAAGGCTGAAGTACCGTTAGAGAAAGCAGAAGGGTTCATCACCGGAGTGTGGGATTCTTTGCTCACCACACTCAAGCGACATTGTCAACCCAAAGAAGACGATCGCTTGAGACTTTCCATACAACACGACGGTTTGAAATCCCCTGTTTGGATCAAGTTTAGCACCCCTGCAGAATTGACCGCTTTCAAAGTCATGGACAAGATTCAACACGTGCAACAATCCAATGACCAGTTTGACATTACCGATGGAAAAGCCACACTGGACATGACCCACGTCTCTCCTCCTCAAGGGACCGGACGCAAAAAGATGTTATTGGTGAACGAGCTTCGCAGCATTAAGCGTAGCCTAGTCCAAATTCACAACCCTCAAGACCAGATGTGTTTAGCCCGAGCCATCGTGGTGGGACGAACCTATGTCAACAAGAACGACATGGTAGAATGGAAAAGAACCTGGAAAACTATTCGACAATCGGACCGAGCCAAACAACGAAACGAAGCAGAACTCCTGTTGCAACAAGCTGATATCCAAAGACGCACCCTGTGGCATTCCTGAGATGCAAAAATTGCAAGATGCCCTAGCTCCACGATACACCTTGAAAGTGCACCCTCAAGAAGTGCGCGGCCCTCTGTTGTTTCGAGGCCAAGACTTTAAGGATGGAAAATACATTCATGTCTATTATCATGATGACCATTTCGATACCATTACCAGCATCACTGGATTCCTGGGATACGGTTATTACTGTGAGAAATGTGACCTTGGTTATAATAATCGAGAGCAACACAAACATTGCGGATTGAAATGCTCAGGATGTTTGGCCACTCAACCCTATCTGAGCGAAGGACCAGTGCCTTGTTCAACCTGTCTGCGCACGTTTGTCAGCACTACCTGTTACCAACAACATCTGAAGACGCAAGGTTCACAGCAGAAATGTCCTTGTCAACTCCTGAGATTGTGCCCTACGTGAGGACAAGGCATATGTACCAATACTGCCAAGGCACACGTATGTCGAGGAAAGAAAAAATGTCACATTTGTCACCACATCGTGGACTTGGAACACCAATGCTACGTGCAAAAATACCAACCCCAACCAGAGAAAGAGGACGGTCACAAGAAGAAAGGCAATTTCATCGTTTTTGATTTCGAATGCATGCAAGAGACCGGTATTCACATTCCTAATTTCTGCGTGGCTCATCGAGCGTGCGAGAAGTGCATTCAGGAACCTATCTTCAGTCATTGCCCTCACTGCAGCAAGATTCCCGGAGGGCGTGAATAAATCTTTCGGGGACCGAACACGTTAGCCGATTTTGCCCAATGGGTTTTAGACCCCATCGACAAGACGTGGAGGCAAGAGGACATCGAACGTTACGGAAATTGTCATCGTCATGCCACGGTGATGGCTCACAATTTCTCCGGATACGATGGACAGTTTCTTTTGAGATACTATACGGAACAAGGCACCGAGCGTCCTAAAGTGACTTTGAACGGAGCCAAAATCATTTTCATGCAAGTGGGACAAGTACAGTTTAAAGATTCGATGAGTTACTTGGCCATGCCTTTGAGCCGAATGCCTAAAACGTTTGGAATGACAGAAATGGCTAAAGGGTACTTTCCACACTTTTTCAATACGGAAGCCAATCAACACGCCGTTCTACCCCATTTACCTGAGGCTCACTATTATGACCCCGACAACATGCGTACCGAACAACGAGAAGCTTTCTACGCTTGGTACCAGGCTCACGCCTCGGACCCTTTCGACTTTCAGGAAGAAATGTTAAAGTATTTTCGTTCCGACGTGGACATTTTACGACGATGCTGTGGAAAATTTCGAGAACTGTTCATGGAACACGGAGGGGTCGATCCTTTGAAGGAAGCTTGCACCATTGCCAAAGCGTGTTCCTTAGTGTATCGACAACGATTCATGCCTGAAAACACCGTAGCTGTCATCAGTCCTCAAACGACCCACTATGTCAAACGTGAATACTCGGTCAAAGCCCTACGCTGGTTACATTACTTGTGCGACAAGGAAGACAAGTGGATTCAGCATGGCCGCAACGGAGGGGGCGAAAAGACCATCGGAACGCATTCGGTCGATGGCTGGGACTTAGAAAACCCCAAGATCGTGTACGAGTTTAACGGTTGCTTATTTCACGGATGTCCCGTCTGTTACCCTGATCGTAGCACTAAAAATCAGTTTTTACAACGAACCATGGAAGACTTGTAAAAGGACATTTGTCAGCGGCGCCTAAAGTTGGAAAATGGAAGGATACCAAGTGGTGGAAATGTGGGAACACTAGTAGGATCACCGTATGAAAACCGATCCCGAGTTTAAACGCCTCGTGGAAAGTTACCAGTTCATGGACCCGCTGAACTCTAGGGATAGTTTGTACGGAGGAAGGACCAATGCCACCTGTTTGCTGTATCAAGCCGACGAAGAGAAAGGAGGAGAAATCAAATACTTGGACGTGTGTTCGCTGTATCCCTACGTGTGCAAATATTGTCGCTTTCCTGTAGGGCACCCACAATTGTTCACGGAACACATCGACCTGAAAAACATTCGACAATACGAAGGTCTGATCAAGTGTAAAGTTTTGCCGCCCACGGACTTGTACCATCCCGTGTTACCTCACCATTGCCAAGGTAAACTGATGTTTCCTTTGTGCCGTACTTGTGCCGAAACGTGCAACCAAGATCAGCCTTGTCAGCACACCCAGGAAGAATGGGCTTTGACGGGAACCTGGGTCAGAGTGGAATTGTTCAAAGTTCTGGACATGGGATACCAACTGTTAGAAGTGTACGAAATTTGCCACTTTCCCAAAACACAACAACCACAAGGGTGACCCCAGTCAGAAAGGCATTTTCGCCGACTACGTGGATGCCTTTTTGAAACTGAAGCAAGAAGCCAGCGGCTATCCGTCCTGGTGTCACACTCCCGAAGACCAAATACAATTCAAAGAGAAATACTATGAACAAGAAGGCATTACTTTAGACAACATCGAGAAAAACGAAGGCAGGCGATCGTTTGCCAAAGTGATGTTAAATTGCTTGTGGGGTAAAATGGCACAACGCCCGTGTTTACCAAAGACGGAATATTTGACAGAACCTTCCCGCTACCTTCAGATGATTCACGACAAAACCAAATACATGAAACACGTGGACGTCGTTCGAGAGGATTTGATCTTGGTCAATTACGAAGAAGATCTGGACTTTGTACAAGACGACCCTTTTGGAAATGTCATCATTGCGGCTTACGTGACAGCTCATGCTCGCTTAAAATTGTACGATGCTTTAGAACTGTTAGGGGAACGCGTCCTGTACTTTGACACGGACAGTTGCATTTACATCCATCACCCGAGTCAACAGCACCCTGACATCGAAGGAGTCCGTTTAGGAGCCTGGACAGACGAGCATCCCGACGACAAAATTCTAAGTTTCGTCAGTGGCGGTCCCAAAAATTACGGCTACGAATACCGGGACAAACAAGGAGAAGTGCACACGACGTGCAAAGTGAAAGGACTGACTCTGAATTATCGTACCAGTCGAGTGGTCAACTTTGGGGTACTGAAAGAAGCCTTGCAGTCTGGAAAAGATCAACACTTTAAAGTGACCACCTATCAACCGAACAAGATTGTACGTTTACCCACTCACCACATCGTCAGTCGACCCTTGGAAAAAGTCTATCAAATCGTGTACCAGAAGCGAGTGCGACTTCCCAATCATTTCACCTTACCGTATGGACACGTCGGTATTGTCTGTATATAAAAAGGAACCCTAGGCAAGATCGATAGTTCATTGGGACTACCAAGACCGAGCGAACAAGATGAATACTTTCAGAGAAACACAAAACAAGTTGTTTAGAAAGGCACAATTCAAGTGTGGGGCTTCGGAAGTGGAATGCGATTGTGAGCCTTGCGATGGGTACGATGCTGTTCGTTGTGACCTTAGCGATGCCGTAAAGCATCATGGGAACTTTAGTGTCACTACCCCATCATGGAAAGGGATGCTGTGCGTGTCAAACCTGAGGGATGCGAAAGTGATGCCGCTCGTCCTCTTGGACATTTTACTGGGTTTCGTTTTAAAGGGGAATGTTCACCTTCACGTTTACCCCCCTACGGATGTCATCCAGCCCTGAGCAAACTCCTGTTCATGTCACCCAACCCTCATCGAAACGAACCTGTGAAAGACGAATATTCGTTTCCTGTGCGTTTGTCGGAATACTGCGACTTTGAAAATCGTCTTCAATCGTTCAAAAGAAAATGGCCTAAGTATCTGGGAGGACCGACCCCCGAAGAATTAGCCAGAGCCGGATTTTTCTACTTGAGCGAAGGAGATAAAGTCAAGTGCTTCAGTTGCGGTGTCTCACTTCATTACTGGGAACCGCAAGATTCGGCCTACGTAGAACATGCTCGATGGTCACCGAATTGTCATTACTTACCCTTAGTGGGACCGAGACATTGAAGTAATTTACCATAATCTGTTCATGGATACTTTACACGAGAACATTGCCTGTGGAGTTGAGAGAACGCATTTACCGAGAGCTGGTCAAAATACAAGTGAAACGTAAAGAACAATTGCTTCCGTTACATCACCGGTGTTTGAACCACTGGTACCTGAATGCTATACAAGGACTGATTGAGTTGAAACTGTTCCATTGGTCAGACATTGATCAACGACCTCCTGGTTATAAAAAGAATTGGTTTGGTATGGATGATTCTATCTACTACATTGTAAACGTACTTGATCCAATTCCAGAGGAAGAGTTAACGAATTACCAACATCTTTTACGCAATGTCAACTTAGTGAAAGAGGAAACTTCTGAACGAATTTTAATGTGTAGATTAGTGATGAAACGATTTAGATTCGACAATGAATTAAAACCATGTCTGTGCAAACAGTACATTTCTTGTGTCAGACAAAAGAGGATTTAGTATGGCCTATTCATGGATACGTTGCTAGAGAACGTTCGTGCTTTGCCTGTGGAGTTGAGAGAACGCATTTACCGAGAACTGATCAAAATACAAGTGAAACGCAAACGCAAAGTTATTCATCCGTTTTTAAATTATGCTCTATTCCAAAGTATAAGAAGACTGATTATGAGTGGATATTACATCAGGCACAAAGGTAAACGAGGCTATTGGCCACCACCCAAGGATTCCAAAAACAGTGTATATACTTATGGATACTTTACAAGAGAACATTTTGGGCTTGCCTGAGGAGTTGAGAGAAAGGATTTACCGAGAGCTGATGAAAATACAAGTCAAACGTAAAGAACAATTGCATCCGTTACTTCACCAGATCTTTAACCACTGGTACCTGAATGGTATAAGAGGACTGATTCGTCAGAAATTCTTTCAGTGGTCAGACCTTGTTGAACACTTTCAGTTTGTGAATGATGAACTAGACGTTCGTAATTTTGGTTACTTCGAGATTCACTTACTGCAACGTATTGAGGAAGACGAGTTAAAGGATTACCAACATTTGTTACGTGGAATCTGCTTAGCGAAAGACGAAACATCTAGACAAACTCTGACGTTTCGGTTACAGTATGTAACATTTAAATTCCCTACTGGAGAACGAACATGTCTAGTTAGAAATTACCTTTATTGCTTCCGAAACAAAGAGACTATAAAATCAGGTTGCCATGCCACGGATTATGTCACATATTATTGAACAGATTCCGTGGAAGGAATTCAATGACCATATTCAAACCGTGGATCATTACCATCGATTATTACAAGAACTGTATCCATTCAATTTGGGTCGACAAGTGGTGTGTGTCTTAGTGACTTGTTTTCTGGGATTTCGATTACCAGCCGATTCCTTGTGGACTCTTTACGATCAGTACTTACCACATCCCCCATGGCCTTAAATGGTCAAGAAAAACTCCTTTTGCTCAAAGCCTTGTGTTTTCATCTGGATACTTCTCGACCTCAACAGGAAAAAAAGAATCGTCAACTTTTAGCTACCCAAGACGTGTATGACGATGTGTGTGTAGCTTGTGACTTACATCCCCATTGGACAGGTGTCCGTGCCTGGAAAGAATGGGATTTTGAGGCTTGGACCCAAGAAGTGGCCCAGTATGCACGAGAGTTGTTCAAGGGAAAAAGTTACTTTTCAACCTGTGTTAGTGACGGTGCCAGAAGAACAAGTCACCCAGGACGGGACTGTCGTGGACAGGCCTGAAAGACCCTTTCGGGAGGACACTTGTGTGACCTTAGCCCCTACTATAGAACTGGTTAGAACATTACCCAAAACATGCTGTACAGACACTTGTGTTTATTCCACGTTAATGGTTATCATGTGCCTTTTATTCTTGTACTTAAGCCTTTGGCTTTTATGTATTTTTTGTCTTTCGTATTCATGTTTGAAACATTCAATAAACGTGTTCTGAAAAAAAGTATATAAACTCTTGTCTTGTTTGTTTTCGTGTCACAAGTGACATTTCTCACACTATGGCTACCTCTGCTGTCTCTGCTCCCTCTTCCTCCACTGTCAAAGTCATCGACGAACACTTAGATCGTGCCAGTTGGGAGGCTTTGTATCTTCGCCATCCCTTTAACATGCTCATTGCTGGACCTAGCGGTTCAGGCAAAACCGAATTCGTCAAACGTTTGATCGAACATAAACATCATTTGATTGATCGGCCACCTCAACGGATCGTGTGGTGTTACAAAGAGTGGCAATCGGCGTACAGCCTCTTGCGAGAAAGTCAAGGCGATTCCATCGTGTTTGTGGAAGGCATTCCTAAAGAAGACGACGGCATCGTTTCTGACTCCCGTCAAACCCATTTGGTCATTTTTGACGACATGTTAGGAGAAGACGAAGAAGAAATTAAACTGTGGTTCACGCGCAAAGGGCATCACCGTAATGCCAGTGTCGTTTACATCACCCAAAATTTTTTTCAACAAAGTAAAGCCCATCGCACCATCAGTCTCAATGCGCATTACGTGGTCTTGTTTAAAAGCCCTCGAGATAAATCGCAAGTGCAAGTCTTAGCCAAACAGTTAGGAACACCTTGGCTGACTCAGGCGTACGACGATGCCACTCAAACGCCACACGCCTATTTACTCGTCGATTTGAAACCTACAATCCCCGAGGATTTGCGATTTCGTACCCACTTGTTTCACCACTGGTGTCAAGACGGTGGGTCTGTCCTGTACACGTCTCCGTCCTCGACTTAATTTCACTCCACATAAAAAAAAATCTATAAAAACCTCAGACCCTTTTCGTCTGTCTCACACACATTTTGAAAATGACGTCCCTCGCATCTTCCCGTCAAATTGATTTGTGCCTTGTATGGCATCAGTCGAGAAAAAAATCCACAAATACGAACTCGTGTCTTAGAAGCTAGTCTCAAAGAAGTCTTACGATGGTTCACGGTGACGGCACGTCAAATACTCCAAGGAATCATTCAGATTCCTCATCAAACCAAACGCTTTTTCGATCGAAACAAAGTCGCTTTGGTCCAACCGGCCGATCCCCGCATCGACACTCAAACCAAAAAACAAATCATTTTGAAACCTGGAGGGAGCGGTACTCTAGGAGGGGTCATCATTCGCTCTCTCTTAAGATGTGATCCTAATGCCCCCAAAGTTATACCCAAGAAAAAAGTCCAACGAAGCCCCAAGAAGAAAAAGAAAAAGACCAGGTCCCCAAGGAGAACTTCTCCAGTGGCGGGACCCTCCTCTTATCAGACACCACCCCGGAAAAAGAAAAGAAGCCAACAGAAAAAGAAACAGAGAAAAAGTCCCCAGAAAAAGAAAAGCCCACAGAAGAAAACTAGTCGCAAGAGAGGCACTTCGGCCAGGACGCAACTTTACACTCGCAAACCACGACCTGCCACGGCGGTGACTGCGTCTCCGGCAGCCTCACGTTCATCCACTTCTCCGTTGATGACACCAAGAACTGAAGAGTACTGGAAGACGTTGATCACACCAAGAACTTCTCCGTTGATGACCCCAAAAAGAACTTCCCCAGTGGCAGGACCATCCAATTTAGTGGCAGTGGCTGCTGCTCACAAAGTACCTTCTCCCAAAATCAAAGTCCAAGAAAGACCGGGCATGTTACAAAGTTTACTGGATTTGTCCAAGCAAGAACTGGCTCGATTTAGTCCGTTGCGAACCCCTCCACGACGTGTCATGCCTGTCCTCAAACTGATACGACGTAAAGACAATCAGTGGCGACGCGTTCCAGTATAAAAAAGGCCTGTGACCAAGTCGGGGGTATCAGTGCTTTTTTGGTGCTCCTGAAGACTCAAAGATGTCACCCTCCAAAAAACCCCAAGGAAAGAAAAGAAAAGGACTGCCTCCTCGTGTAGTCAAACATGGGGACATGTTATCTGTCAGCAAGTCGTATTTGGACACGGTCAACATTACTATAAAAGGAGATTTGGGACAAAATATTCCATTCACCAAAGGAAAAGTCACGGTGAAACTCCATTTTAGAAAACGGTTCGCTCACGATTCGTAAGTCATGTATCCAGTGTACCGAGGGGTTGCTCGACAGCGAGGACACGGTTTAGGAGATATGTTAAAATCGGCTTTTCGTTCGGTGGCCCCGGTGTTGAAACCGATGGTGACATGCGGATTGCACGCCTTGAAAGATGCGGCACTGACGCAAGGCAAAGAATTTCTCCAAAATGTCATCATCGACAAACAAAACCCTAAAGAAGTCTTCATGAGGGCTGGCAAAAATGTCTTGCTGCAAACGGGCAAAGACATTTTAGGCCGATGAGACACACCTATAAATGCCCTGCACGCTACCGAGTCAGGCATTCAGCAAGGACAAGGCAGAAAGAGACGACGAAGAAAACACCCTTTCACCAGACTTCACACGTCTAAAGCGAGAAAGGCCAAGAAAAGAAGAACCGTTCGAGACTTAGACGTTTTCGATTATTGAGACACAGAGAAAAAAATGATGCACCGAGAATCTTGCGCTTGTTCCAAGACGGAACTGGACCTGTTTGCCATGCCCCCCACGATGATGACGATGCAAGAATCCCAATGGGTGGAATTTCACCCCGTCTCCTCATTGACAGATTCCGCTCCCATCGAGTTTGAAATCAAGGGACAGCCCGAAGATTACATCGATCTGAATAGCAGCTACTTGTACTTGAAAGTCAAAGTTCTAGATAAGGATAATGGTGAAGTAGGAGACAGTGAGAATATAGCTCCCGTCAACAATTTCATGCATTCCTTGTTCAGCTCAGTGGACTTGTACTTGAATAACAAACTGGTCAGCAGCAGCATGGATACTTACCCTTATCGTGCCTACCTGGAAAATCTCTTGACGTACGGAATAGATGCCAAGAACACTCATCTCAATGGTTGTGTGCTATGGGAACCTGACGAAGCGACCAAGTCTGAAATAATTGATAAAGACAATGACGGCTTTGAGGAAAGACGAAGCAGAATCACAGGTGGAAAGAGTTTAGAACTGATGGATCGTTTGCATTTGGACATGTGGTTGCAAGAAAAATATTTGCTGAACGGGGTAAATGTCCGCTTGAGACTGAATTGCAGCAGTGCCGCTTTCCATTTGTTGGCTGATACTACTGCTGGCATTCCTAAAAGCAAAATCAAGGAGGCCAAACTGTACGTACGACGAGTGGAAGTGTTACCCAAAGAGGGAAACGACATCAGTCAGACGTTGAGCAGAACGACCGCCAAGTATCCGATACGTCGCGTGGAAGTGAAAACCTTCACCATTCCCAAGGGACAGCGATCCATGATCGAAGATCATCTGTTTCAAGGACAGTTACCCAAACGTTTAATCCTTGGTATGGTCGAGAATTCAGCCTTCAACGGAGCCTTCGCTCAAAATCCTTTCCACTTTCGACACTTTGACGTGTCCAAGATCGAAATCAGTCGCGATGGCAAGACCTTGTGTACCCAATCTTTCGAACCTGACTTTGACAAGAAGAATTACTTGAGATCGTACTTGTCCCTGTACAAAGCCACGGGACAGTTAGGAACCAACACCAGTCACGGCGTTACGTACGAGGATTATGCAGGAGGCTATGCTTTGTGGGCTTTCGATTTCACTCCAGACCAAGGCAGCGACGAGGGACATTTCCACCCTATAAAATCCGGCCAGATTCGTGTGGAACTTCAGTTTGCTAATGCTCTACCAGACACGGTGAACGTCATCCTGTATGCAGAATTTGATAATACCATAGAAATCAACAGTTTGAGAGAAGTCATTCTAGACTACTAGAAACCATGGAAGACTGTTATCCCTCTTTACCTAGTGGAGAAACTTTGAAGATGAAATGTGAGGAAACTGTGGAAGAAGAATCCCAAGACAAAGACGAAGAAGATATCATGATGAAGTCAAGATGGCCCGAACAAGAAGCCCATTTAGTCTGCTGTTTTGCCAAACACTTGGCCGAAAAAATGACGGAATTGATCAAGAAAAATTGCTATGGATGTCAAAACGATCATCCCAGTCAAATTCAACACGATAAATGCCTAATGTTGAGTCAAGAAGAAAAGTTGGACGAGTATCTGGACGAAGCTTGGAGTCTCATCTCGGACGAAGTCGTGTGGCATCAGTGGTATAAAGACTTGCGTGAACATTTTTGTCCACAATTAACCACTCAAGAGATCCATCGTATCGAAGCTCTCCTGAATCAGAGTGAGGAGACGAAACGAAGAAACGGTTATTTGTCAGACATTTTCAAGCAAAAAGTCAGGATCGAATTGATGACATATTATTACCTGTGAGAAAAAAACCACACAAATGGATACCTGGGAACTTTATTACCTTTTGAACCACAGTTCGTATACGGCTTCTTGGAATCCTGTCGTCTGTGCTAAAGATGAACTCCCTCATCGCAAACCTCAAGACCATCTAGCTTACGTGATCAACACGGACGACAGTCATCTCCCAGGAACCCACTGGGTAGCCGTTTACTTTCCTCAAGAAGGATGTATGGAATATTTCGATTCGTACGGATTGCCCCCTTTGGAAGACGATATCATCGACTTTATGAGAAGAAATGCTCAGACCACCCGATTCAATAATGTGAAATTACAAGGCACAGATTCCTTGGTGTGTGGACAGTACTGTGTGTATTTTCTGCATCATCGCAGCCTGGGTTATTCCTTAGAACATTTAGTGACTCATTTTGATCCTCGTTCTTCTTCTAGAAACGATGTGAAAGTAGATCGATGGTTCTGTGACCATTATGCTTATCTTTTGTCTCAAGCTAGGAAACGTAATGTCCATCAATGGCCTAATGACTTCCAACAGTGGAAATCACAATTTCATTCACAACGTTGTCAGCCCTGTTTAAAGTAGACTGTAAATTGAAAAAAAAATGTTTGTCATTTGAAGAAAAAATGTTTGATGTTATAATGTTGGATTATTGTTAAAATATGTTAGAGTTGTTGTTGGTTAGTGTTAAGTGATTTTTGAATAAAAAGTGTTGTATTTTGAAAAAAAAATGCCTTTGTCGTTTGTTTGGCTATAAAAATGTTTGATTGATGCTCTTTGACTTCTTACTATCTCTCTCATGTCACTTATTGAACGTTGCGGCTCGAAAACTGTGGAGGAATGTTTTCCTTCACGTCCACGCTTTGACTTTAAGAACCGGGGCAGTTTTCCAGTCTAACCATCCATTGTCGACTCATCCTCCTACAAAGATGTGCTCCAAACTAGCTAAGCTAAACGAAGCCTAAGTGAATTTGCATAGGGTCAGACACAGTCTGATACCGAAAGCTGAAGAGATAGAGAATGTGAGAATGCTAAAAGTCACTGAAGACCTGATAGAAGAGCTCTTCAGAGAAGAAGTGAACAGGGAGAAAGAAGAATGGACAGAGAAGTACAGACTTCAGAGACAGCAGCAGCAGCAGCAACAACAACAACAACAACAACAGCAACCTGAAGCTGACAGAGGCTTTGTCGATTGTCGTATCGACACCAAAGAGTTCTTCTTCTCTTTCCGAAGAAGCAGACCTATCGTCAGAAAGTCTATCCTCAAAGGACGACGCATTCTTAGAAACTAAAAGATTGCCATAGCAAAAAAAAAAAAAAAAAAAAAAAAAAAAAGCCCTTTTCAGGGCTACCCAATACTCTAGAAAAGAAATAACCATCGATTTGCCAATGTGAGTAGGTAGAGTTGTGTGAATATAAACACTAACTCTTTTTTTTTAGTGTGAGTGAATGTGTTTGTGTATAAGATTGTGTGTTTGTAAGTGCTAACGTACGTTGGTGTGGATAGTAGATTAAGATCATGTCTTTTTTTGCTGTTAGAGGTGTGGGGAGAGTAGATTTGGGGGTTTGATTGGATTGCTTTGCGTATGTGAATAGTATATTGAAGTGATTAATGAAATATTTTTTTTAGAATAGGAATGGGTAGTATAAAAAAGTGAGTGAGTGTTTCTTTTAGGTCCGCGCGTTGTTTTGGTCATGATCTAGGTAAGATCAATTTTATGTTTTTAGGGGGATGTTTTCCTTCACGTCCGCGCTTTCACTATAAATTGAAACTCGTTCGGCAGTCTAGCTACCCTTGTTAATTGATCAACACCACCAGAATGAACACCAGAATTGTGAAACTGCTAGAACTCCAGATGCACCTGGAATATGCCAGGCGCCTGTTGAACGAACTGGCCAAGGAGGCCATTGTCGAAGAGGGAAGGATGAGAGAGGAGGAGGAAAGAAGAAGAAAAGAAGAGGAGGAAAAGGAGAGAGAAAATTTCAGAATCCCAGAGACAGAAAATTGGGATTCTGAAGCCACATATCCCGCCTCTGCTCTCCCAAGAAAAAAGGTGAAAGGAGACTGGGGAAGAAGATGTGTGTGTGGCGCCAGGCCATGAAGGTGTAAGCATTAGATAGGTGCATCTGGAGTTTTAAAAAAAAACCAACAGCCCTTTTCAGGGCTACCCAATACTCTAGAAAAGAAATAACCATCGATTTGCCAATGTGTGTAGGTAGAGTAGTGTGAATGTAAACACTGACTCTTTTTTGTGTGAGGGTATGTGTTTGTGTGTTTGTGTTTGTAAGAGCTGACGTACGTTTGTGTGAATAGTATATTTGGGTTTAATTTTAATGCTTAACGTATGTGTAAATAGTAGATTTGGGGTTTGTTTATTTCTGATTCAACTTATGTGGATAGTATATTATATGAAATGAGAAAAGTAGGGGATGTTTTCCTTCACGTCCGCGCGTTTTAAGTGATGATCTAGGTAATATCAATTTTATGTCTTGGGGATGTTTTCCTTCACGCCCGCGCTTTTCGTATAAGAACCTACAAAGGTCGTCGTTCGCACCATTCTACAGAATAACCTAGACAAGATGACGCAAGTGACTGATTTATTTAATCAATTGAGGCATATCTATTTCTGGATGATAGATGCAGAATATGCTATAGAAAGGATACAAAAGGAATGGGAGTATGAAGATAAAGAACACTTGGTAACCAGTCAAGTCGAACGTCTAAAGGCCGCCAGACATATAATATAAGTAATGATAGAAGATGAAGTCAACAAATCAAGAGGATTTATTGACCCACCTTATGTCAGAGTGGGGAGTTTGAAGGAAGCACTGGATTATGTCATCCAAGTTCGGTGCTTCCTAGAACATATAGTGTATTGGACGGAGTTGTTATATGTGAAGAGGGGGCTGGACAAGTTGAAAAAAGGAGAAGAAATAATGAAACAAGTGATGACTGAAGAGGTGAAAAAGATAAAAGAAAAATTGAGTCAAGAAAGACAGGATAAGGAAACAATAAAGAAGAAAGAGGCCTTTGACAAAGTCAATCAAAATTGGATCAAGATACAAGAGAAGTTCAGGGCTATGGGTCACCCAGACTGGTTACCAGAAAAAGAAAAGAGGAAGAACAAAGGAATCTGGGGAAAGATTAGGGGCTGGATGAGGAAATGGAGGAAATAGAAGAAGAAGCAGAAGAAACCCAAAGGCCCTTTTCAGGGCCACCCACATTTCTCGAAAAGAGAATGACTTTCGATTGCCTACCCTATTTTTAAAAATTTAAAAAAAAAAAAAAAATCCCATGTTCAATTTCCCTTGACGCTATACAGTCCCACCCTGTTTAAATTCCTTTGACGCTATACAGTCCCTATTCCCATGTTCAATTCCTCTTGAGGCTATATCGTCCCACGATTTTTCTCCATGTTAAATTCCCTTGAGGCTATATGTTCCCACGATTTTTCTCCATGTTAAATTTCCATTGAGGCTATATGTTCCCGGGGGGGGGGGGGGGGGTCTGTAATGCTAATTCCCATTGAGGCTATAGTATCCCTATTCACTACTCTCATGGGATAAAACTGATTATGTTTAATGCAAACATTGACACATTCAATTTTCGGTTATGGTCTCCCAAATGATGCATTTTTGCCCCTCTCCCCCATACATACATAAATACATACGGACACACACACACACACACACACACATATATATATATATATATATATATATATATATATATATATATATATATATATCTTAACAACCAAAGGGCTTCTTGGATGAGCGGTCAAACCCTAACGCGAATTCCGCTAGAAGTCATATGTTCCCCTCGATTCCAAATACCACTATATAACTACTGTTGTAAACTTGAAATACAAACTCGCCCAAACTATAAATAATTTTATTTTAATTGATACGTGACTACAAACCTCACAACTTCCAAAACCGTCTGTCAACCTGTCTTCTCCTCATTAACTTTCAGTAACGTACTGACAGTATTTTACGATGTGAAACTATACAACTCAACCACCTAAACCATCTAATACAGGGAGCTATTTTTACTACGCCACCTTAGGTAGCAGGGTCCAGTTTCATCAATTTACCCCTGGCAAATATCTTAACTTAATGATATGGTGTGACTTTCGCAGCTATTATTGTTTACTATTTAAGGATATGGATATATTTGCGAACTATGTATTTCGGGCTTGTGTTGTTCTTCAAATTTATGTCATGCATGTAAGCCTTCCATAGTTACTCTGCATTATGTCGATAGTGAAGTACCAATAGTCGGCTAGGAAGAAGAGCTAGCCTCCCAGAACAGTAAACACAATGGTTTGGGGCAAGTAGAGTATCTCAAAAAGATTGTTTAGTACACAATATTTTGCAGAAGTGTCATCTAGAAAAAGGACTTGTCTTTGCACTGGAGCACCACATGGTGTCAAAAATGACATTTGGACATGACAATTGCACATAGAAGATTGTGGTAGGGGTGCATAAACGTCTTCTGCTATGAACTGCCATTGACTTCTCTGGTCAAGTAGATATTATTATTATGCTTTGTTTTAATATAGGTATCCAAAAAGATGGACCTTTTTCACCTCACTTGTGTAATTGACGTTTTATGATTTTTATACTAGCTTGCTAATTGTGGCATTAAATTTGTACATAAAAATTGGCCCCTGCCCCCTTAAGAAAAACTGATAATTTGTATTGGTGCATTTAGCCTCATCTATCATACCTTTCTGTTTATTTGTGTATATTTAAATAATTGATGTGCATTAGCTTCATTATATGTTCTTCCTTTTCTCCATGTATCACTTAGTGTTGTATGTAATGTGCTTTGGAGAGGGAGGTAACTGTGTTTTGTACCTCAATGTGAGAAATGTTTACATCATGACAAATCAGCATATTTCGGACTTAGCTTACTAAACATGTGAACGAAATGGTGACCATAATGTATTGTCTTGCTCTTTCTGTAGTTGTCAAGGTTTGCACTCCTACTTTTATGAATATTATTCACATTTCTATACAGATACACAGAAACAACTGCATAAGTTGTCAACGTGCATTCTTAAAAGTAATTAACTCCGCAGGAGCAGACATACTTCAGAGGAATCATATATAAACATAATATTGTGAATGTTGAATGTTACCAGTGGAACAGTCTTAGAAATAGTTATGCATATGGCATATTGATTGCTATAATTTGACTCACAATGTGAATAATTCAGTGCTTTTTGCCGCAAAGTAGCCACTTTTCTAAAAGCGTAATACCATATTTAGTTTTGCACACAGAACATTTTCCTTTATACCATTTTAATCGATAATGTCTACATATGTGATATGTACAAAACATCTGACATAAACCATTTTCAGCCGAATTCTTAAGATGGCATGGTCCAGTTTTGTAAATTGGCCCCTGGCAAATTTCTTGACTTAAGGCTATGGTGTGACTTTCTCAGCTATTATTGTTTACTATTTAATGATATGGGTATATTTGTGAACTAGGTGTTTCGCGCTTGTGTTTTCTTCAAATTGATGTCAGGCATGTACACCTTCTATAGTTACTCTCCAGTGTTACGTGTTAGGCACAAAAAAATAGTAACAAAAGAAAGAGTGGAAACAACAAGCTTTGAAACATATAATAATGTATTTCCCAGGAAATATTCTGTAAAAATGAAAATAAAATACGAACTTAGGTTTTAAGAATCAAATCCAAAAATAATCCAAGAATAATCCACGAATACAATTTAAGAAGTCCTAATAATAAAATGTTTTAATAATTTCAAGTTCGAGTCCTGACGAAGAATCCAAAATGGAAGACTATGACGTATGCTATAACATGTAGTGTGTTGAAATCATGAGTTCCTTGTAGAAACAAGAAATATCACTCCAGTTTTGTAAATCTAAATAAATTTTTATAAGAGCTGTCTTTGTTCAAGATTCACACATGAGCACACGTATTTTCCAAGAAAAAATAATTAATCCTTTTGAATCCAAATAATTTGAAATAATCTGAAATAACTCCAAACGGCAAAACAATCACTTTCCAGTGCTATAGCCAAACTCATATTATGTCTCCAAAACAAAGCTTACATCGTATTCTAAAACGCAGTTTCGAAATCCCCAAGTTGCGAAATCAAAAAGGGGGGCGACGTGATCGTGTTTATATCACATATGCTTAACATGACCCTGACGAAAAACAATCATTTTAAAATAAAAACATAACTTATTTACGTGGTTGCTACTAATGTTTAATCAAGTTCAAGATCTATGTCAACACCTGGTGTTTACTAAAATGAACGATTAACATCAACTGTTTCTTAAACAAAAGTATTAAGTTCCTAACAAACAGAACTACATTATTCTGACATATAATGAAAGTTTAAAAAAATTAAAAGATTTTAGAACGTAGAAACAATTAAACCAGATATAATTAAATCAAATATACATAACAGCAATATGTTGATAGTGAAATACCAACAGGCGGCTGGGAATAAGAGCTAGCATTCCATAGCAGTAAAAACATGGGTTTGGGGCAAATAGAATATCTAAAATATGGCTTGGATTACAACTATTTTCAATTGCGTCAGCTTGTTTAGTACACAGTGTTTTTCAGTAATGTCATCTAGAAAAAGGCTTGTGGTTGCACTGTGAGCATCACATGGTGTCAAAAATGACCTTTGGACATGAACATTGCAGCTAGAAGTTTGGGGTTGGGGTGCATACACTTCTTCTGCTATGAACTGCCATTGCCTTCTTTGGTCAAGTGGATGATATTATTATGCTTTGTTTTAATATAGGTATCCAAAAATATGGACCTTTTTTACCTCACTTGTGAATTTGATATTTTATGATTTTTTTATACTAGTTTGCTGATTGCGGCATTAAATTTGTACATAAAAACTGGTCCCTGCCCACTTATTTACCGACCCCTTCGGCCACAAAAATCATGATTTTAGACCACATTTAACCTGTAACTTTTTACCATATTTACCACCATAGCAAAAACAAACGGCGCCTGCCAAAGACGAAACAGTCTCTTTTCCTTCATTCTATTGCATAATTTATCAGTCTCCAATCGTAAATACTGCAGCTGGGGTCAAACAATCGATTTACACAATTAGATTTCAATAGGGACTACTGAGTCCCATAGACACATATGCAGTTCTGACTTGAATTCACCAAAAATAAACCATGACATCATGAAAACTAACTAACAATTCACTCCGTGACATTTGCCATTAGTAATTGGCTAATTGTTTCGGCCTGAGGTCCACAGCACCAACTTCCCATAATCAAACAAGAATTCACACAGAGCTAAGAAATCCATAAAACGAAGAACTATATATAAATGCACATACTCCAAAATTTAATACAATATAAGAAGACCCTTATATATATATATATATATATATATATATATATATATATATATATATATATATATATATATATATATATAATGGTCATATAAAAAAGATCTGTGAACTGATTGTTGCATTTTGTGGTCACTTACTCGGCCTTCTACCTATTTTCGTAACTCGCAAGTTTAGCTTTTTTTTCCCCAGGATTTAAAATAATCAACGTTATGTCTGGAACAGCGCCAACTTTTAGTCTAAGCCAAGCATTTGCGTATCCTTGATCTGCCATTTTTTCAGAATCCAGTCCTTTGAAAAATGTAACAAGCACAGAGTGCTGTATGGTGTTGCTTTGAAATCGACTCGTTTGTAATAATGTATCCATTCTTTCATTATGCCTTTATCTTTCGGAAAAGAAAAAAAATGTTGTCCACAGGCTTTTCGTAATGTTCTATTACACCCGTAAGCAACGCAAAACGGTATTGACTTTTACTCTGGCAACTCCCACTTGGGCTGCTGGAGTCGCTACTATGACGTCACATCCCGAAAGTAACCGAATAGGCGCGGAAATTTTGCATACGAGGTCACGTAAATTCAGCTCCTAGAAGATAGGCCAATATTTTAATATTGGCATTACGGTCGCAGATGATACTTCAGAATAAGGTTTTCTGCTGTAGTACTTTTATTATTATTCTATATTTCCCTTGGTTTCTGGTCTCCTTTAAGCTAACATTTAAGCATATACAATTCTTAAAACGGCTTTGACTGGATTATCTTTAATTAACTGCTCTGTGCGGACGAAAACGTATCATCATAATAATATAATAATGCAAAGTATTACATTATCTATTAAGATGTTTTAAAGTAAGCAACATTTATGCATTTACAAATTAAATCTTCAGTTGTTCGTCTCCCAAATGATGCGTGCTGGCATATATATTATGGTCTTCTTTGAACCAGAATTAATAATACTGATAATAAACAGAGGATACGTCCTCCATGTATCTTGTATATTTTTAAGTCTTGTCTTTATCCTTGAAACCATATAATAGAAAGGATATGAATGTTATTTATTTTTAAAATCTTGAGATTTTTATGCTGTTAGCAAATAAGAAGAAACATGTTTGTGCAATGTTGCAAAATAAAACCGGTCACATTAGCTGGAGTAATCCATATAACACACACTACCAACACACCATCGCTGACCGATCACTTGACTAAAAACAATTATATGATGAAAACGGCAGCAAAGGCATCACATTAGCGGTTAGGAAAACCAGGTACAAAATATCAATGATAAATGTGTGAGCAAATAGAATGGACAATCTTAATTAAGTAGCCAATAACATGCAAACAAATGTGCCATTTGAATAATAGTGTTTTGAATTAGGTGCAAACAAAAAGATAGGAAGTGGTTTAAATGCTCTGCTTCTAGAAATTACGTACCAAAAAAGCACAACTCTCACTGCAGCTAAGTCTGTCAAATTCAATCTTTTGTGCATTTATATCAGGATAAGCATCTAGAAGAGGTTCAAGCTGTTGCTTCTATTATGATCAATCAAACCTAGCATATTAATATTCAATATGAGATCTGCAAACAGAAAAGAAACAAATGATACTTAAGCAGTTTAATACTCAGAACATCAGCGTTTCTGAGGGGGAAAAAAAGTGCATTGTTAAGTCCAGGAAGGTTTATGAACTAATGAGAATGTTTAAATCCTATAAAATGTGAAAATGTTTACCCAATTGTGAAAATCCATTGGAAAAAAATCAAGGCAGATACCTTTACCTTCAGCTCATAAAGTTACAGGAGTAACTCCGAACCTTGCCAATGAGAATCAGTAATCGCACTTTACTCTTAAAAATTCCTATACATAATAGATGGAAACGTCCGCAGCCGGGTTGGGGTTGGGGGGGGGGGGGGGAGTAAGCCAGATGCGGACAAGCGGGGGGGGGGGGGTAGGACAACATGTATTATCTGCGGGCGTCCCTTATGTACAACCCCTAACTAGGGCGTCATTTTGATGCAGAGAAAGTTTCCTTTTCAATGAGCTATCACACATCTTTAGGTGGCAGATATCTGAGAAGTGACAGAATATCAAAATTGTTGTGATTTTCACCTGTTCAGACAATGTTACTGTCACCCCAGATTACCGGTATTCATGTATTATTTTTCTTTAAAAACGCTTTCGAAATATTTCACGTTATCGTCGAATCAAGTACGACTAAGTGACGTCATTACATTAGTTTGTGCTATAAATAGGTAAAAGGTAAATCATATACAAATTACACAATTAACAATTATTCTAATAATTAATAAAAAAAAATCATTATACATTCATGTTCATGTGTATTTTGATTAAAAAATATATTAGTGTTTTTAGTAAATTTCGTTGTATAGTAACCCGTGATTGTGGTAGGCTGTCGTACCCAGAACTAAGTCATATTACCACTTACTTTCACCGTGCAATATTTCTAAAACTCTGCCTAATTCACGGGCACTTGATTACATCCGTCGAAAGGGAGAAGAATACTGTTAAAACCCTCTCCAAGTCCAAATGAACACAAGTTAACTACCTCTTTACTCTAGCACAATCACAATCTTGCCCTCGATGAATCCGTCCTGATCAATTTTACTCGGCGTAGTTATGATTATGTCACTCAATGACTCATAACTTACACCACAGTAAAGAAAACATTCTAAATCATTCCCCACGTACCATTTAAGTACCTTTATGGTTTTGAATGGTCACTTTCACTCGAAGCTCGAACTTTCCTTTTTATCCTGTCTCATTTGTCTCGTTCGTAAAGATTATTTTCTCAATGTTATTTTGTGTAGCTTTGCTTAGACTACTACTGACAGTTTGACGTCTTTAACCAATCGAACAGCGATATCAAACTCATTCGGAACATCACTTGTATTAATCATTTTTATGACGGTCAGTTTCAGTCATCTGCCATGTTGTTTTTTATCTGTATCTATACATACGTCGACTCAGTCACACTTGACTATTAAGCAACGAAATAATCTTTTGCACTGGTTTCCTCTACACAGCCAAGGACAACTGCAAGAGTATGCGAAAACCAAAAGCATTGTAGGCAAATTACTTCTAAGACGGCTTTGCTCAACCAAACTATATTGTTGCGTGTTGCAAAAACGTCAAGCGCCAACAATTACCACGTTGTAATTGTGCTTTGTACTTTGATCTGTATTTATACTTAGTAGAGACCACACATTTTAATCAACATGGCTTACAGCGTAAAATACCCCAGTATATGAGGGGTAAAATGTGTATCCTATTCTGGGAGTTTTACTACAGGAGATCGACACAACTGTGTGTATATTTAGTATTGATACAACTGTTGTTTCGAAACTTGTCTTCATTATTTTGTATTCATAAAAAGCCAGACTCCTGCGATATGCCTCAAACTTGTGTGCATTTTTATTTACAATGCATGGGGGGTGGGGGTTGAATACCATTTTTAAGTTGCCCACTACTTAACCAGACCTGGATTTAGCATGTTTGTTCTGTTTTAATTGTAACAATGGTTTTATATTCTGAACTATGTCCAAGGCTTAAGGCATCCTTGCTTTGTAAATTATTGACTGCATACTGGATCATCCAACCCATTTTCTTATATAACTGTCAGTTACTGGATCATGGATGCAGTTGTGAAATGTCAGCCATTACATGTTTTTTTCAGGGTGGTTGTTTATGTCCGATTTGAAATATCACATACATCAGCATAAATGAGTGACATGTTGATGGCATGATATAAATAACTAAAATATTTGGATATCCATCATAGTATTATATTATGTAAAAGCGACTCAACAAAATATACTATGCAAAAAAGGGGATGGCACCGGACAAAGCAGAAGCAACTGTATACAGGTTTTTCATTTTTCATTTTTTGTTAATTTAACAGATCATAAAAAATAATACATTAAAGTTACTTGGCGTGTTAACATATTGAGTTTATTTGTAATTATAGAAAATCAAATAAGAAAATAAAACAAAACGTATAGCTCCTAGTAGTGGTGTACACTAGAGAGAGATTGAGATCATCCTCAGATATATCAGCAGACTAGAGTCATGTCTGCACTAAAGAAAACGTGTAGAGCTGGTGAATATTTACACACATAAAGAGAGTTCAGACCTTCATCAACAGCTGCATAAGAAGAATACTCCAGATTCGCTGGCCAGACACCATCAGCAATGCCACTCTGTGGCAGAGACCTCTCAGCTTCAGGTTTTTTTTTTTTTTGTTGTAGGGTTTAACGCCATTTTCAGCACACGATAGGCTATACATGGCGGCCAGTATTAATGGTGGAGGAAGAACCCGGGAAATTCCCGGAAAGAACCACCGACCCTCGAGAAGCTACTGGCAAGCTTTCTCACATACCCACATTGGCCGAATCCGAGACCCGAACCTACGCAGACAGAGGTGAGACGGCAGTGATCCGTAACGGAGCGCGCTTTAGTCCACTCGGCCACTCGGGGCCCCCTCAGCTTCAGGTAAAGGACAAGATCAAGATGAGAAGGCGGGATTGGATATAACACACCCTACATAAGCTGCCAACAAACATTACCAGACAGACATTGAGGTGGAACCCTCAAGACAAGCAGAGAAGGGGCCAACCAGGAAACACCTGGCGACGTGACCTTGAGGTGGACATCACTAAGCTGGGTCACCCTTGGAGTCAGCTCGAGGGGATGGGACAGGACAAAAGTCTCTGGCGAACTTTTGTGGGCGGCCTATACCCCGGCAGGGGTGATGGCCAAAACTGACTGACAGACTGCATATTGAATCATCCAACCCATTTTCTTATGAACTTCCAGTTACTGGATGGAGTTGTGATATGTCAGCCATTGCATGTTTTTTTTCATGGTGGTTAATTATGTCTGATCTTAAACATTACATACATCAGCATCAATGACTTACATGTTGATGGCGTATTATAAATAACTAAAATATTCGGATATCCATCATTGTATATTATGTAGAAGAGACTATATGCAGGTTTTTAATTTTTGGTTAATTTTACAGTTAATACAAAATTAACACATTAAAGTTACTTGGAGAGTTAACAGATCAAGTTTATTTTGTACTTTTAGAAAATCAAATAAGAACAGAAAACAAAATGTGTAGGGAGCCCTGAGTGGTCTAAAGCGCTCTCCGTTACGGATCATTGCCATCTCATCTCTCTCTGTGTGGGTTTGAGTCTCGGATTTGGCTAATGTGGGTATGTGAGAGAGCTTGCCAGTAGCTTCTCGTGGGTCAGTGGTTTTTTCCAGGGTTCTTCCTCCACCATTAATACTGGCTACCATGTATAGCCTATTGTGTGCTGAAAAATGGCGTTAAACCCAACGACAACAACAGCAAAATGTGAAGCTCATAGGAGTGGTGTACACTTGAGAGATCGAGATCATCATCAGAGAGACCAGCAGACAACACAAAAAATAACTTATAATATTTATACACGTATACCTAGTTTTCCAAACAAAAGCAAGAATAAGATTAAGTTTTAATGACTGCCCAATTTTTGCAAAATGAAAATGAATTTCATTAGCCTCGTCACTCCTTTTTAGAGAAAGGTCATATGGAAGTGCCATATGTATGGATGCAGTGCTATGACAGTTTATCTAGATTAGTTCAGTGTCATTTTTAGCATGTTTACACCATTGCTTATCTAATTCATAGCAACATCAAAACATGCATTTTGTTAATATATGCATTTGTCACATTTAAATGTCTCGGTGTTCATTCCCAAATAAGTAGACTTGTTTCGGCACAGGAGATTTAAATGTTCATTCGTATGGAGCACAATGCTTTGTATGACTGCTACGATGTGTTGTGTTGTCCATGGATGCTATAAGAGACACATTTTTAACCGATTGCCTATTTTTAGCACATGTCAGGGGTCAAGCTAGATTTGAATTTTAGGGAGAAGTGACTTCTTCTAGACAGAACAGGGACAAGTGAGAGCTAAACAGGGAAAAGTGGATGTGAAGCAAGAAACGCAATATATATATATATGTGTGTGTTCTCTTATTTGAATCATGTACTCTATTTCCCAGTATGTATATTTTCATTTATCACTGGATTTAAGCAATATTTTTTTCAAGTTATTTCGGTCATATGACTCTAAATGAGAATAGAAACTACATTCTAACAAATTTTAATAAGTAACCAGATTATATTATTGTAAATGCAAGTTAGTAAAAATGCTTAATCAACTACCCTGAATCAATTTTTTTAAATTTTCATTTTTTTATAAATACACATTTTCTTAAAATCACTTGGCAATGTAGTTTTCGCTTTCCAAACAAGAAGACAAAAATTACATTTTTGGGGCAACTTAGTCACCCACTTTGTCTGGTAGTATGACCCTGATGTCTGCTTACATCTCAAGTGTATGATGTCCTGTGTATTAAGCATTTTAATTGCAGTCATTCTTCCAGAGATCTATATGATTAATTCTTTTTCATGTTTTGCAGTCCTTGTGCTTACACACGGATATTGGTCTCAGCATAGAAAGTTTATGGGTTCCTTTTTATTGGTCAGTAATTATTTATTGCCCCGTGATTGCAAGTGATGAATCCTGATTAGTTAAAAACAACAGTATATAAATAGGTCGGTGTTCATTACCTTTATCTCTCACATCTTTGTCAAAGGCATGTAGCTATAAAATTATCCTTTCATTCCGAAATGGCCCAACCAACATTCAAGTTAGATGTGAGCATGGCAATATTGTCAAGTCTCTCTGATTAATTTTGTTGCACCAGATAACACTAGCAATGCTGTTATTTTGTGAGTTTTGTAAAGAAATTTGTTTTGGACTCCTTTTTGGGAACTGAATTTGAATAGATTGCATCTGTATCTAACAACTTGATTTATACTAACTGAACCAGCACCAATAAACCTTTAACATACATTATGTTCCTTTTTTTATTCCACCTTTGTATAGATGATTAAATAATAAATGAAAACATCTACTCAATGTCCATAGCATGCATCACTTGATAGTAACTAAAATTAACCCTGCACAAAATATGTCCAATTTATTTTAGTCTTTATTGCAAGTATGTTGCTTGGCAAATATGACGCGCTTCTGCTCTGTACATCTTTATTAAATATTTAGAAGTACTTTTCAGTTAGAACAGCAATTCTTTGATGCTTCCTGTTAGTCACAGGTTTCTTTTTGTTACTAACATTTATGACCAAAACCTTGTAGAGGTACTAACTCTGGTCAGCAACCCTTAAGCCATTAGGCACATGTGGCTAATTGGCAAATATTTGTGGATGATTCATCTCACATCAAAATAAATTTTTTATACTGCGATACAATTGTTGGTTGTGTTTTTACTTATTATAAACTGAAAATAAAAGTTTGAAAAATTCCAAAAAAGTATGATATTCTGTTGGAATTGTACTTCCTCAGCAGTTGATGAATTGGCATCATACATGCCAATCCCAGTAAATGTCACAGTGTCATGTGGCTAATTTGGTAATTGATTAGCCACATCTGCAGCCTGAAAAAAAAATAGGTACTAACTAATGCATCTGTACTTACAGTGATTTTGATCATAATTTATACCATTCCATACTGTAGACCATGCATTGGTACACTGCCATTTAAAAAGATTTCATGTAAGTGATTTTATCTGCATGGTTCACCTATTATGTTACCTTTATTTGATGCTACATCTTGTTAATTACACCCTTGGAATAAGATAGTACATTCTCAAGTAGACTTTTAGTTGGTGACAAGATGGACCTTTACTGTCTGTTGCCAGGGGCAATATGACAAAATATGGTGGCAGTAGTGGAATTAACTTGAAGTGATGGGATCAACCTATATCTGTTTGATCATTTGACTTGTTTATGACTGACTGAATAACAGATTTGGCAGAACTGAGTTGTTCCCCTTTTGATGAAAAATAATTGGCAAAAGCCACAGACCAGAGTTGTAAACCTTTTAGGATATATACTGCAATAATGTGCATTCTTGTAGTCAAATACATATTCGCTACGTATACAATCAGCCCAGATCAGTCTTTTGTTTTTAGTCCATGCGTTACTAGTGAATTTGGGACAAGAGTTAATTTTCTGTTCTGTTTTCTTTGAACAATTGTTAGCAGCTATAGTCCACATTTAAAGTTCATGATATTAGGAAGTACTATTCTTTCACTATTTCCAACTGTATGGTACATGCTCGTGCATTTTTAGCCCCAGTTGCTTAGTTTTTGTGTGTCATTGTGTTTAATTTTTGATTTTCTGTTCTTAATTTTACTTGGAATGAACATATGCTGACTTCTATTTTCATGCCGTAGTCTCAGTAATATTGAAAGAGTGTATGCATTGACACAGGTTACAAACCATCATTATGAGCTACAGCTGTAAACACTATATTTCTGTGAAACACAATTTCTTTGCAATATAATTTTAAGGTATATATGTAAAATATTAAGTTGGTTATTTCTTTATATAATCCTTGTAAAAATGCACTAAATGTAATGCTGCCATACTACAGGTAACTCATGGTAACTCATGTTTGTTGGAAGATTCTAACAAACTTTGTTGTTTGTGGTTTCGTCAGTAGTAAATATGGCATTGTGGTCTGCTTGTGTGGCAGTCATCATATCAGCTTTCAAACAAGGCACATCACAATTATTGTTATTTTTTTATACTTTTTTAATATTTGTTTAGTTTATTATTATTCTGAATAAACCTTTAGAACTTTATGCATTATTTTGGACTGCCAATTTTTGATTTAAGCACAAAGCAAAATTGTTTTAAAGAATTTTCCCAAGCTTTTATCTCTTCTAAATTATATGAATTCTATTCACTTGTAATTTGCTTTATAAGCCAACTACAGATTGTTATGTCATTTATTATAAGAGCATGGTTATATCACCCAAGTGAGTGTTATGCTCACTGAATAGCACTTTTATTTATTTATGTATTTAATTACTTTTATGAACCTAAATGTAACTTACTTGATGTTTAATGCTGACACACATCTATTTTCTGTTCATTCCATTGCTGAGAATTTTCATTATGCTGCAAATAGATCATTCATTTTTTTAAATTATAGGTCCAAAAATGTTCTGAGGGAATAGAATGTCCTATTCATTGTGAGCGTTATCCTCACTAACTTGACATTCTCAGTCCAGTTTAATCATTACTAAATCTAACACTTCATAAACATAATTCAAACATTTTCTTATGAAGCCCAAATGTTCAAGTCATTGTAAATGTTACCCTCAACAACTTGGCATTCTAAATTCAATTATGTTCAATACCTGATTAATCTAGCACTCTATATAAAAATAATTTATTGAGTGGGCTTTTATTATATTTACCAGTTAAGTCATTGTGGGTGCAGTCCTCACCAACTTGACACTCAATTTAGTGCAATTTATATCAATTCAGTTCCAAGAAGTATGTATAGTACAGTATGCTATAAATTAAAGTGTAGAGTCAAGCACATTTCCTTGTAAATTTTACATTTAACAAATTACAAACAAGTTATATTTTCTCTTCGTACTAAACTCAACTACAGCTGAATCCAAGCACAGTAAATCTTGTATAATTTTCATTCATAAAAAGAGGCATTAATACAATGAATTAATAATATGGTGTTATTATATACCCTGACTTTGTGCGAGGTGTTCATCATATAAAGACCTCAAAATAATGACAAGAATCTGGCTTTGTATAAAAAGAAAACTTTCAAGGTTATTAACTGCAACTTTATTTATATGTTATTTTAATAAATGAATTATTTTATGATGTAGTTGAAAAGAAATCAAAAGTTTGCATTTCCTCTGTTGTACCCTTTTTAATCAAAGCTGGTAAGAAGCAACCTCAGCCCTGGTGTTGTACTCTAATGTAGTACTATATGGACCAACAATACTTTTTATGGGAGATATATCCCCTTGTATAGTTATTTCTCTTGTGGATTTGACTGTCATATATAGAGGTTTAACTCGTGTTATCAATGGTACACTTGACGATTGTATGCATAGAGGATAGATGCTGGTATCAAGTGAATAACATATATATTTCATCAACTGGGTGAAAAACTAAGTATTTTTACAAGTGGCGAAGGCACAAGTGAAAAATACAAGTGTTGTTCACCCACAGCAAATTTTCTTTTTATTTTATGCCCAAAAATATTGACTATGTTAAATCTTTAACACGGCTGCATAGCAGATTTCTTACAGTAATATCATACATGTTCTGCTGTGTTATATGTACCTGCAGACCAAATTAGTTCCTCATCAAATTAATATGAATGAGCTGATTATTACCATAATAACAAACTACACTTATCAGGATAATTGGGTTTATTAATAATAATAACCTATAAGTGATTTATTGATGTATAATTGTTTTCTTATTAGCACATAAGAAAATATTTTTTAAAAAGTTACACCTAAGTGAAATTGACAAGACACCATTTTTGAACATTCAAAATGCTGTGAATTGCAAGATAATGAGGCCATTTTTGCAAAACTGGCAAGAATATATGAAGATTTAAGAAACATTTAAGCATGTATACAAAATCTAGTATACATTTTGAGTTTATTTTAGTCACTGATTGACACTTGAAATAATTTGTATGCATTTCCTCTTCAGTAAGGACACACTCCAGCTGCCCATTGCATGTATACCACTAACTTATTGGGGAGTCGGAGAAAGTGATTCAGTCTTGAGTTTCACTTCTGCGTTGAAGATGTGCTAGAATGTAGCCATGATTCAGTGCATTTTTGAAGGAAACAAAACAACAGAGAATTCATAGCCAGGATTTGATTGCCATTCTCTAGCATGTCTAGCAAAGGAACTGATGGATACTGATGGGGCTATTGCACCTGTAGCAGACCAGAGGACAGATGATAATGCAGGTTTATTGGACAAAAGTTTGAAATATTTTTAATTTGCTCAAGATTTAAGTTGTAATTATTTCATGTCAGCTGATGTTTTTATATCATGATATTAGAGCTATTTGATTTAGCTTCAGGATTAGACTTTTTCAAACACTATACAAAGAAAATGTAAACACTAGACATATATTAAAGGTATGTACATGCACCTATTTATTGCTTACAATGCAGTTGTTTTAGACTTTACTTTCTTACAGTTTTACCTAAGCACCTGCGATGTTATTGGTAAAATGCTTTGTTACTAGATTTTTTTGTATTATTGGAAATTCTTTGCTTTTTTATTATACTAAGATTCTGTTGACAGTTTCAGGTCAGAAAACACCATCTTAAATCTTTTGAATTCAAGAGGATTACTTTGATGACATTGCTTTTTTTAAAATGTTAGGAACTTTACATATGATCATGATCAACAAGTATTAGCCATCATTTCACTCGCGATCCTATATAACTTGTTCATCCCTATGTGTGTGTTTTTGTACCTGCACTACCCATGTTTAGGGTACGCCACATTTATTGAGAGGAAAAATAGACTGTCAGGTACCTTTTCTTGAATTTGTTTAGACTTAGAGGATCTTTCTGAGGCATTTCATGTATGGCATATTGTGTTTGTTTTTTCTTTTAGTCAGAGAAGTAGAATTCATAGCTGTATCAATTTCTGTTCATTCACTAGTAGGTTGTTGTTGTTGTTGTTGCTTTCTCACTAGTAGGATTAGTTATCCTAATGACAACAGAAAATATTTGTTGATTTAAGTTTTACTTGTTAAGATTATGAAGCATAATTCTATTTTCAGGTCCGTCTTCAAATTGTTCATCTTCAGCAAGGATATTGAACTGATACCTATGCTTGCTAACCTGAGTTTTATGGGGTACTTTGCTATTTGATTTTTAGTATACCAGGAACTCAATAACCAGCATAGCGTATAATTTGCAGCACTGTTGATCAATTGGAACAATTCTTAATACACTGGATTGACAGAAGAAAATTTAAGGTAGTTTTTTTCAAGCAGGTAAAAACCTTTTTTTTAAAGAAATCTGCTTTCTTTCTATTCTAAGCAAAAAGCCAGAAATCAATAATATTCTGTTTACATCTTATTTACATTGATTCTGTGTTCAAAATATTTCAATATATTCAACATAATTGCAATGATCCATCACATTCAGTACCTTATAGTTATTTCATCAACCCTGGATCTTGTTTTGTGTATTTCTGTATTATATTCAATTTGAAATTTCAAAATGAATTTCTTGAAGATTTCAATCATCCTTGTTATGTCTGACAGAAAAAGATTTAATGCAGTTTTGTAGATGCTCCAGTTTTTCATGTATGTTTGGGTTGCACGTGCCAAACACAGGACAGGGGCATGTAGATCAGGAAAAAGTGGTAGAAAATGGAAGGGGATGTAAGTATGTTCTTACCAGTAAACTAGTTCTATCAGTGAAAACAGATAGATAATAATTAACTCCACTGAATTATCAAATACAGTTTTGTCACAAAATTCAGTACTTCATTGCCGAGCATAAAATAAAATAAATATAGGTTACTGCGTTTATATTGGAAAATAAGAACTAGATTTTTCTGATGGATACTGCACAACCAATGGGAGTGCAGTACCCATCCGAGGAAACAAGCTCATATTTTCCCATACTAACCTTATTATATACTCATTTTTATATTTTACCTAAGGCTTAATTATAAAAAATACACAAGAAACAAAGTAATTGATTTATGCTGTATTCCAAATTGTATAGATTCATAAATACACAATAACATATTAGTGCACACACAACACCGCCCAGCAACCTTCGAACTTGGTCACATGCTCAACATCAGTTTAAAAAGAATTGTTGATTTCGTCTACTTAAAACTGAAAGAGTCACACTGTGAATGAATTCGCATTGCCACAGCTTTCCCATTTGCTCTGGAATGAATGGATTTAGGGGGTGTCGATTCTACTCAATTCCACCAATTACAGGCTGGATTTATTAGCTGTGTCAGTTCCATACATTATACATGTGTCCTTTGATTTTGCACAGGGAATGACGCATCTTGATTCCACTGCATTTGTGTTTCTGTTCTGTCACTGAATGATTAGAATCGTAATATGGGAAAAATATGAACTCTTTCAATTGTAATTATCAAAAAGACACAGTGCAGTAAGGAGAATATTATTGCAGCTGGAAGTGTAGTCAAAATTATAGGACAGTTTTAAAATGTGTAATAAAGCTTTCTAGCCCATGACATAGCTCATGTAATTTGGATTTGCAGAACTAAGAAAGTACATTTTGAGGAAATTCAAGATGCAAAGAGATAAGTATTTTTTTGACCATTCTTTTTACTAGCTAAAATTTATGCTTGGTCACTCACATGCTCATTGTAGGGACCCCAGCTATGTTATGACCTGTACGGCATCTATCGCTAGCCTAAATCCAAAACATTTTATCAACAAAATTAATGTGGAATATTGCGAAGTATCTGATGTGTGACAATCCATTCAGGCTGTGAAAAGAAAAATTCCTCATCGTCTTGGCTTATTGGCTTTGAGACCCTTGCTTTTCTACTAATACCTTCAGTTGTATATTTTTGGGCACAAATTTAGTACTTTCCCTTAAAAATGGTATGCATCTGATAGATATGCGATTGTCCTTCCGCATAATATGCTTTTCTGTGCTATCTTTATATACCCCTAGAGTGAATAGTCTGAATTATTTCACTGACAAAAAATAACTAACATTTCTCCTAAATAGCTGTTTAAATGATCAAAATACTGTGCCTCTGTGTCTACTGTGGACATTGTGAATATCACGTTCATTCATCTGCTTGTTTTAAAGTTTTATTTGTGACTCAATAAACTCATCCATATTGTTCACTTTATCATCTTTAATTTGAAATAAACAAAACAGCTGCTTAGTTCATCCTCAAACAAATCTAATAAATTAAAACCAGCATCTACTAAGTGTACATGGTTTGTTTACAAAGTAGTTCCTAATACACTATAGTATTTTTAGGCACAAGTGACGTGTAAATGCATGCAATATCAAGGTGTTCAGTATCGAAAAATACTGCATGATTCTGACAATGTAAAGTTAAAGGAAAAGAAAAGGAGTATATACTAAAGGTTCATACTGCATCAAGGATGGATGATTTTGAAATAACATTTATGAATAATTATGGAGCCTTCCTTGATTGGACATTGTAACTTTCAATATCTCTATAACTGATGGTTATTGCTAGGTTATTCCTGTACCAGTTATACTGGCCTATCTTTGATATCATGCACTAATAGAGAGTGTGAAACCCAAATGAACAACAACATCTACTTGTAACTTTAAATGTGTAACTGGTCAAATATGCAGAAAACTTGGGGTTTTCTATCACCTATTAGAACTGCTGCTTAAAGTGTAACAATACAAGAGTATACAGCTGAAAATTTTCAAAACAGTGCAAGCAGTATTCACTGGCTTTATGTTGTTTGTTGTAATGTAACTTGTTTTCATTTAACTACTGCTAGATATGCAAAAGGATAAACTTAATGAACATTTTATCCTTATCATCATATCAAGTTTTAAGTTCAGGGTTATTGAAATAAACTTACATGCATCAATTCTGTCACTTTTCAGGAGACAGCTTACTAGTATAAACACCGATAGTGTGCAGAAAGAAGAAACATGTTTTATGAAAATACAATGCAAATAAATAAAAATATAGTGTTTGATATTTTAAAAAATTATTATTCATTTCTTATTGCCTTTAAAGTTGTTAATTCTTTCCAGCAAAGATTTTGCCAAAGAATTCTTCTCCAAAACTTGCATTGCACGATTGGCTATTTATTACCAGCCTAATCCCATCCACCCTGATACTGTCATCTGTTCTTCTAATGCACAGACCTTTGAAACTCTAGCACTGTAGTAATATGGATGATATAGATCTATATAGGATTCTTGTATGTGTCTTATCTCATATTTTGATATTTTCATATTACACTGATAGAATTTCAAAGACCTGGATTGGTGCATTCTAAACACAATATTCTACATGACAGGAAAATAAAAGCTGCTGAGACTTGGAAAATAATGGTTACATGCAACAACTGAAACTTGAATTCCAACAAAACATCTCTGACACAATGAAAGTACAAACATAAGATTGCACAATCTATCACTGCAACCCCTTTTACCAGCAATCGATACATAGCAGCTGAAAATCACAGTTATACATTCAGCTCTTCCTTAATAATACAACAACCAAATAGCTGTGACACAGCCAAAAATAACCAGTTTAATGTAATGTTTTATTTGCCAGTGTATTTTATTATTACCTGCACAATCTTGAATTTCTCCACAGGTATCAGCCATTCAAAAGTGCATGCCTGGTCTTGTTTGTGAAGCATCATCTGAGGCTAGGGTACCGGGCTATCATCAATGTTCAAGAGAAAACAGTCCTTGACTAAAGATTTCACATTTTATCAATAAAGAAGTATTATTATTATTATTATTATTCCAAAACAAATGCAAGACTGACTAAATCTTCATGGAAAATGAAACTGCTAAAATTAAGAAAGGGAAGATGTCAACCACCTTACCATATTAGCTTGTTATAGACACTAGATCCAACATAGAGCCTTAGGCCATGTTGTGCACCAACAGTTGAGTGTCAATAAAAGTTTTCCAATCCATGCATACATAGTATTGCTTTGCCATTCACAAAGCTGTGATAGCTCAGTCAGTTAATGTGGGCCTTGTAGAAATGTCCATGAAAAATTCAAGGAAGGTGTCTTTGTGAGAAAAAGAGTCAGTTGATGCTGGGGTCTTGTAATTATGATGTAAGCAGTCCAAAATGTCAGTAACTATGGAAGTAATTTGAAAGTAGATACATCTTTTTGAGTCAATATATCAGCTGATGCCTGAACTTTAGTCCTGACCATTGATGGAGAGGGAGGAAGTGGACATAACTATGATTGCATTATCAAAAGCTGCTGAGCTTTTGCACATCATAGTAAAATCTAGTAATGACAAGTGGATCCGAGTCTATTGTTGTTTAATAACGTTGGTGAGGCTGGTGTCTTGTACTACCTGAGATGTAATGAGAAGAGTGTCCTGAGTTGGTGTGATCTCCAAGTGGTTGCTAAGAACAGACTTACTTTGAGTGGCAAATGCTCGAGAACCTTGTAAAGCAACATCTCTTGGACACTGAGATACTAAGCTAGGCTTTGCTTGCAGCTAGTGCCTATGTGAGCTAGAATGATACACGAGAACACCTGCATAAACTGGATTGAGAATACCTGTATAAATGAAGGTTGCTCTTCTTGTGAACTATACTGTATGATCAATTGTGGTCATGACACTTTGTGGCCAGATATATATGGTAGAGTCTCAACATAATGGAACAGGGTGATATTCACAGGCATGATGCTGTCCATTCTGTGAGGTCAAAACAGGGTTTGGGATATTTGATCCACGTAGTCAGTCAATGAAGGTTGTAACTGAGATTGTTTATTTTGCTCTCTATCACACTCCTCAGTAAGAAATATGGTGTCAAACCCATCTGGTGAACAGCCTGTTTGTAGGATTATCTTGTTGTCCTGGTGAAGGAGCTGCTTCCAAGTATGATGACTTATGACGCTTTTTGGCACACTTGTGTAGTGTTAAATCCCTCAGAAAGTAAATCATGCACTGAAGTTACATATGCATTGATACTTATGGCATTTTCATCCATCAACATGCACTTCTGTGTTTTCCATTGGGTGCCCAAAGTACAGTAGATCATTGCCCTTCAGTCCATACTAGACAGAATTGACATGTGTTGTTAGATTAACAACTGGAGCAAACTACACAATGTCACATGTAAAATGGTTGCCAATCATATTTTTTCCAATGTTCACATATCTTGCATTTATTCTTGCCCATGATCTAATCTGTAAAACAAATACAACAGACATTATAAACAGATGTAGCCCTGTTTTATGAACTTGGTGGCAGTACAGAGCTGTACCTAATACAAACATGTTTATTACCTGTAACATGGCACATGTGGCAGCTGACACAGTGTATGCCCTGAAGAATCACTATGTACGTTTACAAAGTGGATACACCACTCCCTCAATAACTCGCGCACATCGGAGTCCAGAAACATCGACCGCACTATAAGTGAGGCGCGAGTTATAGAGGGACCTATAAAATAAGCCCAAAACCAATAAAGTGATTGACGACATAACGGAGAAATAAGGTGGGGGGGGCAGATTATACTGTTGAATACTCACTTTATAATCGTTCTGAGATTAAATGTTAATAAATATCTCTTCATAACTGTGTACTTTATTATTTCCTCATAGGACAACATTAATTTCAGGATAAATTACAGTATATTGAGGCGATCATCGAAAACATTATTCCACGTGGTTTCCGTTCGCTTAACATGTTTACCACTTCACACATTGTGTACTACGTCACTAATTTTTATGTTGAATTGGATACATTCTAGTTTTATTGTTTGATCCAAATTAGACGTTTTTTATATACAAAAGATCGACTCTTTTCGAGAAACAGTGTCGATCGAACGATAGATAGATAAATATTTTTTAATGTGATAGAAGTAAAATGGAAAACAAAAAAAAACCAAGGGTTAATCAGTACAGACATATTTAATTGGTCTACAAATTTAAAACAACGTAAATTAGAACAAGTTAATACTTGCCGTTTGTGCCACGCTTGACAAATATCAATTCACTTTTTGAAAAAATCAGTTATTTTTTTTTGTGTGTGTTACTCCTTGGTTTCTCTGCCGCCGAGCAAAAACCCTCAGATTTCTCAACTGCATGAGCTTTACATAGTCAACATTTTGGGTCTCCAGCCACCTTATGGCAATATCAAAATATTTGATTGCTTCCTGTGCAGAGGGGTGGGGGGTGCAACATCTGCGTCTGCATCACTTTCAACACTTGTGTTACTCCAGTTAGAATCGTCTTCTGCTGCAAATTTGTTCGCTATAGAAATAATTATAGTTTCATCTGACATGTATTCGGCTGTGGGCCAATCATTGTCAGCACAAATCCACTCCTCCATATCATCAAGAGAAATGCCCATCTCAGGACCATGAGTCTGTATGAATTTCTCCCAAACAGCCTCGGCATTAATGACATCAGTTTCACTGAAACATTCTAAGTCACTATCATCGTCGTTGTCTCTCTTACTGTTTTGCTTTACGTCAAAGGCAGCTCCAAGACCCTTAATCCAGCACCCAAGGTTTTTTGTAATCGATTTTTTTTTAATGCAACAAACACTTCCCCAAGTTGTTGATCAAAACAAAGCCAGCATGTACATGTAATTAGGTTCTCACAGAAGTACTCACGGGTTTCGATGTGACGGTCGATGGACTCTTTTCATGTTTTCAATGAACAGAATATGTTGTGATTATAATGTTTACACTGAAACGGAATTAAAGGATTAGAACGTGACTTTCACACAGGACGACGTTTAATTGGTGTTTATTTCATTCTCTGTTGCCACCTGTTAGCATTTACCAGAAGTTTTCATTGATCGCTATTTCACCAGACTGTTTATTTACAGTATACTGACAACTATTTATCATAAAAACTTACATAATACATGATATCTTTAAACAGAGGTCTCACTAGGATTTTAAAACTGGGTCTTTCTGCCTCTGAAGTCAATCACTATATATCAGTACATTTTCTCACTCGGCCACTAGTCAAGCCTTTGAACTAGCCGCCTAGCTATTGCATCATGTTCTTTTTTTTTTTTAATGTACTCTTATAAAATGGCAACAGCACATCAAAGAGTCTTTCAGTCACTGAATTCTGTCATTGTAAATATCAGCACAGTTAACTGATCAACACATTTTCCCACAAAGCAGGTGGCTGAAACAGGACCGGCAAATCTTTGAATTTTCCCGCGCACCTATTACATGCTTACGGAGGACTCCTGCCTAAGTGATTTTCTGCGTCCCAGATCAAAAACTGGCGTCCAAATACGCGTAATTAAGCGTTTTCGAGATCTCTGAAATTAATTCTTCTTTAGAACTTGAAAATTTCAAAATATGGATTATATTTTTACAGGCATTAATCACCATTTTCGATGATAAAACGAGCAATGTATCAAGGTTTAATTTATCAATTCTTATCGTAATTTTTTCATGTTCAGCATATTTTAAAGATATTTTAAATACAGTTTCTCTGGAAAAAAATTGGGAGCCAAGACAGACACTGCGTTATAAGCAGGATTACGAGTTATCCGGGCGCGAGTTATCGAGGGAGCGGTGTACTATGTTGTTGTTCTTGATGGATTTTTTGGTTTTAATGCCACTTTTCAGCACATGATAGGCTATACATGGCTTCCAGTATAAATGTTGAAGGATGTACCTGGGAAAAGACAAGAACCACCAGCCCATGGTAAGCTACTAGCAAGCTTTCTCACATACCACATTGGCCGAGCTGACTCAAAGCCACATGGACAGATGCTAGATGGCAGTGAACAGTAAAGGCGTGTGCTTTAGTCCACTTAGCCAGCAGGACCCCAAAAGTGGATAATATCAATTTAAGACAATGTTACCTGTAGGAAAGGCTCAGTGATAGCCTATACAGGTAAATTCAGCAAAGCTTCGTATATAGAATGCTGAGACAAGATTTATGTAGAACATTTACTTGCATGTACCTGACCGTAGTGGAAATAATATAGTAATATTACGAGTTTTCTATATCACACACCAGACCTGCACATATATAGATATATTTACAGATATAATAATGTAAGGGTGACCTGTGAAGGTATATATTCAGAGCACCAAATTGTGTGATGTTGGCAAATTGCTAATGCAAAGACAAGAGTGTGATGTTGGCAAATTGATAATTCAAAGACAAGAGTTTTTCTTGAAAGAAAGAAAAAAGTTGGGTATTATATGAAGTATACTTCCCTTTGAAGCAAAGATTACTCCAACTTGCTTAATGGTAGAACTTCCAGAAACTAGTAGATAAGCCTCTTTGTAATGAGAATGTGTAATTAGTAGTATTTACAAGTGTATTTAGTAGTATTTACAAGATTGCCCCCAGTCCATGTCAATGTGAGATCACTGTGACATCTAGTAGTGCAGATACCTTTTAGTGTTTGGCATTTTTAGGGTTGGGTTAACGTGAGCCAGACAATCAGCTATGTGTTATTTGGTTTAAGTTTATGTCTATGCCTGTCACTGTCACAGTGTAGCTATCTTTGTCTTTTTAATCATGAGCAGAAACTTGATAGGTATCCATTTCTGAACCCTGGGAGGGAGGGGTGGAAGTGGTTGTGGGATATCATCTACTACTGGCATTTCATGTCTCTGTCTTAAGTTCCTTTATAAAAGACTTTGCCATCATGTGTCCAGAAGGAATTTCAGTCTCCGTGGATTTTTAATTTTTTTAATTTTTCAAATAGTTTGATGGTTGATTTGTCAAATTATTTGGGATAAAGATTTCGTCTTCATTTTCCTTAAGCAGCTTACAATTTGCTAGAATCTTGGTTCTCATCTTGCAAGCTATGAATCTGCCATCCCACCTTTACATTTTCAAAAAGGTGTGATCTATCCAGGTCCTTGAGATTGGATTGGCTGCACCACCATCTAGATCTAAATGTTTGGGACTGAGCTCAGAATAAAATAAAGTTATTGTTTTTTATGAAAAAAAGTTAAAGAAAAATACAATAGCAGATTCTTGGCTCAGTTAATATAATAAAACTTATTCAGGTATCTGATGTAAAAGTCCAGGTGATTCTTTGTAGTTATTTTAGAAGTTGTCTCTCTTGCACTGTGCAAGAGTGACATGCCAGAATTGGTCACTGAGCCAAATCAGAGAATAAACTAATTTGAATAACTTATAAATTAATAATTCTAAGCAGAAGAATGGAATAGCAGATTCTTAGCTCAGTTAATATAGTAAAACTTATTGAGGTATCTGTTGTAAAAGTCCAGGTGAATATGTGTCAGAACCTTTAGATGTGGTTATTTTAGGAGTTGTCTCCCCTGCATTGTGCAAGAGTGACATGGCAGAATTGGTCACTGAGCCAAATCAGAGAAAAAACTAATTTGAATAACTTATACATTATTAATTCTAAGAAACTTTTAGCATAAGTTGTAATCAGATTATTCCTAACAACCATGGAAATGAATCATGTCATATTAAATCAGACAGGCAGTTGTGTAAAACTAAAATATTTGTATGTTAGTTGTGCATCAGCATATGAGAATGCAGAGATGTTGTTGGCTTTACATGACATGCTTTAGATTCCTTTTCAAAGTTATAATAACTTTAAAAAAATAAAGTTTTCTACAAGGTCAACGATTTTTTTTATTAAATGTTGCAGATGTAAAATATTAATACTTTTAAAAGCTAACTTTCAATGCAATGTAACAATCTGAAATATTTAGTTTAACTCTTTTATATGAGTGTATGAAATAGGGGATCTTTGTAAAATTATAGATACTGAAAAAAGATGAAAAATCCTAAATATGAAAATCAAACACATTAAAGGTTATTAAAGAGAATTGGAGAGCAGTCAACAAATTCTTAATGGAAATTTGACAAACTTTGTAAATTTGTTTAATTATTTTTATTTAATAATAACTTTTAATGCAGAAATTCCAGTGTGTTATGGGGTTTATTTTGATCTCTTCCAACAAATTTTCTTAATATTATGCACATGTATTTTTTTCTAAAACCTTAGTCGTTTGTAAAATGAGTTAGTTCACAAGATTTATAATTGAAAACTATGTAAAAAGAAAAACAGTTCCATATTTGATTGAAATGATCATGGGACATACTATCTAATAATACAATTCAAATATTGTTTTGCTTTCATGCTATTATTCCCATTCGGAAATGCATATGTGGTATCCACTGTGCTTACCCATTTTATTACAGAATGCTTGTATCTACAGTAATTTGCATTTAATAATTTGGAACTATTTCCAGTAAATTAAATACTACCGAACACAAAGTGTCTATCAATGTTGTTTACTAGCAAGTATTTTGCTTCCTCATGCAAGTCCAAACAATATGTTTTTGTATTAATATTTGTGCTTTGCTGTATAAATATTTTATGAAATAAATTTTTTGATTTAATTTGTACTTTCCTTTTCCATATGTTAGATTACATTTCCTAAGTGATATTTCCAGGTTTTCTTCCAATACTCATGGTCCGATGAACCATTAGCTAGTAAAGGCAGCATCCATTTTGTTTTTAAATTGACGATCATTTTGACTGAGTGACAAATTTAATACTTGCTCTGTGCCTAAAACTTCATTTGGAACTTTGACCTTAATCCTTTAGCTTGTAAGGGCATCACCCTCTTTTTTTCCCATGGGGCAACCATTGATCTGAGACTGATACCTGCCCAGTGCCAAGTCATCAAGGTTGGTTATTTGAACTTCCTGTGATCTTGCAGCACAATAAACACATGTTTAGTTTCATCCTTTAATAAATTTCACAGAATGTACAGAGGTCAGACTCAGTCTCCACGTAAGAAACCGTATATGACATGAAGTTACAATAGCTCCATTCTACACTGCATTGCAAATTTTATCTTATTTGTAACTCTAGGATTCGGCCAATGTGGGTAAGTGAGAAAGCTCGCCAGTAGCTTCTCATGGATCTGTGGTTCTTCCTGGGGTTTTCCCGGGGTTATTCCTCCACCAATAATAGTGGCCGCCATGCATAGCCTATCATGTGCTGAAAAATGGCATTAAAGCCCATAGCAAACAAACAAACAAAACTCAATAAATTTTCTGATCAGTGCTGTTACATGTAGCTAAAAATACGTAATATATTTAAAATACTTTGTGTGAAACAAATTAGGTACTTTGACATATTGCACAGTTCAATGCACACTTCCTTGAAATGGTAAATATAATGTAGTGATCATACAACAGGCGTCATATCTTGAATGAAAAGGTAAAGTATGACTGGAATTGTATTCCATACAAAATGGGTTAATAGCAATTTTTACTTAATTCAAAATTTTAACATTTTCATTGCCTGTTGTATATAGTCTGGAAATTTTTAATTTTTTTATACAAATTTTCACATTTTATTTTATCTATCAAGGAGGACAATCTATGTACTACATTTATCAAGACATTCAAGTAGCACTTTGGTAATACTATGACCAAGGGAAGTACTACCTCAACTGGGCAAGAGGTAATTACTTTACAACCTCCCAGGTAAACTGTTGGGATAGACCACATACACACAGCATCACCTGTGATTTCTTATTGGTTAATCCCTGGTAGTGGATTGCATACCTCATCACTTGTACCTTCTGAGTGGCTAATATCTGTTAGAGGGTTGAGTACTTTGTGTACATGTAGTTTCTACGAACTTTCTTATTACGTTCATCTAGGTTGTTTCAAAGTTAAAATAAATGGAACAAATGGCACTGATATGTACCTAACAGTATGGTAAAATAACAGAAGCTAGTTAGAGTGACTTGGGAAAAAAATCCTGCTATAATGAAATCAAGCAGGAAGACTTGTAATTGTGGAAGGAAATGTTAAACTGTATTTTTATACTATACCTTTGACAAATCACATAACTCAAGTGCCAAAGTGATGTGACCTTGCCAAACATCTTTCAATGTAGTGGACCTGTTCATAGAAGCTAATGAGGACTATGACCATCCGAGGTGAAGACATACAAGCTCTTTCATTCCAGAATGCTCTGTGAATTCTTCAATGCTGCAACAAAAGAACACAACACAAAGTATCGGGTTTGCATTGGAAAGTTATTATTAGACCCTAGTTCATAATCCCATTGGAGTTTAGTATGCAAAGAAAGGCTAATATGTTACAGAGTGAATGTTTCATTGCACCAAGAAACTTACTTGAAATTCTAAATGCACCTTGATAAGATTACAAAAGAGTAAAAGATGAATCAAACAAGGAAAGCAGGACTCTTAAACTCTGAAGTTATTAACAAAAGATACTTAGTTGTTGAATTTGTTTTGGATAAAAGCAGAGATAATATGGGGAAAATATTAAACAATTTCAAGGATATATTTAATTATGTGGACTACCTGACAATTCTGAAATTGTTGTTGAGTGAAATGACTGTATATCAGACACATGTTCAGTGCAGGAGGCACTCCAGTCCAGGCTGGGACCCCGGTTTTTTTCACCATATCTGAAAATATTGCAGCTAGGTTAACAATGCTTATATTTGATGGAATTTTAAACAAAAAAATTAATAATTTGCTAAAAACAATGAGTGACACATGGAATGCTCATATCATGAAAGTACATGGTAGAACACCCATACAGAAAATCCTATCCCGTCTCACACATGGTTTATGCGTCCTCCTATCATGAAGGTACAAGGCATAACACCAGAAAATCCTCATCTTGTCTCACACATGACTTATGCTACCTCATATATGTCACAAAAGCATCTGGACTATTGCATCAATAATCTGAATTAATTACTTGATATTATACATGATAATACCACATACATAACATTGTCACATTCATGATAATATCACATATATAACATTGTCACATTCATGATAATATCACATATATGACATTATCACATACATAACATAATCAAATACATGTCATCCAATACATCATATTATCACATACATGATATATCATATACAGCATTCAAGATTTTATCACATACATGATATATCATATACAACATTCAAGATTTTATCACATACATGATTACATATAAGATGATCACATATATGATGCTATTACAAACAGGACATCATATAGATGCCATCATCAAATACATGGAGTTATCACCTAAATGCCATTATCAAATACATTATGATATCACATATATGGAACTATCATATATATGATGATATTACATATTTGATACCATTATTTGCATGGTATCTTTCACACATTATATTTTTCTATCCATATCACAACTTCTGTTATCCAATGTCAATTTGATTTAGCCTTTTTTTTACCCATATTAGCTGATAACATTTGGAACTAGCACCTACCTGGACCTAGCTAGTGTAAAACATATGCTATTAAAAAAGACGTTTCATTTCTTAACTAGCCTCTAATGTACTATAAAATGACATTTTTCCGAGACAGCATCGTCACTCTAATATTAAATCAGCTCTCATCGATAAAATGCATGATTGTAAGTACCTCTTTGATGCTAAAGTGGGTGGATGCTGCTTGTGATTACAATCAGTGAAGAATCTTTATGTGAACCAAAAAGCAAAATCAAAGCAGTAATGTTGTTTATAAATAATGTCAGGCACATGTCTCCTTAACAAATGCCAAATAAAGTAGCGACATACAATTTAAACCAATGTATCTTTTTTCATCGACTATATTCATGGAAATGTGCATTTGTGTGCATGTAAGGAGCAATACAAACAATCCCACAGCCCAATGTCCAGGGCCCTTCAAATGTAATTTAAGTGAGGTGCCCATCAGGCTTGTAGAATTTAACAAAATCTAATTTGCCTGAGAAACTTCTATCACGCTGATGAAATGCACTAACTTATTTTCAAGATATCTGAAGACAATTAAATCCGTAATAGTTATCCCCATGTATGCCCTTTACAATTATGAAGATCTCTACTTATCATATGTCTATCGAAAGCTCTAAACTTTGTGTACCAAGCAAAGCATGTAACCTATGAATTGGGAACAGATTGCCTGGGTTACTATAACTAGTGCTCACATGGCTTTAACATACATGTACATGTGATTTTAAAATATCATTCTGGATATGTATGTACAGTATCAGAAGCCAGCCACAACCAGTCTAGTGGCTACTGGAACTGCCCCAACAATTGTTGCAACCAGTGCAATGATGCATGGCTGCATAATGGGATTAAAGGCTAGTGTGTATACATGACAAGCTATTAATTGGTTACTTTACTGTTGTCACCTGGAGAGTTTGAGGTATCATAAGTAATAAACGGATCAAATGTGGTTGTGTTGGCTCTTGTCTTTGATTTTGAAAATCGACTCATCTTTGCCGTTTTTGAGATAGGCAAAAAAGCTTGTGCTGAGTATTTTGATTTATTTCAATGGTCTTGTTTAATTGCTAATGTGTTGTTCCAGGTGTTTGAAGTTAAGTTGAATGAATAATAATTCAGCTGTCCCGTCCACAGGCTTACTTTAGTATAATGAAATACTGGTTCAACAAATGAAGCAGCACATATGAACAACATTAAAAGTGTAAACAGAAACTGAATAAATCAAGGCGTGCTTCCAATGCTAATGAACATTGTCGATCTACTGAGTAAGAAGGACACTGTTAGAAGAATTATACATTGGCTGACCTCAGGACCTGGAGAAAAATATTACATGAAATTTTTCACTATCCAAATAATCACTCAAGTCAATTTAATATGATTTTCTTTCTAATTATGAGCATATTGAAATTGGAGTCGGGTTTGTGGAGTTTGAGTCGGGGCTTGTCATATTTTTTTAAGTCACCAGCCCTGGGCCTTTGTCTAAAACATTTTTTCTTTGAGCTCTGGGATATGCCTTTAGTCCTAAAAGCAAAAGCTTATCTAACAGCTAAGCAAACTCAATGATTCAGTCCAGCTTAAATAACTGATGCATCCTTTCCTAACTAGATGTAACATTGTTAAAATGCACAAGCCAGCATGTAATCAGGAAGAACATCTTGAATGTCAAGGACAGCTACTCTCTCTGTCAATAGATTATCTAAATTATGCATCAGATCCAAGTTTCAGGTTTAAATTTTCTGAATCTTATAAAGCCAAATTTGTTTGCTTTTCATTCACAACATTATTTATCATACACAGGAAGATGATGTGATTATGTTGCCCACGTTGTTGATTGTAACCAACATTACATCAGCGCAGGTTGCAAATATTTAACATAGAGGAAAGAAGTGATATGTAGAATTTTATCTGACATTTTGCAGAGTTGAACATCATTTTATAGTAACTGTGGTAATTAAGTGTTACTCACTGATCATCTTAATGTTAATGTACCATGCTGTTCTTTTCCCAAACTACTTGCACTTTTTTCAGTTGCAAAATACCTCTTTGGATTTAATTCAAATATTTTCTATGATCATAAGCTGTAATATACCTATGCCCAATGCCTTGACTGTACAGTATGTATCAGTTTATTATTGATTGACAACACAAATGGATGCAATAGATCTATTCTCAAGGCTAGAACTGTTCACTATACAGAAGTTCACATCTAATTAAATACAGTTATGCATAAATAGGGTCTTTATTTATTGGAGGTGACCTGCTCATGGCATTGTATGCACTTTCTGAGCAACATCTGGACATGCAGTTGAGCAGACATTATTAAAAGAATTAGCATGAATGGTCTTTGCAGCCAATGGTGGGGTATGCTCAATTTTGTTCATACTGTATGATACCCTGGTAACCATCCAATTACAATAACAAACATTAGATAGTCATGTGTCATTTTTATCACAAGTCCATTTCCCACCGAAATGAAAACAGATTTTGCCAACTCAAAGTATTTTTCTGCACCATTTGAAAAAGTGTTGACTTATTCTGCAGTGCTCTAGTCTAAATTATAACACTTACTGATGTAGCAGTTATAATAATAATAATAATAATAATATTTACTATTATTATTGCTTATTAATGACAAGACAGTAATGTCCAAATCAAACTCTGAGAAAACTTTGATTATTTCATTATACTTGTCATCACCAATTTAAACATCACAAAATAACAATATTAATCACTTATATGCCAAACAATGGCAGGTACATTCATACCAATTCAAATGATCACTGGTTTCTCAGAAGTCACGTCAGAGATGAATTAACTGTCAATTAGTCTTACGGGCTTCTTGTCTGCTTACCTTAGTTTAGTCTTTACCGATCACTAGCCTGCGACAAGTTCATTTGTGTTATCATTTTTTTTTAAAACAGCCTAAAAAAAAAGAGCCTGCCAAGTACTTATTATCATGGTATAATGACTTTATCTGGCCATTCATGCCATCCTGCCATACTGAATGCTTAATTCTACCCCTCTACAAGTATTTATTTACATAATAACTTTTGTCTTTGATAACTGTTGCATATGGGCATGTTCTATTACCGCTTGACTGCAGGCTAAAAGACCAAAGTGTTTGCCAATCAAAACATGTGAAACAAAACAAAGCTTGTATGATTAATTAGCAGTGAATTAAATGGCTTTGTTGTACTGTGATTACACAAACCGATTCTGCACGAACCACTCTTCTTTTGAATTTAATCCAGTTGAGTCAATCCAATCAAATGACAGGTTGGTTCCCTTTATAAACAAATTAAATTGCACTGACAATTGTTTAATATTCTTTTGATTATATGCCTCTGAAGCAAAACTAATTAAAAAACTATCTCTGTTCATATTTAAAGGTCAAAATTTATATTATTATCACTTTAGAAGTAGCTGTCAAGTAAGCGTCAATTTACTATGGGGATAAAATGAGTTTACTAAACTATTTTCACAATGAAGTTAATAAATGAGATTCAGAGAATCGAGTGAGAGTGCAAAGTTGAGCTGGGTACCACACAAAATGTTGAACCACTCTGTTTTTTAACATACCACAATACATACCATTTTATATTTCAGTTATGTTTGGGACCTACAATTTAATGTTCTGGGACACCTTTTTTTTAAAAAGATATTTCTGTCAGTCAATAGCTGTAAAAAATATCTTGTACTGATCCATAGTAAAATATGATATCCATTATATTATCAAACAAATGATCTCAAAAGAATATGGAATCCACTCAACTCCATTCCCTGAAAGTAAAGCTGTCAGTATCTTACAGTATATGAATTAGCATACATATTACCTGTTGTAGAAGTTGTAATCTAAAACTTTTAAAGTGTGATACTACAACTGACACCCAGCGAAAGACAGTGTGCTCACATTAGAGAGCTAACTGATTAAAATATCACTTTAAAAATTGAGAATATTCTTCAAAAGGTGACTGCTGCATAATAATAGCACAAGAGTACCTTCCTTATTAGCTATTAGCAACTGTATACAACCCATTTCCAAGAAAACATGGCTTACTTCCTAAGTGAACTTTGCCTTAAGCACTGATTCATTTTATTCATGAACTAGTCAGTTTGAAAACCAGTCTATATTTTTAAAGAAAAGAGAGTCAGAGAAACACTTTACAGTTTGAGTTGTGGATGTTATATGACGTATTACAGCAAATGGATCTTTTCAAACTTAAAAACATGTCTATCAGGAGAAAGGACAAATCAACACTGCATTACAAACTTAAAAAGAATATGAGAGTTATGATATACAGCACTCTGAGCTGTAATTCTGGCATTTAATATATAGCTTACACTTTTTTTGCAATTTATAATAGCAATAAGTAATTATACCTCTCGGGGGTTAGTAAGTATGGAAATGGATGAATATTTCAAACTAAAATGTAAAATTTAGCATTTTAAAAACAATGGGCACTCTGGATATTTTTGAAAATTTCATTTGTGATGAACAAAATTTAAAATATATTAATGTAATCATTTGCTTCATGATATAAATTGTTGACCTGCTGGTTCTTTATGCTAGTGGGTGTCCTAGGAAACCTCGGACACTATGTCCTAGGACAAGCTCGGACATCCAAGTATAAAAACCTTGGACCTCAGGTATCAAAAAGTTTTTGTCAGTCACCGTCAAGGATGTTTACCTTGGACAGTAACCAATACTCCGAGGTTTTTCCTAGGAACAATTGTCCAAGGTTTCCTAGGAAACCTCGGAAAATGTACAGCCGGGTGAAGCTTACAATTTACCACCTATACTATACTAGGGATGGAAACTTTAAATGGGTTTTTTGGATTTTTTTTAACGTAGCTATAACAATTTTTCAGTCATATCGCTATGATGTCTGCAGTGTGGCAGTTTATAGTGATGTCTAGCACTGGGGCATCATGTCGCAGACATGTAGCATGATGTCTCACCCAGTCACATTATCCTGATACCAGGCTGACCAGACCTAACACTAACCTCGCAATGCTGAGTGCCAAGCGAGGAAGCTGTTAGTACCATTTTTGTAAGTCTTTGATATGACTTGGCCAGGGATCGAACCCACAGCCTCCCACAGCCGAGGCAGACGCTTTATCCACTAGACCACCAGAGCAGTACTTTGAATGGGGTGCATATATAAATGGGCAGTAAACATAAAACAAACTTAACGAAATCACAATAAAATATTTAGTGGAATTGAGAACATGCATAATATTCAAAAGAAAACACATTTTCTCCTGAAAATCTTAGGAAGATTTGCAGTCTTATGAAGGAATATTGTCATATGCAAGTTAAATTTGAATAAAAGGACATATTTTACATCCAAATTTTATCCAAAAGTTGGATTAGGCCAGAATATTGCACATCCCAATTGTACAAGAAAACACAAAAGATCAGGAAGAAATAAAAAAACAATTTCAAAAACATATAATGGTTATTTGGACTACCTGACAATACTGAATTCTTGTTGAGGTGGATGAATGGCATAACAATCACAATTTCAGTGCAAAAGACACTCCATTCCAGGCTGGGACCCAAACTGTTTTCACCTTATCTGAAAATATTACATATCAGATTATCTCTGTTCACTAATTAAAGTGCAACACAGCTCAATTGCTAAACACAGTGGCTAGAAGAAGGAATGCTATCATATACATTTACAGCAAATATTCCTACACAACATCTTACAGATGACACATCTGCATATAATGTGGACAGTTCCTTCACAACCATGCATAAACAATATCCCACACTACTGAAAATGAAAGGTTTGTCATGGATTGAAATGAGTTCTTATAAGTCTCCACTATTAAGATAAAAGGACTCCTGACCACATTGCAGTAAAGATCTATTTGTCACGACACAAGCTATTCAATGAGTAAATACTAGGACTAAACTCCTGATCACTCTGCAGCAAAGACCTATTTGTCAGGCTACATATTTCCAAGAGGAGCTAAGGCACAGAGGTCAAAGGGCAAATGGAGATCCTCGTAATATACAACAGCAAGATGAGTTACAGAATTAAAAGAGAATACCATGAAAATCTTATGTTTAATAGTCTTCCATGTAGGTACTAGTAGAATATGGTTAACTGTACTAATTAATGACCAATGCATACCAATAACCTTGACCTTTTGTCAAGGTATGCAGTCTTGAACCCGACTTACTGCAGTCTGCAGAAGCCATTACTTTTTATAATAATTGGGATGACTGTGGCCACACATCTTTAAATACCAAAATATATTGGTTTCTTTATTACCCTAACTGCAAGCAATCCCCAAACCATGGTCATGAAACTTGTATTAGACCAAATGTTGTTCTGCAAAATCCATTTTTCATTGAGCTACAATGACTTACCACACTGACCTTTGACTCTAAAACCAATAGCCCTCTTCCTTACACCACATGCAAGCCATCCAAAAAAGGCTCATGCGATACAGAATTAATGTTACTATGCACTTTTCTTCAGTTAGTAACTATGACCTTCGACCTTTTCACAATGAAATCATTTGGTTTCTTCATTACCTCAAGTTATTCACAAAACTCATTTTATCTTTCAGAATAGTAACCATAACCTTTGACGTTTTGATCAATAACCATCTATGAACTGTACTAACTACAGATATTAGAGAATTCAAGTTATTGTGAAGAAACCATTTTTCTTCTTTCAGACAGTGACCTTCACCTTTGATATTCTGACTCTATACTCAATAGGTTTCTTCACTACCTAAAGTTCAAGTCACCCAAAAAATGTCTGGTGTCTGTGTGTGTGTGTGATTTGGTTTTTTAATGTAGCTTTAACCATTTTTCAGTCATACTGCTATGATGTCTGCAGTATGGCAGTTTATAGTGGTGTCTAGCACTGGGGCATAATGCTGCAGACATGTAGCATAATGTCCCACCCAGACACATTATTCTGATACCAGGCCAGGCCAGGCAGCTGTTAGTACCATTTTTATAAGTATAAGTCTTTGGTATGACTCAGCTGGGGATCGAACCCACGACCTCCCACATCCGAGGCGGATGCTCTAACCACTAGACTACCAGAGCAGTGAGAACTTTGGTAATTAGATGGTTACACATTTTTTTAATGAACATAATTTTTCTTTTTTTTCAGTTGCAGTGACATTAATATCTGATCCAAAATGAGTTCATCCATAACCCAGGTGCAAGTCATCCAAAACATGTGGCTATAGAAAATTTGCATCAAGGTGCTTAAATGTACCTCCCATACATAAGTATGTATGTATGTATGTATGTATGTATGTATGCATGCATGCATATGTATGTATGCATGTATGTATGCAGGGTTCTCAAAACAGTTTTCTTGAGTCCACAGACTATTTCTGAGAGTCCCTGGCATAAACTCAGGAGCCCCATACTTTATTTCACAAACAATGGCAAGGAACATGAAGAGGTATATACCGTAGTTATTCTAATAGAATCTTCCCTTCCAGCAAACATCACCTCCCCCCTTATTTCCACGAAAAAGAGATTCCCACCTTATTGAACCTTTCAGATCCATATATATCCATTATGGTATTCCAAATAAGTTAAAAAGTACACGAGTAATCCATCTACTGTTAGAAAAATTGGAACAACTTAATTTATGAATGTTTACAGTCAAACAGTGATGTATGGTATTCAATCCCCCCCCCGCAACTGCACGGCCCCTGGGGCATGTAATAGAATAACTACGGTAACGATTATTTTATTACATATTTGGATTCAATTGTTAGACTTATATAAGATCACACTGAAAACAAGCTATTTTTCAGTAACTGTCCAAAGCATTTTTTTAAAACATAATGCAGATCATTCAGCAAATAAACATTTTTGTTGTAACAGTATTTAAACTGAAATGCTGACAATGCATATGTAAGTCATGAAAGTAATCAAAACTTTCTCGAGCTGGATAATATTATCAAATCATTGATATTTCTTAATAATAACTGCTACACTACTTTGTATGCCATGACACATAACAAAAGATTCTCCCAGTAACTCATTTTCCAAATAACTTGCTTTATTATATGCTCATTTTTTCCCCCATTAACTTTACATTGTCAGAATCGTTCAGTATTCCCCGATACTGAATGCGCGCGACAATACACATATAACATTCACGTGAATAAAGGAACTACTTTCTATTGTAAACAAGCGAAGACGCAGACACCAGCACTTTTGATTTGTAAACAAATCATATACACTCGCGTAAGAGGCTCTTTATGTTGTGGTTATTTAAATTTGTTTCTGAATGAACTAAAACATGTTTCGTAGACTGTACACACACAAAAAACCCAGCTGTTTTGGCACATTCCGCGTTGATACAATGTTACGGATTTAGGCTAGCTACATTATATAAAAGACGGACGATCATGTCCTTACAAATAACATACAACTGACAAGGAATATACTGTATTCTTTATCTGGTGATAAGAATGGCAAAATAAAATATACTTATAGTTTTACATCCTGAATTTCCTCAAAATGTTTTTTCTTAATTCTGCAAATCGGAATTACATGAGCCACGTCGTAGGTTTTCAATCTGGATTACACATTTCAAAAGTGTGCTGTAATTTCTATAAGTGCAATTGCATCCTCCTTACTGCACTCAAAATGAAATACACATTAAATTCCATAGCGTTCTGTTGAAAATTGCAATTGCAAGACTTCATATTTTCCCACGTTATGATTTCAAACATTCAATGATAGAAACAGAAACACATTTGCAGACGTAAATACGCTTCTCCCGCGTCACTTCAATCCGATGAATTTCATGTATAATTTGCACAGATGAATCCAGTCCAAAATCACAAACTTTCAAATAGGAACTCATTTTGTCGGAAGGATATACTGCACTCACAAGTTCGTGCAGTATTCATTCTGAAAACTCGTTCCTATTTTCCCATACAAATGCAGTAACCTATAAATACCATATTTGGTTATTTTAAAATACCTTATTCAATTCATACAATATTTACTATGATCTGTTTACATTTCCAAATAAGAAAGCAATCTCGTTATACAAAACAATGTGGCTGAAAATGAAAATAGTTATAATATATGCAGATGGTCCAAATGAAAATATAAGATGAAGGTAAACAATATGCAGTAATGCAGTTATTAAATATGAGGACTATTTAATTTTTTCAGTATATGTACAATAAGGAACATGTTCAAAATTTGGACAATAGGTGTCGGATATGAATCACACCCAGCTGCTGCACTGATACATATAGGCTCATATTAGTACCATAATTTCATGCAGTGGCATAAACTCAGTTTTTGAGAGAACATGCCTGTCATTGACATCACAACCACAACATTTGTTTACACAGATCATCATCATGTCTTGCAGACAAAAACATTAGACGAAAATCCTAGTATTATCAATCGTGAGATTAAGCAAAAATACATACCATGAATAAAACTGCATTTCTGAAATTCTCTTGTTTTTCCAATTATTAAGTCCTCATAAAATCCTTATCAGCTACATGGGGCAACTCAACGTCCCGCTATAATAAGCATACTCAACATGTTTTAGCCACATTTCTCGTAGCCGATAAATGCATCAGTAACACATGTACTGTATAGAATAGTGAACAACATTATAATGTTTACATGGATTTGTCTTTAGTGATATTCTGAGGTGCTTCTTTTGTTATTATATTGTGAAAATTTAAATAAAATATAATTTTTTGACAAAATTCATAAATAGATCAGCAACCTGTGTACTATTTCTTATTAAATAATAGTGTAGTAAGATATTATATCTGATACATAATACTTAAAAGTAATTTTTCAATCAGCCTTAATGAAAATCTAAATATTTAAATAATTTTGACTAATTTATTACTTATAAATCTATTTGATAATGGTAAGTTTTACAACAAATAAAAACGAAACATTTTCCTGTAAAATTATGTATTCTGTCTCTAATTATTTGCATTTTTAGAGGTAAGTTATGAAGGTTGCAAACCATTTTAAAAGTTCCAAAAACTGTACAAAGATTGTGGTTCTGTATATTCACAATCACAATTAGTTACTGGAAAAGAGTCATACATTAAATTCCTTTTTTCATATATGATTTTCCCTAATTTGATTAGTTTAACCTTTGCAACAAAATCTGTACCAAAATGAAGACTATGATAAATGCATTGATAAATGCATGAAAACTTTGGGAATGATAATTTAATTTTTTTAATGTATTTTCCCTATAAAATTGAGTTTTCTATGTGCTCTGCAATGCATTATTTTCTCCGGGGTATGTGTAAAGTGGTGTCCTATAAAGAAACAGAAATGAAGGTTTCAAGCCAGTCTTAAAGTTCCAAAAACTTAGCTGCGTCAAAATTTGTGACCTACAGTGCCGGTACTACACGATCTTGACGAAAACGGGTCGTTTGGATGAAAGTTCGTTAAGAAGAGTATGCAGGAATGTGTCGTTGTCATTTGTTATCCATACTTCACTAAAATTACCAATGTTTTAAAATAATTACATATGTCTCTGTGAAAGAAGTATATCTTTGAAAAGGTGAAAGTCAGTGCTTAAGTGCGTCAAAACCGAGGAGTCCAGGACACTACTGACGTGACCTAGTAGTGGTACATTTGTCCAAAATAGGGAGTTTTATGACTTAAGCTATACCTATCATTGCTTAACCATTTAAAAACGTCTTCATATCACCCATTGTAGTTTGTCACTATATAAATGTAGCAATTTCCGTAAGTCATGTTTAGCATCGAGATCTTGTTGACTTTCCCGTATCATGCGGTCTACTTCGGTGATGTTCCAGGATTATGTGACCTAATGGACATAGTACACAATTAATTTTACTATATGTTCTCTACATTTGTTTCTCAGTACTGACCTTTCCACTGTGTGACAATCAATGCAAATCATATGTTAATCTAAAATACCTTCAAAGATGACTTCACGGTGAAGTTCTTGTCAAAGGTTGACCTGCTCTTTTTTTAGATTATTGACTGTCAACATAACAGCATGTAACCAGAACACGAATTTCACTTCCGGATCATCACCAAGGCCTTATTACTCACTGTGCACTGTCGCCAAAATACATACAGACAACAACACCCTGAGCTCATATTATCAAGAATAAACAGTTACCTTTAAATCCCTACCAAAAATGCATAAATAAAACTCTTCTATCACCACCAAAATGAGAGAGGAAAAAATGTTCTAAAAATAGACTAGAACTACATTCGTGGGTACTGAACTGGAAGTATTAATTGTGATGTAATTCCTAATACATGGTGAGAACTCTTGCTCCACATGAATGTCAGTGAACGCGGAATTTACATTAAAAGACGATACCATTTTATACCATCAGGGATATAATTTTACTTTGTGATTATTTAAAGAAGTTTTATTCATCTTCTCTAAACATACTGTTGCTATAGTAGCTCGTGCTTGTTCTAAGTTTCTAAACGACTCCGTGTTTATTTCATTGTAGACACCACACCATGTCAGCCAATTTTGCGCGTTGGTTAATTCTGCTCAACGATACGTCTTTGCTGTAAACATTGGACTACGTGTTAGTTTTGGTCGAAAATCAAGTTTTTATCACGAACGAAAGATCATCCTTTAATTAAGGAAAATGAAATGCATAAAGTGTACAAAAGTATCTCACATTTCTACTCTAAATGCATATGAAAATGTGATTTATACATGTCAACTAGCCCAACGAGTAGGTCTCGGCGTTTTTTCTGCTGTCAGATAAAAAAAGCGGAGACCTACATGTTGGTCTATATTTCAACATGAAGACCCACTCCATGACCTTCTTGAACTTGTAACCAAGAAAATCCTATTTAATGGTTATCTTTTCGAATCATACAAATAAACACATTATTTAAAAGAAATGAAATATTTACCTCAGATTAATGTTGCATCTTAATCCAAATTTCTAATTTTGCAAGAAGTTGTTCAGCAGATACTCTATTGTCTGCTATACAACATGTCAACTTGCCGCTAGAACGGGATTCTCTAGAAATTCCCCGGCGTATAATCTGTTTCTAATTTTTTTAGTAATGTTTCCCCATAAACGTGACGTTGTAAACACACTACATCATATTCGTTTCTCTTCCACATGTTGAACCTTAACTAATTTTTTAGAAGATCGTCATAGTTTGCTTAATATCTCTTGGCATGTAATGGCTTTGTTACGTTTAATTTTGTAAAACCAGCTATAAACCTGACCTAATTACTAGACCGAAATGCAGACCTAAAAAAAAAGAGTCCTAAGTAATGTATTTCATTTCCAAACCCCGATTAATAAACATTACATCTTTTCAAAGCTGTGAACAGAATAGGCCAACATATCGCGAATCATGAAAACACAGGGGTGGTATCCAGTGTGTCCAAAAGCAATAGTATTTTGAACATAATATGCTGGTGCCAGTTGCCTCTTTTCAAATGGCAAACATTGCAGTATTTTCTTTGAGTCAATATGTTGAATTCGGTATGCGTTTTGCGTCAATATTGGTGACGGAAACCTTACGTGCGCAGAAAGGCCTGGCAGCAGTGTATATATGGTATTTTGGGTTGTTTGAGAGATTCCATTCAGCAATTTCCAAACACTACAAAATCGTGATTAAAGTGTGTGTGTGTGTGTGTGTGTGTGTGTAAATGTGTGTGTGTAAATGTGTGTGTGTGTGTGTGTGTGTGTTACAGCGAAACCGTCATTACGGCGACAGTTCATTGTCACTGGGTGGTCATTATGGCGACAATAGCATTAGGGTGACAAAATCGGTGTCACCCTAATGTGTGCTATTCTTATGTAGCTTAGCTTGCTGACTGATTCACTTACAGAATTGTATACATATATCACAATATCATCGGTAACTAGTATTTAGAAATTTTGATGCAAGATATACACGATTTTATTAAATATTGTTATGCAAAAATTTAACCGTGTGTTAATGTTGTGTTTTCTCCCACCGTCAGTGAATAACTATTAAGGCGACATTTCTAAAATTGCTTCCTATTTTTTCAAAGTTAATGAAAAATTTTGAGCAGATATATTGAATTGAGTTAAGATAAAAATATATTCTTTTCATTTCTTTTATCTCGAATCAAATTCCTTGTTAAGACATAACACACTCAACTTTTCGAAACGGGTTCGAAACTAAATCGAGCTGTAGTTAAAAACAGCGTTATCTTAAATTTGTGTTTGGTAAAGAATGCATAAACGGAACAAACTTAATAAATAAATCATAAAAATAATATAAAAAAATATTATAGATCAATAGATTTATAAAATATTTATCAATCTTTTACACATTCAAATATTTTATTTTGTTCTTAATTTATATAACAACCAATGTTTCTCTTTCCGTAAAATGTAAATCCGTTGACCACTAGGACCTAGAAAGTACGAAGAACATACATGTAGAGAACGCTGGTTAGTATTGTTATATATTATTTGTGTAATAAATAACTTTGTTTTACTCATGAAATGAAGACTTATAATAAATAGCTCGTTGAAACTTTTAACGTCAAAAATATGCCTAAATTATTGAAAAGAGTCGCTAGCTTAAGTAATCAAAGGCAAGGTTTGAAACTGGAAGTTGATCATAAAAGTTCATAATAATTCTACCAGAGTGCTACGGTATCACGGATCTTAAATTTAGCGATTGGTGAATACGTAAATAAAGACATCGACCTTCAAGATATTATATGTCTGTTTGGTGTTCTTTGCTCTATATTAACATACATTTCAGGGCCAGATCAGGTCAAGTGTTTGGGGGAGGAAGGTTTCCAAAATTTCAAAAGTGCTTTGACATTCCTCGAAAGGGCACCATAGCAAAAGTCTGTTTGCTGAAAGTGTGCATAATACCCAATAAATGTGCTCAAGAAGTAAACGATGATCAAATTTAAAGTGTCAAGTGACTGTATGTGTATGTACGCTTTTTTAGCGGGTGGGGGAGGCATCAGGACACCCCACACGCAGGGCCGGCGCTACCATATAGGCAAACTAGGCAGCCGCCTAGGGTGCTGATTTCAGGGGGCGCATTTCTCCAAATCAGCGACAGTTTTGAAAAATAAATAAATAAATTTCGGTTTTATTGAGGTTAGTTTTTTTATCCTGGTTTATTTCATACAGGGACAAATATTCGAGTAGATTCAGTCTGACCGAAACACCAGGCTGACCGGAACAAGCAACTTGAATGAGTGAAAATCGCGCGTATACGAAACTTTTACGTTCGCGTGTTTTTATAGGCCACGAGTTTTTTCCATGGAATCACGCGTATACGAAACCTTCAGTTTGCCGCGGGGGGGGGGGGGGGGGACGATTGTGGCATAACTTTACTATATAAGCTCGCTTTCATATTTCTCTGACCACCATACTGCCAACACAGGGGTTCGTATCGTTGCTTACAATCTACCTGTCATACATACACTGTGTAGTTATTGTATAGTGCATGTATGACAGGTAAATTGTAAGCAACGATACGAGCCCCTGTGACTGACATCTTGATTTCTTCTTCTCGCTGCACCTCCTACAAAACATTATAATGGTGGCTGTTTTCTCCTGAATGAAAATGGTGCCAATTTTATGCCTGGTATTGTTGCTGGAGTGGCTAAGTTGACATATTCAAGAGTTAAAAGAAATGGTATTGTCTGGAAATTGTTTGCGCCAGCAGGATGCCAGTCAGTTCAGTTTATGTATGTATACAGAAAGCAAGATATCTGTGTAAACACTGTGCGTGTGATTTGGATATTTACCGTAGCTTTAAAAAAAAATTCAGTTATATCGTTACGATGTCTGCAGTGGGACAGTTTATACTGATGTCTAGCACTGGGGTATCATGCCACAGACATGTAGCATGATGTCCCACCCAGTCACATTATCCTGACACCAGGCCGACTACTCCTAACACTAACCTCTTAATGCCGGGCGCCAAGCGAGGTAGCTGTAAGTACCATTTTTGTATGTCTTTGGTATGACTCGGCCGGGGATCGAACCAACGACCTCCCACATCCGAGGTGGACGCTCTAACTACTAGGCCACCAGAGCAGTCAAACAGATAAAACATAAAAAGGACAATTTAAGTTTCACTCTGTCAATATCTCTACCTCTTTATCCCTCCTGCCCCCCCCCCCCGCTCTCTCTCTCTCTCTCTCTCTCTCTCTCTATCTATCTATCTATCTATCTATCTATCTATATATATATATATATATATATATATATATATATATATATATATATATATATATATATATATATATATATAGATAGATAGATAGATAGATAGATAGAGAGATAGATAGATAGATATATAATGCTTTTATTCTTTAACAGTAGAGCGTCATTCTCATCAGCTGACTCATATTTATTTACTTGATGCAAGGAGGAAAACTGGTCATTTCTACCACAGACATTTATTGTAGTAGTAGCATGGAGTCACATATGCGATGAGCAGACCACGTAGCCCACATGTCAGACCGCCAGCTTCCGGGAAGATATTTTGTAAGGCGAGCTAGAACAAGGAAAACACTCCAAAAGAGGCCAGAGGAAACGCTACAAGGACACCTTGAAGAAGTCATTAAAGGATTTTGGCATAAGCAATGGCACATGGGAGCCGACTGCTCAAGACAAGGGCTTGTGGCGCTCTTTCATCGGAAAAGGCTCTCTGCAGCTGGCGAGGTGAACATAACACCGCAGCAGAACAACGGAGGCAGACTAGGCAAGCCCTAACCAACGACCCCACGATCTGCTTTGCTGCCATCTTTTGTCCACACTGCCATAGAACATTCAGGGCGCACATCGACCTCTTAAGCTACCTGCGCACCCACAAACCTATCGATCCCCCCTCAAACATTGGATAACAGAAGTGATTGACGAAGACCGTACTTGTCTAGTCCTATGTAATAGTCTGTAATTATTGCTATGTCAATGGATTATACACGGATGCTAATATAAACATGAGTCTCCATCAGTATGGTAATCAGAGACCTACACATCTGAGGATAGAAAGCCTATGCATGTTAAAAAATTTCAGACATTAAATAATAAGAGAAAGAATACATTTATAAAGTTTCCACTGGTAGAAATAAATTTGATGTATTAAGAGTGTATGATAAATTATTAATAGAACAATAGGGATTAAAAGTTTGAAGAACAAATATCTAAGTTGTGATCAAATCTTTCAAAGAGGTGTGCTATTGTTATCTGCATTGCCTGTAAAGAATATAAGTAAGCTAGAAAGAAACAAGAGAGAATGAATGAAAATGTACAGAAAGTAATACTTACCGGCTAAACTCAATTACGACGAAAGAGAAATGAAAAGATAGAAAGAAAAATAAAAGAAAGAAAGCGAAATATTCGAGAATTTAACTTAGCAAGAGTAATAAACTTTTTATTTTACATTACAAATAATGTGACATGCTTGATCAGTGAACAATGAGAAACACTGAAAAGATTTACGAAAATTGTGTTAAGTTTTATTTTGTGAGTGTTGCCATGTATAAGATTTAACAGAAATATGGTATTTTTCAATTAGATCTAGATCACCTTGTAAAATGTGTGTGTGTGTGTGTGAGTGTGTGTGTAAAATGTACCTAATAAAGCTGTGTGTGTGTAAAATGTACCTACTAAATGTGTACAGTGGAGGACGAAAGGACCGTTTATCAGTATTATTTACTTGATTTGTATGAAAAGGATGCACTGTCATGTTACTTTGTAAAGTTGACTATATATATATATATATATATATATATATATATATATATATATATATATATATGACATTATCAAAAAGGAAGGATAAGGACTTTTGGCGTATTTATAACTGGAATTTTATATCCATGATTCTCCGGTGACATATTTGAGCTGAAAAATTTACGGTCTCTCAAGTCTGTGCAAACTTTGTCCGATATTTGCATTCCGTCGTATGAGATTAAACTAATGTAAAGCGTTTTATATGCAAAAAAAACCATGGACCATTATACTAAAATACACATTAAATAAAGTTGCAGGTAATATCCTACTCTGTTAAAGGTCCAAATTATTTGAACACGACCCAGTTGTATAGCAGTAAATTAATACTTCATGCCGACTCAGCACACATAAATCTTAAAGTAAGAGCATACTATATATTTTACATTGCTATTTATAGCTGACAGACGTCTACAAATCATCGACACTTTGCGATTCAAGTAAAGACGGTCATTTTTCAAAACGATGCTGCGTACTCGTAATGTTTACTCGTCCTATAACAACCACGTTTTAAGTGGTTTATTACTCTGTACAAGATTAAGTTGAAAGTACTCTTATATGAAGAAAAAGGAAATGTATAATTCATTTATGTAGTAGTTGTATAACTTCTCAAAAAGCAGTTCCTATTGAACGAAGAAAAAGATCAGCATTTGATACTAAAATGTCAATCGGATATTTGAACAAAAAAATAAATGTTAATTTTTTTTTCCACAATAAAACTATTTTCCATTGAAAGTTTATACTGCCTACGCATCTACTTGCCTGCTAAATCTCTGTCGATTTGATCAACATATGGTTTTGTTTTGTTTTTGTTTTACTTTTCTCTTTACTCATTTAATAATTACTGTAGGATTTGCAAAACTTTCTTGAAGCCATTGCATTACAATTATATATATATATATATATATATATATATATATATATATATATATATATATATATATATCCATTATTAATATTATCATTATTATTACAACTAATCATGACAAAAATCTTAACAACAAAGTTTCACAAAAAAGCGCCACGAATTTTCTTTACATAAATAGCTTCACAGGTATATATTCTCATATTTTTCCGAACCTCTATCTCTGAACTGTTGTTTGACAAGTCAAAACTTGCTGCTACGCGACACTTAATGCAGCTTGATTGACATGTGAAACAATGCCCTCACGTGGAACCTAATGCAGCCTGTATGGAAATATCAATCATTGCTGCTTCCCGATACCTAATAAAGTCTGTATGGACATTGCAAACCTACGTAATATAGAAAACCTAGGCCCTGGGCCATTTAATCTGTCTTATTCAGTTTAAATCAGGCAATATATTCTCATCTACTCTAAACAGTTTCCGATGATCAATCCCTTTGTTATCCTCAAAATTGTTATTGAAAACTCATGGCCACTGGTCCTCAAAATAGTTGTTATGACAAAATAGACGATTGCCTGCGCCACTGACCATCAACATAGCAGCTATTACTAAAATTACAGTATATCTTGGTGACGGATACAACGGAGAAAACAAACATGGAGACTGACGAATCAAATTAAACATCTCAACAAGATGTTAACAACTGTCATTTGAGTAAAAATGGAAGAACAAACTTCCGGATTGCGACCATTAATATAAATGGGGTTAACGAAGAAAAATTAAGGAAATTATTAGAGGATACTAAGGACTATGAAATAATAATCATATAAGAAATGCAAAATAATATAACAAAGGAAATAAAAGCGAAATTTGAGTAAAAATGGATGCAATTTTAATCACTAGTGATAATCAAGACGATACTAGGGGTGGGGTAGCAACACTAATTCGAAACAATAAAGGTGTACCATGACAGCAACTACATGTAGGGTTTTTTAAGAACGTTTAATCCGTATAAAAATTAAAGACTAGCATTTTGTCAATGTTTACTTTCCCGCACAAAGAATTAAGAAAATATATTTATTTTGGAAAACCTAATCACATATTTACAGGACATTACAATGGTGAATGTTATAATGTGAGGGAATTTTAACTGGGTGGAAGACGATGTAGATAGGAAAACATATTTAGCACCAAACGATAAATTAATTAGGGAGGATATGAAAGATTAAAAAAAAACCCACAAACTATTTGATGCATATAGAAGATTAAACATTTTAAAGAAAGAATTTACGTATGAATATGGTGTATACCAAGCTAGTAGGCTTGGGATACAAGTAGTATATGGGGTCACCCTAGCGTCAAGGGTGTGAGGTTTGTTTTAGAACATTTCTTTCGTCTTTTCTGTGTGTTTAAATGTGTATTTGTATGTTTGTCCCTATCTACCCTTTGTCCTTACAAATACATTAAAATCCCTATAAAATGTTTTGACCCTATAAACCTCATCACGTCACCCAAAGTTCAATTCCCATTGACATCCAGGTGACATTCCCATGTTCAATTTCCATTGACGACAAAACTGCAAACCCCATATTTTAACGTTAAAGTCCCTTTGAACTTAAAGTACCGGTCCTGTTCAATTTCCATGTTCAATTCCCCTTGACGCCCTACAGTTCCATCCATGTTAAAATTTCCCATGTTAAATTCCCCTTGACGCCAGAGTGCATCAACTGTTTTTGCATGGTAAGTCCCCTTGACGCTAGGGTGACCCCATATACTACTGATACATAAAAGAGTTTGGAATAACTGAATGTAAAATATAAGACGATACAATAAAGAAATAATGATAGAGAAAAGGAAAACGTGGGGAGAGGCGACGCAATGGAAATTAAATAAGAAAATATTAGGGGAAAAGGAATATGAATACATTATAACAGAAGGATTGAGGGGTTTTATAAAGGCAACCAAGATACTGAAAATGAATGAGATATCTAAAACTGGAAAATTAAAAAGAAAACTCTAAATTATTGTAAACGTGGAGAGAGAAAATAAAAAAATGAGCAAAAAGAACTTAATTTTTTTAGACTTGACAGAGATAAATGAGGAAAAACAAATAGCACAGAAACTTCTAAATGAGATTTTAGATGATGCAAAATGATGGAGGATAATAAGAGTGGGGAAATTTGCAATACTTTACAAAAAGGCAAATGGGTTATTTAAGAGGGAAGAATTGAGAAAGGGAGGGAGAGAGTAGGATCTGGAAAGTATAAGAGATTTAAATAATATTTATTCACCAAAAGATGATATATTGAAGTGTATACAAATACTATCAATATGTACATGAGGTAATGTCATCAGAACGCAAAGACATGTATGATGATTTCATCTCAAATGAGGAAATAAAGAAATCAATTTCATCCCTGGCGAAAGGAAAATCGCCAGGAATGCATTGGCTTGCCGCAGAATTCTAACAGATATTCCAAAAAGAAATAACGCCGATTTTAGAATCACTATATAATAACATATTTTTAGGAAAGGGAAAATTTTCTAACTCCATGAGTGAGGGAATGATCACGATATTATACAAGGGGAAGGAGATAGGGAAGACCTTAATCTGGTCAAAAAGGGTGCCATGATACTCTTTGAACAAGAAAAAGCTTTCGACAGATTAGAACACAACAACATACAACAGGTATTACAAACTATGGCTTCGGAAAAGAAAATCAGGAATGGGCCGAAATCTTGTACACTGGAATAAAAGCGAGAGTACAGACAAACAGCAATCACGGAAGAATTTGAAATTCAAAGGTCAGTGAGGCAGGGATACCCACTGTCCATGCTACTATAGATCTTGGGTCACAAAATAAGAAACAACTCGAAAATAGAAGGTATACGCATTCCAAATTTGAAACATGAGTACAAGATGCTCCAACACGTAGATGATTTCACGAACTTTCACAAGGATGCAAAATCTTTAAGCACCTGCAAAACGAATTTGAAACTTTCGGAAAATATTCAGACTACAAGATCAACCACGACAAACAGAAATTTTAAAGATAGAAAACTGGAGGGGAATCACCCGGGACTCCCACCTCACCTAATAAAAGATAAAGTCAAGGTTTTAGGAGTGACCCTTGGCCATACAGCAAAAAATAGACAACTACAAATACATAGCATCAAAGATAAAAGATAATATAGATATATGGATGCTTACGCCACTATGTATAATGCGGCAAGACATACATGTAGGCCTATAACAATACAAATTATATCATAAAATCCGTTGACCTGGAAATAAGAAACTGAAAAACAACCTTTCAACTAAAATACTTGAAATAGTTTTAAAATATATAGATAAAAAGGAACTATGAGGAACACAGAGAGACAGACAGACAGACAGAGACAGAGAGAAACATTCGAATGGATCGGGGGAAAACACCGAAAACTGAAGATATGTAGTAAAACAAAACACTATTGGATTAACTGGAAAAATGTGTGGAAGTCATGGGCGGGAATTAAAGTCCTTACAAGTTCAAAGTATGATATTTAAATTTGTACAGGATGTATGGCTTACAGGCGAAATGACTTTCAAACGCCACATGGTAAAAGAAATACCCAAATGCCCAACAAAATACCATTCAATAGCTCAATGTGCGAATAATAAAGTAGAATAAATTAACTTCATAATGCAGAAATGCAAACAAGAGAGATACCGAAGAAATAATTTATTATATCTAGACAGAATATCTGATAAAGTATACAAAATATAAATGAGTATATTGTTAAAACAATGTTGAAGTATGGTCATGTAGTTAGGATTAAACAAATAAGTGCTTGACTAAAATAACATTTTTCCTGCACCCTTGTGGAAGACCACTGTGGGGGAACGGCCTCAGTTCATCGCCCCACTTAGGGGGCGGTTCCAGCCCGTGCGCCGGCTGGGGCTCCTCTCACATTTCAAAAGTACACAGGGATGCGATAATGGAATTTTTAAATCTTTGATTTTTTTCCTTTTTAACGATATCTCCCTAAGTTCTTCTTTTTATTTTGGCTCATTAGCATAATCTAACCTCGAAACGCACATTACAAAAAGAAAAGGGAAACCCATCAATCTAACACAACATTAACAATCTCTTTAGAGAGGTTCACCAGCCCTTTCAGACGGGGAACATGGAACCTGCATACCGGAGAAAGTAATGAGCTTACATAGCACGAAATGAACAGGGCTATGTAGTAGTTCATGAAAACCTCGGACGCAGCAAATGGACAAACACATAAAACATAAGGGATACACGAACACAACACTAACAAATAACAAACACATACACAAATAAACATACAGACACAAAGGGAGAAATTTCTCCCCTTTTATTTTTTATTTTCATTTTGATTTTCGGCCTTTTTTCTATAGACTTCTTTTTCAGCCTTAGGAAAACTCGAGGCACCACAAGACCATGTCCTAAAATAAGGAGCAGCACAATTATCAAATAAAGTTAGTGTAACCCCTTATATCAGGCTAGGCAAATTGTCCTCGAATAATATTAAAAGAATAAAAGAGAAACTTAACATGCAAACAGAAAAATACAGTTTAGGGTTTTCTTTGTATTTTGTACATTTTGATAGAATACATAAACGTCTCTCATTCTTAAAGTCATTTAAAAGCAATAAAGAACCAAAAAGAACTCCAGAAATGAAAATGGTCCTATTGTAGAAAAAATAACAAGTATAAAACCAGGGGAATGATATCACATAATGCCGTCCTTACAGTAACATCTATAGCATACAAACACTATAGCAAATATACATATAGCAAACACAGGGCATAGGCAATCACATAAACAATAGGAGGAAGGGGATCCGCCATAGGCAATGGTCTTTGGTCGGATGAACATCCCCATTAGCTAGAGGAACCAGCCTGGGTAGCTTACACGTACAAACATTTTCTTATATTTCGGCAAGGGGAGGGGGGAAATTTTAAAAAAAAAAAGTTAAACATAAAAACGTGTGCAAATGGATAAGCAGACGTTTTAATACAGTTTTAAAAGGCATATATTTATGATTTTGATCACCTTAAAAATATAAGTTTATTTCTTTGTTTTGTTTGGCATGGCAATAGGGCCCTTAGAAACACTGTTGCCTTAATGCTGGGTTAGACAAAATATGTATGTGAAGATTATGTCGGCATAAGGATGTGGATGCACATACGCAATGCAGTTTTAAAATGCATATATTTAAGATTCTGATGATCTTGAAATATAATTTTTGTTTTCTGTTGTATTTGGTATGGCAATAAGGACATTAGAAACGCTGTCGCCTTAATGCTGAACTAGACATAATATGTGTGTGAAACGTTTGTCGCCATAAGGATGTTTTGACTATCACAGTTGTGTGTAGGCATTACGGCGACGCAGCATTAAGGCGAAAAGTATGTGCTTATATTTAAAAATAAATTTTGTTGCTTTAAACATGAATATTGAAGCTTGATAATAGAAATTATAATTTATTTTAATGAATTCATATTCAAATATGTGCTACTGTTTGTAACACAACATGATGTCATCCTGTCACCCTAATGCTGCTCTGTGACATATGTCGCCCTAATGCTGGTTACGTGCTCATGTGTGTGTGTGTGTGTGTGTGTGTTGGTTTTATCAATTGCTCTCATGCATTTTTGGCTAATGTTCACTATAGTTTGCACAAATACAGTCTTTACTTTGTGTGTGAACTGTGTTGCTTAAAGCACAAATTAGACTTCGCTATTTATAGCAGACTTTACCCCCTTTTCAAAAAGATATGGTGCAAAGTGACATTGACTACACGCAAGGAGATAGCAGCTTTAAAGACGGTTATGTTTTAATAGCATTGAAAGAGACCAGCAGCAAATTAATGTAAGAATTTGAGTCCTTCAAAGAAAGAAAGTACGAAAGAAAGAAAAAGCACCACAGTGTGAAATTGTCAGAAGGATGTTGTTCCAAAACCTGATGTGTATCTGACAGGGCACCGCTCTCCAAATGCCTCAGCACGATACAGCCTTTCAGTTATTGATAAGACGTTTAACACCAATCAAAACGACCAACCAAGTTTTAAAAAAGGGAGAAACGAAAAAAAAAATCTACCTCACTTTTGAAGTAATAATCAAACCACAGCCCAGTGGTTTACACTTTGCTCAATAATTTCATACATGTTCCGACTAAAATTCTAAGAAAACTGACACGTTAGGATTCGTCCTCGCTGATGCTCGCACTAGCTAAACTAAATACATGACGTGTATTGTATATTGATTGCCCTGTTAATAGGGGTACTATTAATGAAACCTCAGCAAATATGACAAAAGCCTGTATAGATATCGCATTTTGAGACAATAAGACTACTGGACCAACCGCAACTGTGATTGTTTAAATTTGTTCAGATAAAAAGAGGAAAAAAGCCGAAAAACCAGTGATGATTTTCTTAGAAGAAAAGAATTAATTTTAGTTGTTGAAAATATTTAAAATTAGACTTCTAAGCAAATTTTGAGATCGATAACTTCGAAAAATTGTCGATTCAATATATTCACACTGTACGGTATAGAAAATTAAAGTTAGTATCGTTAAAAAAAATTGGAAGTTTCCAATCCCATTTACTAGTTGAATCGAGAAATCTTTCGTGGACATCACAGCCGAGTATCCATACACTTTACCTTTAAAAAAAAAATAACCGTGCATTAATTGATTCTTCGGAGCAAAATTTGTGAAAGTAATCTCCTGCTCTCGATTGTAAATTTTAGTTTAAGTCGGGGAAAATCCAACTATTAAAATGAAAATTGAACCAACTACTTATCTCAATAATTGTCTGACCTCAAATAAACGCGGTAATCTTACTTTCTTGACATAATTGGACAGTCTCGATTTTTACTAGGAGGGGGAGGGTAAAATGTAACAGATAATTTTGAAACTATGTAGCCTCACATAGAACACTCGCCGGGGACTCGGATCACAATAATCAACACATGCATCGGCAGGATAATTTTCACAACATTCTGATCGATCCGTTTCCTGTCTTGATACCGCTGGTTTGTTTATTCCTCGTGGACAAGGGTGTATGGTTCCGCAGGATACGTTTAATGGCACAGAGGGTCCCATCTGGTCTTTCTTAGAACTCTACTACCTCATCCCAGTGGACGTAGAGATCCAACTTAGAATAGTTCCGGGATTGTTTTTGTGCTGCTAATGGAGCTCGCAGACATCTGTTGCCTTCCTCTAACAACCATCGGGCGTCCTCGTCCCTTTCCTATGGGATTCTGTTCTCTCTATGTATATTCACTAAAGGTGTTATTGTCGTTTTCAGAACATCTGTTAACGTTTCATGCTCTTTCTTAATCCTTTCGATATATCTCAATAGCCCCTCTTTATTTACTGGTACTGGAGGGAGGACAAGTGGCCTGATACAAGGTCCTCTGGTGATAACTATATTCATCTCTGGAGCAGGTGGTATAGTCTGGTTGAAGGTGTTATTACGGGAAGCAGAGTATCCTCTAACGGGTGGTGATGGCGGGACAGGTATACCTATATAGAAGAAAACATTGAAAATAAACAGGACGTTCCACTTCCTTCAGAAGAGGGGAAAGAAACATTATCAGACAAGAATGTTTTGGAGCAGGTGTGTGTGTGTGTGTGTGTGAGAGAGAGAGAGAGAGAGAGAGAGAGAGAGAGAGAGAGAGAGAGTCTAATTTGAGTTGGAAGCAATACCTCCGAAATTGTGAATTCAACTCTCGGAGGAAGAAAATTCTTGAGTCAAGATGGCCAAGATATCCCTTGTCTCCGCATGGGATTTTGCAACCCATTTTTCTGTCATATCCGGATCCATATTGTGTAACCATTGCAGAGGCGATGAATTTTCTCCCAGTGACGTAAGTATGTACGGACACCACGGTACATACAGTGATGGCATCAAGCAATGGGGCAAGAAATGCCCTTCTTTGCTACATGGATACGGAACTCTTTCTCGCCTTCTGGAATAACTTCTTGAGCCATGAAGCCCATCAGTTTTTCTTCATCTGTACGTTAGTTGATCTTATACAAGTCTTTGCAAGAGAAACAACCAGAACTAATTGCAAGGTCTCGCAGTCATCTTAAGAATACTGTTATATTGTCACAATATTTGACTCCTGAGGAAACACTGTAATCAAGAGCTATTATTCCACTCTCCGCTAAAATAATGACTGTATCTACTTGGTAAAAATATTATCATTAGCTATACAATTATTTCAATATAAACACAATATATGTGTAAAGTTTCAATTTTCTGGGTTTTCTAAACAAAAACAGTATTTATACACCAACAACACTTGCTATGAAGCACGTATATTCCACCAAATTGATATTAAATTATAAACAAGTGTAAATTTGCAACATGCATATTCAACTAATTATGCATTGGTCAATATAATGAAAGAAAGCATTATGACATACGTATATATATATATATATATATATATATATATATATATATATATATATATATATATATATATATATTCAGGGGGAAAATATAATTGGTGGATTATATTTCTCACTATTTTAGAGAACTTTACTGGACAAGTTTTCACCTCTCACGGTGCATTTACCTGACTAAAATTCATACCGATATAACTATCATGGATGCCAGAATCTGCAGACATATAAGGATCCTCCATACAGTCTTCGTTATTACCACTAGAGTCTTTGTGCACATTGAATGGTAAATTCCAACAAATGGGGATCTTATCAGTTTGATGTGGCTTTAAATGATATATATGCACGATGTTGGGAGTAGATTAAGGGGTTCCTTGTATTTTATAGGCCACATCTAACATCAGCCGGATGATGCCACAAAAATGAAACCAGCTGTAACGTCGCCGTCTTAGTAAGAGGGGTGATTAATACGAGTTGGCTGGCTTTATCTAAGGGATGACCTCCCTCGATTTTATAGCCCGGTTGGAGTAGATAGATAGAATATCAACAGAGAACTGAGCAAGACTGTTGAGAGGAAATATGCACTACGAGCCACCTTAGACAAGAAAATTAAAAAAATTAATCAATAACTATTAATAGCGGCAAGTCAAATTCAATCTCAGTTATGTCAACATAATTTAATTTGGATTTATTTCATCATAATAAGAGTGGTGAAAATAGCGAAATGCCCACGACTGATTGCATCACCTTTCTCTTGTGACCAGTGTATCACGTCTTCATATTCTCTAGTCTTCCTATTCTGAACGCTTCATCTGTTCCTGGACATCATAGTCTATTATTTTGAACACGTCATCTATTCCCGGACTTCGTCCTTCAGCCTTCGGGCTGTCATGTCTCGCCCAGAAAGCTCTTTCCTAGGAGGACAAAATTACCCCATAACCTCTATGCGTATCACTTTATATACGCACATAAAATCCCCTCATTTACGTTACTCAGAAGTATAGTTATCCATACATTCCGAACTAATTCGATAGATCATCATACTCGCTTTACAGCGACCGACCATACATTAACACGTGAGCGGTGTATCTACATTACCGTATCTCTTTACCTACGCTACCAAATGCTCGATTACTATTGCATAAAATTCGCAGAATTCTAGCTCACAGGAATCCCTAACTTACAAGATTATTTAAACATTACAAAATAAGATATAAATATGCGATTATCGTTAACTCACTATAATCAGTATCGTTCTAACAGACAAAGGAAACTATTTCAAATAACCCTATAAAATCCTACACATATGAAAATTTGGATGGAATGCAATCTGTCAAGTCTATCAATGAACTAGTACCTGTAAACTTAAAGAGATAAATTGGATAACAACTCTAGCATCAAGATATTTATATGAAACTGAATAAGCTATACATATGGATCCTAGACATGTCAAACATATTTACACAAATCAAACAATCAAAAATAAAATATTACGTGAAAAATTAAAATTGCTTACATCAAGGCTGTTCTCTTTCAGAAATTGTGCATCGTAGAACTAAACACTGTCTTTTCTTACAAGACAGCCACTTGTACCTTTCCTTATTTTACGAGGAAAGCACTATTCTGTTTTAGGCTTCCTAAGAGCCAAGCTTCTCCGCTCTCAGGAATTCGGACTAATGAACTTCGACCAAAATCCTCACTTTGAGTTCACATTACTTCAAAAGTGTACGCTTTAATTTACTCTGACCAATCGTAAGCAGTGGTTCCTAAATTATCACAAATCATCATTTCTTTCGTCAGATTTTGGAATGCTAGAATATCTAAACTATGTTTCATATTAATTTCCCTTTGAAAATGATAATTTGGTATGGGCTCCTATGAAGCAGTTATGGTTGGTAGCTAAAATGTTTACTTTCTCAGGACAGCTTTGCAATACCCTGGTCAAATCTCAATGAGTCGTAGATGCTAGACTTTCAAGTTTAACACTGACATGGGGAAGAACAAAGATCGAAGTGACCCTTCACAAAGTCTTTCTGTCTTATATATGATACAATTTTAATGCACAATGCATTCAACGTTAAGGTTTACTACTTGTTTAAAAATTCGACATTTACACCAGAAGTACTAATGTTTTTTTTTTTTGTTTTTTTTTTTTTTTTTTGTGGTTTTTTTTTTTGCATTTAAGTAGATGCCACCTCCTTGCCCACTCTCCTATTGTACACTCACCTAATTCTCTCTTCCTGTCAAATAGAAACTAGTATTCAGATTTTGATAAGTGAACTTATATCATGAGGATGTTTTAAACCCATTGAGCATATTCTAGAGGACACATGTCCTCATCCAGTTGTGGAGGTAGACCAACCATAACATCTATTAGAATGGCTACTTCTCACCCGAACGTCAAGAGTTTAGAAGTGCAGCCGCTACTTTCATGAACTGACGTACTATACGCCATCATTACATAGGGCAAGTGGTCATCCCAGTCTTGTTGTTATTCATCATCTAACATTGAAATCATTTGTTACAAGGTTATGCTGAACCTTTCTACCGTTCTGTCTGATTAGGGTCGATACGGTGCATATTTCAGGTTTTTCACACAATGAAGAAATTAAAAGTGATTCCAATTCTCGTTCTTGATCAGTGCAAATAACACGTACACCCAACACGACAAAAACGAATTCAATGACCAGTTTATCGGTGACTGTCCGCTCAGTATGATCAGGCATTGCTTATGCTTCTTTACATTCTGCAAAATAGTCGCTAGTTACAGTGATGGAAGCATTTCCAACATACGTTTCAGTTAGTGGAAGAAATAATACCTAGAACAATTCGTTCGAACGGATCACCACTTTTCTGTCGCTATAAAATGTTCGCTTGCGACATGGTCCGGATTTTGCACATGCACATAGATCACACATCTAATACCAACTTGCCACCTCATCCGTTAGGCCAGGTCAATAGAACTTCCGCCCTGCTGAATTCAGAGTCTTCACTCTGCCAATGTATTCCCCAATCGTACACTCATATAGATTCCTTAAAATCTGAGAGCTTATCTCACGATGAGCTACTATCAGCAACACTGACTGTTTACTGTTTGTGGTCTCCCAAAGCTTACATAAGAGGCCGTCTTGGATCTTCAAACAAGTCCATCGTCTTAGCAGGGACATTGTTTCCAGTATCTCCCTAACGAACGGAGAAGAAATGGGGTTTTTCAGCAGGATCTTCCTTTAGTTTCGACACAAACTTATGCAAGTATCATTCCGTTTAAACTCTCTTAGTTATTCCACGTCCATGTGCCTAGCCAATTCAGCTCACTTTCGGGATTACCACTGAATACATACGCTCCATGTACAGTACTCTGCTACTTTTCTACAACTGTCTCTTAAGACTATCGAGGAATTAACAACAGCCTAGTTTACAGTCAATTCTTTGCATCATCAAGCATGCAATCCTGAATATCGCCACACTTAATTTCACGACGGATTTCGCTTAGTCCGTCCACGCAAGGAAACGTTAATCATACACATCTAATTACGATAACTATCATGCGACCCTTATTTTGGGTTTTAGAAATTGTACGCCATTTTAGTGAACTGTGGTCTGTCCTGATAATGCATGTTCTTTCCCACGAATATGGATTGAATATCGTGACAAATTCATCTACAGCTAATAATTCCCTATAGGTAGTTCAATAGTGCCTCTATTGTTTATTTATAGTCTTTCTAGCATAAGCAATACCGCTGTCGTCATCATCCTTGAGCTGCAAAAAAAACAACGATCCAATACTAAACGAGTTATCATCTTTGTCTATAATAAATGTTCAATTTATGTTGGGATATGTCAGAATACGTGCTGTTGTCAAAAGCGTATTCATCATATCAAAAGCTTCGTTATGGGGTTGCAACTAAGTAAAGGGTTTGGTATGATGGGTTTGCGAACAAGTAAAGGGTTCATTTTGATGGGTTTGCGAAAAATTAAAGATTTTGTTTTGATGGGTTTGTTACTAAGTAAAGGATTTGTTTTTCTGAGTCAACTCAGACAAAGGGTATTAGATTGCAGAGAAGATTGTAATAGACATCCTATAATAGGAAAATGTACCAAGGAAGCCTCGTACTTCCGTCGCATTATACAGTGCAGGGCAATTCCTAACACTCCTTAACTTCTTTGGATCACATCTAATACCCTTTTCAGACACAACGTGTCCTAGATAGGAGATGTGCTTTTGCAACAAACTACATTTTGATGGCTTGAATTTTTAAATTGGATTCACGGAATCGCTCAAAACCTAATTTCAAATTTTCAAGAGCAGACTCAAAAGTACTAACGATCAGGATAATGTCATCTACATCAGCTTAATTCTGCTCAAACGTCATTCCGTTTGGCACCACCTGGACCAAACGCAAGAAAAGAAGCAGACGAGTCTGAATGGCAATACCTTAAACTGAAATAGTCCTGTGTAAAAAGCAAAGGCTGTTTTCTCTCTATCGTTTTCATCGAACACTACCAGCCAGTATCCACTTGCAAGATTTAAAGTGGAAAATCACTTCACCACAGAGAGTGCGTCTAAATAATCGTCCATACTAACCACTTCCATGTTTTTGCCTTTTGCTAAGGACTTATGCAAAATCAAACCAATTACTTCTACAAGTTGTTTGAGATGTTCGAAGATGTCCTCTCCTTTCATTTCCTGTTATCTCTCTTGGTTTCCCTTAACAAACATATTTGACTTCGGAGAGATAACGATCGAGTCTCTGTCACGTAAACTTACACATGAAATAATATTTTGCTTTCCCATCTGTTTTTCGGCTTTCTAATCTTTAGAATTACCTTCTTCAAATTTAGCTTGGTATCATTTTTCTCTATAAAAAATTCAAACCAATTATTGCAGAGAATCAGTCTAGATCAGCAACTATGCGTTGCTTTAAAAATCCCTATCACTTATCTAAAATCGGAAGACTGCTTGCCCATATAGTTTCAATAAATATCCGTCTGCAGCGATTAGTTTCGAACAGGGTGGCTTCAATACAGGTTTTCCAGACAGAAGTCTTTCAAAAATTGTTTGCAAATAAATGTTACAGCAGACCCAGTATCTACTACAAATTTCAGAGACGTTTGACACACGTCCGATAGAAACAAACCACCTTTAAGCAATGGCAGTTAAAGATGGCCTTTGAGAGTCTTTACTACTCCTCTGACTGTGTTAGTAACAGTGCACCGAACTTTCGGCCTCAAAATCAGCGCGTTCTAGTTTAGGGGGTCAAAATCTCGTGATATTTGAATTAGCTAATGAACGTGTAGCTTTCATACATTTGATAGTGAATCAGATCGTTTCGCACACTCACTCTCCGAAACGTGAAAGAATGAGTTCATCTGAGTGGCTGATAAAATTAGCAATTTTTGTAATAACATAGGTCACCAGAACATGACCTCTAAGAGGTCGATGTCAGATCTTCGTTTACGACAGTGGAGGTTTGATTGTAATCAGACTGATCGTACACATTATAATAAGAATTGTGGATTGCTGAGTTTGTGGCACCCCGACGTGACCTTAAATTAGGCACAATTTTATACGCGACTCGATATTTCTCGGCCTTTGACGTCACATAACCGCCATCTGCCACCTAAGCGCAACCGCGGTTGAATGCGCGGTTTCTTTCGGTGCAACAACTATTTAAACAACGGGAAATGAACAATATTAAATTAAATGCTGATGCTCCTTCTTGAGAAGCAAAGTGTTTCTTCATCATCGGCAATGACACGTACAAAGCAAACATCATGAAAGTTCGTCTGACAAGAATTGTAAGTTTGCACTTTACACCTCTAGTGCTCTATTTTGTACTTTTCATTTTTTCATATTTTATTTTTCATTCGTTCATTTTTCAGTTTTCATCATTTATTTGTTGCTGGCGTTTTTGCTTGCATATTTCAAAGGTTTTGACGAGACTTTAAACTAATTTGTATTTCATTGCATTAACTTATTCTGCCAAATTTTGCAGCATATAAATATGCATTGGTGTGCGACAAGCTCATTTAAATTTGTTTTCAATATCAACGAACTCTATTCCAGTGAACTCATTCCATATCAAAATGGAGACTGATATGCAAACATGGCGTATGTACAAACAACTGGAAGGGAGTGGAGTAAACCAAAGGGTTTTTGGCGTTCCATGCTCCAGGATGTCAAACGCTTGACTTTGGAAACATCCAAAACTGCCCTCGACATTCGGAAATACTAATGGCACTGAAGTCCCATGGAATTCAAATAGAGGGAAGTGATGGATTACAAGATGCGGGGGTTAATAAGTACATCTCATTTCCCCAAAACCCCGAAGCTCCAATATTAGACATCCAACAAATTGAAGTTAAGGGAATCAAGGAAAAAGTGAACCAGACCTCGCCTATAGTCAGAGGTTGAGACAAATGTTTAAAAAATGAGAGTAAGCTAAAATCCAAAGTTAAGAACGATGGCCAGAATCTGGGGATTCTGGGATGTAAAATCCGGGGGTATTAATAATGACAGTACCAAAGGATGAGGAAAAATAAAATACCAGAGTAATTTTACGTGATGGGGTTCTTGCACAAAACATGGTACTGGGGATGTGAGCATGATAGACTCTGCTCGCACTCTCGGCAAACCGGGTACAGTCCTAGAAACTGCAGAAACCTGCTTGCAGCACCTACGCATGCCAACAAAGTAGCAAGCAATGTAGTAAACTTTAATGAAAATGAACAATTAGATATTGAAACAGCGATAGGAAATATGATAGCAAAAATAAGACAAGACAGTAACCTAATAACAAACCGGACACAAATACTGAGTACATTGAGAAAACCAAAGATAAGGGAGATCCGCTAGTCAGAAATGAAGACGAAACATTGGATACCACGCATATCACACAAATCCAGAATATTTATGTGACTGCCATAATTAGGGATAAAAACACCAAGCAAAATTCAGAATGGAAAAATTCCCTGAGCCAGAATAAAACGGGAAAGATGGCCACACCACACAAGGAGCACATCATGCTTAAAAATAGATTTGCCTTCTTAGAGGAAGAGGAAAGCTCATTGGAAGGAGAGCTCCCCGATATAGAGCACAGCCCGGTGGACCGTATTTGGATCAAGCAATTAACGTCCATACCGGTCCCCAAACTCAGATTAAAAAAAGAAAGAAAAAAACACCATCCATGTCAAGCTCGTCACAGGGTAGAGATACCACCATGACAGAAGGCGAAACGCAACAAATTGCAACGATTGGAATTGCGGCCACAGGCCCAGAAAAGAAAAGAGGGAAAAAGCCCCCAAACGGCCAATCAATACAAGTCAATGAAACTTATTGTGACGAAGACGATGGAAGTATGAACAAAGACAAAAATAAAGACAGTGAGAACACGGATAGTGACACGAAATTTGAAACGGAATTAGATATAGGAAATGAGACAAATGACAATAATGGAAAGAATGAACTAATGAAGTAAACGAAACCCGAAACAGCGAAGTGATGAGGGGCCAGTGCCCCCAGGAACCAAGATGTAAATATACATATCCTAATTAAAGTAACACTTTAATAGTATTAAGGAATCCTAGATAATAAGGCAAGAAATGCGTCCACCTGGTTGGAGAAAAGAAATGGAAGGAAAACATTTCCAAATAGCTTCTTCAAATACAAATGGGATAGATAGGAAAAAAAATACAAAAACTAACTAAAGAAATAGATCACGATATAATTTTAATTCAAGAAACTCACAATAAATTTTCAAAAGAATTAAGTGCAATAACTGAGGATAATTTGGATGCAAAAGTTATTTTAAACGATAATAAACAGGATGACATAGGAGTTCGGGTAGCAGCTATTATTAAAAATAGAAAGAATTTTATGGAAAAGGATAAATGTGGGGAAGTTTTTCGCTGGGAGAATGGTGCATATATTACATGAAAAATTCATTTAATAAATGTATACTTTACGGCAAACAAATACAAAACAACAACAGTTTACAGAACACCTACATAAATATTTGAATAACATTTCGCTTGAGAATCTTATAACAGGAGGGGACTTTATCTGGGAGGGGGAAAATATAGACAGAGTAGGATAACTATCACCGGATGATATAAGATTTAAACAGGAGATGGAAAACCTAATAAGTAAAGACAAATTGGTAGATACATATAGAAGGCTGAATATTTTGAGGATAGAATTCACATATGAATATAAAAACAAACAAGGGAGTAGACTAGATGGATTTTATGGCACAAATTATGACAATAAATTATTTAAGAAAGCTGCAATTATGGAAGTTAAAATATCGGACAGCAAACTAATCAACACTGAAATTTGTACAAATAATAGAGTAAAATGGAGGAAAGGGATATGAAAATTAATAACAAAATCCTTGAAGAAAATGAGTTCACTGAAATAAAAATTAAAGATACCAGGGATTCTATAACTATTTGAAATAAAGACATTATAAACTAGTGGGATATTTTACAAAATAAATTCAGGAAAAGAGCCATGAAATTTTCGGCAAGAAGAAAAGTATTTTAAAAATGGAAAAGGAGGCGATAAAAACGCAAGGAGAAAAAACAAACAAGAAAATAAGAGCTGGGAAATTTACAAAGATATATAAGATAGCATAGGGACTGTATAAAAGAGAAGAACTTAGAAGAGGGTGGAAACATAAAGAAATATTAAGAGACTATAATAATATTGATATAACAGGAAAAATGAGATTATGAAGTACATTAGGAAATGTTACGCAGAACTATATACGACACGAATATAGATTAAACTATTATAAATAAATATTTAGATGAAATTGCATGCGAGAAACTTACGTCAGAACATAAAGACTTATGTGATGATTTTATCTCCATGGATGAAATAATAAATACAATTAATCAAGTGGCAAAATGGAAATCTCCATGTAGAGATGGACTAACCATGGAACTCTAACAACAGTTCCAAGGCGAGCTGTCGCCGATTCTTTGAATGTTTATATGATAATGTTAATTTAAGAAATGAGACTATGTCAAACACAATGAAGCAAGGGTTAATCTCATTAATTTATAAATGGAAGGGAGATAGAGAATATTAAAGAAAGCTTGAGACCCATCTCCCTCCTTAATTTAGACTATAACATTTTAAGTAGAATACTGTCAACTAGGGTTGAACAAGGAATGAATACAATGATAAATATAAACCAAGCATGCGGGGGAAAAGGGCTGGACATCAAAAACGATATCATGAATATAAGAACAGTGATAGATTATGTACAAGAAACTGGTCAGGAAGGTGACATGGTACTTTTCGACCAAAAGAAAGCCTTTGATAGATTAGAACATAACTACATACAGAACGTTCTGGAAAAAACATTGGATTTGGGAAGAATTTCCAAAATGGACTAAAATACTGTACAATAAAAAAAAACCTCAAGAGTACAGGTAAATGGGGGAGTTACAGGTAAATTTGATATACAAAGATCAGTGCGGCATGGGTGCCCACAGTCAATGCTATTATACGTGATGCCAATTGAAATCTTGAGTATTAAAATACGACAAAAGAAAGAAATAGAGAGAATAAAAATCATGAATTTGAATGAAGAATTGAAGATTCTTCAACATTCAGATGCTTTTACGAACTTTACAAAAGGCCCAAAGTCTTTCAAACGCTTGGAATTTGAATCCTTTGGAAAAGCCTCGGGGTTGAAAAGAAATCATGACAAGACTGAAATCTTAAAAATAGGAAACTGACTGGGAAATTACACGGGATTACTCCACATCTAAAAAACATCGGGCAAAAGCTCGAGTAACATTTTTTGGGGAAATGAGAAGAACATCAACACTATAAAACCATGGAAACAAAAATAAAAGAAAACACTAAAATATGGACACTCACGCCCCTTTGCAGAAAGGGGCGGGCCCAAGTGGCCAAAACTTACACTTATTCTAATATAAACTATACACTAAAATCAATAGACATCGAAAAAAACTAGACAAATTAGACAACGAAATAATTAACTACATTTGGGGCTACAAGACTCACTATGTTAAAAAGGAAACTTTATATAGGGTAAAAAACAAGATGAGGGCTAGCCCTGCCTAGCCCAATACTAATTAAATGTACAAACATCCTTAATAGGATAAAAATGATAAATTCCGAGCCCCAACCGCGATGGGAGAGATTATACACCAACTGGTTTGGTTATAAATGAGAAACAGAGAATACTTGAAGCTCCCAGGAATAATAGATACATAAAAAATCTTTCAGTTAAATATTGGGACAACAAATTATTATAGGCAGAAAAAGCAAAGACAAATTTATGAATTAATAAGGCAAGATATTTTAAAAAAATGTAAGGAGTGAGATAGAGAAAGAACATATTGAGATCTACTGGGATATAGCAAGGGACATTGGAGTAAAATAATCTTTGTTAAAACACAGAGCTTGATGTTTAAATATATGCATAACTCTTGGTTAACGTCGGTAAGACTGACGATCCGTCATAGTTCTTATATTAATAATAAAATTGTGTATTTAAATCGTCCGACAGTCAGGCCTAGCCCGGTCTCATTACGTTCAGGCCCAACACGCACACACACCTCTACTCAATTATCTTTTTATACTGGCACAATTTGCAAGCAATTATAAAATTCATCTGCCTCCTGAATACTTACATCACCAGCGATTGTGCCTTCTGGTGGTTTGGCACACCTCTCATACAAAACATACCTTTTTTGCTATTAAGCTGAGCGAGTTTTTTATGGGTGAACCACACGTAGATATTTCCACTTAATTTTGCAGAAGAAAGGTGTAGTGTGACCGCACATTTATTTTTGATTGCGTGTTTTACATTAGCAAGTTGATTTTCAGTAAAGCAGACGTATCTCATGGTACGATCTTATTACTAGAAACTACGAAACGCGTTCAATTGTGCGTTTTCCACAGGTGCATCGATGACTCTCATTTGACCGCCAGCACCCTCCAACCACAGTGTTGTGTCGGAAAATGTAATATCACATTATCGATGGCCACCACCAGCGCCACCTACACGTATATTAAAATACATGCCAACAACGGATTGCATGAACAACTCAAGGTGCTCCAATAAAAACTATTAAACTGAGTAAAGTGTTATATGAAGTCGGGTTGGAAAATGTCCAAACCTTTGTGAATGTTTTGATACCGCTCCATATACGACAACAGATTGTTATAAGCACGTGCAGTATGATTGGCTGTAAAGTGAAGCCGAATTTATTCAAATGTTTTTAATGACCATTTTAAAGCGAAGAAACCCCAGTCACGTCTAAGTCGTTAAATATCATTTTGCTTCGAGTTTTGGCCATTATCTCGATCGTTAGGTTGAATTTCCACGAACACATTGTTTGGTGCAGTAGGAAAATGTCGGGCACATCTTTATCACTTACCCAAATAGCGGTTGGTGGGTGTGCGTTCGTGGTATGCACGAGAAATGGCACCATTTAAGTGGTTCCCCCCTGAATAAATGGCAATAAATATGAATCTGTACAAAGTAAAGGTGATAACACAGGCATCCACAATATTAATGCTCCTAAAACAACTCTACCATCACAGCAGCTGCACCTTGCCAAATTTCATCATGTTCTTGAGGGTCCGAAAAATAACATTACGAACATCTCTGCAAAGCCCAAATGAATTGCACACGAAAATCATAATATGGCCCCAGGAAGTCGTCCTTGGTGTTGGATAAATCCTCTTTTAAAAGTGATGTTAACGTCCACAGCTACAGAGTGCACATATGCATCGTTAGCAGTTTTGGTGTGTCGTTTAGGTCGCCTAACTCAGTACTATGATAATCCGCATTATCAGATGTGTCATTGATAAACGTAATTGTTGGACCAGCTGTTCTCCTGTAATCATCGCTCTATTGAATCAGTCCAATAATCGTGGTGGTCTAGCCAACGTTGTCCAAAATGGATTCAATTTCCTTTCCGTGGACTGAGTAGCGCGCAGTGTTAAACAACTCTACAATGGAATTGTTAACAAATCCTATTGTGGTACTGTCGGAAAAATAGGTACCATCATTCTGCATACATCTTTTCCCTCAATGTCCAAATATATCACACATGGGATAAAAAAACAAGAGGCATCTTGTACTTGCAGATCAAGTTTTAACTTATTGGGGTCTCTAAATGGATATGTGTATTACTTAAAATCTCTCTTGATTCGATCCACTAGCACAGGCGCTCTTATGTCAAATGCTGAACCAAATGCCTCTTTGACTGAGCCATTGCATAAACTTCAAGTTTCCACTTATACGTTACTGATTCCCCTTAATAGCACTGCTATCCAAATCCATTCTCATTGCCAAAGTTACAATCTTGGAATCTGAAGAGAGCTGCTGATCGGCATTGTTAATGCCTTTACTACCTTCAGGCGAAGTTGATACAGTCGATGTTAATTTAACTGGAACCGTCTTTGATGTTATTAATTGCCATATTCGATCACGAAGCTTTAGGACACACGGTACTAATTATACGGAAGAACTGTGAACCAGTCTAGAAATGGGTGAAGAAATGATAGAGTATTTACAGGTTTGGTGGTCCATAATTGGTTAATAATGAAAATTAAAATTTTAGGAAAAATATCTTTTGAGAGCTTGTCCTATATGTAATGTAAAAAAAATATTGACAAATTTCTACTGATGCAATTTTAGCATTTTTACAGGCTTGACTCAGGAGTACTCAATGCTGAAAGTAGCACCTGATTCATTTGGTGCAGAATCAATAACACGTGTTTCATGCACATGTATGTAAACAAATTGCCGCGGGTCATATGGTGTTCTCCACACATAAGCTTGCACCAAGGTTAGATGTGCACGAAAAATTATAGGTGTCATTATCAGCACCCATAAATTTTAAGTTATTGAATTTTGAATATGACAGTGTTTCCATATGTTTACCATTGGAGTGGAATTAGTACCGTGAGTCCTATATGCGACCTATACCATAATAGGAGCTTGTTGTTTCCATGGTTACCACGTGCATCCAGGGTATCAATTTGGTGGTTTTTACATATGACAGTGATAATGGAGTCTTTTTATCATGGTTTGCATGTGATTTTGGAGAAAAATTCTATACAAAAGACAGATGGGGATGGTTTTATACACTGGAGAGTGGAAGTAGATAGCTCAGGCCATAGGGAAAAGAGCACAGTATGGCCTGATGGCAGAATTTCATATGATGGTACCCATAGATTGGCCTGTATGGTTAAATACCATTTAACACATGCAATAATTCCCCAAAATGGGGTGGGGTGGGGTAGATTTTATATGTAAGCCACTTATGTCACAGTCACTTATGTATCAGTACTGATCATTTAACTTTAGAGACACACTCAGCAGATCAAAGCAGAGAACATTGTAAAAATAAGGACTGTGCACAAAACTGCACATGCTGCATTGCCTCAACCTGTAAATTGAATTATTATATGTCGAGTCACATTGAATATCAATTATACCGGTCTTATTTCTTATCCTAGAATTAAACTCCTTGACACCTATTCTATGTTCAGCATGTTTCTGATATTGGTACATTACATTTTTGGGCAAACAGTATTGGAACTTTTCTGCATTCCTTTTGTTGAGGGAGCAGGGAGGGACATTTTCACTTAAAATAATAGTTTTCAACCCTTCATTCCCAATATAAGTCTGCAAAAGTCCTATCTGTATTGCATTCTTTACACAGGCAGTTTTTCTTCCCCAACCTCCCTTCATACAGTTGAAACATTCTTGATGCATAACTGCATGGTGAACATACTGCTCTCTCCCACCAAACCAGATCTCTTTTTTCTTCATGTACCAAGTCCCATGATTGAAAACCTTTATACTCAGGGTGTTGCAACTTGTGGTCTCAGAACACATTATTCCAAATCTCAGCATTTGATTACTGCGTGCACTAAGTGATATGGGTTTTGTTCACCATATATGTTGTTGTGAATAAATGAAAACAAGCTTCATGTCAGAAATATGGTTTCATATTTGAAACAAAAGCTATTTATTAAACCTACACTGCTCTGTTCTTACCATCAAGTAATAGTAAGGAATCATTTAGCTGTAAATTAGAGCTTGCTATTTGGTTTGCCAAATCAAGGTGTATTACCTCCCCTTTGACTGTAATTGAGTGATTGCAATGTTTGCTTTGTTTCTCTTTTGTTCAATAATGTATGCATTTTTTCAGCTTTATATTAAAAAGTAAGTAATTTAACACTGCTTATAGTGGAAAGTAGCCACAGTAATGATTTTGAGACTTTTTCTTAACTTTTTTATGAGCTTTGGGTAAATGTAGGTATATATTTATGTATTAGACAACTTCAATATGCAATTCAATTCTATTACTTAAATTTAACAAGTAGTGTATTCAGTGACAATTTTTATCAGTGTCTGCATATTGCATAGAGACATGAACTTGTCTTGGCATAGCAAAGTTTTTCACACATTTCTCTACCTCCAGCATACTTAATAGCTTGAGTCATAACAGTTTGTGCATACACTTTCTGTCTCCAACATCAATGTCAGCATTATAGGAACTTTGGATAGCTTTTACAAATTTGTCTCTTGCTGTCCTTATGTAACATACCTCATGCTGATGTGTTATTTGGGTTGATACACATTCCCCCCCACCCCCGTTGTGGGGAACATTACCAGGCTTGAAGAAATTACTCTGTCTATTCTTTGCTTATTCACCCTTCCCCATAGTTTTATACTAAAAAGTAGCACTATGTTATTTAATTATTCAGTATAATAAAGCTTATGGAACTCTTCCTTGCTTTTATACCTTTTTATTAATATTTGGGGGTCATGAATCACATGTGATGATAGTTTAAATAAGTTTGGAATGTCAGCATCTCTTGATGCTTCATGGGTGTGTGTATATGTTTTAGTCACAAAAGGGCAATGGCCTCTTATCATTTTGACCTGTCATGTGGCACACTTATTTGTTTTGTTTGATTGATGTGAATAGGGATGCACTGTATCTTATTTCTTTGAGAGTCAGCAAGAAAAGAAATGCAATTTTGAAATTTAAAACATTTAAAACTTGTCTTATAGCCAGTGAGAGATGAAAATACAATGCGTCATGTAATTTGATACCCTGTGATGTCATACTTGCTGATGTCAGCATGCTTGTGTTTCTTTTGTGTAGCATGCATGCCATAGAAAGATAACATGAAGATACAAAGGCAGAAAACAATTATTTTAATAACAAGAATAAGCCATTAATAAGTACAATACAACACAGCAACATGTGATACGGATGCAATTTAACTATAGATATTGGTATCACATAAAATGCTATTGCACTATTATCCATGCACAAGCATGGCCAATTCTTTCTTACAATTATGCTCTAATATCAAGGAGTAAAATACAACTTTTTCAAAAAAAATTAAATCTGGTTATAGGACACACGGTACTAATTATACGGAAGAACTGTGAACCAGTCTAGAAATGGGTGAAGAAATGATAGAGTATTTACAGGTTTGGTGGTCCATAATTGGTTAATAATGAAAATTAAAATTTTAGGAAAAATATCTTTTGAGAGCTTGTCCTATATGTAATGTAAAAAAAATATTGACAAATTTCTACTGATGCAATTTTAGCATTTTTACAGGCTTGACTCAGGAGTACTCAATACTGAAAGTAGCACCTGATTCATTTGGTGCAGAATCAATAACACGTGTTTCATGCACATGTATGTAAACAAATTGCCGCGGGTCATATGGTGTTCTCCACACATAAGCTTGCACCAAGGTTAGATGTGCACGAAAAATTATAGGTGTCATTATCAGCACCCATAAATTTTAAGTTATTGAATTTTGAATATGACAGTGTTTCCATATGTTTACCATTGGAGTGGAATTAGTACCGTGAGTCCTTTAGAGCTGCCTGCGAGCTCAGTTGTTTTAAACCATTTTGCTTAGCGATGGAAGCAGTGCGTGATCATAACGATGTGAGTACGTTTGATGCGTTTGCAAATAATTGGTGAAATATGCCATGTACACATGTTTTCTCGCGTTAACAATGCGAATGGATTTCACACGTCCACGCACGACATTCATTGTTGTTGTTATTATTAAAATAGCAAGACGATCTCTAATGCACAGTTGCATCATCAATTGTTCACCACGTGCCCATCTTGATCTACAAGGGAAGAATACAAAATATGGGTCAGCCGATTATGATGGCATGAAAGATACATAGTTGCTGCGGTATTAATCAATATCCAGTCACCTGGTTATATGGTTTACGAAACTCCAAACAAAATACATTCCTGAACAACTACGCCTCTCCTACTGGGTATGCCTTCGCAACTACCACTGTCAGCTTCACAGGTTAAATTATCCTGGGTCATTGAAGCAATTCTCATATTATGAGGCGCGATATGATATCACAAACGTCTTAAACTGTTATTTAGTTATATTCAGGAACTATCAATAACAGCTAAAGGTGTGATTATTTATTACTACTTACATTAGTGTATGCTAGTTACGAATAATGACAATTTAATAAAACAGACTCAGAAGAATTTGTAAAATCAGCACGAAACTAAACCTCATGAAACCATGTTCGAGTTCGCTTGATTTTGATTAAAGTATGAAAATAGGAGCGACAACCCAGCTGTTTGCCAATATATCGATTTTATTCACGTGCTGTACGATCATCTGAGCAAAATTGCATTGCTAATTTATCCAGCATCAAAACAAGATAATGTATAACTTGTGGTATATTTGGAGGAGGGTGAGAGAAAGTACGTTTTAAAAAAGCTCACCTTGTGTAATATGTAATAAACAGTATCCAAAGAAGTCTGAAAATCCAACTTTATATTAACCATGGAGGACAGCACAGACAGTTGGAAGTGATCTCCGACAAAATAGCACTGAAAGACTATTTAAACAGCTGGTAGTTTTCCAGCAATATTAAAGTATAGACAATGGTCCAAACACTGCCATTATAAAAAGGCAGGTTTGTAAAGTAAATGTCAAGAAGATGAAATGCATTTATTGAATGGATTATAGTTTATGAGTGAGAGACTGCCACCTATGTACCTGATATTAATTTGTTGCCAGAGCGACAGCACAAGACTGGAATACAATAAGCTTTATACATTATTCCTATGCTGAAAATGTATTCTTAAATTGATTACCAATATTAAATAAACAAGCATTGATACAATGTTATGATGGAAAAGTTAACATAAGAATATGCAAAGACAATATTGAAGTCGAATGAGAATTAAACAGGTAACATTAAAAATAATTAAATCATTTGACTATAAACATTAACATAATTCAAAGTCAGGAAAAACGACTAATTGGATACGGCATACGATTATTTGATACATGAGAGGGTACATATTTATTCAGATGTCAATATCAGCAAGATGTATAAATATGTTTATATTGTTGTTTTTTGCCTGTACATTTTCAGAAGAGAGTGTACTTACCTAATAATCATCTCAAGACTGTTTTATCAATCATTTAGTTGGCAATAGTAATTGATTTCTAGGAAGCTGAAATATTATTTTGACATTCCGTTTTCAATGGTAGTGGCAACTCTTTGAAGCATTGTTAATTAATACATGTGTTGGTTGAAAATGTGTGGAAGAATGTAATGTAGAATTCTATCATTGGGGTTTCATGATTTAAGCTGTTTATATATCGGTATTGAGAAAAGCTCTTCACATATTAACAAAATAGGGTACATGGCAATATAAGTATACATATACATTACACGAAATCACCTAATTTTAGAGACAATATACAGCTGCATATTTTGCACATAGATAGATTTTAAAAGAAAACTAATTTATCCAGTTGTCATGACTAATTATCATGGCTATTCAAACAGACATTGTATATCATAGGCATTGTTAAGCGAACATTTAATTCTCGTTATTGTGATGTATAACCGAAGGCTGAAATTTGGGCTATATATGTATACAGCTTGGCTTTTCTTCAGATGTGCAAATTAAACTATTAAAACGTTACTCAGCCAATACCATCTCTCAACAAGGATTTCATAATTAAGATTTATCCATTTAATTAAAACATAATGTAATCTGTATTCATGTATGTATTCAAATATCCATTTATTCATTTACTTATGATTCAAAATTTAAGCTGAAACGACTTTCTAATCTATATTAATTTTGTCAGTTATGACCATTATTTGGAGGTCAGAGTTCGTTTTACATATTTTTATTCAGGTGTATTTAACAATCTTACAATGAAACGCGGAGTATTTAGTGGTCTGATAACTGCTATTTCACCTCTGCCCGCTTGGATTCGAGTCCAGAACTCAGCCAATATGGGTATATGAGAACGATCGTCAGTAGCTCAATGTGTGTCTGTGGTTCTCACCTGGATTTTCGCAAGTTATTCCTCCACTAGTTATAATAACCGCTATGTATAAACATATCTTGTGCTGAGACATAGTGTTAAATTTAATGTGCACGCTTAACTTCAATTGTTATCTATATTGTAACGTTTCTCCTGGATTTATTCCTTTTTTAAAGAACATAGATAAGAACTTTAGTGACTGTGGTGGATAAATGTCGTAACAATAAATAATTGACGTACTCGGCCATTGCCTTAAGACTTTCCGAGTCATTCATTTTAATTACCTTGTTTTCGGAAATTATGCTTCCTTGAGATTTTCCTACATTAACAGTTGACTAAACATGTGAGGTTTTAGATTTAAGACATATAATTTTTAATGTCAAAGTAAGCAAATTGTATTGGCTGGGACGAAATGTTTAACATTATTTTTATTTGTAATGATTCATACCTCTAAAATAATTCATAAAAAGTGTACAAAATGAAAGAAATACCAGGTTTGGTCCCAGGTAAAACTTTGGTTACCAGTTTAACACAAGAACGGAGATCCTGACACGTCAAAATTTACTGTTTTTAATTTTCATACATTTATACCACTTCATTTATCAAATTAGTAGTCAGAATTTCGATTTGTAATGATGCGCAAGTGACATGTTTCTTAAAATTATGTTTGTTTCTTTTTATTATCCTTCGTCAAAGAAAATCTGGAATGTCAGATCTGAGGATAATGAAATTATTTTCATTACGGCTGTGCTACATTTTCTTCAATATTGTGCAGGAAATTATTGATAAATAAATAAATAAATGCATACAATACGAAGAGAAGAATGTTCAGATGCCTACGAGGATGGAATTCGTGACCATTTGCACTGAATTGAACCATGAAGACCACTATACAAATTTATCTGGACTAGCCAGGTTTGTCGCCTTACACGCCTAAATCAACCCACGTAGTCACTCCAGCACCTATACATTTACACCAAGTCTCTCACAGTTATGATATAACCCTCAAAGTGTCCTACCATATCACCAGCGTCGCCTTACAACTGCTGTATCTTAAAATAAATTTCAAAATGTCAAATGACAATGTAGAAAGATTCTTTGTTTCTGTAGCATATATTAAGTGGTCAAACGGAAGTTCTAAGATAATAAACTGCCATAAACATCTTTAAAAACTGAGATAATAATTTAAATAGAAACACTGCAAACATTATGAATTTATTGCATCCTGACTGTTGTTTCCAGTTTACTCTTAATTGTCCACAGTTCGTCCTTCAGGAAACTTCCGACAGCCATATAAAATATCACTAGGACTATATTTTTCATCAATTTTGTTACCGGATATGCTTATTGTTGACCTGGCATCTCAAAACAGTATGATCCACGCAAAGATACGTCTCTGCCAAACGACAGATTTAATATAATATAAATACTCTTACTGCAGGAATAGTTTATGTAAAATACAATATCCGAATAAACGTATACACATCTCATTTACACAACGGTACCTTATGATATAGCCCCTTGCTATATTAACGTTGCTCTATATCACGGGTAATGTCACGCATCCATTTTCGAATGAAAATAGTACAGTAAGGTCCCTTATATAAGACGGGTCTAGTTTCAATGTTGAAAATACTTGGGGACAAAATGACCTCATCCATAAGGCTGTACATTTTATGACTTTCCTAAGCAGTATTATTATGAAGGGCCGTTGTTTGTAAGGCAGTACACACTTGTATCGCGTTGCTGAATAGTATTAAGAGGCAGTACACTTTTCTGGTTTACCTGAATTGCATTATTGCGAGGGACCATTGTCTATAAGGTAACAAACTTGTTTTACTTTGCTAAATATTCTTATTGTGAGAAATCCATTGTTTATAAGGCAGTACACTTGAATGACTTTTCCGAATTGTATCATTGTGAGGGACTACTGGTTATAAGCCAGGACACAAGCATGACTATCCTGAACATTATTATTTTCAGGGATAATGTTTTATAAGGTAGCACACTTGTATGATTTTCCTAAGTGGTACTATTGTGAGGGACTATTGTTCCTAAGGTAACACACTTGTATGATTTTCCTAATCATGTTATAATCGGGAGGGACCACTGTTTATAGTGCGTTACACTCGTATGGCTTCCCCGGACAATATTATTGTGCGAGATATTGTCCATAAGGCGTTTCAATTGTATAGCCTCCCTGAATTGTATTAGTATCAAGTGTCTGTCTTTATATGGCGTTACACTTGTATGGCTTCTATAAATAGTATTATTGTTAAGGGCCACTGCTTATAAAGCAGTTAACATATTTGTCTTCTACGAATGGTAGATTTGTTTGGGACCCTCATTTATAAGGCAATTCGCTGGTGTGGCTTCCGTGAATGTTATTATTTGGAGAGAGTAATGTTTATAGGGCAGCAAGTTGGCATGGATGGCATGAATGTGATTATAATTTAGAAGGCATTACATTTTAATAGGTTCCATGTTTATAAAGCAATACAGATTTATGACTCTTACGAATATTATTACTCTTAGTGACCACTGTTTGTATTGCAGTACACTTGAATGAATTATAATAATGTTGTTATGGTCAGGGACCGTTGCTTTAATGGAGTGCACCGTCGAGGCGTTCCTCAATATTTTTTTTTTGTGATGGATCGTTATTTATAAAGCAATACACTTGTATAGCTTCAATGCATGATACTATCTGACAACCATTGTTTATCAGGAAGTACTCTTGTATGGTTTTGTGAATGACATTGTTGTAATGTTTATAACACAGTACACATGAATGGTTTTTATAAATGTTCATATTGGGAGAGACCAATGATCATGAGGCAGAATAATTTGCATGACTACCCCGAATCTTATTATTGGGCGGGACAAATGTGTATCTTGTTTGGCTTCCCTTTACCACATTGTTGATATTAACCACTGTTGATGAGGCAACACTTTTGTATGGCTTCTGTAATGTTCTTATCGCGCCGGACCATTGTTTATAAGGTAGTACACTTGAATGGCTTCCCTTAATGCTATTTTTATTAAGTAATATTGCTTGTAAGGCACTACATTTGTATGGTTTCCTGAATATTATTAAAGTGGGAGCTTTGTTTATGATTCAGTACACTTGTTTGGAACAGCAGGAAGGGCGAACAGACCACTTGGTTGAAATGTAATTTGCTTAAAACAAAACATCATACGAAAAAAAAAATAAGGTTATGGGTTATTTTTCGTATGTACTTTGTTTACATATACGAGGTCGCGCCCTTCCTGCTGCTATTAATTTATCCAAATATTTTATCAAGTCCGATTCGATATCGTGTTCGAGGATCATGAAAATTTATTGTTATAAATCCATGCGGAGTAGCTTGCGCTCGTGAAAAGAAGTTTCTAAATTTATTTATATCCATGTCACCGCCACACCAAATTTGATGAATATTTCGCAATGTATGTGTATCAACTCCATTAAACACAACTGAAATATTACAGTTATCTCTGATTACCTTTGGTATTTGTGTGTATCGCTGAGTAATATAAATCACATCAGTATTTTTATGCCTGCCTCGAGAAAAAATCCTAGCAGGATTTGATTGTTTGCCCAGCATCACATCATAGTATACAACCAAATTATTAATAAATCCGTCTATGGAATCTACTGATGTTGCTTCATCAATATCGGTTATATACTCGATAACATCGTTATCTTTGTCCAATAATCTTGCGTTTTCATTAAAATCTTTAAGCACATCATAACATCGTTGATCATCTACAGACGGGGCTACCAAATACAACTTATCCCATTTTAGCCATCTCATTATAAGATTAAGTAACAACTGTGTCTTTCCACTTTCAGATGGTCCTATTATTATCATCCTAATCGAGTTGGGCAACGCAGGATGGTGTTTGACAGGTTCTCGTTTTCGAGTCGCAGAGAAATCAATTATATCCATATCCACATTATATAAATACATGAATCTATATTGTTTACGCTGTAGAACTTAAACCCCAACTAATGATCTATCCACGGTTACAACAAAAAATGCGAGAATAGCATATAGTGGAAGATGTGCAGTATGTAACAGAAAAAGGTTTCCTTTTCTACCCCAAAAAGATGGTGTGATATTGCTAAATTAATGTCAAAGTTCCCAGGAACTCCGTGGGCTAAATACTCTGGAGAAAAACATCTAACAGGATATAACTATTGTGGTCCTGGTACTCGACACGATATCAGGCTTGATAATCAGGATCAACCAAAACCAGGCGAGGAACCAATAAACGCTATTGATAAAGGATGTCATTTTCATGATGTAGCGTATAAAAGTGAAGATCTACAAGACAGACATATTGCAGATGTGAAATTGATTCATTCATTAAATTCTATAAAAAAATAAACCTTTGAAGGAAAAATTAGCTAATTGGTTAGTAAGATCCGCGATGAAAGGTAAATTAGCGCTAGGGGATGGTAACGTATAAATGGAATCGATTTATTATTATCCAAGAGTTTACTGGAGAGGTAAAGCAGCAATTAGTAAACTCGCTAATGCAGCAAAAGTCAAGTACTCTACTGCTAAAGAGTGGTTATCCAAACAGGCAATATGGCAAATTTATTTACCGCCACCTATGCAAATTCACTTTGCACATTTTGATGTTAGTGTTCCTAATGAAGTTCATCAAGCTGATATATTATTTCTACCACATGATACAGTTAAAATCCAAAGACGTCAAATAACATACAAGTACGCGCTAACTGTTGTTGATGTTGCAAGTAGATATAAGGATGCAGAACCGCTATCAACGAAAACATCATCTGAAGTAGCCGATGCGTTTGAACGAATTTGTCATAGGTGGTCTACGATGGCCACAACTATTACAGGTTGATCCTGGCAAGGAATTTCTTGGTCCAGTATTATCGTTGATGAAGCAGCATAATGTCAAAATACGACGAGGACACACTGCAATTCATCGTGATCAGGCAATCGTTGAACGATTTAATCGTACACTCGCTGAGAGGTTATTTGGATATCAATACGCGAAGGAATTTATTCAGGATACGAGATCTCGTGAATGGGTTGCAAGATTACCAAGTGTGATAGCCGCGTTAAATAATGAAATAACTCGAACAACCAACATGAAACCCATTAATGCAATTATAACGACATGATTTTTCAACACAGCCCGTATCAGGCAATATCACTGTGAGATATTTATATGAGCCCGGTGAACTTGAAGGAGGTAAAAAAAGAGCGACTGATCCTATTTGGAGCATCACGACACACAAGATATCTAGCGTAACAAGATCCACTGGTAGACCAGCAATCTACAGACTGGATTCAACTGCTCCTCAACGTGGATTTGTACGTGAACAATTACAAACAATTCCCGAGGACACTCAATTACCGCCCAAATCGCTTAACTATCACCCCTACATCGATTACACTCAAGACAGGTCAACATCGTGTTTTCACGTGTATGACCAAGACTGTTATTTCTTCTATCTAGGTAAATTGTCTTGGATCATTTTTCAGATACCGCCACATCATTATACAATTACAACTTGCACAATGATTAGTATGCTGTTGCTTCAGCCTGTTAATAAATTCAGCATCGAGGTCAAAATCGTGTTTATTTATTTTTTGTCATTTTGTTTATAACCAGCCGATTTTTTTCTTATTATATCATCGTCAACATCATCATTGATCACTGATGAGTCCATGACGATTCTCCGCAGTTGAGATATTTTTCTAACTCGAGATACTGCAAGATAAACTAAGTTCGACCATTCGATACGATCATCAACGATCCAAACAAATGTATCAGTAATAGTTAATCCCTGAGATGAATGAATCGTCATCGCGTATCCAAGCCTCCACGGGGATTTGTTCATTTTTTGAGCATCTTCATCAACATCAACATCACCTGCGACAATATCATTCAACACAATATTCTGTTTCCCCTGTCCTGGTATATCAACGTCAATATTTTGCCGTCGCCTATCTGCTGGTCGATAACATAACGGAACTGGCAACGTTGGAAACTTTTCTCGTTGTAACTGAAACAACTCCCGTTGAAGTGTATCACGAACTATCTTTCTACTTGCATCTATCAGATCATTTGGTCTCAAAGTTTGTAGAAATTCGTTCATAGAGGTTTCTGAAATTATCTCGCGCATTACTTCACACTGAATTTTAATTCTGCACCAAGTGCTCTATGATCATCATTTATTTCTTCGTAATAATCAACAAAATTCTTCAACCAATCATGTGGATATGGTCCATCTATAGGTGGTGGTTGACCGTGATCGCCGCATATTATCACAGCAGTATTTCTTGTTAATAACCAATCAAGAAATGTTTTTAATACTTCCAACGACACAGTACATATTTCATCCCAAACGATAATCCTCGGAATATATTTTTCTCCCATTTGATCAGGAGTCCATGCATCACCCTTCCATCGGAAGAAGCTGTGATAAATACATGATTGTACTCCTCGTTGTTTCATCTCTCGCGCGAGTCTGTGTGTAGGTGTAAGCACGATCACATCTGAATTCTGAAATAGTTCGATCGCTCGAGTGGTTTTACCAGAACCTCCATGTCCGTTTAGATAAACCGTTTTATTTCTAGTTAGTGGATCGTATACCGATGGTGCAGACGATAGCTTTAATGTTTGATTATTTTTGCCTGATTTTATCAGGTAAATATCTTTAACCGCAACATCAGCAGATTCGGAATAATTAAGTTTATTTTCTTTTTTTTATTTTAAACGATTAGCAACGCTTCTTGCAATTTCATCTCTGATAGTTGTAAATGATATACTTGAATTCCTGATTTTTCCGCTGTCGGTAAATACTGGAATGTTATCCGTGACCGCACCGAGTACTCGTCGAACTATATCATTCCAAGTGATATTGCTAGTTTTTAGCTTACCATATCGATCTTGAAAAATAACAACCTCATCTGGGTCAACTCCAGCAAGATCCATAATATCAGCAAGTTCATCTTTAGTAGCGTACTTCGACAGATCAATGTCATCGGACTTTTTTTAACGCCGGTAGAAGAAGATCTTCTTCCGTAAATATCAACCATTATAAAAGATCTAAGATCTGTTTAAAACGAATCGGTTGCTTGTATAATCATGCACGACTTTATGTGGTGGTTTGGATGATTTTGATATAGCGTTAAGTACATTAATTACTTCACGGCCGCATATTGGAGGATCTGTCATTGTTTGTGTGGGTAGTGTTGAATACCAAACTTGCGCGTGAAGTGGAGCGACATACTTGATAAACTCACGCGGTGGAGCTAACCCGTATGAATCAAAATAAACGATTACACGTGGATCAACCGCGTATGATACCCAATGTGTACCGGGTCCTGAATTCGAGTCGAGTTTAATAATACCTGTTTCAATACCGTTTGGTCGTTGTGGAAATAGATCTCGCATAAAAGCACCTCTAATTTTTTTTTATTTTTAATCGTTGGGCAGCATCAAGTAAATCAAAATTTGATGCTGGAGCGTCTAACGAAGTGATCCTGGAAGCCTCAAACCTCTCCCCCAACGAGATCCCGGTAATCTTAGACCATCTCCCTTTTTTATGTCCTTTTCCTGTTGCTTTCTTTAGAGCCATTCCAGCAGCTGTTCCAACAGCACCTAACGCGGCTGCTTTTGCTACGGCTGGAGCGGCAACAGCTATTAACGCTGATATTGCTGCAAGAAGTGGAAAAATACCACCTGTTTTAACCATATCTTCGATTGCACTCAGAGAAAGATGAAGTTGAACACCAGTTTTTGATTCAAGTGCTTTATTGAAGTGTTTAATTTGATTCTTGGTTAGTGACAGTTTATTTGGACCACCACTAGAAATATGATCTGGTTTCAATGTTATTTTTGTTCGGCAGTTTTTTGTTGAATTTGATTGCAATTTTTTCACCTGACCGGGAGTCAGAGTGACATTAACGTGATTGTATGACATTTTATGATAATACTCGTGTTTCTTAATAACACAATTAAAGATTTTCCAGCAGTGCATCAACGACTCTCATTCGACCGCTACCACCTTCAAGTAACATTGTTTTATCGCTGAGTATAACAGCAATTGCTCTGTAATTATCATCTTGGTTTACGGTAGCCCTGAAATGTATATCAACGACAGATTGCTTAACTAAATCAAGATGTTCCAGCGAAAAGTAATAAATTGGATACAATGATGTAAAATCTAACTGTGATATTTGCAAACCAGTTTCAATATTTTGATCACATCCCATACATGTCATCAAACGATGATATGCACGTGCCACATAATTATTTTTAAAATCCAATAATATATCTTCGGATGGTTCTTGATGTCCTTTTATTCTTAAAGATGCTTCAGAGACATTAAGTTTGTCAAATATCATTGGATTTCGTTCTTGATTGTTTAATCGTACAACATTTTGAAAAGCAACAAAGATATCTCTTGGTGCAGGAAAACCTTGCTGTGATGATATATGCCAAGTAAATATACCTCTGACGAGATTTTGATTACTATCGGTAGTTGTTGTTAACCACGATAATATCGATTTTCCTCCTTGATCCATAAAAGAAAGTAGCCTCTGTTCTTCAGCGAGTGATGGAGTCATTACCGGCATCCATAGCGCGTGTTTAAATAATATTACTTTACCATCAGCAGCACCATTTTCTCGCCAGATAGCATCATTATCATCACCTTTTCTCACAAGTACAACTGTGTGTTTAGCTCCAAAAATGACCTTTCTGAATTTCTGCAAAATCCAAAGATGTGGGACAGCGGGATTGCACATTAAAATCTTCTACGAACACCCCTTAACATTAATTGACGCGTTCTATATCCTAGGTTGTAATTTGGGTTGTTATGAACCACCGGCCACACATCAGCGTCAGCATTGTTGGCAAAGTTTCTTGGTCGTCTTACAATATCAGGCCTCCCATCGGGATGTTCAGAATTAACCTTAGCGAATATCAGAGTCGGACCAGCTGATCTAGTATAATCATCTGAATATTTTGCTAGGCCTATAATCGTTGTAGCAACGTCAATATTATCTTGGATTGTCTCAATTTCTTTTCCATCGATCATATATGTAGCACTTTTGAATAACGCCATGATGCCATTATTAACAAATCCAACTCTGACATTAGCTCCGTATTCTGTATTAGCGACAACGTTTGTTACAAGTTCACCTGTGACTTCAATAAATGCTTCAGCGGGCAAGAAATATCTACTTGTATCCTGAACTCGTAATTCAATTCGTCTATGTTGATTTGGCGTTACTGCTTCATAAGAATAATATTGATAATCACGCACTGACTCATCCTTGAGTACTGGTGCATCCATGTCAAACGCAGGGTCGGATTCACGTTTAAACATTTTATTATAATTTATTATCTTCTAAAAGGAAGACCACTCCCTGATATCAGACTTATATTTATTTGTTCAGCACCTTGATTCATCAGTGCTGCTAGTCTTTGATTTGCGGCTTGATTTATCACTTTACTGACATCCGCGTGGATCACTTCAGTGCTTGGCAATTTGAAGGCTGTGGTGGTCTGCGTATTAATCGTGCTAGTCTGTCCTTGATTGCCAAGAACGCTTTACTATCAACGTTACCAATAGCACCAGGAGCTTTATCACGAACAATGTCAATAGCTTTCATTGATAATTGTTTTGCGATCGGTATTGTTTTGGGAGCTATCCTCCTGAATAAACCCTGAACAACATCACAGAGTCCATCTCCGTAAATTGCTCTGTAGATTGGTAATCGCGAGTTTACCACCCTGATCATGATTGGTCTGCGATGGTTATTGTGTACGATCATTTTTATTTAATTATTTATTTATCTAACAACTAATCACTGTAATCATCAACGATTTCATCAATAAGCCCCCGATAAACATTAATGTCCATGATACCGCCTTGAAATAATCGCCGGCAAATATCAGCTGCTTCATTAATTATTTCTGGTGAGTTATTTCCGGCACGTTTTCCCCTTATGAGAACTTCTAATCGTGACACGCCATTGATGATATTATCAGGGCAAACAAAAATATTTCCTCCTGATGTATTCAGGAAACTACTTCCTACAGCGCTCGGAGGATCATCATCATCCTTTCCTGCTAACATCTGTTCCCCTTTTCTTCTAAACTCCTCAGTTTGTTCCCTTAATTTAGTACGTTCTCGGGTGTATAATCGCTGCAGGGGTGAAGGTTTTTGTTGCGGTGAAGAAGATTGTTGTTGTTCTATCTGTTGCAGAGGCGGAGGAAGTTGATATGAAGGCTCATGCTCTGGGGGGTTGTAGTTTTTGTTGTTGTTGAAGTTGTTTATATGTTTCTCTTTAAAGTCTTTTTACTTTTTCATCAAGATTTCTGTATTCTAAATCATCATCTCTAGCTTGTGTTTTGTTTCTATATACGCGATATATCCATTTAATAAGATTATCATCACTTACTTTTTCATGACCGGGTTTTAAAATGCTAGATTTATTAAACATACTAATTAATATTGTTTCAAGTAGTTTTTTACTTTTAGTATTTCTAATATCTTCGACAAACCCTTGTTTAAATTTTGCAATCAGTTCAATATTTTCTTTTACTGGTTTGGGTTTAGGTGCAATTTCTTTTTTCACGTCGGCGACTTCAGTACGAAGTTTTCCAATACCTTCAAGTATTTCTTCATCGACGGGTGGAGGTTGAGACGCAGCTATATCAGTTGGAAGATCTCGTAAAATCTTTTTTGTTTGTTTGGTTCTTCTTGCTCTTTTTTCAGTCTGCGCAGCGGTCTGTTTTAATACTGGAAGAATACACTTTTTCCTCTCCACCTCATCCTCAATATCTCCCCATATAGCTCTTTCAGTAACTGCAGTGACGGGTTTAAATAGTTTTTTATTGTCTTCTTCGTATTCAACTTGTGCTTCCTGCTGCGCTTGTAGGTTTTTTCTAAATGAGTCTCTAACAGGAAGAAATTTCTTAATGGCTTCAAATCGTTCTCGAGCTCTTCTTGCAGTATAAGATTTCGGATGTACCATTTTATTATAACAATAATTTTTTTAATTAATAGCAGCAGGAAGGGCGCGACCTCGTATATGTAAACAAAGTACATACGAAAAATAACCCATGACCTTATTTTTGTTTCGTATGATGTTTTGTTTTAAGCAAATTATATTTCAACCAAGTGGTCTGTTCGCCCTTCCTGCTGCTTTTGGCTTCCTTGAATAGTATTATTGTGAGTGACTAATGATTGTATGGCAGTACACTTGAATGGCTTCCATGTATACTATTTTCGTGAGGGACTATTGTTTATGAGGAACTATACTTGTATGCATTCCATTATTTACATTATTCTGAGGGACCATTGCTTACGAGGCAGTACACTTGAATGCTTTCGCTGCATTTTATTTTGAGACAATTGTTTATAACAGAGTACACTTTTATGGTGCTAATGTGAGGGACCATTGCGGGTAAGACATAAGACACTACATTTTTTTATCCCCTTAAATGGTATTATTGTTATGGGCGTGTGCTTATAAGGCAGTACACATGTTGGCTTTCATGACTGATAGTATTGTGAGAGATCATTGTTTGTGAGGCATTACACTTGCATAGCTTTGCTAAATAATGCAATTGTGGGGACCATTGTTTGTAAAGCAGTAAACTTATAATGCTTTCCTAAATAGTGTTATTGTGAGAGACCATTGTTTATAAGGCAGTGCATTTGAATAGCTTATATGAATTTGAATATTTTTATCGATTATTGTATGTAAGGCAAAATACATGCAGTATATTTGTATGGCTTCCATGAATGGATTATTGTAAGTGACCATTATTATGCAGTATTATTGTTAGAGTCCATTGTTTATAGGGCAGGGCACTCGTATGGTTTCGCTAAATGTTATTATTGTGATGGACTATTGTTTATAAGGCATTATATCAGTATGGCTTCCTTGAATATTATTATTTGGAAGGGTCATAGTACATATCACAGTACACTTGCAAGACTTTCATGAGCAACATTAACGTGATGATATACAAATATTAATCATTTAAAGTATTCAGTTTTACTATAAAAGTTAAAAATTAATTACTTTTACTATATATTGATATCAATAATGATAATAATATCGCTCTCTTTTAAGTCTTGAAGGGCTAAGCTATATATATATATATATATATATATATATATATATATATATATATATATATATATATATATATATATATATATATATATATATATATATATATATATATATATATATATATGTATATATATATATTATGCACTGAATTTTATTTTAGACTTAGACATAGACACCAGTTCTTTATGTTACTCAGTTTGTGGAATATATACAGAAACTCATACAGACGTACAAATCGGTATATCTTGTTGATTACCTTGCAATAATATTATGTCAACTATAGCAATAAAACACAATCACCACAATATAGCAATAAAACACAATAGTCACAATAACGCATCACTATCGAAGTAGTCTATATATCTAACGACCGTAGACTCATAAAATTTACGATGCTAGCAAATGGTGAAGTTACTGACTTTCTTGGTGTCTTCTATGGTACCCTGTAGTCCTAAACCCATTAGTATTTAACGGTTCGGGTCGTCAGCTACTTCTTCAGTTTCTTCAAACTTCCGCAGTCTCCTCTTCCTGTGCCTGCTCTTCTTTATCTGTGATAGTTTCATCGTTGGAGCTGGTACTCGGAATATGTGCAATGGTGATAATTGTTTATTCTCTGCTTTGGTGCTTATCGTCCATTTCTGCTTTGGTGCTTATCGTCCATTCAAAGACCTTTGTTCGGGTGATGGGTTCCTGTATAATGACTGTATGATTAGCAACATGTGAAACGAGTGTTGATTTGTCTGAAATCGAGCTTATTTCTACCTCTTCCTCCGTTTCTGGTACCTACGCGACCTTAACTTCTTCCATTTCTCTGAACTATCAATTCTGTTTAATGGTACACATTGTTCTTCCCACGAAAATAAGAGTGTTGCTCTTTTAACGCCAACTTGTGTGCTTCAGCTACTGTCTATGGCCTTACCTAGGGTCCTAATGACCCTTATTGCTGGGGCTGGTACATTAACTGTGGCTGGCAGCCGGAATGGCGCCTAGCCGAGTTTCTCTGCTATGCTTTTCTCCATCGCTTTAGTACTCATTAGTCCAATGATTCAGAAATGAATCTTGGTACGACTGACGAGTGCGTCGCAATATATGTCTAAAACACGGGCTTGAAGGAAAAAAATCCCTCACACATAGTACACACCATACACACACTAGACCAAATCATTCGAAAGAGACTTTATTGCGTGGACCTAAAATAAACTATAGATTTGTTACAAACAATCACATTATTACAACGGGTTTTTCATATAAAAAACAAGGACATACATACATACATACATACATACATACATACATACATACATACCAAACGCACTCTATCATATAAGCAAGTTAGTGTTTATTGACATACCACCAAACTCTCACATACAAAAACACATTTTGGGATCAAACTCTGCCCAGTTATCCGTGCTCCATTACTAATTATTTGTTAGCTACAAGCGTAATTAGAGTCACCCTAAATGGGTGTCAATTTACCTATAAAAACAATTTGGAATTAAGTGTATTAATTGTACTTATATTATCTTAAATTGTCCAGAACGAATAAGGCGCTAGCGAACAGTTGCATTTTGAAGAGCCATATTCAGTCATTATTGAATTGTTAAGAAAGATCGGCGATAAAATAATATCAAACCAGATTAAGTAGAATTATCGAATCGGTCTCTCAACCCAAAATAGATAACCTTTAATAACAGATCTAATCTTGGTTAGCCCTTAGAAGAGCTCAAGATAAGTCTTGTTAGGAAATAGGAGTCCCTGTATATGCTCTGGCGGTACAAATTTCTTTCTGGTGTTTTTTGGAATCATGAGGTCAGAAATCACATTATCCTACCGATCTGGTCTTATTTGAAGTTTATTAGTTGCCAGGCTATGGACTTTAATCAACTCGTCGGATAAGATGTTGACTAATGGCAAGGAGTCATTCAGTACTATTCCCTAGGGTACACTGATTTGAATTGCTTAGATTTCCTTCGCAGTATACTCTTTTCAACATTAGTAACACCATACGTAATAGTGCCTGTTTATTTACGAGTAGATTTGGTATCTGCAAGGAAGAGGCCCATGCCTATTTTTTCAGGCTGATCGTAGATGTAATTGTCCAGATCCGCTCCTTGTTATGCTGTGGATAGACTGTGAGTTTTTATTCTCTGTTCAGCACCCTTCTTCCATTGTTTCAGAGCATCAATTGGCGTAGTTGGAATCACATTTTCCTTGCGGTCTAATCTTAACAATATAGACATTTGATGCCAATGTTGTTGATGTCTTTGTGGTTGCTAATGATGATGGAGGATGCTGCGCATCAACCTGTGATTCAGTTTCGGCCGTATATGTCGTAATTGTTGCATTAGTACATGTAGATAATGTAGACATAATGATCGGCAACATTAATGTTTTATCTTGCAGTTTTTTACTTGTAACAGTTAATGTAATTAAGGATGTTACTACATGTATATATGATTTTGATGATGGTGCTGGTACAGTTGATGTAGTTGATGTAGTTGTTATAGTGGCTAATGGGACTGCAACAGGTGTAACAGGTGATTCCTCTTTCATAACAGTCTTTAATCCTGTACAAATATTGATTGACTTTTCAGGGTTTATTCTCGCCTTTCATGCAATGGGTTGTGCTTTATAAACACGTACCAGCATCTCTTAAGGCCCTTTCTTTAGGTTCGGCTGAAGGGTCCTTTCAACAGTATGTTCGGTAAGTTGTGTGCTTTTGACAAGTATCTGCAAGTGAAAAAACAACTCTTCTTACAGTGTTCATTTTGAATATCGTTTCTATGTTGGTGAAAACTTTAAACGAGCCTGTGCTAACAACTTAAATTCCAGATTTTTACGTCTCTCTTGACAAATAATTGCATGTGAGGTCTTCTGCGTATTTTTAAGTAAAACTTGATCAGAAAATATCTTTAGATCTTTTGATAGGTGTGATGGTCGTTCAGAGATATTGTTCACGATTACACTTCTTACTTTACCTTAACCAACACAAGTCCTTTTCAAGTTTTGTAATTTGTATGTGTACGTATTACCGTTTTTAGGGTAAGGCTTGGATAGGTGCTGACTTATGGAATTCACACAGTTAAATCCAAATAAGGTCCAGAATATCATGTTTATTTTCTAAAGTACATTTTTAACCTTGGCATTTTCCAAATAACTCACAAGGTGTAGAGTCATGTTTACTGTTACATTTCTATCCATTCTCATAGGGTCATATTAAATGGTAATTCCCTTAGAGCGCCATATAGTGTCCCATATCATCACTCATAACTACTTACATATGAGTAATATTAATCCAAATGATATGAAAAGCATTCGTAGCATTTATTTGTATTACAATACTAAACTAAATTTGAAACAAATTTATATAAAAGTTTAGCGAGTATAATTGTTTTGATCATTATTATCTCTCATGTTCATATAGGAGAGGAATAAAAAACAATATATTCATAATTAATTGATCAGTTTATTGTGATATATTTCGTTATATTCAATAATTCATTTGGTGTATACAAAAATATAGTTTACTTCTTACAAATCGTACTTCATGATCTAAATCACGGAAAACTGATGAAAGTATATACAATTAACATGTTCTTTAGTTTTAAACATTCCCCTGCAAATTGGCACATACAATACAATCTGGGTGATCATCAATTTATACTAATTATTATGGTCGTGCAATTAGTCGAGAAAGAATGCAACAACTTGGCATTCCAAGACAATGTCTGTTCTATGTCTCTGCCCAAACTAGCCGCGAGATTCGAACTAGATATAGTAGGCAGCTTGTGTTTTTTAACCTGCATTTACAACTTGTGAGACATAGATTTGGGCGAGAAATATATCAGTCGATATGACGCTCGTACCATTGTAGTTGCTTCCTATGTAATATGTTAGTTTACCGCATCAATACACAAAAGCGAGCAGTCAACCAATATTGAAAAGTTAGAATAATGAATGATTATAAATAACAATCAAAAACATCAATTGTGGTCTGAGGCAAGTAGCGAGAAAACAGTTTTGTAGCCTTCGTAATACTATAATTGATACGTGAAGAAGAAAAACATATAGAAGGAAAATGCTAGGAACAGTGTACATAGACGAGGATGTCAGACTTGTGAGCCTTGTGACATAGCGGGACCGGCAGATGTAAGTATTGAGTTTTATTGCCACTGTGATTTATCATTGATCTCATATTTGTCTTCTAACGTCAACATATTTGCCTTGTCATGTACGAAACTAGTCCTATTTAACTTGAAACTCCGCTATCAGCTTTACACGTTTATTTGTGCATCAGATTTCATTCTCCTTGAACCTGGCTGGGTTAGGTCACATATTTTCAAGTAGCTACGAGCAATACCTTGCACATTCTCTGCAGTGATTGGTCCCTTTGCCTACAACAACAACACTTTTTCAATTGCAAACGAGACAAGTAGCTCAACTGTGGAGAGAGTGCACAAATTATTTCGATAGCTTATGTTTCATGGGATAATGGGCTTGAAAACATATTGTAAGTATCAGTATTCTGTATATGATTTTGTAACAGATTACATGCTTTATGAATATTACAATTGTAAGACCAATACCTTTTATTGCACATGTGCTCTCACATTTGCAAATTTCTACAGAGTCAGTCTAAGAATTGAAAATGAAATGACTTTACTCTTAGTGGCCACAGACAGACTCGAGCATAACATTGTCATGACCGGTATTGCATACCAAAAAGGCATCATTACGTAGCAAAATAGAAGTTTTGACGAAGCTTTAAAGTGACTCAGTGGTTATCACGATGGAATCTCTACAAGATAGGTAGGAGTTTAAATCATCCCATACCAAGCCATGGAAGACCATTATGTGTCCCTGTCTAGCATATAATGGATAATATGTTGTTAAATAACAAATTTTAAACTGAGTTTCATACGGTAGTAATACAATTTTTTATCTTGTATTATTCAAACTTCTAAAATTAATTCATATCAAGAGTACAAAATAGCGGACAATTCCGGAATTGGTTCAGGTAATATATTGGTAACAATCTAACACAAGGAGATATATCAACGACTGCTAAAATTACACGGCAGAGATTAATTTGCAAACACATAGATTTCTTTTATTTCGTGAAATTTCATTCATCTATTTTCAAATATCTTGAAATGTGGCAGATGTCCAGTTGACAGTTCTTTAAAGTTATGACTCAAGGAATTCAAGAAATATTTAGCATCATAATAGTATTTTCAATTATTTCTGTGTTGCAGTTTCTCGGATATTTTGCATGAAATGATATTAAATATATACATGCATAAAAAATGAATGAAGCAAAATATGGAAAGGAATAAGGATCAAACTCTGAACCACTATCATATGGTTTGAACAAATTGCAGATAATTGCACAACAAGGCCTACATTCTCTTTCTTGCTTATTCAAGAGAGAGAGAGAGAGTACATTACAGAGAAGAAGGTTCTGTGTATTCTCTCATCCCTATGACATTAATATTTACTGTTTACCTGCAGTTTACAGTGGCAGTTTAATTATATATATATATACAGAACGAGAGAGAGAGAGAGAGAGAGAGAGAGAGATTCATACATAAGTTAGTTTCTTCACAGAATAATAGTAACCACTAGCCAATTTTTGACGGCAGTTGTAAGATATCTGAGCAGAAAGTAACAGCTACTTTATAAGCATTCAATACATCTTAATGTGAGTCACAAGCCCCCAAGTACTTGGTAAAGGAAACACCCTAAGTCTGTCCCAAAAGACGCTCATAAACCCAGGATACATGTACTTAATTACAATAACTTAATGAAATATGCAGTTTGGGTGCATTCTCTCTCTCTCTCTCTCTCTGGGCCTCGAGTGGCCGAGTGGTCTAAAGCGCTCTCCGTTACGGATCACTGCCATCACACCTCTGTCTGCGCCGGTCCGAGTCTCGGATTCAGCCAATGTGGGTATGTGAGAAAGCTTGCCACTAGCTTCTCGTGGGTCGGTGGTTCTTTCCTGGGTCTTCGCGGGTTTTTCCTCAACCATTAATACTGGGCTATGTATAGCCTATCATGTGCTGAAAAATGGCGCTAAACCCAACAACAACAACATTAACAAACTCTCTCTCTCTCTCTCTCTCTCTCTCTGATTGTACAAATGCACTAAACTACTTTTATATTGCAGAGAACAGCACAGTTAATAAGTCGGAATAATGCGTCACTACATTAATATTTCAAAAATTCTTTTAATTTTTTTTTTAATCTTTCATGTAAAAAAGAGCAGCTGAATAATTATGACCTAATGGGGCTATGCTTATATTTTTAAAATTCTTCAACCAATTTATTATTTTTAATTGGTTTGATATTGGTAAGTATAACAATAAATAAAAGTGAAATCTCATGTAACACTATGCATTTTGTCTCTGATTATATCCACTTCTTGATACAACAGTCTTAACGGATGGAAACCAGTTTTAAGGATGTTCGTTGGTTTCGTATTTTTAAAATAATACATTTAAATGTTGGGGTTCTGTACATTAAAGCTGCAAGTCAATTATTGGAAAATAATCGTATATTAAATCTAATACTTCTAATCGCAAGTAAACATTTTTATCATGTCATCAGCATGATTTTCCACAGTTTGATTATTTAGGTTTTTGCAATAAAATATGTTCAAAAATGAAGATTGTGATAAAAAAAGAAAACCTTTAGGAATGCTTAACTTTTTATTGTAATTTTACCTATAAACTATATATAAATGTGCTATTGATATTGCTCTGTAATATATTATTTTCACCGTAGCTTATGTACAATAGTATCACAGGAAAAGATATACGTCTGTGAAGTGTGTCAAATTGGGTCACGTACAAAACGATCTTTACAAACAGGCGTCGTCTGATGAAAGCTCGTCAAGAAGAAAGAGTACGAGGGAAAATATCATTCTCATTTCTGATCTTTGCTTTACTAAAATAACTAATGTTTCCAAAGCAATTAGAGATCACTAGAAAGTAGATTTCTTAAACAGTATAACTAAAAACTTAAGTGCGTCAGAACTGGGGTTGAAGAAGATGGACCATCCAGCCGCAGTGTATGCTTTTTTTTGTTTTCGTAACGTGCTATAAATCACTTATATCTTCGAGAAAGCATGTGGTTTTAGAGAACGATTAAGCCTTCGTCGCTAATGTACACCTAAAGAGTTACAATGTTTATCGACACAAAATGAATGCCGTAAAGTTCCGTAGGGAGCATTAATTATTTTTGGTAAAGGAAAAAGTTTAGAAATTTCGAGCTCCGTCTCTTGTCATAACGCCATGCTAATCTCTAGTATGCCATTATGACAACAGATGGCGACACGAGTTGGGCAACAAAGACGATACTGATAAAACTTAGTATTTACATTGTTGCAAGGCCAAATCTGTATGAAAACAGCAGTTGGGATAATGTAATTGTAATATGGCAAGTTTATGAACAGAATATACAAAACTTGTAATAACTGACATAGCGTTTGCCATGCGACAAACTACAGAATCAGTTCAGTAATTGGCAAACTGCAAGGTACAATGACGGAAGGAAAGTAAATCTAAGCACTTGCAAGCAGCCATTTACAGCTTGCACTAATGAAGAATATAAAATTCATGACTAGAATTATGAATGTGTCACTGGCTAGCAGCCATTGACAATAAGGCAAACGGAAAGTAGCACTTGCTAACTGCTATGTACAATTTGCAAGCAGCCATTTACAATAACGTATCAAGGAAGTTTAGAAAACACATACATATGGCGGTAATCCCTCTCCATAGTCCCCACATATCTTACAGAAGTTTGACAGTGACTAAAGTATGTCACATAACCTTGTTATGCATATTTGATTCAGGCAAGCGCTTTCGTCGATAATGCATCTGTTACTGTAGCGAGATGTCGGCGCTGAGATTGTATATTTGATTTACGTTGTCGCTCATGCAAAACTAGTGCAATGATAGAGTACATATAACTACTTACGCCTGCGTAAGTACATTTATGGGTGGTGTGATGAGGTTGGGTCTAGATTTTGCCTTATTATGTTGGAACAAAGAGCTGGGCAGGGAAGGGCCAATCGAATTGCCCCCTGTTGGTCACATGGGTTCATTGGCCAATCAGGGGTTAGGGCCTGCAACCGCGAACAGTTACTTGAATGGTAATCAGCGTCCTTTTCAACTTAACTGCAAAGCTGTAGAGACGCTATCCTGGTTCCAGGGAAATATTTTAAGTGGAATTTTAAGTCCCACCTTTGTCTTACCATTTTTTTAAAATTTTGCTTTGCAGCTTTTTGTGCTATTCCATATGTGAGTACACATTTATTTATTCTTTTGTCATTTAATTTTATCTTATTTGTAATATGCCTCTTGCTCTAATTACGGGCCATTCTATTTGTAAATGGCTATATCATGATCTTGCCTCGGGCACTGACGATCGTCTTGCATTGGATTTTAATTTGGGAAACGTCGTTTCTGTGAGGTTAAGCGGAGATGGAGGTAGAACGGTGGAGAAATGGAGGAATTTCGACATGTTCTCACTTTATTTTCTTTGTCCCGATATCGTTGTTTTCCTTCTGGGAGAAAATGATATACAGGTTGATACTGACCCACACGCACTAGCCTTCAAACTTATTTCACTCGCCTCTCAATTACATCGTGAGTACCACGTCCACCAAATTATTTTATGTCAGATGCTTCCACGTTTCACACTTAGCAGTTATGCACCTTATAACTATTGTGATGTTGCACGATCAGTGAATGAAATTTTGCTGACGAAAGTCAATTCTTATCCATACATTGCATTCTGGGAACACAATGGCTAGCAGCCATTGACAATAAGGCAAACGGAAAGTAGCACTTGCTAACTGCTACGTACAATTTGCAAGCAGCCATTTACAATAACGTATCAAGGAAGTTTAGAAAACACATACATATGGCGGTAATCCCTCTCCATAGTCCCCACATATCTTACAGAAGTTTGACAGTGACTAAAGTATGTCACATAACCTTGTTATGCATATTTGATTCAGGCAAGCGCTTTCGTCGATAATGCATCTGTTACTGTAGCGAGATGTCGGCGCTGAGATTGTATATTTGATTTACGTTGTCGCTCATGCAAAACTAGTGCAATGATTGAGTACATATATGATTCAAAGCAGTGTAGACTGTATGCAGGCATATTTGCCTCTAAATTGCATTCAAGCAGTACAAAATAATGTGTCCCCATATACTTTATATAATGGAAGTGTTCCCCAAACCACCAATTAAATATCACAAGTTTGCGTTTCATTAAGAATGCCTTTTAGTGGGAAATGTTGATACACGAAACTGCTGGTAATGTACAGGTCTTGCTCGAACAATATCGAGCTAGCCAGATTCTTAAAAAAATGGCAATCCAAATTCAGGTGATCTTCAAGGGCTAAATACTATAGCTATATGGAATATATGAATACAGTACATGTGACAAAATGCAGAAAATGTTCCTGGCAAATAAATATGTTATCCTATACGTAGCGGGAATAAACTACAATGTACCCCGATAGATCAAATGACTTATTTTTTGCTAAGTGCAGGAAGATCACCGTCAGTTTTGCCTTCGACTGTTAGAATGACAATGCGGTATTCCGATAGAAGGAAGCAAATGACATTGAGCTTTGGAAAACCCGGTATATGCTGAGATTTAATTTGGTAAGTTCAGTTGAATTTTAGAGTTTTGTACTCCAAGAAAGTATATCCTTAGTACATTAGCTGACGTACTAATATGAAGAAGGCTGCAAACAATTACACACGAGTATGCGATTTTTTCAAATTTATTTCTTTATATTATTATTATTATTATTATTATTGCTGTTTTATTATTATCAGTAGTAATAGTAACGGTAGTTTACACCATAGATTACGTAGTAACAAAATGTCACAACTATTACTGTATTAAAAGCATTTTTTTTCCCTTACGCGCTGTGTATCATTTTGTATGTGCCTGACGAATCATATAAACATGAAGACCCACGAACATGAGGGACGCTATAGACTTTATGCTGCAGATTTCCACACAGGTGACTACACATAAAATGTTAAATATACAAACCACCATACACGTAAGATGTAAGGAAACAAACCGTGTGATACAAATATCAGATCAGTTAAAAATAGGTCACATACAGCAGGCATGGACAACACCGTAGTGGCAACATGTCCTTCGCATGAATGAACGTTCAAATCACGTCTGCCAAAACAAGTCTGCATACTTGTGATTTAACATTTGTACATTTAAGCATAAGAATTTCTTACAAAAAATACTACCATTCATAATTCCATTATATAGCTCACTTTTTTAAAGAAAAAATGCATGTTATGATGATGCAGCGAATGAGAAATTCAATGCTGTAAACATGCTAAAAATGACTCGGTGAACGCAGGTAAATCACAGTCTGAGGCAACTACTTCAAGGACACTTCGTAGACTAGGAGTAGCTTTCCTGCTGTAGCATATCAAAAATCGTTTAAAGTTTGGTTGCGTCTTTCGTGGTGGGATCATAGACTCAAACCCTTTTACCATCTCAGCAAGTTAAATGATAGTACAGTGATTTCAAGTTCAAGGGAATGTCAGGTTTGAGTGTTTCTCTTGGTAGTGATTTCATATGTAAATCATGCAATACAAGATTATTCAAATCTACTTATTGAATGGTGTAAGTGTGTTTGTGTGACTTTGTGGATGGTATCGGGTCAGAAATGACCGGTACGGAAAAAGGCCCCAGGTTAAAGTTGGCGCAGCAAGGAATTGTTGTTGGTGTTGTTGTTGTAGGGTTTAGCACCATTTTAGGCACAGGATAGGCTATACATGGTGGCCAGTATAACTGGTGGAGGAAGAACCACCGACCCAAGGGAAGCTACTAGCAGGCGGTCTCACGTACTCACGTGAGCCGAGCCTGAGACTTGAACCCACGCAGACATAGGTGGCATGGCAGTAATCCGGAACGGTGAGCGCTTTAGACCACTCGGACACTCGTGGCCCCCCAGTTCAGAAACACTAGTAACGGGTCAGAAAGGATCATGACTGAAAAGACCCAGGTTAAAAGGGAACGCTTTGAAACGTTGTTCAGTAATAATGAGAGCCGTATTTTATAATTGGTAGTCATTGTCATTTGACACGCCTTCTTTAAACGCTTCCTTATCCTGCTTTCTTTGTCGCACTACTGACAAATGTTCGAAAAATGACATATCTATTCACTTCTTAGTCATGGTTTCTTCTCTAGACAATACCTAAACTCTTACTGTAGTATAGTGTGCCTTTAGTAGACTAATAAAAAATTTTACCTAGTAAGTTTAAGTGGAGTAATGTCTGAAATATCCCTGAAATAGTCTCTGCCTGGTAAGTGTACTTGGGGTAATGCACTGTATAGTCTTTACCTATTAAGTGTATTTCAGGTAATGTCTGAACTGTACTTCAAATTGTCTATATGTGGTAAGTGTACGTATAGTTTGGCTTGAACTGTTCCTGAAGTAGTCTTCACCTATTAAGTTGTTACTAAAGTAATATTCACCTCTTAAGTCTGCATGGAGTAGTGTCTGAACTGTCATATAAGTAATCTTAACCTAGTAAGTGTACTTGTGTTGGCCTACAAATGTGTAAAGCATCGAACAAATGCTACACTGGCCTTAAAAAGTGTAAAATACAGAAATTGTACTGCATTGGCCTGAAACTGTGTAAATTACAGAAATGGTGTTGTATTGTCCTGAAAAAGTGTTAATGTCATTTATTTTAATAATGATAAAGGATTTAAAACTGGAATGTTATAATTTGCACGTTACATATGCCATCATACTAAAATGGATTGGGAATAGACGTATAGATGCACAGATGTTAAATAGATTAGATTATACTTTTACTTAGTTTGTAAACATAAGATACAACCATTAAAGCAGAGGGCTGGGATTTTCTTTGCAGACAGACTATTTGTTTTAATTTTTCTCAGGATAATTTTTAATCGGTTTTGGAGGTGGGTGGGCTGGCCGGTTTAAATCTGCTTATGAATGCTTTCTTAATTTATGTGGGCCGAACACTGAATGGTCCTTCCATAAGATTTTATATACCATGTCTATACTTGAATACATGATGCAGGTTTCCAATGTACAAACATATGTATAATTAGGCAGGCACAACCTGTGAAAGGGGTAGGGACTGTGTTTAGGTGTCATTAATTTTGACATAATTATCTTGAGCGCAGTTCTACTCTTGATTAAAGATTAGTTATTTATATCTAGTTTATTATGTTGTAATGTAGCCGTTCATGTTGTGAGTCTTCGCGTTATTATTATTACCTGTGTGAAATACTGGAATGTATCAGATGAACTAATCAATGAAACAATTAATTGACTACTGTTGTGATATAAAAGACAAAATATGTATCATAAAAATACTAAAAAATATCACACTGAAAAGAGTGTGCAAATCAGTGAAGCTATACTGCATCCTACTATATTAAAGACGAGTTACATATAACAGAGAACAACAAAGGGTTTGAGACTATACAAAAATAAGCAAAATGTTAAACGTCTACTGATTGGCTACAATGCGAAGCTACTTCAGGTACTGTTTACAACAAGTACCGGTGATAGTTGCCTCGACTGTGATTTACCCTACTGCGGGTAATCACATACTCAGCAAGGTGACGTCACAGCATAGAGTATGCAGCTCCACACCCGCATGGGAGATAACTCTTCATGTTGCTACCTTTGACAAACAAGTGTAAGACATGGCACGTTCGTTACTAGAACGTAGAGCAGAATCAGCCGATCTGTCTCCTAATTGTTCTCGCGAGTTTTTGAGAGATATTGATTTAACTTTGAAGCGCAGGCAACATGAATTAAAGTTTTTAGTGAACGATACATTTACGATGTAAATCTGTTTTGGAGAGAGATCAACATCATATAAACTTCTGCAATATGCCACACAAACATGAATAGCATTGATACCCATAAGCATTATGTAACATGATTTAATGAAATAAAATATGTTGTTAGGTACATGGCAAAAGCATATGTCATATACATCTGGATACTCAAAATATCAGTGATTTTCCAGATTCTATGTAGACAATGGTATACATTCTTTAACAAATTGATTAGAGTAAAATATAGTTAGACTAGTCAAATAATATTTTCAATAAAGCGTAAAATATAGTTAGACCAGTAAAATAATAGTTTCAATATATTTATGTAATTTTATTGTTATTTCTTCATGGGTGGTGTGATAAGGGATCAGAAGGTACAGGATCTGGAAATCATCTGTTAGCTAGATATTGTTTACAAAATGCTGCAAAATGAAAAATAGTTGTAACTTAGAAAATGTATCTTCGATTTATACTTCGTTTTTGCCGGGGAATATATTCTTTACCTATACAGATAGATATCCAGATACGCTTTTTTGTTCCTTTGAATATTTGTAGGTTTCTGTTTTGTTTTATGATATATTTGTCTTCAATCTATTGTAATAAGATCATCCATCTATTGTAATAAGAACACGATTAGGCTGTAAAATATTTTAAGCATTATTACTCTCGGAAGGTAAAGCTGACATATATATATATATATATATATATATATATATATATATATATATATATGGAGCCATTATTTATACATGGTGTTCTGTTCAGTAACGCGGCAAAGGGGTTGATTTGACAAACTAATATTGCTTAAAAGGATATTTAAAAACTATATGCAAATATAGGCATTAATTACCTTTATACCAACTGTTCGTAATGTTTAATACATCTGAGTCATTTCTTTAAGTTTATGTTCGGCTTCAGAAATAGCATGAGCCTCTCAGAATTTTCTAATCCTTGATATTAGTCATCGAACTATAACTACACATCTTACCATTATAAGATTCCACTGTCGCATATAAAAGTTTACACTGAACGCAAACGATATATGTGTTTCCTTAGACAACCAATAGAGCTTAGTTTGTCGAAGGAAATGACGGACGGCGTAACCATGTGAGGGATTCACAAAATTTGTTTGGCTAATAGCAGCTGTCAATCAAAGTTTGTGGAGAGATTAATTAGTTTCGTGTTTTCGGTACTCACCTAATAATGTGGAATCCAACCTTTGTTTTCTTAACAACGCTTTATATTGAACCTAAGTTGTAATTCTTACATATGTTACAGCTATTTCGAAAGAAATACAATTGACTACGAGAATGGAGCGGGTAGCTTCTTGGCTGGAGATGAATCGTTGGCGTGTTTAACACAAGATCAGCTACATCACATTGAGGAAATTGCAGCAACGTTTACTTTCCAAGGACTCTGAGGCAATTCGCTCAGAATGGATTGGGTGGGTATTCAGTGTTCAAGCCTTATATCTGGAGTTTGAAGATCTACCGAGGGTGAAAATTTGAAATGATCATTTTTCTTTTTCCATTTACGTGTATTATGGTATTACATGGTGTAAAGATAAGTGTGTGTGATTTTTAATGTCGCTTTAACATGGTTTCAATCATATCGCTACGATGTCTGCAGTGGGACTGTTTATAGTGATGTCTAGCACTGGGACATCAAGCCTCAGATATGTAGCATCATGTCACATATAGTAGCATTATCCTGATACCAGTCCTAATACTAACCCCTTAAAGCTGAGCGCCAAGAGTGGCCGCTGATATTACACTTTGGCTGTAGTTCGAGCCTGCGACCTCCAGAATCCAAGGCGGAAAGCTCTAACCACTAATAACAAATGAAGTTCGTCTGAGGCAGATTTAATTGCTAGTGTTAAAAATTTCTAACGAAAATGAGAGTAACCAACTTTCTTAAACATAACGAATTTGTATTTATGACTCAAGACACTCAGAGGTAAATATCACTTATGAATTCTGAGTCGCTTCTTTGAGAGCAAGAATTTTTTAAAAGATTGTTGTCAAAATATATGAAGATATATTTTCCTGGTAAACTTTAAGATATATCCATTATGTGCATGGACAAACTAAAGACACAACTTAACCTGAATAAATGATTTGCCATGTAATGTTGCAACACAGTTCTGCTAAAATTTTCAGGATGAAACTTAAGCTTACGCTGCTTATTGATAAGAGTGTGTGTGTGTGTGAGAGAGAGAGAGAGAGAGTTTTCATTTTACTTACTTTGGTGAAAACCTTGGATCTTATTGTTTATCACTGGGGTAATTCTATTTTACATTTATTTGTCAGTTTAGTATTAGGTATCTCTAGTTGACATTCTTTACTGTGCTCACATTAGCAGTGGTAGACCCGAAAAAAGCTTCATAAACTTTAACATGAATTAACATTACCCCGTAACTTAGCATGTTTAAATCTTTACGTGAAGATATATATATATATATATATATATATATATATATATATATATATATATATATATATATATGTAACTAACGACACCGATATAGAGAGCGTAACATGATGTGAAATTGTATAGGCGTCAGTCTGAGAAACATAATATAAGGTATGGGAGCAGTCTTTTCAAGTGCATTGGAGCTAGCAACGTGTAACTAAGACTGATGAATAAGATAAATGCAGTAAACGTACAAGAAAGGCGAAAAACCCGTTTCTAACCTAAAGAGTTTCTACTCCAAATATAATGTTTTCCAATGCAAATGCAACGCAGAGACACGGCAAAAAAGAATAAAGAAAAAAATTATACATAATTATGTCTACATAATTTTTTGTTGTTGCAATTTTGGATGTTTCAACTAGTTACCTTCAATGTTCTACGGCGGCATATCCAGTAAGATACATTTTCTTTCTTGGTTTCGGAACTACAGCTGGGGTCGTCAACGATTGTTATTAGTGTTGCATTAGTCATCGTGTGGCCAAGGGAAGAGAAATGTTTTGTTTTTTTTCAGCTGGACATCTGCACAGCTCCTTTGTCACCCACTTAGATCCCAGAAAATTGATCTTTGTGGGCAATTTATGTTTTTGCCGACATAGTGGTGGCTATAGATATTAAATGTCATAAGATAAACTGCATTATTTTTCTTGCAGGATTTCGTTTGGACCATGTATGTTCAATCTTACATTCGTCGATGTGCTAGAGAAACTGAAGGTGTCCGTCATAAGATGAAAGATATTTTAACCACCAGTAAATATATTTGTATGAGTTAAATGGGTTTGTTCTTGACCTTTGAAAAAGACTAATTTAGAGTGCATATATATATATATATATATATATATATATATATATATATAAGCTTCATTACAGTTCATTAAGATATCAGTATTCTTAATATGTGTGACACTATGACCCAGCTAGTTTACAGACACGGTATTCTGTTATACTTGGGAATGAGCGATGTTACCAAAATGGTAAAAAAATAATAATTGTTCTGATCGTAATCATTTTCGAATTCGTCACAATACCCAGCACCGTTAAAAAAGTTACAAGTTAGCAATGGAGTCATAGCATATTAGCAAGGTTAACGCTTTAGAGATAGTTGTTTCAGATTGCATAAATGTAAGGTGTGCACGTCTGCTTGTGTATGTGTGTGTGTGAGAGAGAGAGGGAGAGAGAGAGTATATATTACAAAAGACACCGACTCCGTTGCGCGAATTGAGAATTGTAGCAGCAGATATTTCAGGTAAAGAGTTTGAAGGCCCGTGATGTCTTTCGTGTTCATAAGTACATTTATAAAAAGTGGTAAACTCAGCACTGATAATTATAAAATAGTGTATCCATAACCTCAGGCAATAGACTTCAAGAATGCATCACGTCTCCCACAATGAAAATCAATCAATCTCTAACTTTCATAAGCTCACTCTCCAAGACAGACTGTATATCAATCACAGCAGAACTGTCCAAATTTATTGATAAGTTGGCAACATACCATGAACTAAGGACCATGGACAACAAACCCTGGACTTGCATGAAACACACCTTGAATATGCCTGTGTATTTCTCAGTTCGTAAAATGTTGTTTGTCTTATTAGTAGTTGGTATTAAACTGAGTTAATTATACTGAAGGTTTTATAGTTTCAATACTCAGTTTGCACCGGAATAGAGTAATGATTTGCTATTAGTGCTTAATAGTGCGTATCTACATGACACCTTTAAGATATTTGTCTTGAAAACCAAACTGATATATGTCTCCATTTACTTATAAATTAGATTGTTATGTTTAATTTTGCTTGAAATTTTCTCTACATATTTTGCAGCAAAGTTCTAATATATTCAGTATGTTAGCTTGACAACTTGTTTCAAAGTCACCTCGTCCTGATCCACAAGGATACGATGACCACAGTAAGATCAAACGAGGCCGTTTACAGTCTGGTCAAAGAGAGAACGCTTAATCTTGAGCATGAAGGTATTTAATAGAAAGCACTAAAGAATAATCCTGGTGTTTTTTTTACTAAAACTTGTATATGATATATTTAGCCTAATACCAACTAATATGAAGATTATAGGTTGAAATATGAATATAGATTGGAGCCACTGTATTTTCAGAATAATGGTTTTAAGATGAAAATATAAAACGGAACTAAGGCAGTATTTAAACTGACGGAATCATTTTCCACGTTTAGTAATTATATAATTTCAAATACATACAGGTGTTTACCTTAGTTCAGGTCTCAAAAAACTATCTGTTATCTTGCAATGATTACAATAAATGAGACATTGCATCCTTTACCTCCACTACACCTCTTATGAATCTAATACCGCATTGAACTAATACGGCTTGCTTGAATAATGTGATATGCCACAAGTGTAGTTGCAGCTCGAACATGTTTTCCTTTTATGGGCAATATTACTTATATATTTCTTAATAATGCTCAGTTTCTCAAGATTAACATTATTCGCCATGATGGTTATTCGCAATAAATTATTTGGTAGTTGTATTTTAATTTCACATTATATTATCTAGTCTTAGATTTGATTAAAATAGAAGAAATCAAAACTATCAAAAGTGTTTGAATTACTAAATTACATATATTTTCTTCACATTAATCATCCCGGTGAAATACTTCAGGACAATACAGTTAATTGTCAAACTAATTATGAAATAGTATGACCGATCAAACATTTTGTATAGAACTTGATAATGGAATCAACTCAGACAGACATAATCAGTATTTTGTGATGGTAAAATGCTTCGCTGTACCCGATTCCGTGGAGTAGAATTGGCCTGTTGGCTACATACAGATGTCAACTAGATATGAGCATTTGTTTTTTTCATGTCCGGCAAGTCCGTCAAATGTACGCAGTTTTAGAGTAAGGACCATGAACAGTTCAAGCAATGAGCAAGAGAAAGCATCCATTACGATAAGGATCAGAGCTAAATTGTTTTCGATAATGTCGTAACCATAATCCAGAGGCGAGGTCCATATGAGTACAGATAATCGCTGTGGTCAAATTAAGTCGACTATGATAACGTATATGTTACATTGCCAGGAAATGTAATGTTGCTAATAGTTTAAAAATATGAAATGAGCTTTACCCTTGCAGCAGGATGAATGTTAAGGTCAGGTTTAAGGTGTATGTATTAAGATATATACTCATGCCAATTTAGCAGTATGACTTCATATAAATATTTTTGCAAGTTTTTCCAAGCTATGACCAAGAGGATAAGTCCATTAGGTTAAGGAATTATCCGCGGGGTAAATTGGTAATATATGTGCTTTGCTGGTTTAGTAAGTATTAATTATGGTCGCATCGCAATAGTTTTCTCCATGATCCAAGTGTCAAGTGCCTGTGAGGTAGGGGATGTATCACATCGTTTGAAATGTGTTCATACCTAGACCATGGACTCCATATGAAAATTCTGAAACTTGAGCTGTATAACAATTTGTTTTGGAAATTTATTTATACTAGCCAAGGCTCGTATCTCCTGATCACGATAACAAATTCTAGAATTGTTGATATTATCTATTCCCACATGAGTTTCAGATACTCGAGCTGCACATGGCTTGACCTCATTGTGCAACAGGACTTAACAACATTATGAACGTTTTATGCACGCATATATCCTAAATGCCTCCACCCAATCGGTTTATTTTAGAATTATAAATGGACACACTATTATCCATGAAGAGAACAAGTTATCACACGCTATAATTTTGCAATATTTACTATTTACAGTATTGTGTTAAAGAATTCAACGTGAACAACCAAAATCAAAAGCACTCAAAGTACTGCTACTGCTACCACTACCACTAAGAACATCAGCAGCAAAAGCAACAATACTAGCATTACTACCACTACTATAAAGTATTATTATTATTATTATTATTATTATTATTAATATTAGCAAATATATTAAATAGCAAATATACTAGTATTATTACAAATAATAACAATAATAAAAATAATAAAAATAGGTTAATACTTCTCGCAGTAAATTAAAAAAATTAAATTTATGAATGATGGTGATGGCGGCGGCAATGGAACGGCGATTGCAGTAAAGTTATGAATAAAATAATGAAAGACTATGATTTAAGGCCAAAGGTATAATGAAATTCTTGATATGTAAATTCATTCAAACTAGTTTTTTTTTTCTCTTCATTTTCTAAACACTATCGTAATTTTCAGCAGCGTGTTTATTGACGGGATAATTTGAAGTGATAAACTTTTAATCCACAGCTGACCATAAACCCGAATACAGAGGTCTTGTGGTGTCTTCAGACTTGCTGATTTTAGTTGAGTACAAGAAGAGGAATCTCCAGCTTTACAGATGCCAAGATGGAAAGCTGCTGGCTGCATCAAACCAGTTAGAATCAAATCCCCAGGCTATATGTCTAACTACCGAAAAAGAAGTTGCTGTCATTCTAGAGAACAGTAGTATAGAAATTATGTCATTCAAATCTACAGGTGACACGGGAACTATTACACAAGTCAGGACTTTAAATGTGATGACAGGGTTTACTTACTGTAGTGCAGTGGCAAAAGTTAAATTATTAGATAAACTTGCGGTCAGTGGTAGAAAATCTGACTGGAGTTTGTGTTGGTGTCTCGTTTCTCTTAAAGATGGACGTGTAGATAAAATTAACCAGATTTGTAGAGGGATGGTGAGCCACCTCGATAGTTACCTGCCCATTCTTACTGATATTCATTTAACCACGAAATCCAACATAGTATATATCTCATGTTGGGCCGGCCATGACTGCCCAGATAATACTGGTGTGTATGCATATGATCTTCAAAATGCTAACTTACGGACGTTTCTGTATCAACATAAAGATCTGACGGAACCCAGGGGTTTAACGGTTGGTCAGGCTGGATTTATATTTGTGTGTAACAGGACCCCAGAGAACATTCATCAGTTGACAGACAAAGGCGAATTAATGACCATTCACAGATTGCCATGGCAGTCCCGTGACATATTCTGTGAGGACCACCTTAATGTTCTATATATCACACGATGGGGAAGTAGCAAGATTAGGAAATGCCGACTGGAGAATGTACATCAACAAGGTTAATATATATTTATTTTATTTCCATATAAGTTTGCATGACACTGAAAAAATTATAAACTTCATTTATTTGTAATTTTAAGGAACATAAATGCTTCAATTAATATTATATTATCAAGACAAGCAGTTCAAATGATGCGAAAAAGCATTATATATACTTAGATGACACAACAAAATGAAATTGGTCAGTATTCATTCGGATAAGTATATGTGAAAATCGTCATATACAGGTGTCTTTATCTTATTTAAAGTACAAACAAAATAATATGGTGCAAAATTGAATGCGACTATAGTTAGTTAGTCCTATGCATTTTCATTCCTGATATTTAATTGACCAGCTCCTTAGATGTGTCATAAAACCTAACATACAACGTTTACTAATAGCTGTAGGCATTTAAATTAGCGGTTGACAACTAAATGAAACATTTGCCATTGCACAGTAGTATACATGATTTTGCAAGGCGCATCGTTTTTATTGTGACATCATAGCGCGTCACACAACACAGTTTTGCATTGGATGACAGCTCCTGTTTGGTCTCATCCAAACATCTCAATGTACTTCAACACCGATTGTGTTGCATGCATTTCTTGAAATTACTGTATAATCAACCTACAAACGTTATGTATCTACCTACAAATTAGAAAAACTAAATGATCAACATTTCAAAGTATGGGTCAACTTTAAAAAATGTGGTCACCTGTACCTGATAAAGACTATACAGGCCGGGTCACCTGTATGATAGTTTAATAAATATGACAATTTAATGAAAAGGTAGAATGTTAGTGAGAGAGTAATACATGATATAAATGCGAAGTTATGTATTCGAACTCTTAATATCCATGTCTAAATATTGATAAATAAGTAATCATCAGGTTCTTGAAATATGAATCAGTTATTTCTTAGTCTATAGGCGTTGGAAAATACCACTGCATATTTCTGCATTCATGTCGTTCTCTTTACCTATATATTAGACACAACTATTTATCATTGACTTGCTTTAAGTACTTAAGAAATAAAATGTAGGGTATCTAAACTGGAACTGGAATTTCTTATGCAGTCTAGTCCAAAATATGACACCTAAACTATGTACTTGTAAAAGAATATTTAATGAGATTCCTTAAGCAGATTGCACACATAAACTTAGTTTTATAATTCACTAATATACACAATATAGATTTATAAATGGATTCAATCACAAATTCTTAAATATGATGGATATATGGCAGATACTGATACAAGACATCCTTCTGTTGACTTCTTGATTCACGGAATAAGATCATTCATTGTTGTGACAGATTATTTCTGTAAAGCAAATGCGTCGTTTATTGATAATGGAACATGCATTCCTAAGATCATTAGCTAGGAATGTTTACTTTTTCAGATATGCAAGTAAACCTGTATTTCAGTCTGATTCTCGATTTGAATGTTCCAATTTATTTAAGTGAATCATTTTAAAGTCATGCACCAAATTGAATATTAAATTTTATGTGCTTCATTTTAGTAACAAAGGATATATTTATGTGTTGAACATTTCAGTTAACATGAATAATAGTGGCATAGCTTTACAACACTGATCAAGCACACTAACATTATAAAAAGTTGATATTTGTTTAATCTGCTTTAATATTTATAAATTATATATAAAAACAAATCCTCCATTACATCGACAGTTGTACCAACTGAAATTTTAAACATGGATGACAGATCCATCAAGCTATATGAAGACGCTCTAAAAGATGGAACGGAGACTGTTTACAACATCAGAGTAATGGTTGTTGGGCATATGGGTGTAGGGAAGACAACCCTGGTCAAGCGCCTTCTTGAAGAGGAGGTCAACATTTCTGAGAGGCACAGTACAGAGGGCATCGACATCTTCGTCAATTGCTGTGACGTTTCTTTAACAACACATGACTGGACTCGGCAAGAGAATGGTATGTGACCAAACAAAATGGTAAAACAAATGTCTTAATCACAGTACATGTATTTGTATTCATGTTATAAATGAAAACATGATAACATTGCCATTATCATTCCATTCATCTCTATTTATTTTGTGCACAGTGTTTCAGTTTTTGAAATTCATTACTCGACATTGTAAGTAGTTTGCATTTGGGAAAACGAATGAACATACACGAATCAGTTTCAGGTAAAACAAAGGTCAAGCGTCTGAGTCAAATAGACGAAAATATAACATTTTACAATATACAGAATTAACATTACCAGTAACGAAATTCCAAGATGGCTGACTGAATGGGACATCAGAATTGTAGCATTTTTAACTAGGACCATATATATATATAAATCATTTCGTTAAAAGTCCAAGTTGACCATCCATTCAGGAGGAGGAGGTGCAATATGATTTTCAAGATGATCATCATGTTGGCCGTATTGGATATCAATGCAGCACAATTTCTTCTTTAAATACGTAACACAGTTTTATTATTTTAGGAGAACAACTGCTACCTCGAAAATAGAGAGATCCCAGATAAAACGTTTAGCTGAAGAGAGATAAAAGTTTTCTGCCGCCCAATGTGGCGATCGCACAGAGTGATCTTCCCTTAGATATAAAACTTGGCGGTAGAGACTATAAACGTATCAGTAACTACTTTCGCTCGTGCCAAAGAGCACGTTTTCGTCACGAGATCTCTCACAAAAGCCAGCATTTACATTGAAGATATGCCATGACAAGTTAGAAGAGTTTCTCACTTCTGCCGAAAGGATAATCCATCTATATTTCCAACTTTTTCCCCTCCTATTCCGACAAGGTTCTGGCTATATAATCTGCCAAGACTTTGTTGTCATCTCACATTAAGATATTTTAACGGGGATCATAAAAGATTTCACATTAAGTTCGGGGTATATTTACTGCTCCAGTAGTAATTGACACGTACTTAGTTTCTGCCAGTAGGTCTTGTACTTAAAGGGATATCACTCTGCCCGACCGCCACATTGTTCGGCAGACAATCTTTACCTCCATTTAGCTAATGTTAATATATGGGAGGGCTGAATTTGCTAAGCACTAGTAGTTCTACTAAGGTATTATGATTGGATAAGTATTCTCGAAGAAACATAATTTTCTAGGAAAAGGTGTTTTTCATTTTTGATTAACTAGACCATGGGGTAAATTAGTTGATATAGATTCCTTGCTGCTCTTTTTAAGCGACACCAAACTTATAATATATGACAGATGGATAACAATTAACAGGCTGACGGATACGGTTACAATAGTTCCTCTTCTAATATCTCGATTTCTTTATAAAGAGCCTGCCAAACTCAGAGAAGGAAATGCATCTGAGGCGTGGAAATCATGTTTTCATTTTGGGATCAAAGTTCAGGTGCACAATAGTCGAAAGAGATCATGATATTCACAAATCTATTTAAGTTATGCACCAGACTCATACGTTTAATTATGTAGGTGATTTTCATTTGACGCAACGCAGCTGTTGATTGTAGACTTTAGACGTTGACAACGATGATGTGAAAGGGACTCAATAAAGAGGAAATAATTCTGCCGAGTAAATCAATTATTGTACCAAAATCATGACGAAACATGGTGAAAGCCTGGATGGCTTGTGTTAATTTAAGAAATGTAAATAACGATCCGGTGGTCAGATGTCTAAAGGTCTAAGTCTATACATCTGTAAGAAATGATGTCAGAGAGCTAATCTTATTTATGTTTTTCTAGCTTGACTAAAATTTCTATGAAGCAAAGAAGACGCGTTTTCATTCCAAAATGAACGTGTTAAGTATCAGACTGATGCAACAAGGCTTTACACCAACAAAATAAAAGATACTAAGTATCATCTTGCAGGCATTTCTCACATGGTTTCTGCTTTTCTTGTAACTTCAACTTGTACAATTTATCGAACTAAGCCATAAACTGTTCCATCTGAGAATGTAGACACCTTAATCATATTTACATTTGCATGACATCTGTTTAACAAGAATGCCGTAATACTTTTAATTCACATTGCTGCTTGACACGAAATAATTTTAAGATGATCATTTGCATATCCTAATGTAAATTGCCAATTTGCAATGGTTAAATTTTACCACACCTATTTGATAACATTATTATCTATATCATGGTACCACCAGAGATGCTTGCAACATTTTTTGTTATGTTTTTTGTTTTTCTGTGTTTTCTTCAGCTCTTCAAGGAAAAAGTATTACTGCCAAATGTACGGGACAGTCATTCAGATGCCTGTACCTATGTGTACTCCCTTTGCCATGAAATTAACTTGCTTGTTAATGCACCAGTGATACAAATTTATTTTAAATTCCGTTCGAAATATTTTAATCTGAAATTAATCATGCTTTATAGTGTAAAATGCGTTAAGGTCGTGTACAAATAGCAGAAAGAACGAAGTAGATTAAAATAGAAGACCAGGACACATTTCATCATTTAAGAGAGTCCAGCATGTTGAAGACTGTAGACAAAAATACAAAAACTGAGTATCTAGATACAAAGTTTCAGGAAACAGGGAACTATGAAAAGCTTAAATAATAACTGAAATAACCTTGTGCTCACACAACGCTGGGTGGAGTTAATATGTCAATTGTATGTTGAATATCTCAACATAAGTGGTACACTCCAAAATTACTAATCTCCATACAGTCCTTGCAGTATGCATAAAGGCACAAAACCTTTCGTTTTTTTTGGACTTCAAAAAGTCAAATTTTCTCAAGAAGGACTTCTAAAGTATTGCTGTACATGGCTTGCTCGCTTTTTAAATGGCTCATCCTTCTTAGATCACAACCGTCTTCGTCCTTTTGGATGTCGAATATATATATATGACACATTCACATTGGTATAAGAAGTGTACAGTCGGACTTTAAACATACCTTGTTACCGATTATGAACTCCTCAGTAATTCGTTCCACAGGGTCTCAATTGTACCGGGAAGTCGGAATAAGTCGGGAGAAATTATATATATATATATATATATATATATATATATATATATATATATATATATATATATATGTGTGTGTATATATATATATATACCTTGTAGGACAGCTTAAAGCAAAATTGTCAAATGTAGGGTAGTCTTTGAATGCGACCAAAATATTCATGGGACATATATTTTAAAAATAAATTAAGCAAAAATTGCAAGTGATCTTATTTTCAAATATACTATACTATAACGAGGGTCAAGAGTTGGTAGTTGGGTACATCTGTGTAAAAAGGTCATTTTAACAAGATACCACTGTGACTTGTCGGGAGAATTTTGGTTTTGCAGGCATAATAATTTGTTTCCTTCAAGTTTATTTCTGTGACGATATCGTTACCGGATTGGAATAGATTTTCATTTTGTGTCATAAACCTCATCGATAATCATGTCAGAGGAACATGTCAGTAGCAACAGCTCCTGTGGCAGAACACAATACAGAGTTAGAGTGATCTCAGGCGAGAGTTTGCTCTCTTGTGCCTGTTTTTCCCATGTGATGGGCTGGTAACATTTTGAATTTTTGAGAATATCGACCTGTCATACCGGAAACATCTTTGTCTTTCAGTTTTATTATGTAGGCCTCCATGATCACTGTTAATGAGGACAAGCCTTCCAAAGCCAGATGGAACATATCAAGTAAATGAACATAGCACATAGGTTAATATGGAGCAGATAGTTTACAAACTTTTGAGTTGTGTGCGGTACCGAATACGTGTCCAGATCTTGTTTAAATCTTTTCCCTGTGAAAAGCATATAACAAGATCACCATCTGTGCAACCTAAACAGTTTTTGTGCATATGTATGATTCATTTGTATGAAAAGTCGTAAAGAAATATAACTTGCAGTTGTTTCAATTGTTCCTTTCACGTTCTCTTAAACATCGTTGCATTGTTATGACTTTTATATGTAAGAATCATAGTTACATTTGTATCACATTTGCCTACCAGGCTTCACCTGGCTACATCTAGTCTTACCTGCCGAGCGGATTTTGCCAGCTTCCCAGCAACAAAGGGGAGGTAGAAGGTACGTATATGGGTGAGATGGTAAACTGTGTGCTGGATAATTCTCCTTTTATTTACAGTTTATTGTGTTTTCAGATTCAGAAGAGGAGCATCGACTGCAACGCCTTGCCCGAGTCCTGTATGAGAAACAGTCAACAATGGGCAAGATCCCTGACAAGGAAACTATTGTGATCCTTCCACAAGGAGGGACAACAGATAACATAGACCGTCCACAAGGAGAGAGAATTATTACGAATAATGATGATAAAGGAACAGAAATACTATACCATCGTTGTCCTAGGCAAGAATTTGGCCAAGATGTTTCGTTCACTCCTAGTCCAGAAGACGGATCCTCGTCAGCTTTAGATAAGAGGAACCTCGCCCAGTCTGAAACAAAAATTTTACCCATGTTCAAATCGCTACGAGAAAATGCTGATAAATTAAAACAAGATACGGGCAAAAAGGCAAAAATGACAATATGGGACTTTGCAGGGCAATATGCCTTTTACACTACACACCAGACATTCCTGACAAGACGAGCCATATACCTCCTGGTTTCAGATGTCAGTGAGCAGCTTACTGATTTTGTCGCTGATGAATGTTATTTTGATAGCAAAGGGATAAAGAAGTGCAAAGTTCATGGTGAGTTGTAATGAAGTACAACTCTGGCAAAATAAAATAACAACATAGTTAATATTTCGTGTTTTATAAAATAAGAAACATGTACATTCAAAGAACATGTATATTACCCAGAGGAAACAAGGAATAACATAGACAAAACATGAATTTATACCTTAAGCCTTGACATGGCGATTACCTAGGTATCCATGTGCATTATTGTAATGCCTTCTATATGCAAGATTAACCTCAATATTCATTTTAATTCAGTTGCATTAAAGTTCACCACTTTTATAATGAGAATTTAGCTTCAGCATCCGTCCATCTTTCGACAGGTCATCTATGCAATACACATGTTTGCTTGACGTACGAATCATAGCTGACTTAATCTTGAATGAAAGACGTATGCCATGTAACTTTGTACATGTATATGACTATGATACCTTCATATTTTATGTTTAATAAGCTATTTGTCAGTTGCATTTTCTTTCTAGCAGCAGGTGTTACAATGCAGAATTTTGAATTATTTAAGGGTATCTTTCTGGAATTTATGATGTTTAAGGAGCACTCATATATTTGACTATTAAATCAACCTTTAGGGTGAAGTAGTTTTTTTGTACGTCTAACATACGGTGGAGTGTATTTTGAGATGGTGTTGTCCGTCTGTCTGACCATCTTTATGTTTCCATCATGGTTTTTAAATGGAGTTTTTCACCTTCGGTATTTGCTCATTTTCGCTAATGGTGGGCATATGGTTACCACTACTGTAATCAAGATTTATATGATAAACAGTTATCTATATTTTCCCTGCATGTGTGGTAAGAAAGAACGGACTTGATTTCAGGTTAAAGCGATTAAGGAAAAGGCCACTGTGACTAAAATATAAAAAAAATAGTTTTCCCACAATAATTTGATTCGTTCGTCATCTGTAGGTACAAAATATGAACTCATAAGTATCATATTGATTTGACATCAGAGAGTGAAAGGCTAAGGTCACTGTGCTTACAAGAATAAAAACATTTTAGTTAAATCACGTTTCAATTTACAGTATGTACCTCAAAATCTGAGTTTGTAAATTGCTTCCAGATGGTTTAAAGCCGTTAGTTTCTGGAGTCAAAATGTCAATGGTTAATGCCATTTTCAAACGAGAAGAAAGGAACCCTGCCAATATTGGAATTATACTAGTCGTATTTAAGGTTATAGTTATTAAAAGAAGAATAATTATTTCTGCACAAAGTATAATTTATCTACATAGCTATTTATCATGAAGTTGTTAGTGTATAATTTGCCATTCACACTATTTTGGTTTATGCTTTTTCAGAACTGATTGAGGTTTGGCTAAATTCTATACATTCCTGTTCACTTGATCCTAATTCCAGTATCCCTCCAGTGATTTTGGTGGGAACACATGTGGATAAAATTTTACAGGTGAAAATTAAAGTCATTCCTATCAAAGGTTTTCATTTACTGTCTTTTATTATGTCAGTATTTGATATACAATTTATGTGCGTGATGTTCACAAATGCCAGTATTTGTACATCATTTTCATACTAACAAATTTGCACAGCGTAAAGAAAAGCCATGACTGAGATATATAATTTGGACATCGATCATTTTGCAAATGCAATGTATGAAAATATTTCCTTAAAATTGTTAATAAAAGGACACATATATTTTATACATCTTGATGCTTCTAAACGTTTCTTCACATTACTGAAAAATTCATTTTGGCTTTACTGACACTTTAAGCATGGACAAAATATATTTCCCAGTGACAGAGTGACAACTGACTTGGCGGGACCACTGGATTTCGATTCATAAAATATCGTAACTTAGCTACCTTGACTCAATGTTGCAGGAGAAAATGATGATGGCTGATTCGCACACTTCAGAGACACTAATTAAAGATCCTGAACAAAATAATGCAATTCTGATAAGGTAACCGAGTATCAAAATCTTTGTGACAATGTATGCCATAAATCAAGGGTAAAATTGTTGACTTTAGCTCATGTGTTTGGAATAATGTTGACTAACATGACCACAGTTTTGTAGCAACTTCATATGTTCTGAAATCTTCAAGAATTATGATGGGAAGGATTATTATTTTAGGACAGTATCATACGCCACGTTATATGTTGCAAATATATGAATCTTTATTTCTTTTTGTGTTATTCATTTAACACTGTAGTTGAAAAGGTGATGCATTAAAGCAACGATGATACTTATGTGTTATTATAAACCCAGGATTCTAAAACAAATGTTTCAAGACAGACTGAACACTATTTAATAACATATGTTTCAAGAATGTTGCTTGTAACACGACCCTATCTAAAGGATACTAGTACAATCATATACCCATTGTACCATTATTATATTGACTTTATTTAATATAAACATATCTGCTGGTGTTATACGATTATGTACCTTAGAGATGTGCACAACATGCTTATTTACGATACGATACTTTTCTTCATACTTGGGGCCCGATACGTTTTATACCATATCATATATAATGCAGTTAACAGGTGACATACTATGTATTGCGTTTGTATGTAACGCTTATGTAACAATGCTAACCTTCTTAATCGTGCAGCACGGTCATTCTTATTGTCTGATTATATCAATCATTGTATAATGGTTCGGCTACTAGCAATACATTGGTTATGGGAACATGTGGCCCTTAAAGGTCTGTCGAGATGTAAGCCTTGAAAGCAAGACCGCGAGTTTCGCTTCAGCTAGGCCATATGCGCTCACACTACTGTCTGTGTAGATATTCATTATTACAGTATGTTTTGCATGAATTCATAATATGATATAACTGTTCGAATCCTTTGTCACTTTATATTACAAAATCTAACATATTTTTGACGATGTTTCCTCATGTATATCTTTTTGAAAGGTACATTAATCAGTACTATTACAAAAACATGGAGACTTGCTATACTCAAGTCGCAAGACACATGTAAAATTCCTGTTTCAGGTGACATCATAGAAGTGGATTATATCAAACTAGCTAGGACAAATCGGATCATGTGTGAAGTGTGCAATAATAAATACAAATAGACTTCTAGCATATGGAATATGTTGCATGGTACATAATTTATCCCTTGCTCACTTACCCAATTTGGTGTAACATAATTTAGGTCAAGCTATAAAAATGAAAACTTTATTTTGAAGAAGTGCAACTCATATAATGTAAATGTTATCAGAGAATTTCACAAATTTGTAAATGGAATAATTCCCATAACATAGTACTACTTAATTTCAAGACGTTGTATTAATGTTACGCCAATGAGATTAAACATTCTTGTTAATTGCTTTGATCAGACACAATCGTCGGCAAAAGAAGCAGAGTCAGATAGTTCTGGAGCTGTACCGCCAGCAATGAAAAAACAGAGACAGGTATGTCAAGTGGTTGCACGAATGCTATGAATAATGATGTATAGTTTTAGTGCAAGATATTCATATAGTCACATAATGTCATGCGATTTACTTGGTTTTGTTCTTCATGTCATTTAGATATTTAAATTTGGAGGTCTCAATTATGACAATTAGGTGAAATATATGTTTGTATTATACGAATACGATATGCACCCTTTTCGGATCATGTCATAACAGTAACACACTTCATCCCTTCATTTTAATGAGTCTTAAATAAAATATCATATTAAAGCATTTTGTCAACAATGGTTAATTGCAAGAATTATTATCTTAAAGAACCATGAAAAGGTGGTTATTTAGGTAGGAGATTATGTAATAGATATGTAATGTCGTCAATTATTTCAATTAAGGGACAACTAAAACACAAATATAATGCAGGTAATCATACTTAGACATGTGTATCTTTTATGGAATTAATTAGATTCATGGGATCAATAAACTGTAATAGTTTAAGACTTACTACTGGTGTGCCGTGTACAGTAAGTATGCAGAAGTGAATAACGAAAAATCGTCGCTTATTGAAAATGTTATAGAATAATTAAATCATTCTCTACACCTACCACAAACATTAGTTGTTTTATGATTTATGTTTATCTAATAGCAGATGAATTTTTCACCGTATTGCTGCCGAATTTGCATTAATAAAGTGGCTGTTTTGGGCAGGTGATCACTTAATACAGATGACCTTTAAGTCATTAGACTGTAATCAGAGAAAATTATATTCCATAGTGCCGTAGTTTCTTCCATCGTTTGCCTTCTTCCATCAGAATTCAAATGGATGGGTCAAGTGACCTTCAATTTGGCGTTGAAGTGCATCAATTCATTTTGCGTTATTGCCAGAGGGAAACTAAAATGGCCTCAGTTTTGGCTAACACTTGGGACATACTATCACTGTCAAGTGTGTTTATCAGTCCCTCCTCCTGAGAGACCGTTCTCTAGTGAGAATTAAAGCCTAGTAAATGAAGGATATGTGCTTCTTTATGTGTCTATCACACTTAATAGGATGATGTTCTAAGAACGGTTTTCAGCTGGACTTACATTACCTTCTCCTCAATTAACCCTATTATCTTTGGCGAAAAAGCAGAACGAAGGCATTGCCTATTTGTGCTCAAGTTTAAAGGCACCATAAGTGTCCTAGCTATACTTGATTATAGTAGTAAACACTTGTAAAGTGAGGCTAAGCAAGGTAAACTATCGATTGTCCCGGACAATCAATATCACTTCTAGCATATAAAATATGCAAACTGCCGATGCAGGAAGTGCATTGCTGCTATTAAAATCTTGTTCTTCTTGTGTGAGTGATGGGATGTGGTATAAATAACTTTAATTATGCAATGCTTACATCCCCTGTTGCAAATATTACTGCATCCCTCCTGCATCTCGGATGGCTTATAATGTTCTCTGTACATGTCAGAGAGGAAGATTGTTTCATGTGTGTCTAAGATATATAAGTCATTTTATTATGCTTTAAAACAGTGCATTGTCATTGATGGGTATATTTCTTTCGCTTGGATGCGGTGACTTGCATCACGGTAAAGGCTAGTGACGCAAGAGTACATGTAATTATGTAATACAGTAGTTATTCTAATAGACACGGGGTGAGATTGGGCGGTGCAGTTTCCAAGTTGAGGATGGGTGCATATTATTAGAGTCCTATTACCATTAGTGCCATCGTCCTAAATGTCTTTTAGAAACAGTCTAAAATAGACTCCGATCCCAGCTACAAGATAGCAAAATACCAGTTTGATTTCATCGCACGTGTGATAGACAGCTGATCCAGTGCTATAACTGCCACTGAGTTTTAAAATCTTAGGAGTTGTTAGACTACTGATGGGCTATTGTATTTATCGGGTCATAACATCATGCATATATCCGGATCTATAAGCATTGATAAGAGAGGAATTTAATTGTTTTGGTGGGAAAATATGACGTTCATTAGAAAGGAGCTTCTACAAAATAGTTATGGTAATTCAATATAGTTAGCACCACTCTCACAACAAAAGATGGTAAACGGCCAAATGTATAAAATTGTATCTTGTCAGTGCTTCACATTGTTATTGTGCAAGTGGTTAAACACGTCGGATCAGACAAAGGAAAAATCAACAATATGTTGCAGTTTTGTTTTGTAGAAAATGAAAGTTGTGCAATACAACAATCGGACTGAGTTCCTCGTCTTGTTCATTGCAGAATGTGTGGACATCGTCTTGATTATTGCATAATTTGTGGACTTCATGACACAGGCACTTGAGTCAGTGGGAAACCTAATATAAAATTCCTCCAGTTAGCAATTAGGAGTTTATTATCACGGGTATCGCTTTAAATCAGTTACCTCTGATTCACGATAATTCGGGATTCGGCAAAAGTTAGACATGTAGAAGAGTTAAAGTGAGTGTTGAATATAAATACTTCATTATGTTTTTATTTGTATTGTAGTTCTAATCCACTAAGGTGTCGTAGTAAAACTAAAGGTATATTGTTCAGTGTACACAATACTTATTTGTGGCATGTAAAATATTAGTTACGATTCAGTAATGGTATTAATATTAGATGTACTTATTGTAGGTCAAAAACATTATGATCATATTACGCTTTATGGCAACGTATATTACCAAAACATACGCTTATAGCTCTCACAGTATTGACATATATTCATCAGCTTAAATTATTGGAACGCATGAATGAGATAACCCTGGGAGTATAAATGAGCATGTATTCTTGAATATATGCACGTAAAATCTATAACAAAAATAAGTTTGATTCTGTAATTTGATTACTTACGACTATTTTGTATTTGAAATGGGGAAGTAAAAGCAATTAATTAAATACCATTGCCAATGAAGAATACTATGTTCAATTTCTTGGCCAGACAAAAATGTACTGCAGCAATTGAAAGTCTTAGGACATGGTTGATGTTCGCTATTAGGAAATGTAAAGAAGGGGCAATACATATTTGGCAAAACTAGTCCAGCATTTATTGTAGCATATTATTGCATAGAGAAATTAAAAGACAGGTGTGAACATGTAGACTCAAGTGTTCAAAATAAATTCAGATATGCAACGGTTTACTCATGCATGGTGAATATGAATTCCAGGATGGAAATCTGGAAAATTAAGGTTTATTACTGCACAGGAAATATGAGCAAGTAAGTAAACCACAGCTGAATGTGCTGTAGTTTCATTATAGAATCAATACGTTAAGGTATATGATAAACAAATTAATTCAGAAAGTAATATATTATGTGATATTATCATATATATTGGTAATGCAATATAGTAACTGAATTTCGTCTATAACTACGAAGTGGGTAACCTTATCTGCGCCCCTTTTTCTTAAATGTCCCCACATTTTGGCCTTGTTCACACCAGTGAACGCCATATCTTCCATCTCCATAATGAACACTAAATCAATTTGACAATATATTTTAGTAACATAACGATGTTTGACCAGTGAATACGAATGGTTACAATCTGACACATGTTACAGCAATTTGGGGATTTGAACACGTAGGCGATACGAATAGATTATATTTGATAACATTGGTGATGTGTACTCTGTTCAAATGACCATGTTCCCTCGATTGCCCATCACATGTTTTCAAAGTCCACACACATGCTGGAATCCATCTGCGTGTTCATGCATCGATTTGTACACAGGCTGAGGTCAGATTAGTATTAGGGTCTGGTATCCTTACGATTTCAAACAAAGGTCAATAAAGAGAAAAATCCATGCATAATTATGATCATATTTCCGCTTGACTGAGCTTATTACCCCGTTAAAATTTTAGTTTTGTTATCAGAATGGAACTTTTAATTCATTTACTATGGTTTGTTAATGACGTTCATGTGAAATCCATGTAAAATAGTTAGGTACGTTTGCTCAATCGACTGCCTAAACTTGAAACCATTTTTTAAATCCAATATCGATCTGATTTGAATCAATCGTGAAATATATGCATATATCATCAAGATCTAGGCAAGTTTAATAATGAGCGAGAAATTCACGCATATATATGAAATTATGTTGCATCTGATTAGTTAATCTTGTTAATTTTGTCTGAGCAGGATTTACCTATGTGCTATTCAATCATATCGAGAAGATGTTGTATTTCACTGGCATAGTATTTTCAAGTGACAGAGAAAATTGGCTGTAATCGTACATTACTAGGCAAGTCAGCGAAGTGAAATAGTTAGTTTTAATATGTTAGTCAGGAGATCGATATCGTGCCAACATGGGCCACTTATATTTTTAAGCTGATTAATTATTTGTACTCTGACGCTTCATACTGAAATAATATTTTCAAAGTGTTTGACTCATTTAGCTTATATTAAATTAACATGTACATTTATACAACAAGATTAATTATAAAATATCTTGTCCGGAGAAACAGAACAAACGCTTAAATTAGATATCCAGATTAGAATGAAAATACATCCAGAACCTTAAAGACAAATGGCATGTTTGAAAAAAAAACAACATTTTTGTCATTTTGTATTACTGACAGATTCAGAGGTTTGATTATTATTGACTTGTTGAATGTATATTATAGTCGGAAGGCGGAAAGCAGAGCAAAAAAGCTAGTTAACAATTGATAAACCATTAAGATGACTCAGTCTGATCAATGTTTTAGAGCAGCTGTCAAGAGATCTGTAACAACTTCTTCAGAGAAGTCCGCACTTATCTAAAGGACAAACCCAACAGGTTTCACCTGATAGATCAGGATTTTGCTATTGATAACACTGTGGTGGACAGAAAACTGGATGATTTGAGGAAAAAAATTGTGGAAATTGCATCAGAACAGCCATACTGGGGGGAGGAGATACCTGCGCGATGGATCCTTCTGGAGCATGAGCTGATGAAGCGTAAGGACGACGGAGTGAAGGTAAATGTTTAAACAAAATTGAAAACAAATTTTAAAATTTTATCGCTACTAGAGACCTACAATTGTAATGGTTCACTTCTTAAATAAATGAGAATTAATTACTAGGTCCCCATGCGAGTGCATCGGCTATGCATGAGTGAATAAACCACCTACGTACTAAAATCATTTTTAGTGATGTGTGCTTAGTCATGATGGAATATATATATATATATATATATATATATATATATATATATATATATATATATATATATATATATATATATATAGTGCAGACAGAGTCAAAACCAACAAGTTTTGTGAATCATAACAAATAATGTAATAATGTAATTATGAACGCTACAAATGAAAAATTGTTAAAGCTACGTTAAAAATCCAAATCACACACACACACACTATGTGACAAATCGCACATTTCCAACATCGTAGATAAACTCGCATGATTTAAACCATCCACTGGGAATCAAAATATTTCTTTTGAGATACCACCTGAGCGTGCAGTCCAATGAGAAAAGGCTGAATCTCAAACACATATATACTAATAATTATTATATTAGTTGCTATCATGGCGTACGTAAGACTCTATAGATCTAATGTAATTTTACGTTCTTTAATAACCTAAAATACACGTTGTGCACGTCCACGAAATCCAACTAAAAAAACTATTGCAATACAGACTCGATTACAAATTACAAAATGTATAGATATACATAACAATAGATAGATAAATTGATATCCCATAGCTTAATATTTCTGAAATGTATGCAGCACAAAGCTTAAGTTTATGACCAAATTGTGGCTGTGTATCAGCGAATAAATATAAACAATTTATTATAGTTCGTTGCTAGTATTTACCCCCAAGTGAAGTATGCCTGAGAAAACTGTCAATGGAATTCATATTATGCTCATTTTTTTTATACTGAACAAGAGTTACATCAACTGGGCACTTCCTGAAAGAATAGTCATATCAACTGAAAGACTTCGTAGGTTATCTATTTGCTCCTACACATAAATGGTAAGTACCGGAAGGCCAAAGTGGCGACCAGCTAGCACTGTGGCATTCTTGAAAATCTAGTCGCCTCTCCTCGTAGATGAAATGTCAGTTCGACATGTGGTTTTAACCAGAAGATCTCGTATGGTGTTTTGTCAGTCTTAAACAAAATTGGTTCTGATCTGAATTCAAATACGGCAAAACATCTTAAATATCTTTAAAATGGTAAGTCGTTTAATCATCCTGGAAACCTGTTATCGGGCGTGGATGATCCAAAATAAGCGTGAATCAGTCTCATCTTCATTGTGGAAATATACTATCACTATTTTTTCCAGAAGATTCGTCACCATAACGTTTGATTTTCACCAAACGCCTTCTGTAGCTCAATAAGGGACATACATTAAAATCGCGCGAGTTCATTGGTTCTACCATGCCAGATAGATTTAAATATTTTGGTCGTTTTGTTCTTTAATGGATGGTATAAAATACACACACACACACACACACACACACACACACACACACACACATATATATATATATATATATATATATATATATATATATATATAAGGCTCTAACTGAAACTTGTGTCAATCCTGGTAGCTAATTTTAAAATCTTATGGTAGGTGCAATTTTACCACTAGCAATTAAAAGAAAGATATGTCCTTATTTTGAACTCATGGAAATTGGTTTCAGCAATTACAATATCAATTCCTTTGTGGATCTTACTCATAAAACAAGAATTCCATGTCTAGCATCGAGCCTATGATTGCTAAATGGAAATGCCTTTGAAATAATTTAAGAATTGGGTATATATATGAATGTATATTGGTGTAAACTCGGTAGCAACAGCAATATTTGACAGGACTTTAAATCCATTTCGTTGATCATCTTTCACAGATAGGAATTGCCAGATATATCATATTTGTATTGCGGGTAGAGAAAGGTCTATCTTGATAATTTGGCCATGGTTATATTACTGAGCCATTCTTATCTTATTTACATCTTTAATCATACAATTCTGAAAAATCAACACTTCCATTCGTTCCATTAGAAGGCATTCCATTTGTGCCTGTGCAGAAATTAACAGTTTTGAGACAGTCTTTAGAGTTACCTAGTCAAACCAATTATGATTTCATTATTATGGAAATTATTATGGTTTTAGTAACTTAGACCAGCATAATAAGTTTCATAATTTGATTAGTGCAGTCTGTTATATACAGGTGTACTTGTTGGTAGATGTAGTATGTACTACTCATGACAATGTGGATCAAGCCAAAAGCATGAGCTCATTAGGTTATTGGAAATGTTATCAGTCTAACCTCTAGCGCATACATCGAGATATTGACGGAAACATGTCGCATGACACATGAATAATGTGGTTCAGCCTATGTATAAGTTATCTTGGATATTGACAAGGCCATCAATGTATCATGTACCAAACACAACCAAGATGCATGATATACAACGTTGGGTAGCAAACTCACTTGAATATTGGCTATACCAACTTAGAATGCTTATATCTGGATACATGTTCATTATATAACATACTAAGAGTGAACACAAAAGGCTTTTCATAAAAGTTGGAATCCAATCCAATCAAACTTAATCATTGTCATCTTTTCAATTGCAGGTAATGTCTCGCATAGATGTGGAAAATATAAACAAGGAAGGCAAAATACGAATTGAAAACAGTGAAGAACTGGACCTGTTTCTTAGATTTCTGCATGAAACAGGCACAATAATCTACTTCAGGTGAGATTAGAATCTTTAAAGATGGTAACATTCTTTGATTATGAATGCATAGTGTCATTGTTTCTAACGTTATATTGTAATTTTATACCAGCACGAATGTAAACTTCAGCAAATTGGATAATGACACATCTCCAATGTTCCTGGCTATATAATGACAGGAAAAACTTGGGTGTAAAAGAAAGCAAGAAGAAAATACTTCTGAATTTTGTTTTTATAAACCACACTCTTTTGAAAATGAAAATGTCATCAGCTTCAACAACATATCATCACACAGTGCAATCCAAAACAAGAAGTTTGCCTATATTAGTCACACATTAGTATATACAGGAGGTCGTATTAGGTCCACTAGACACCCTCAACTCTGGACTCTGGACGATGGAACATCATTTCATCATCACCGGGTGCATTTGGCCTACTAGCCACCTTCAAATCTGGAAGATGGAACATTACTTCGCAGGGTTCATCAGGCCCATTAGACACCTTCACGTCTTGACGATAAAACATCACAACAACTCAGGGTGTGTCAGACCTATTATACATTCGTAAGTGTGGAAAATAGACCATGACATCATCACTGGGTGTATCAGGCCTATTAGACAGCCTTATTTTTGACATATTAATAAGATGGCAAACGAATTCTCTAACGTGGCATTTATAAGCACAATGATCACGACCAGGAACTAACTTGTCTGACAATGATGGCAATGGTATTGACTAAAGTGGAATACATATTCACAATAAATACGATAACGTGCAAATCATGTCACAAAATTCTCTTGAAGGTATTCCTTCTTACATTTGTGCCTGCATATCATAGGTGCAGTTGCGTGTTTAAAGTACCATTCAATTTTGTTGAAAACTGAAAATTATAGTAACTTGTAACGTGTGGTTCGTTAAAATTGATGAATTCTGTTTTGTTTAAAATTTTCCAAATTTATATTTTATACTTTTTTTATGCTGACGACATCAGTATTTGCCCCAGAAATAATTGAATGTTTAATGAATGCTGAAATACTCTGAGTGTGATGATAGCCTGATGCAATATGGTTAAATCATGCATATATGTCTAATGCAGTCCTGGCTGCTGTAATATGGTCTCTGTAGATGTGGGATAATTAGGCTGATTGAATTTTCAATGTAAAGCAGCTCATGATGAGAATTGCACTCTTTTGAATCTAACTGATATGCAATACAGACATAAAGATTAGTTGGAATGGCTCAGGAGATATAACTGATGATATGATTCTTCCGTAGTATACCGCATTATTCGCGTTTCGTATCCTTTAAAGTCATAATTTTGGATACTTCTGGCTCACCTGGCTATAAGACAAAGTGAGCTTGTAGCACAGTCTTGTATCCACAATGTGTCGACAATTGCGCCTATACAAATTATTTATATTTCTAACTATTGAAACATTATAATAGTTTTAATTTTACGATTAGTCAAAAAAAATACTAAATGTTGAATAGTTTGTTAATTGTTCTAAAATGTAGAGGGAGGCTAACAGTTCTGAAGATTAAAAGGCCAAAATGATGACCAGATAGGTGGCGCAGGCATTATAAAACATACTAGTCATTATATAATCCCATGTCCTTTGAAATATTACTGCTTTTCAGCATTGAAATATTGAGAGAGAATATTGTGTTGGAACCAACATTGTTGATTGATGCTCTGAAGTTACTCATCAATGCTCATCCTAGCCTACCAGAAAGACCTGCTGACGATGGATATCAGACAACCAGCCTGTCTGACAGCGATGCTGACAGTGCTGCCACACAACGATGGTCTGACTTCAAGGAGAAGGGAATCCTTACTTTAGAAGTTGTTGGTTTGTACATTTTCTCTTTTTCGTGACTTTTTGAAATAATATTTCTCCGTTAATCACTCATCAACGAAGCATTGTACAAAATCTTGGACCATATTTCGAAAACCTACACAAAGGAAAAGAGGCATGTGACTTCAACTTAACAAAAGGGCTGGGTTGTAATAAAATATGATCTTTGTTGTTTAATTTGCAATCTTGAAATGCTTTAATGTTAGTTGTTTGCTTGTTGTACCCTCAATATCGTCAATAATACTGCATCAATAAAACAGACAATGGTACTGAGTCAGTCCCACTGACAGTGGAGACACAGGTAACTACTATAACTTAACAAGGAAAATACTTATTACTATAGAGCATGTCGGTTTGTATATTTCTTATGTTTAGTCGCCTGTTTGAAGAACATGTATCTTCTTTTAAACCCAGTGCCAATAGAGTTGGGACAGAATGTAACATTTTCTTCCTGTTCATTTTGTTTCATTTGTCTGTTATTTAAACACTCATAATCTAATAGTCCGTTCATCACTTGCTCAAAATGCACACTTCACATCTCAATCCCTATTTCATTATCTACTGGTATAGTGGTGGTTTCGAATCATTTTAAAACTGAGTCACTATGACATAATTACACTCTTGAATGAAACTGTGTCATTTTTTTAATTTGTTCATTACATCCATATGATTTCGAACTAAATTTTACACTTTGCTCGGTACAATTGGTATGCGGATATGTTTCACAAACAAAAAGCTCCATGTCAAAATGTGCTTATTGTGACCTGATTTGAATTTACCGGCGCCTTATATTTTCACCTCTTAATCATAATTTGCCAACGCTACACCGATTATTATGCAGATGCATCTGAGCAAAAGATAATCAATAACATAACCGTATTTTGGTGCTTGAGTGCCTAATGAACGTTTCTTTTTTGTTATATCTCAAAAGTATAGCATGCTGTTTCACCCTCACTAATGAATATTCACATGTGGATGCATCTTACTAATGGCAGCTCAAGAATTTCATCTACAAGTGTATTAATTTCTCTACATCTTGGACTTATGTTGGTGCATTTCCTTTACTGTACCTTAATCATAGAAACACTAAGCATGTGTTACCTACGCTTCATGCACGAGTATATTTTGTATTGACCACTATCAGTATGATACATCATATATATGTTTTGCCCTGTTTCATCTACGCTTAGGGAAGCTACATCTTAATTAAAGGATACCATTCATACCAAAAACAAGTCATTGTGACTTAATTATTATTGAGATATATTATCCTTTGTGAAAATGTATAAGCCTCTTTTTGGCACGAAGCTAAGGATACATTCAGATGGTGTTCGTAATATCTGATATATCACACTCTCTGAATTTAGACACGCCTTTAAAATCGGCCACACTATAATGGGATGGGTAGATATGTAAGACTTCTGAATGAAATGGTTGAGAACATACTATGTTAAACCATAATGTGATTGCAGTACCAACTGAACCGGTATTTTCATGACAAAATGTTAGGAGTGGTGGGTAGCTTGGGTCTGGCGGTTTCACCTATTGATTTCATACCTTGTCACCACATTGATAACATGAACCCGCTGTGCAGAGATATGCATATACCCATGTAAGTGGGGAATTAAGACTTGAATCAATGTGGACATGAAATTCAGCAATAACCTGATATTTTGCAAGCCATTGTTAAATAGTGATATGACAATCAATCAGACCTTACCAGTAAAAGATTATTGTTGCTGCTTGTTCACCCTCTTTAAACCTGCGACTATTGCCAACTTCTTCGTTGGCAGCGAATATTTCTAAAAGTAATTGAAATACAAATAAAGATAGAATGTGAATTAAATGCTAAAGAAAGTGAGAGTTTCAGTTGGATTAAGCACTTTTTGTTCAATTGATGTAACAACCAAGAAACCTTAAATGATATTTTAAAGTGCTTAGTGTTATATCGCATCTTCAATTGTTGTTTTTCATTTTCAGTTTGATAAGGCTCTGTAATTAATTTTTAGAAATTATACATCAAAGATAAGTAAGTCAGCAGAAAATAAACCATTAATTTAGACTTACATAAGAGCTCATACAAAATCTGTTCTAACCCAGTTTAAATATGATCATTAATTAATGATCAATAATCAACTGTTGGTATGAAGAGTAATGGATACTTATTTGACAGCATCGTTAATAGAATGATACATTTCTTTATGTTAAAGTTCTGCCTATTCGTTTACAATATTGTATAATTGTTAATGGCTGTTAAGACTAATGTGATTCATTATGACAGTTTTAGGAAACAATCACAAATGAACTAGCAGGAAGCGATATTTATGGGATTGGTATGCAATGACCTTGGTCATTATAACTGACTATTTGCGTTGTAACCTGGTGATGGTACTAGCTGCGATGTAAAGTGGAGGGGTCTTTAAAAAGGTCTTGCATTTCACTGGACCTCAATGCACTAACATTATTCCATGTCACAGAAAAGCGCAGATGTCACAAACAGTGAAAGGCCGATATATTCTAGTGTTACTGTTTAGAATGAAATGTTAGATTGCCTAGAATGCCTTCATCAGAAGGTATACTTGTTAGATTTGCAAATGAAAACTGAGAAATGAAAATACACTCAAATGTTAGGGCGTACAACATCATATTTATGAAATGCTATTTATTATCACAAGTACATTACAAAATAGAACAATAACAGCTTCTTAGAAATCAGATTGGATGGTTGATAGGAATATTAAAAGTCTAAGAATCTTCCCTTGGCAACACCCTAGTGGCATGTAACAATATTTTATGTCATGGTTACTTGGGGTAGTTCTTTTCAATGCATGCAATCCTTGAACTGTTGCCTCTGGTCATTGTGCCGTTAATAAGTACTTAAATATTTTGCTTATATGAGAGTCATTGGGTACTGGATCCTGAACGCTTTTCTCTGGAATAAAGCTGGATAACCCATGATATCGCTGGATTTTGATTCAGTCATTCTGTGATTTGCACCAATATCAGGACAAAGCCAGGTGATATCGGGATGGGACAGCCATGGATAAGTTGGGGCAAGTCACTATAATCCTAGAATGACCAAGTAAGTTTGGGAAGTTTTAAGTTATTTCGAAATGTGATGGAAGGTTCACATGTAGCTTAATAAGTTCTGTAATATCTGTATTTTCCCAGAATAACATTTGGGCCTTTTTTAACAATCAGTACCCCTAGTATTAATTCTTTCTTCGCCACAAGCATAGATCATTCCGAGATAATTAAAATAATATCAATAAAATGGCTGTAATGGAAAGCGTAGAGTAATTCCAACTTGTTGTATGAGTGAATGGTTTCAGACTGATTTTAATCTTTGTTTCATAGCGATTGATTAGGTTTCCTCCTCACAGACTAAAATATTACAAGTAATTGATAAAAAGCGAGATGCAGCTGGAATTCATCACGTTTGTAACATCTACAAAATCAGGATATAAAATACTCGATACTAACGGAATTATGAAGATATGAAGACATTTTCTCCTTTCAAATTTACAAATTCACATAAAATGTTTTATTTACAGTTTGCTGGACGGCCATGATAGTATTACTCATTTGTGAGTGAATGATTCATATATTTAGAAAATGTCATGATTAACTATTTATGTTATGACACTTAAGTTCAGACCACCTTTTTAAAACACAAACATACCTGATTTTAGTGTTGAATTCCCAGTCGTCTATAAACAAATTTTATCCATCTTGCTTTGAGTTTACACAGATCAGTCAGCCTCTTATGTTTAATGTCATTTAATTTTTGCACACAGAGAGCATGTACTTAATTTGGTCATACATCTGCATGATATAAAAGTTTGTTTCATTATTCTTTTGTTGCTATAGTGGTTCTGCCACTAGAAATCTACACACACTTAATTATGTTGTATGGGGATTCTTTGATGTTCCCTATGAGCATTAATCTGTTAATTGTTTCTGAATTTAATATGATCCTCCTCCTCTTTGTATGAATATTATTCTGTGCTGTGAACTCCTGTTATAGACTGCTGTCTCAAAGGCATATACATAACAAGCTTGAACAAGTTACTGTTCTTTATGGTTGTGCAATTGTCAACATCTCACATGTATGGCCCCATGGGTATTGTCTCTTAGATATCTCTGTTCCAAAAAGAAAAGTTTTGAACCAAAGGTCCCGTTAGGATTTTAAAACTAAGAGTCCATGGCTCCCGTGTTGGTAAAAATATGAGTCTCACCAGCAAACGTTGCATTCCCCTCCCAGAAAACTATGCAAATTATAAGAACTACTGGTTGCCAGAGTTTAATTTCAACATTCAGTATAACACTGACATAGCTCTTGTTTGTCCATCAGAATGAGTCTGAATATTTTTGATCCAAGCAAGGTCTTATTCAAAGCACTAAGCTAGGCATCACACACTTTCTTACACTTGACTACTGTCCCATCCAAACTATCAGTTCTAGCAACTTTAGCATTCTCCTGAATCTCACTACAATCTTTGTCAGTTTGCTGTCGAACCCCAAAATACTCATTCAAGTCCAAGTCTCTACATGTCATGATTCCGAGGTCACGTACACTGCTTAATCCGTTACACTCGGAAATGAACAAAATAATGAGAGCTAAAGTTGTTTATTTGATGTACTACTATAAATGACCACATGTACATCTCTGGGTCTTTCTGCTTCTGAATTCAAGCACTGTAATTATCAGAAGATTTTCCCACCCAGCTGCCAGTCAAAGCCTTTGATCTTGCCACTTAGCTATTGCAGCATGTTCTTACGATGTACTCTTATAATGGTAACGACTGGGGGGGGGGGGGCTTTCAGCCACTAAATTCTGTCATTGTAAATATCAGCACAGCTAACTTATCAACGCATTTTACAACTATGCAGGTGACTGAATGAGGACTGGCAAGTCTTTGAATTTTACCGCCCACCTAGATAAAAGAATTGGCGTCCAAATACGCGTGATTATAAGCGTTTCCGAGACCTCTGTCAGTTTTCACTATCATGAACCTTGCCAACGATTCACTTCCTTGAATCATTGCTTTGCTGCCTCTTATGCCAGAATTTTCTCTTCCATAATGATCTATTAGGGGTTTAAGTCCAACATTCCCATAATCTGCTTGTTCAGACATGGGTATCTTGAATAAATATTACCGGCATATTGTCCATCCAACACGTACATCGGACGCGCACTCAACATCAATTTTGGGCTCAAAATCATACACTGGTATTTCCAGTGACATTTTCCCAATGTCCAACAGACTGATATACATGAAATTCATTGTCATCATAGCTATCACCAGCCAGTATTTGCCGACTGAAAACATCGTCTGAGGACAAACTATAATTGTCATTCAACCTTTTTGGTTTCTTGTGTGGCCCTTATTCGAAACGCGCATTTGTAAAACTTCCATGATGATAGTGAGGCTTAAACTACCATAAAATGCTTGTTCCAGGGCCCAATGAAGCAATCCAATTTAGTTTAACAGCTATTCATGTCGAACCGAAGTATCCAGAGATCTGGATGTCGCATCAAGCGTTGTGAGAGAGCTGCGGCAGCGCGAATTACGTTGCGAAATGCACTTTTAAAGTTAAAAGTTTAATAAAAAATTGTATACTTCGCAAAGCACATTTTTTATATCCGCGAGGTTGACGTAATTTGCTTAACGCGTATCACTGCTTTAAAAGTATGCGAATTCGTACAAATTACGTGCACTCGCGTGTACTGGCATCATTTTCTGACCCAATGTTTTATTCATGTTAGACCGTAAGGAGGGGGCTAGATGCGATTTTCAATATATATTCGTTTTTTTCTGACTACCCCACCAGCAATTTCTCATTTTGTTAACACAACCCACAACATAAGTGATTTTCCTAACCAACCTTCCACTGTCATAATCAAAATAGTTTGAACCACAACCTCCTACAGAAGTTTTTTTGATGTGCCGTCCCGGTGGTGGGGGGATAAATATTTTACTGGAACAGCCTTAATATGTTTTTTTATATGAAATAACTCTAATCCAAAATTAATATAGCATTCAATGAACATTATAGACGAGCACTTTGTATTTCCAGAAAATTATATTATAAATAATTCCAATACAGAACTCATCAGTAAGACTGATTCTGCGTGCAATTAAAAATTACAGAAAATGAAGTCATATATATCTCTGTGCGTGTGTGTGTGTTTGTGTGTGTGTGTGTGTGTGTGTATGTGTGTTTGTGTGTGTGTATCTTACCACTGGTGGCGTGTCTAAACTGTCTATAGTCTCTTTGGAAATGCCAACATGACTCAGACATAACAATATAAATATGTCGTTTGTGTCAGTATCAAAGCTAACTTAGACAATCAGATTAATAAAAATATTTGTTGATTTTGTTTCATTTGTGTTCGTTTGAAGGGCTTGTTGAAACATTTATATATATAATGAAATTAAGAGAAAGAACGGTACTTCCAAAGAGAAAGAACGGTACTTTCAAATCTATGATACTAAATATGTCTACAGCTCCTTAAGATAATACAGTTCCAAAAGCATCACATTTCCTATTCTGTGCCAGACCTTTGCCTCCGGACCTAAATTCAATTTAATTGTCGTCTCAGATGATGCTTGGACAAAGGAGAAAAATCCAGATTTACATGCCCACAAAGATCACATATTGCTGGTAATGGAACAGTTAGAGATCATTGCCAAGAAAAGATCATTCAGTGAGTTTGGAGAGAAGGTCAGTTTGAATAAATATTCACGAATTTTTGTGCTATTGTGTCGTTTTTAAAATTTAACTGATGTCAGAGACTCTAATATTTGATATAAACATACATATTTGAACAAAGAAACACTACAGTTGTGTAAGTATGTGTAGTAGATTTAAAATAATATAGTAAATCTGTGTTGCTTCTCTCTTTTGTACACTTGGCCATGTCCAGATTATACAGATATGTAAGTTAAACATATTGAATTTTAAGTACAATTTATAAAAAAAGCCTGCATTGTTAGGGTTAGGTGAGATCTTTGAACTATTTTGAATTTGAATATCTTGTGCATATATGTCTTGAAAGATGCAACATCTTGCTGTAAAAGCCCGCAAACTTGACCTATTTCTTATAATAAGTCACTTTTAGGTTATAGTCTGTGACTAAGAACAGCAAAGTTTCTAATAATAAGACTCCTATATTACGAAGCCACAGTTGGCCAAGTGTCTAAAGCCCTCACCCTTACTGATCACTGCCATTTCACTTCTGTCTGCATTGGTTCGAGTCACTGCCTTGGCCAGTGTAGGTATGCCAGAAGCTTCACCAGTTATACTGAGTGCCATTTATACCCAATCTTGCGCTGAAAAATGGTGTTGAAACCCTCCTCCCAAAAAACAACTTTATATATTAAGCTTCTCTGGACATGATATTGAAATGCCAGTCAAGACATATAAAGAACATAATTAAAATTCTAAACCTTGAAATAAATAATTAACCAAAGTGGTTATCGTCCCTGATAATGTTTGATAGCTTCTCCGTAACACGTCCAGCAAACACAGACCCATTCTGACAGATGTCAAGAGGCTTTCGGTAAGTTAAAGACCTTACTTTAAAGTGCACCTGTTCTTTGAGTTCCAGATTTCAACCAACCATTTAAAATATGTTGATGGAAGCAATATAGTGATTGTGGCGCATTAATTCAAGGGGAAGAAATTGATGTTGATCCTCAGGTGTGATATTTCTCTAAACAATGAACATGTGCTAGAGGAATTATTCCGTTATCCAGAACGAATGCTTGGCTTTAATATTGGGAAGCAACTCTTCGAGGTCTATGTTATCCAGCTTATTCTCCCCTTATTGAATTAATTGATATCATCCCCATTACTTTCACCAACAAATAAAAAATAAAACTCAGAGATTGTTGAGATTGACTTTGATGTTGCTAGGATACAACTGTGATATTAGGCACATCCAGCGAAAAGATACGCTGATGGCAGATGCACTTTCACGCGCATAGAAGTGCTATTTTGCTTTATTCTGTATGGATTTTGTATCATTAGCAAGGCACCTTCCTGTGCAATTTTGAATTATACTATCATTTGTAGATCTCATGCATAAAAGAACGACATTTTGCATCAAACATTTTTATTTATGAGATGAGGTGTTATGCATATCCATATTTCGTCTTTTACTTTTGGTTCATGCCATTTGATTGCATAGGAGCAATACAAAGTTGTTGACAAGTCTTTAATAATGAACCTGTTTACAAGTTTCGGAAGATTTCACATTTATTGACTCAGTCGAGTTGTTTATGTAGTGATGTGATACAATTCGGCTGTAGAGTAAGACAGTATTATGATCCAGAGCTGAATGGGTGTATATAAGGTGATCGAGTTGGACAATTAGTTGATTCATATTTCCTATATTCTGATTTTAATATGTCAGCAGACATGCTTAAGGTTGTGTTTGCAGATAATTTGGGAGGAAATATTTGTTTGGATTATTCATTGCGATTGCAAAGTGCACATTGGCCCTGGACTAAAATATTATGGGATTATTATGGAATTATTCAAAGGTAATCTGAACAATGATAATGAGATAAATGAAGACTGTTGGCATATCGTCCCATTTGAAGATGTTCAATTCACTCGGAACGCTAGTCGTTTATACTTGTTTAGAACTTTTTATGAGTATCTAGGATATATTTCATAATACTGCAAGTTTCTGTCAATTATTCATTTTATAACTTGGGGAATTACATTATTTGTTACGTCTTAGAAAACATGTTGGTTATCCATCCTTATTTTACTATGTTTTAGATCATAGAGTAGTATACAGTGAATTAGGTAATGTATTAAGTATGAAACTCCCCATTGTTTAGCAGAATACAAATCATTAAATCGACATAATTTTTAATGCAAGCTAACTGATACCAAGACAAAGCAAGGATGGAAACAAATATTTTCAGCAGACGGAATGAAAGAAATATATAACAGCAACGCAGGCATAAAAAACCTGAGCTTTATTAGTGGTTAACTATTTATAAAGTCTCACACACCACTCCACTGACATAAAGGATCTATATGCATGCAAGTGTTTTACGTTTGGGGTAAACTGAGAATAAAGCAGTCTCAAACACCACTGTGTAACCATTAATGGATCTAAATGTTTGAACATATTTCTATATTTTGCGGTAAAGTGGTAATACATCTCTTGTCTACAGAGCAGCTTGGCAGGTGGAGTTTTTTCTTTTGTGCAAATGATGCTGATTCACCAGAGAATTTGGCTGCTTTCATAAAGAAAAAAAAAATTAAACGACAAAATGATAAATAAACACTGCAATAATTCCATCAAATTGGTCTGAAAGCACCTTTCGTGACAGACATTCGACTTCTTGCCAATGATGTGTTTCAAGCAATGCTATGGTGGCCATTACAAAACAAAATGGTAAACACTTCTCAAAATACACATAGGTACTGCAAAGAATGCGTCCATGGAGAAAGCCCCTACACTGATTTAATTGCCGACATCAATGTAAAATGGGCATCAAATTCATACCAGTGATGCAGATTGAGCATTTAATACATTCTTCCTGGAAATGCATTAGACACATTTTCAACACTTAACCTTTGCCATAAGAGGCTGTGACGGTTTAGAACAAAGAATCTGTCATATATCAAACATGACTGCTATTTATAAAAAAAGGAAAATAATATTGAGACAATGACTAAACATTACTCCACATATTTCGGCCTGACTTGACAGAAAAAAATGGCATCCATTTTATCCATGAACAATTGATATTTGAGACATCATCTAAAAAAACAGACCAACTGTAGCCAAATTATGCACAGATCATTGTGCCATAAGTATGTCCAAGATTGTAGAAATTGTCATAAATCATGACTTTCATTTCTTCAGATAGTAATATCCTTTAAACAATCTGTACCCAAAAACTGCTAAACATAATTTGATCAAAATCTAATCTTTCAAGTTTCTACAAGAATAAATTCACATATTCCTATGTTAATAAAATAGTAAAGCTTCTGTGTCTAAATATAGTAGCAAAGAAAAGAACAACACTTTTCAAACCACCTGAATACAACTTGACCAAGTCTAAAACTACCATCAAATTTGCCAATTGTTGCTAACAATATAAACGTTTTTCAAATTGTTCTTCAAGTTGGGAACTCAATAGCATTTTGCTAATGTAAGACAGAAAGCATCGTATCATTGAATTCATTCGTGACTGCACAACCGTACAAATCATGCTTTCCCATCCTTAAAATCGGCTGACATTCTCACAAATAGCACCTTGAACCTATTCTGCAAATACTAGACTGAATAGAATGTTATCAAACTACATACAAATAATCATGTCATAATATAATACCTTAATCATTATAGGTAGAGAAGACCTTCCTTGTCCCTTGTATACTTCGTCAAGAATCTCCAAGAGATGTTATCTCAACTGAACAAGATACCCGAATGGTGAGCACACCAGCCCTGCGCGTCGTCTTTACAGGGAAGTTTTTGCCAACTCCTATATTCCACAGGCTTCTTGCAGCCTGTGTAGCTCGCTGGCCAGTTGCCAAGAAGAAGGAGACATCGGAAAATCTCATTTTCTGTTGTTGCTGTGTTTTTGACTTAGATCTTTTCCACAGACTGACATTGCACTTTAAGAACCATGTTGTATTTGCAAGAATTACAAGGATGGCGATCGACGAAGTGAAGACACCCGATGCAAAGCTCTGCAGCAGAGTTAGAAGGTTTATTACTCTGAATCTCTCCAAGATTACCTCTTATCTGGGCCAGAATTTACAGTTTGAGCTGCGTGTACCATTTCAAATGTGGCTTTCAGATGATGTGAGTTTTTATCAAAATGATTAATGGAGGGAAACATTATTAACAACGTTACTAAATGGAGGGGAATTATTATTCATCTAATGCATATACCGTATTTAATCAAAGGAATATGTAGATAGAGGTATGTGCAGTATTTATTTTATCAAAGTAATGTGTGGGTGTATTTGATAATCATGTAAGCCTGTGTTTAGTCAGCTTATGGTTTTTGCATGAAGGCCATTAAGGCCAAGTGATATGTTATTGCCCTACATCTATTGAAATTCCTTCAATGATCCATTGCTTGTCACTAGTATTTAGGCCACAGTTTGTATCCATGTTAATCAGAAAGTGGAAAATATGTTCAATCATCAAGCTGTTGGATCAGTTTGATAACTGCATCTGATTGGCTGAGTTTCATAACACGCAGGAGGTCGTATATCTGATCCAGTTTTGGTTTTTCTTGATAAGCAGGCTTGTATCACCCAGAGCTTTGTTTAATTTGAGAATGAGTGAGATCGGCGTATACCAATTAGGGTATCATGAGTCAAAACGAGATTGAGCTTCATACCGCTTTGGAAGTCGTACTTCTGATCCTATTTTGATTGAACTTGCAATATAAAAATTTTGCAATACATACTCTACATACTGCTTGCAATATGACCTAATTAGAGCAGAATCTCAAATGAATTTGAGAGTGAGGGAGATGTATGCATATTAACGTAATGACGTGGCATCATGATGACTTAAGCTATTGTTAATCTGGAGTCAATCAGTTTATCGGCTTATGATTCATAGTGGACTATTACCTTATTAACCCTTATTTTAGGGTTAGGATTATTGTATGATCACAATAAAAATTAGAACAAAGTCTTGCATTAAAAATGTACAATTTTTTTGTCTATATTTACAGATGACTTTTATATGTTCCTGAATGTTCAAGTCGTTTCAGCTTTGTACCAATTATCAATGAAACGTATTGAATTAAATTATTTGGAGCTATTACAGAAAATTCCAAATAGCACAGTTTTAGTATCAAATTGCTTTGTATAATTCAGTGTTGCCAAATATAAAATAAATTGCATTATTGCCAACTCATTTATAAATCAAATTTGTTTCTGGAATGTTTAAACGCTATTATTGTTTTCAAAAGGACATACGTGTTCATGTTTCAACATGATATACAGTCATTCCTCTCCTGATAGTCGTGATTATTTGAATGTAACCAGATCTCAGTGCCTGCTCTCATCTCTTTCTATTTTCCGCATCCTAAGTCAGATATTAAATGTACACCTGATTACCACAGACAACTGCCAGGTGATTCCTAACCACACAATAGTTTCTAATTGTTTTACGTTGTCAGTCAGTGTTGTTGACCATATCAATTAGGAGTTTATTTTCCCAAGGGCGACGTTCTTTACTAAAATGTTGCCATTTAATTCCATTTGTAAACATATCTTATGTTGCTTGTATTCATGATATTCTAGTCAACTTTAAATTTGCAAATTTCTCCGTTATCATTTCCAAAATTTGAATAAAGCCATAATATAGCTTAAACGCTAGTGTTAGTGAAAATAGAAAGGTGTCGTTTCTGTAACAAAAACATACACTTTTCCAGTCAAATAGCAAGCTCTTGATGATTGTTCTTATATGAAGAGATTATTATAACTATAGTTAAAGTGCTTTGTGTCATGAATTCGGATTAATAATAGTTTGGGGATCAAGATTATAAGCCCGTCCTTTATATTGCTTATAACACAAAACTGAAACATTAAAAGTCACCTTTCAGTCTATGATCATTTCTGAATGATAAGTATGTTGCAATTAGTCTGCGTAAAACATTAACACCACTAACGAATTATGCTAGCACGTAAAAGCTTGAATAAGTCCATATGCACAAAATCATTTGTGGTCAGAAGAAAATATGATCAGACAGACACAACATAAATAATAATGTTCATTGAGCATATATCCGTACTTGAGATGAACTGGAACTAGGCATTTAATCACAACTCTACTCTTCTAAACATAATAGATAGTGGACGAAAATTACAGAGACTAGTTTATCTTAAGATATTCTGCGGTTCGAGCGTGTCAAGGATTCCTATACCAGATGTTCCAAGACCTCAAAACTGAGGATGAAACCATCATGCACTTTTGATAATAGATACATGTTTTGAGTAATTTTTCAACCAAAAAGGCATACGGGACAAACGATTTATTTATGTGGGGTTTATGGCGGGGACTGAAATATTCTTTCATGCAGGAACATGTTCTTTTTAGATCGAGACAACTTGTTTAACTAATGCACTGAATATTATAGACTTGGTTTGTCTACGATGCAGAGGAAATTTATTCAATAAAGCTATCTTATGGTTGGAAATATTTTTTTCAAGCATTTCACAGCCCTCAACCTCCTCCCTTCATTATATGTTCAGTCATTAATTAGTCACTGAACCCAGGTGAGCTGTCAATCATTAGAGTGATACCATTTTTAACTTCAGCCTACATCTAGTATTTCTAAGACAGTCAACTCCTCCTGGAATATCTTATCATGCAATTGTATAAATATAAAATGTAATAATGATACAATGGAACAACAAGAAAGTTTCAAGAAATGCATGACTTAAACACTTTTTCACCATAATTCATAATAAAGTTTGAATCCTGCTTGAAATCATTTATTATTCTCACTTGTTTGATTATATTCGCATACTTCAAAATAAATTTATTTTATATAATCATGTATCTAAGCATATCAAATGAGCTACAAGGATAAGCACTGTTCATTCATATGGTTCTGTATGCATATATATATATATATATATATATATATATATATATATATATATATATATATATATATATATATATATATATATATTAAAAGACATTATGTCTTTCTTATCCTTCACTATAGGTGATCTTACTTTATTTACATAACGAAATACCAGTATCTTTTTTAATTCTTTGTTTAGATTGGGACACCCCAAACAATTCACATTTCTCCGAATTTCTCTTGGTAAGAAACAATAGATGAATACAGTTAAATCTAATTTTGTGTAAATCTGACCAAGAGAGCAGGTAAAAACTCTTGCCGAGTACTATGCAGTATTACAGTAGCACTGGCTGTAATCTATCTGCAGAAATACAAATCTTGAGTAGTTTGTGCTTTTGTGGTGGGCAATGTCCATTGCCATCGCAATGTAACACTTGATTCTTGACTCTCAGTGTGGTATCGAATTCTAGCACAGAGTCCCATAAGTATTATCAATGCTAACTATATTGCACTGTTCAACATTCTGCAATCTCGGTCTGACATTTGTTTCATTGCTTAGACTCTATTTAAACCGTTAAATGGAAACTCTGTGCTCAATAGAAACTATCTAAAAGTTTTTACACTGTTTGCACTTGTGTGATGATTATCTCAAGTGTAAGTTTCCTTTATTGTGATGATTATCTCAATTGTCATATAACTTTATGCTTAGATATTAATGTTACAATAATATTGGTCTTCCTCTTCCTTTAAGGCGCATCATCCAGATGCACCAATAACACCTGAGCACATGAATTATGCTCGCCTCTGTGTCGCGCTTGTAACTGTTTGTGGGAAAGCCATGAGGGACATTCTTCTCACCAACGTTCCTGTGTCATACAAAGACATCTACAATGCAATATTGGCCAATCGAGGCAGCTTGATCGGGAGGCAAGGCAAAGCTCTTCTCAACGCAGCTCAAATACAGCTGGTTTTCCCAGATCCCCGTTTGCAAAAAACAGGAAAGGTGGACCAGTTTGACCTTTCCTTACTCTATGTGTTGATCCGAAACATAAGCTCAGTTTCTGCTCCAGTAACAGGATGGGGATTCTATCCACAAGATCAACCAAGGGATAGATCATTAGGAGCAAGCGTGGAGCGAATTCGTTTTTATAGGAACAATATCAGTGGTCATTCCCCAGATGGACGGCTTAGCCGACAAGAATATGATGATTACTGGAACATGTTTGAAGCTGTATTTCATGACATTGAAGCTGTAACTGGTAGACAGGTATACAGTCCAGAGTTAGAGAGGCAGAAGAGACAGGTGATCTCCATCTATGAAGCCTGTTAGCTACATATAAAAATGATGAAGCAAGAAAAATTTATATGAACTTAAAAATATGATTTGCATGACACGATGGCAGCGTATGAATACGAACTGTTATCATAAATGGGTTGGAAATGTAGATTTGAGTATAATCATGCTGTTTGTTTGTAGACAATTTACACTTTAAAACTGTTGGAGACTCAGTGGAAATTGGTCAGTTGATGACAATGTTTAGTGTGAAACTAGAAGCATTATTTATAGTAAATTTCTTTGAAAAATCAATACTCTTCCACCATGTCATGTAAACACTAACTACATTGTTTTATATGGCATGCATTTATGCTATATTTGTTAAATATTATAGTGTTGGTATTCATATACCTTTACACATTTAACTTTGAAAATTAAAACTTAACATTCGTTCTTGAAGAAGCAGTTGATATTTTTATGGGAACACTTTTTTTAATGTAATTATGTTATTTGTATGCCCCATTTGTTCATGCAGTACTTAATGTAATGTTCTTTATTTTCAATTTTGTAACGTATATAGAGCTTAAACAGAGGTATGTTCTTGCCTATATAAGTTTTCCACCAAAATGTATATTCTTTTATCATCTACATTACTTTCAATTCGGCTGAAGAGTGTGGTATGCCCATTGGTACTGTGACATGCATATTACTTTGATGTCGTGGGTCGGTGGTTCTTTCCGAGGTTTTCCCGGGTTCATACTTCAACATTTATACTGGCTGATATATATAGCCTATATTCTACTGAAAGTGGCATTAAGCCCAACAGCAATAACAACACCTTTGATGTCATTCGAAGCAGATAGTGTACCAGATCCTACTAGTAAACCTGCAGTTTGATTTACATTTTATATGCAGAGAGCTTTTAAATTTGATAGCTGAAATTATAGACAGCCTCTCTGTTATTGAATGTTTGGCTTAGAAAACGATACAAAGATATTATCTTTTCCACATATATTTATTGTTGTTGTTGTTGTAGGGTTTAGCGCCATATTTCCGCACAAGATAGGATATACATGGCGGCCAGTATAAATGATGGAGGAAGAACACGAGAAAGAACCAGCGACCCACGAGAAGCTACTGGCAAGATTTCTCACATAACCAGATTGGCCGGACCAGGGACTCGAACCCACGCTGATAGAGGTAAGATGGTAGTGATCCTTAACTGTGAGAGCTTTATACCACACTGCCACTCGGGTCAGCCATGGATAGTTATGAAGTTTGTTTTAATTAAACTCACGTAAATTGCGCAGTAGTAATGTACATGTCTTTAGATGACGTGCATCATTATGTCTCACGTTTTTCTGACTGAAGTTCGGCTTTCTATGGAAGCTTTTAACGTGGGACTCTAAAAGGAACTGGTTAAATGTTTTGTCTGGTTGAACCCATCAGCAGTTACTTCCCTTGCAAAAAAAAAATTATTGACATGATCCGAAGCACCAGCAGAAATGCATAATACCATTCAAAGGTATACCACTGTATGTGGCTATAATTAGGACCCTGCAGTGTCCATAATCATATGCCAAGAGAAACTGCTTTATGTGGTCGTTGACAGGACCCATCATTTTGCATATTCCCATTCCAAGACACATTACTGTATGTAGTCATAATTAGGACTCATCATCATGCCGTAATAACCACATTCGATGAGTTGAAGTGTCAAACTACAAAATGAATTGTCTTTAAGCAATTCAAACAGTTTATCCTACATAAGATGGTGACCCTCACATTTCTAAAATGGTCCACATGGCAATCATTCTAAGAAGCTTGTCAAGGCTACTACTCTTTAGTGGAGATTCACAATTGGTTTAAACACAAAAAATGTTACAACTTTCATATGGGTGTAATTGGATATGATGCCAATTCGACATAAAACATGACTGCCATGAAAAGTTTGTTATTTCAACTCTACATAAGTATTTATTTAATTTGGAAGTATTATTAAAATAATTTGTACGAGGTCTAGTTACAACATATTGTTGAGCTGACCTACATCATGACCAGACGATCTTGCTATTGCATCTTTTTTCTATATTGATGGGAAGAACTAAACATGGCGTCCATACATATAATTCTTAACGTAGCTGGATTGTATGAAATAACTCTATGATGTCCAATGTGAACACTTTTAGATCAATTCACAGTATTATGGTGTATTAGATAAACTGACTTTTATGACATCTATATATTGTTGTACATCAGATTTTATGGGCATGGGATACATATGGTCCTATTTGCTCTGACAGTTTTGTCACCTTAACTTTCTCATATTTAATTTGGCCACGTATATTAATGCAATATGATATTAAAAATGTGATCTTGTAACTAATGAAACCATGTCCATGTTTCACTGGTTACCTTGAAATGGGCTGCGTCATATAAGTTTCGATTGAAATCTTGCTCTTATTTATTTTAGGTGATCCTTATTTGCTAGCATTCACTGTAACAAACACATATGATTTGTGATTACTGTTATTTTCAAGAACATAAATCACTAACTGAAAGATATATTGTGTATTAGCACAAATGAATCTCGTTCATAATTAATCCATCTTTTCATTAAATCTTTCCTGCCATGGGTTTCACCTTAACATCGAACTCACTTTACACTAACGGTGGTCAGAGTTATAAAATTCAGTTGTTGTATGTACAGTGTCATCTTATAGCTTTTATCCAAATTATCAACTTTGGCCATTGCCGGCACAATCACAGACCTGGATGGAAGGTCACAGATGTAACATTCCGGGTTTATTTTTCGTATTTCCATTACTGACAAAATATGCGCCAGGATGGTTCTAAATGTTTAGAATCGTGGGATACTGGATCTAAATTCGCCCTTGCGCCTGCACTAAATGTGCAGCATTTTAGATGGTCCTAAGTGGAAAAGGGTGCCTATCAGGTGGGTATTTTTTAAAAAAAATCTAACTCAATCATACGTAATTTTCTTTTTAAAGCTTAGTTTATTGGACTTTCTGGAGACTCCCAGAGATGTTTTCAAATTTAAAATTTAAATTTAAATTTAAAAATGGACATCTCTGAGGCTTATCGGCAGTATAGTGTCAGTTCATTCGAGGGAATGCTTGATTCATAGTGTAAGTAAGTAATAAATTTTGATAAATGTCTGCTAAAATCTAGCAACTCCAAAATAGCTCTTCATGTAAAACATCTGTGCAATCAGATTTGCATACTAGACTATAAGTATACTTCTATAATAGACAATAAGTATATTTGTAAATTGGTTCCTCTCTTCGTCTATACCCGTCACCAACGGCCACGTTCGGCTACCAATGTCCATTAAGTCATGGTATGTGCCATGAAAACTCATAGCTCTACTGGTCATATTCTGTAAAAATATCTCTGGAATATATGTATATTTGCAAAATGGGCTTTAGGTATATTTGTATGATAGACATAATATATCTAGTTGTTTTACTCTAGAAAGTATTGAGCTGATATTCTGAATTTATGTGCATAATATGCTTTTTTATAAAGTGTTGTTCCTACTGGATCGGTTTAGTGAGTAAACTTATTTTGATTGTTTGAATAGTTTACCTGACCACAAGACCATGTTGGTTTATGCTATGACTGTTGTTATGTTTGTCCTGCATTATGTATCATATATCCATCAGTCAATTATTGCATTTTGCGATTTTGGTGTTCATATTTCTGAGGTGATACATATCACATTAGAGATATGGCTTTATATCATTAAAATCTTTATGAAGATTGATAATGTGCAAAAGGTATGAATATTACTCATGTGGTCTTGCATCTAGTAATATCTGAATTTTATCAGTCATCTAAAATGTTTATAACTTTAATGAATGTGTTTTGACACAAAAAACAGGTGTGACTGTATGTATGTGATTCAAATCATTTTTATATAATTTCTCAGTTTGTGCTTACAAACCATTCACATATTTTTGTGCAAGTCGGATGCACACAAGAAACCTAATTATCTAGACACCAACCCCAGACAATCACTGAGCATTCAAAAGATCTTGAGGAAAGCAACAAAGTTAACATGCAAGTTCCATAATTTCTCGAGATTGTGGATGGGCATATTTCAATATATTCGCTGTTAGAGAGAATGCTTGTTTACGACTTTACTATTTCTCCAAATATTTTAGTGCTTACTGAAACGGACCAAAATACTCAATAACTGGTTACAACAAGTTACATCAGACAAATTACCAAAGAAATTATATAAAAATGTATATCAGTATATGTAACTAGCATTAAACTGTTTATTGTTGGTAAATACTGAGATCTTTTCTCAAAGGATCTAAATTTGGTTTATCAAAGGAATCAAATTAGCTTTTGAAACTAAGATTCCTTTTCGGTCAATAGACAAAGAAACTTGAAGAATTAACTCTAATTCCTTTGAATACCTTTCCGAATTACTTTAAACATAGGTATACAACCCACCTATGTCACGAATACAGCACAACTAAACGTTTCCTTACCGATTCTATTATATATACAACGGTAATAACTTTTGCCCACTTCCTCTCCTTACCACTGCTAGTTTTTAAGCTGAGCTGTCAAATGTACACCACACAGAATGTCAAATGTTATCCATGGATTCTTATAAGAATAGTTGACACTAATTATAGCATGCTTATAAATATGAAAAAAATATTATTATCATGAATATCAAATCATTTATAGTTCCTATAATACGGAGATTTGAATCCGTGTTAATGGTAAAAAAAAGACCTATTACCTTTCGTATCTTGTCTATAATTAACCTTTTGCGTAATTAATGGTTCACTGACAGATTGCAATATATTCAGTTATACTTGCCAATACGTTACGACTGTCATGGAATATGATAACCTTTAGATTTTTAAATATATATTAGCATGAGTGATTTTGCACATTCTGTCGAACACAGCAAGTACATGCTGGTAACATCCACTCCAAATAACATAAACACTTTAATCATTTGGATATCTGCCAGTATGAGAGATCGGCAAAAATTTTTCGCTATGCACCTGCATGATGTAAATATCTTTGTTAAAGTTTGTAACCACTGATTAAAAGAATGGGTAGAAGTAATGTGGGATCAAAATAAGTAATGGATATGATGCAGGCTATATTGTTGAAGCCAAGTTGGCGATTCATTTACACCTCTATGACTACCAGACGTACAAAAGGAACTGAAGAGATAGAAAACGTACTAGTTTTACCATATCCGCTTCAATAATAAATGCTGTCATCGGATCAGCCTACTTATGACTGATAGTCTAATTGATTTTATATGTATTTTGTCATAGAAAACGTTAACATTGAATATAACATATGGGTATGTGTCATCATAACCTACAGAATAGCGACAAAGATAAATAAAAAATTGTTCGATTAGGAAATTTTGTGGAACGAATCTATATTTATCGAGACCTCTTGAAGACGAAAATAAATGTTTCAATAGAGAAAGAAGTTCTATTATAATTTCTAACATAATCATTTATTATCAATATAGTAATTTGATTATACAAAAATAAGCTGTAATCAGCAGCGACATGGCAGAAACAGGAGGTAAATATGACGACAAGCTCACTCTGATTGACAACAGAAATATATTTTGTGTACATTATGCTATCTCGATATGATATTTGTTACTATTTCAAACGGCGATGCATTTTAATCTGAGAATTATAAGACCAACCTTAGATAGTCATGTGGTCGTCAATTGATCTTGTGATACACGCTGACAGTCGCGAGGCTTTAATTAAAGCAACCTGCAGTTTACAACTTTAACTGAGGTAACACAATAACTTTAAATGAAAAGTGAGACGAAAGTCAGACGTATACAAAGTATTTAAGTAAAATATGCACGGATGTTTGAATGAACCAGGACGTGATTCAGTTCCATAAGTTAGATTATATTATCCATTTATTCCAGTACACAACTCAATCCTTTCTTTTGCTTCATTCAGAAACGCCTGTTATTTGTCCATATGTGTGTACTTTGTCTGTTTCATCCTGTTTGAAGGTGTACTTAATTTGCATTTTCAATGTTTTTATGTATGTCTTGCTAGTTTTATTTCGTCTGCTGGTTGAAACATGTATATGTATTGGTACTACCACATAAACACAGATATGTAGTCAGGAATCTCTGCAATGATATCAAAGTACGCTTAGGGCCTACCACAATCGATTTGTGTTTTGATGAACAGTATCTGTGTTATTGGCATTGTATATTTTTTATTTGTTTCATCTGTACTGGGGATTTTAAATCACCATAATTATAGCATTATACCAATTCCATTCAGTAAAAGGTTTTAAATAGAACAGTCTGTAAATCCAGATCCAGTATTAATTAAGGATGTCCACTAGTTGACTTTAGGAGTATGAGGGTCGTGTGTTGTTGTTGGTACTTTTATTTGCTTTTGTTTCATTCAACGTATTGTGTGCTATGTATAGTTCATGCTTTAATAAGGAAAGAAATCCAACAATATTCTAATGCTGTAGTACCAATTCAATTGTTCTTACTTAGTGCAATGTAAGTGGTATATCAGTTAGCTTTTGGCTAACTGAATTAAATGGCGAATCATTTTGTAATTTATTTTATGTTCTTACTAATTGCAAATTAACTTTGTGGGCCAGAGCACCATTCACATTCAACTTGCATAAATATGAAATATATATCAAGGTTCAAACATTTCATTATTTAGACTTCTATCTGTTTGTATATCAAACATGTTTTACAGATCATAGCTCACATAAGGCCCCTTCGTACATGCATATCAAGCATAACATTAGAGACCAGAGCTTATTAACATGCATATTAAAGATATGTTAAGGACCATGCCTCACAATAATTCACTACTTGTACGTAGATCGAAAGTATATTGCTACACAGAAATTAAAGAATAGGACGCTTAATGCATTATGTATTGAAACTCTGCGTACACATTTCATTAACATGACGACGACATAGGTATCACTGAAACTGGAATTATGGCAGGATTGTGTGGTCAGCTTATGTGTGTGTGACTGGTTATAGCAGATGTAATGTGCGCTCTGAATGAGTAGACGTTCATCAAAGCCTGCTACTGGTTGCTTAGGATCGTGAAGTTTTGGTTCCCCAAAGATACTACCCGTGGGATGTGCTTCAGTTCAGTAAGAATAATTTTTTGAAACAAATGAATATTGATTTGAAATAGCCAGTGTCTTGCGAGCTATTCATAAATCTTGTGTGGAAAACCATGTATCATAATGCATGTGTTTAGGCATATTTATCTCGTTTGGAACAAGGATAATAACAATTACGTACTCAACTCAGTAACATTGTACTCAAATGTTGTAATTGCCAATTTTATTTCCATTTTGTTTCATGATGAAATCATGATTTGCCCTGGCATGGTCTTAACGGTATCAAATAAAAAATATATTGTTAGCAAAGATTTAATTGTAAATATAACACCAGTCTATACTGATATTTTAATAATCATTACATTATTCATCGTGGTTCTTCTGCGATACTCAGACATATATTATTAAGGAGAAAAAGGACCATTGGTGTAAGACGGACGGATCAAAAGACAAACACAAGTTAAGATTATAATTGTAAAGAAATAATATGTGTTAATATCTCAGTGCTACCCGACTGACAAGTACTTGCTGTTACATTTGCTTGTACGCTCTTAAAATTATTACGAACCGATTATACATCAAATAAATATATCGTGTATAGATTACTTTGTTGATAACCTTCGGTCTTCTAGAAGAATTAATAAAACGTATTTTGTCAATACAGATTGAGATAGGCACAGGTAAACCAGACCCACTTTAATAAAACAGCTTAATCGCCGTACCTGTTCAACTATAATGTTCCTCGTCCATGAAAGCTCACTCTATACCACATAGTAAACAATACACTTGATTAGTATGGGTAAAGGAAGTGTTGCATCGCATTTCGTAAGGTTTATCTCGAACGCTTTTATAGCATGATTACAGAAGGTATTCACCGCTGTGCTGATTTATGACAAGGTCAGTAGCTAAGTATTATTAGCCCTGGGAGCTCATTTGAGCAATGGGTCTTTGAAAAACAGAAAGAGAGCCATGCAGCAGTGACCTCTTTCTAAGTGAATGTTCCTTGAAATAGAATATTCAGAGTTCACTTCATATAAACATCTTTCCCTTTCTGTTATAACTGTATCAATTGTGCAAGTCCAGGCGGGTGGAGCCTAAGGTGTAGAGAACATTGCATTCAGAAATAAAGAACATCACTAGCTGTGATTGGTGCATTATGTAAGAGCTGTACTTTCTGTTAGACAACATGTGAGTTTATGTTAATTTATATCTAGATAATATTTTGAATTTTTATGATTTTTGTTAAAATATGGTACACATGGCTGAAAATGTGCCTGTTATGACTAGATAACTCTTACCCATGCCTAGTTCCAGGAGAGTTATCTCTCTTAAATGCAATGGAATACCTGGACCTGTCATTAGCAAATTGACAATCTAACACTGCTCTCTAGAAATGGTGTAACATGCACGCTAAAGTAGGATAGAAAATATATTTAATTCCACAAACATTATCATTAAGGTCTATGGAAAAACAATTGGTACGCGATATATTCTACCTCCTTACTACGAAAACGCGTCACAGTCGTTATTAACAAACACACAATATCCCTGGCAAGCTAATGGAATCTTATAATTATGTTTTGTATTGAGATACACCATCAATCAAGGATCGGAGTTACTGTCCGTGAAAAAGACACTACACCAGTGAATATTAAATGCACTAAAATAAGTGATAGAATTATAAAAATAATATAATGTTCGTCGTCAGTTTCTCGCTTATTTACACTGCTGAACACAATCCTTTACCTTAATTTATCCTTGATTGTTCCTTACCGTTGTCTACAATATCCTATTATATAGAAGGGCCTTCTCATTCTCTCGTTGAGTTATTTTATGTGCACAGGAAAAGAAGCTAAATTGATGTCGATTCACATGTTCATTACTGTGTCATATTGGCCTAGTAACCAGCCATGAAAGTTATTGCCAGTTAATTAGCTAATGTCTCATTTAGCAGTGTTTATGATTTTTGATTGGACGATGACATGTTACAAAAAGTTAAAATCTTTCTCCATTACATTTTCAAACAAACACTAACAAATTAATTTTGCAGAAACCACGCTTATATCATTATAGGTATTTAGGTTAATGCGTTTTACAACAGATACATTTTATACTAAACCAAGGCAAACCCTCTCTTATAATGTTCTTGGGATGCATGTAATGGTTGTTTTGAATATCTTGCTGTGACAAGGGGACTCAAGATAACAATACGGGCTATGTGTATGATCCCTGTCATTACAAGAAAAGTGGCATGCTTCACATTATCCCTCACATCTGCCAATTAAGAAAGATGTGCGTTATATATATATATATATATATATATATATATATATATATATATATATATATATATATATATATATATATATATCGGACGTAAACCACTGAAAGGCCACTATAAACATTAATTTTCCTGTGCTTTTTCTTACTGTGAAGGATATTAACTACACAAGCCAAACTGTTTTAAAAACAATCCCAACGTAAATCCAAAACAAATTTAGTTTCTGGGTTTAAAGCTATTGAAAAGAAGCCACAAATATGAAACAGTTAGAGAAGTCAATGAACTATATCCGCCCCTGTTATATAGGTAACTACTTAGTGTTCGAAACGAGAGAATGGCTGTGTATCTCGTGGATGTTTCAGCAGCATCGCATGACAACAGACTGCTTTTAACTTGGTACAGGAGATAGATGCAGGTGAACAATACATATTACATAAATATGTCCACCATTGCGCTATAAAAGCTTGCGACAATGTATGCAAACATAATATAAACAAATGCATTAAATTAAATGTACTCTACACCTCCATCCAGCCGAGTTCAGGGTATCCGCTGGGTATTCTAGGTTGTTTGTGAGTAGCTGCCTGTGGGGTTTGGTTTTTCTCGAGTCATCCTGCATGCTTCCTCCATTAAATATATGAGTCCGGGTATCCTAACACATGGCAATAAACACTTTAGTTCACACACATTAGAATATTGTTTGTTCACAGTTCTAGTATGACTTTAAATTTGATCCCAAATGTATGACTATGGGTCTGCTTAAGAGCGTTTACAACGTCCATCCCGAGTTGATTTCTTCATGATTCGATTTATAGCATTTGTGTAGTCTGGATAATAAATATAGGATCGAGAAACTTGATTCATGGCAATTTAAAAGTCAAGCCCCGATCATACAGTTGAGAGAGAGAGAGAGAGAGAGAGAGAGAGAGATTAAACACCCGCATCAGGCCTGGCAAGAATCTTAAATATAATGGTACATATTAGGCCCAATTTCCTTCTAAAGAAAGATAATACATATTTCAGATTGATATTAAACTTAAGCGTAGAGCGTGCATATTTATCAGCTCAGTTTCACAGTGAACTATTTTCACAAACGGAATTTCTTCTTTGATTCTATCCCGGTTACATACATACATACATACATACATACATACATACATGCATACATAAATAAATATATATATATATATATATATATATATATATATATATATATATATATATATATATATATATATATATATATATATATATCTTTGATTCTATCCCGGTTACATACATACATATATATATATATATATATATATATATATATATATATATATATATATATATAAAATCAAACATATTAAAAAATAAAAATGTGGTATTCATATCAGACTTACAGTTGGAAGAAAGATTCATTTTATTCATGGATTGGATCCATTTCAAATTACTATCAAGTAGGACTGAAACTTAGACCGACTCCCACCTACTGATTCAAAGCGAAGACAAAAATAAGCATTTCGCCCCAAGATGAGGTTATAAATCATCAATCATTTTCGTGCCATTTTTGGTCCACGTGATGATCACAACTGTTTTGAACAGTTGTCGCGTTGCGAATAAAACATCAATGTCTATATCTAGACAAATTAAATAAATAATCCAATACCTATTTAAACTTGTCTTGCTATGTTTTCAATATGGTGACTTCCATTTTGTGCACATGCATGAATTTAACGTACACACGTGTATGGCAAGTTTTGATTGGTGTAGTTAAAATCGACATGTGTTGTCTTCTACCGAGGCTGCATTAATTATTCCGATATACATTTCCTAGATAAATGTAAATACTATTCTAACTGAATCACTTTCTTTCGGTAGCATCCAAACAGATAGCAGAGAGACATATAACGTTTTGGCTGCTTCAAATGCCCATGGTCAACATGGATACGCCACCCCAGTCTACGGAGCCCCTTCTGCCTCTAAACAGACCAAATCAAAACCACCAAGAAATGTATTATTTGTTTTGTCTTGTGAGATAAAGAAGGTAAGACATGGACAATGCAGTATAGTGTTATTCTCCTGTTTGATTCTTAAGCAATCTCTCTCTCTCTTTCTCTCTCTTTCACAGTCATACATAGACACAGACACAGACACACACGCATATATATATATATATATATATATATATATATATATATATATATATATATATATATGTATGTATATATATATATATATATATATATATATATATATATATATATATATATATATATATATATATATATTATTGATTCAGCGCAATTGTTGATAAAATACAGTTATCCCCGTTAATAGATTTCATTGTTATCTTAATCAGTTTTTCCAGATAAAGTCTAACCACGCCAGAAGTAACTGACATTATTACTATAGTGCCCGGGCCAAGTGGAGATAAATTTTTAGAGCTCTGCTTGGTTGATAAAATTAGAGACACTGGGTTACCTCGTGAGTTTATCACTGATGACATACGAGGACACGGCACAACGCGTGGAGAACTCAAGATGAACAAGAATAAGGTAGTTTATGTGCGCAACCCAGATGGCGATCTTAATGTGGCTACATAAACAATACGTCGATGACGCGATTACTACATTGTAAGGCGGTGATTACAATGAACATTTAAGGATGGTGATTACAATAAAGATGTATAAACAGGCAATGTGACTCTCAAACTACTAATACTTTGTTTTCACTACCCAATGTTGTTACAACAAAAATTGCAGATATTACAACGAAATTAATTGCTGAAAACTTTAGAACCATGAACTTAACTAGACGTTGAAAAAATTGTATAATAAACACTCACAAGCAGGACCTCTTTTGCAGGTGGACAAACCGGAAGTTGTTGAGCTACGCATATTTAATACTTTATTCGAATATACTATTAATGATTTTTTTTTGAAAACTAGCAGCTGCTGTGTTTTGCCTTGATATTAACACAAAATTAACCGTGTTGGCACGTAGCTGGGACGTCAGACGACTTCAGATCTGAACTTCACTAGGCAGTTGGGAAAATAAACTGACAAGCGCACTTGGGATTAGTACTGTTAAACCAACAAAGCACCGAATCGCTGAAATTATAAGCCACTACATTGTACAATCAAACTGTGTGTCACAACATGATTTTCGAAGAGCAAATGGGGATATAAACACACTCAAACACAAACTTGCTTTTATTCGGGATGAAAAATCAATCAGCAGTCACCGTGTCTGTCTACATTTTGTTCTTAATTCAGCAACAAAACAAAACAAAAAACAAAAAAAAAAAAAAATTGCTGATTAAAAAAAACGGCATTGTAGTACCAGTCACTGAGACAATTAATAAACTGCAAACATATTTGTCTACGATTTACTTGCATAACTTCGTCTGGAAGTTGTGTTTTGGATATTTCATTATATTAAAATTTAATTGAACTTTTATCTAAAGATGGTATGTATCGCTTTTCTTTCTGCAATGACACATGATGTGTTATGCATTTACGATGGGATTATCCGGCTCCCATTATCACAATTATTTACGCTGGTGGATTGGTATAAATATCCAGCTTAGAGGGGCTGGCAAACAATAATATTTCCAAGATGAAAAACCACAATCATCAGCATGGAGTTCTCTGCAATCGCGCATAATTAAGGAATCTTACAACCACGTCTCATTGGTAGTAGGAGCTACAAACCGATCTTGAGAAGTAGTCTGTTGATTTTTTCGTCGGCAGTGGCACGTACAAAGCAAACCGCCAGACAATCAACCAGATACATGGATACGTTTAGCCATGAAAAAGACTAAAAACTCAACATTGGAGTATGTAGAACGGAAAACAATACATTAAAACAGAACGCTGAAATTACAAAACTACAAGTAAATCTTACAAGGTGAACTTATCACTTGAAGCATGAGAAAAAATGGCGGCAGCTAGGAGAGAACTAAAAGAACCTAGGAATTATTTTTCCAAATCGAGATAATTTAAACTAGCGAGGGAAGTTTTATTGAATGTGCTTACAATGATGGAACACAAGAGCTTGACATGTCCCATATACTGCGAGACAGAATACCGGGAAGAGCAGCAGTGATGGTTGCATTGAAAATACAGAACACAGATTACATTAAAACTTGTACTCAGTTAACCCTGAAGGATATAAAAGATATATAATCAGACCCAGAGGGAAACAACCAATTCTACCATAGGAAGGAGATGAGTATAGAGAAATAGATAATTATAGTAAGAAAAAAAAAACAATACCCATGATAAGGAAAGTTAAGAAACGAACTGGATAACTATATCTGTCAGACATTCCTCTAGAAATTCCACTGGAGGCTGCAGTAGCACAATTTGAAAAAATTCAACATCCAAGTGATTTCATCCAGATTGGCAACTATCCTCCTAACAAAAATTTCCAATGGAATGCAAATGCTAGAAATCGAGAAAAACAAATTGAAGGACATAAATAGAACATTTTTTATATTTGGATTTTTAGATAAATCATTGCACAATGCCCAAAATTAAAACCAAGAGTAAAAAATGTAAGAAAAAGAGAAGCAAGGAACAAAAAAGCAAGAACAAGAACAAGAGGAGGCAACAACAACAAAATTGGAAACTCCTACAACAGTACAATCACCAATGAAGGAGAAAGATAGAGATATAGATAGAAGAAGGGAAAAAGGAAGGAAAGTAAGGGAGGAAGAAGTATCCCGAATGGCGGACGACTTCTTTTTTATGCAAGATGACGAATGCCTATGGGAGATAACTGATTCCTTTACAAAAAAAAAAAAAAAAAAAAAATTCAAAACAAAAAAAATCTTTACCAATTCAATACAAAAAATATACACAAAACTACAAAACTATAGCACAGACAAATTATAACACTAGGGCAGGAGGGTTTCTCTAACTGGTCTAGAAAGATGAAACGGAGAGTTCCCCTCCCCCCACACAAAAAAAAGTAATTAGAGGACAAACCTCGCCTATACAAAGACAGAATATTTTAGGTTAACACTGGTTTATATAAGTCTTGTGCAGGCAAACTACAATAACAGTAATGAATTCATATTTTACTCCTTTTATAATATGACCCTCAGCAGGATGAAATTGAAGACACATTGGCACAAATGCGGGCGGTAACTGATAGCCGATAACAAAATACTTGATCTATACAAAGCCGCCAGCCGAATACTCGACGTCGCATGTAGCATAGATTATGCTGCCACTCTGGGTGTGACACGATGACAATCGGATGACCCCCATTTAGGAACGGCTATGTTTGTTGTATCTAACATTACTAGAGTAGGTACCACAGGCAGAAAAAATATTGGCAACAAAACACAGTACGAAAATGAGCATAACTATGCTATAATGAACGCGGCGGAAAGCAGTTTGTGTTGTATCACACACTATTATTCCGAAGCCATTGATGTCCCAGCACTGATCGCAGAGGAATGAGGTGCCATAATGGCTAAGTTGGACAACGTTAACACAAAAACATGCACAATTACGGTAAACGGGGCAAAAATAACCATTTTGTTGTAATCAAACAAAAAACGAATCATACAATATTATTGAAAATCTTTTTCTTATTACCTAGTAATATTTTTGTCACATGCATTGTTAGCGATTTACGTCGTTGTCGATTTATGACTCGCTTCTATTACCGTCTCATCGTATCATTCTAATTTTATCAACAGTACAAACTAAGGTACGTAACTCTTCCACAGCAACATAAATATATCAGACATAGATGCTTACTTTTCTTTGATAAAGTTACGCTCCCACCAGGTGTGCAATGACATTTTAGCTGCAATATCTTGTCAAACGTTTCTATTATGTTGGTCTCAGCCATGTTCGGGTAAAGAATGGTGTGGCATTCCTCAAGTTTTGTTATTTCATAAAGTGTGAGATCGATGGAAAGTCTAAATGCGGGTGGCAGTCACCATATTCAAGCCACACCCAGGGAAAATGTTGATCATATTATATAGTACATATTATATTAATGTCCGTTTCCTTCAGGATAGTTTGTGTGTGTGTGTGTGTGTGCGTATGTGTGTGAGTCAAAATACAACTTTCAGCAGCAATACTTCAACATTTTGTTGGCATATTGAAATATAGGTCAAACAAATATTTTCCTTGGTATTATGTATCCGGTTTTCAGTCATATGTCTTTCCTTTGTCAATAGCACTGAAACTGAATTCAAACATATTTGTTTTCTTATCATATTATTAGTGACAAAGGGGTATCATTGCGGAGCGAATAAAGCATCGCCTCTTAGGGTCGGGATGTGATCTGTGTTTCCGTTACTTCCAAGAACCTTAAGACAATATTCATTCTTAAACGCAAACATATTGCACAAAACTTTCCTTTAATCACCCAATCATCACAAAATCAAAATACCTTAATGCCACACATGCATTTACGTAACCCATCAATCAGCTTTTTCAGTAAGTAGATCTATAATTTACTCAAACACCCTAAAATCTAAACAATAATTATTTTCCCAACTTGCTCAGGAAAACCTTAATCTATTTCGATATTTCGTTATGTTAGGAAATTAGGGAAGGTCCATTTCACGAACCTAATCCATGCTCCCATACCGTCTCGTTAATACTGTAAATCATTATCTTAGACACGAATTAGGCATTAAATCGTTCAACAGTTATGAGAAATATCATCACACCTGCGACTTCGAAGTTGGAGTTCCGGGCAAGAAGTTTTTAATTCACTCACTGTAGCTTTCCTTAATTTCAGAAGAGCAAGTGCTTCTGCTAAAGCAGAGACTTCAACTTTTTATAAGCAGGCTAGCGAAAGGCTTTTGCAATAGCAGGGTAAAAAGTGGAAATAGACCCACAGTCTCTAGACCTTCTAATTTTTAAGGGAAGTTTTTAATTCCTGCTCTGTAGCTTTGGTAAATGTCAGCAGCAGTTTCAACGGCACCAGGTTCAGCAGCTTGTGCAATAGTATGAGCTATTAGTCCAGATAAAGCTACTGAAGGTAATGGAAATATATCCCCCATTTTGACAGTTTCCTTAATAGCAGCTGCAAAAAAATCAAGTCGAACACCAATCGGTGATCGTTTGGCGTCTTTAAAGTCACAGTTTATTTGGGCCGTGTAACGCTGAGGATTTCAACGTGATTTTTATTCGAGCATTCATTTTTGCTGCCGATTGTAGCTTTTTAATCTCACCAGGTGTCAGAGTAACATTCACGGGATGATATGACGTTGCTAAAAACTCTTTTGAAAATTTAGTTAATGAAATAGGCCTTGCAACCATGCCGAACAAATCACTCAAGCTGTAACTGAGACTTGTAGAAACCTTTTAACCGTTTAAATGATAATCGTTGTTTTCTAAACTGAATTTCAGTAGTTCTAAAACTTCTAGAGATGGTCTTTATGGTAAGGGTTATTAGAGAAATAATTCAGTACCGGAATAAAGACGTCCTTATTATCAATACCCTTATTTATACATTACGCTTCAAAGGTGACAAGAATGCTGTTAGGTCGAACTTTGTCTTTATATATTGTTTAAAAGAGTCAGTCATATCTTTGAGATCTGTGAGAAACTTGGTTTCAAGCGATGCCAAAATTTTGTTATTTTATACGATCATCTCCTCAGATCTAAAATAATGGCTCTGCCCGGAGAAATTTTAATCAGGACTGACGGTGATTCATGACTTTTACACATTTTCCTAAGGTGCAAAGATGCTTTGATCTTGCATTCTACGTTGCTGTTTGGTAGCTAGTTTGTTTCTTATGTATATACATGTTATTCACTAATGGATGTACACTCGTAGTTATATCGTTTCTAGTTTCGGGGTGAATATAAATATTTAATTTTGTGCAAAGCATAATGTTTGCTAATTGTCTCTCTATTCCCCATTCACAGTCAGCATTATCCTTAATCACAGTGGCGGAACATGTATCGGCATTCCGAATAATAATTGTATCTTGCATTAGAATTTGATGGATGCCGATTCGTTCAATGATATTTTGTTTCTCTTTTAAGAATCTCAACTTTTATACATGTTTAAAACTTTGATCTGCTTTGTTTCTTAGACTTGGAGTATTGGATGTGGCTGGCACCAAGGTCTTTTCTCGGCAAATTGAGTTTTGGTGAAACTATTTTAGGATTGAAATAATCGAATGTCCATTAACGTTCTAGTAAATTATTTTACAAGAGTCTAAATTAGATATCTATCTATACATTTTGCAGTTGAAATAAATTGCAAACCTTTGTTCGTCACCGTAGTTTCCAATTCAGAGTATTACTAAGTTCAGTTTAATAACCATTCTCCATAATTATTGTTTTAGTATTTCCTTTCCGTCCTCCCGACCACATAACAATCGTGCTGAAATTATTGTTCCGTCTGATCTATCCAGTTTTCGATCTTAGTGACCAATGGATACCACATGTATGGACGGTATCCACTATCCATTATCCCGCAGCACTTAAAAATTGCAATTTTGATAAAACTTCTTTCAGTTTTGTTGTATTTCATGCATCATTTACCTTTTTGACGTCTATATTCTCAGTTATCGGAATGCTTCCTTAGAACATCTGAATGGACAGGATTCTCTCTTGCTGCCTTTATTGGGTCCTTCATATATTATAATTTGTGACCGAAAGGACGAATTGAATGCTATTTATGGAAAACATAGAATAAACACGGACGAATAATCAAGATTATTTAATTATAGGATTATGATAAATAACAAACATTTATTGCACAATAATATGAAAATAAATAAATGCAGTTAAAAGGTTCTTAAATTTTGTGTTTTCTTTCAGTTCTTAAGAGCACTTATATGTTCGCTGATACTTCCGCACTGAACAATTATTCGCTGAATATAAACCCCCATTGGCGTATTCGCTGCATATGTACGCCGTCCAGTGTCTGCTTCATTTTGTAAGTGCGCCTTCCTATGGCTTATCTACTGTGTAATTAAATACAGGGTGCTTGTGACTGGTGCTCCCATGTACATATGTTTGTAGTACCGTGGTTGTTTACCCTTGAGGCAGGATTCCCTGACTAGCACCACTCCTCCCATAACCATTCACTCAAACTAGTCCTATCTAAGCAGTTCATGCGACTGGGGCTTCTTGTGCCTGTGTTCTTAGGGCTCCTGGATTGTCCGCCCTTGTGACAGGAGTCCCTGGCAAGCACAATCTTCCTTTAGAAATCTCAACCCGATCTTACCTATCCTGTGATAAAAGCGGCTACAAAAAAATGAAAGTATTATATAAAGTGGCCTCGTTTTCTGTATTATTGCAGTGCCCTTTTATTTCACATCTACATTTACTTTGATCTCTTTACAATAAACAAACACAAGCCTAACATTGTATGAATGCAAGACAATGAAGATATTAAACATTTACGTGGCAGCTGGTCTATACAAGTATATTCAACATAAAACCATAGTATATTCGATGTACTATCGGTGCATACTTGAACATGAATTATAGTCAATAAATGTGACAAACGTACTAGTCTGTAGGTTATAAACAGACTAGTACGTTTGTCACATTTATTATAAACAATGACTTATAAATATGTAAGTAGTAAAAACAATTTACTAGAAGGAGTTATAATGAATGAAAAAGAATCCTCGAAACACTACATATATTATATATAAACAAGAAATAAAAACAACGGTACCTCCTAATAGGATCATTCCTAGTTACAACACTTTATTCGATATTGTTTAAAATAAAAGGAATAAACAAATTTCCTACCATAATCTGGCCGCTCTAAATGTTTGTAGAATGTGGAATTTAAAAGCACCCCATACTACTCCTAGACACTCTTTCTCAATGATGGAATTCTTCCGTTCCGTAGGTAATTGTTTTCTGCTGGCATTGGCAAGAGAAAATGTTTCATTTTCAGATTCCTGCTACGATATGGCACCTAAATCTCGTCAGAAGCATCTACCCTTGGCGTAAATAGTTGCTCTATACTGAATATCATATCAGAATAGGTTTCAACGCATCCAAAGCTCTTGCTTGGCATTCACCCCATACAACTTTATTCGGTTGACCCTTTATGATCACGTCAGTGAGTGGTATAGCAGCAACCGCAAAAGTAGGAAATAACTTCTTTATCAACCTACTAAAGCTAGAAAAAAACTCACCTGCGTTTTGGTTTGTGGACGATTTGCTTCTTACATCGACTAGACCTTACTAGGCAATGCAGATAACGTCTGCGACTCTCCAGTCATATGCCCTAAACATACTTGTCTGCGATATCCAACACTACATGTTGTAGGACGTGCCATTAATATAGACGCGCTCTATCTAGTTCACAATTAACTTATTAACGCATTGTGACACAGCCATAGTAGACCAAACACCATTATGCTATCTATAACACTCTCTGAATGCCTCAAATCATGCAAAACCATTCTCATTAATATGCATAATATTACAAGCTCATTATCCAAAATACAAGACATCATTTTAAACTGAAAAAAAATCTTTTAGACCTTTCAAATATTGTCAGCTTTTCCTTTTCTGAAAATGGCACCTGCCCGTACCATTTAATAAAATCAATTTTGCTGAGGTATATGTATTTTACCATCTTTGAAAATGTTTCAATATTTGCCATTTGATCCGCATCAAAAGCAGTAACCTTTCAATTATCTGAAGTCAGGGCGAAACTTAAATATGTTGTCCTTGTTCGTAAAAGTACGACTGGTGAAATAAACGGAGCATTCAATGACAATTAGCTGTAATATCTTCTCTACTTCCTCCTTAAGTATATTTTGACTATCAAAACGAATATGATATCCTTCAACTCGAACTATTTCTGTAATATTCAAATTAAGGTCAGGCATTATCATTGTGGTAATCATTGTGGTATTGCCTAGCTTGTCCGTGAAATCATCCGAAAATTTGTGTAACATAGTATTGACCTCTTGTCTCTGTTCACTGATAATTCTGAGGTCACAACTATGTCTCCGTAAGTTCCTTTGCATTCTGGTAGCGGACACAACATCCAATCATCTGTTGGAAAAGTCTCAGATGGACTGATCTCCTAGTTCACCTCGTCATATCCCTCTTTAATAACACTACTGCAAACATTAGCCAATACCCCTCGCTCTAAACCGGATACTTCTAGTTCTCTCTCACAGTACTGCTTCAACAGATTTCAATGGAATGCCTCCAACTTGTTTCCCCAATCTACTATGTAGTCTAACTAGATAACAAATATTTTCCCAAAACATGGTTCTCGCCATTCCAACAATAGCTTCTTAATATTCAGTGGAAAAAGCACTATCACGTTGCTTCCTTCTTATACTGTTTATGTCTTGCTTTCTATAATAGTACCCTTTGTACATTATGCAATAGTTTGAAATTACTACTGCGCAAGTCTAGAAGTATATGATAACCTTTCCTGCAAAACTAGCATTTATTGCTATGTAATCTTTACTTCACTATCATCTACTTTGCTTGACTATACTTTGTTCGGAATCGTCATGGGACTTCTGAATATTCTACCAAAATAAATAACTGCAGTTTAAACGTTCTTAAATATTATCTTTCTTTAATTATTCACTGAATATACACACCCCAAGGCGTATTCTCTCCATAGGCGCGTCCTCCAATGGCTACTTCATTGTGTAGGTGCGCTTTTCTATGGCTTCTACACTGTTTAATGAACTATAATGTGACATGGGCTCCGATATACCAACGTTCTTAGGATTTCCCTGGTTTGCTCGCCCTTGTGGCAGGATTCTCTCCCTGGCATAACTCACCCCTTAAGCAGCCTCTCAAAAGTGTCCTAACTAAGCTGTTCATGTGACATAAGCTCCATATGCCGATATTATTAAGACGTCCCGGGTTGTCCATCTTTGTGGCAGGAGTCCCTGGAAAACACACTCGTTCTTTAGAGGCTCAACAAGACCTTACAGTAGTATATGGGGTCCCCCTAGCGTCAAGTGGACTTACCATGCAAAAACAGTCGATTCACTCTGGCGTCAAGGGGAATTTAACATGGGAAATTTTAACATGGATGGAACTGTAGAGCGTCAAGGGGAATTGAACATGGAAATTGAACAGGACCGGTACTTTAACGTCAATGGGACTTTAACGTTAAAATATGGGGTTTGCACTTTGTCGTAAATGGAAATTGAACATGGGAATGTCACCTGGATGTCAATGGGAATTGAACTTTGGGTGACGTCATGAGGTTTATAGGGTCAAAACATTTTATAGGGATTTTAATGTATTTGTAAGGACAAAGGGTAGATAGGGACAAACATACAAATACACATTTAAACACACAGAAAAGACGACAGAAATGTTCTAAAACAAACCTCACAGAGAGAGTAGAGGCTCAAAAAAGAAAAGTCTATTGTATGGGTTCAAAACATTTATTCAAGTATATACATGGGCTCTCTGGCCTGTGCTTTGGTCTAAGCACTATCCATTTAATACATAAACATTTCTACATCAAACAAACCTATTTACTAGTTATTTAGTTCTTGGCTCTAGTAAACCTGTTTACATTTAATGTTCATTTATAAGAAAAAGCTAACACAAAACAAGTAACATGCAATCAAATAGGACAAAGTTCATGTTTCTGTCTCTCTATTCGTCTCACACGTTGTTAAAAATCTGGTCAGCTAGCACTTGTGCCCCAGCGTAGATATTTCCCATCACTTAATCCGTTTCATTCATAAATCGGCTGTTATATCCATCGTGCTAGGTACACTTATCAGTAAGCAGATCAAGTGCAGTCATCGTCTTCTTCCCATGGAGGTACAATGTATACCATATGAATGGTTACTTTTCCTTCGTTGATGTCAAATTTTCCTCTCATCGACTGCACGTCTTCAATAGCCCTAAAAAGTTTGGACGAAGTTATTTATGCAGGTGTGCTAAATCCGAGACATAAAGATGAGTTCAAACTGTCGCGATACATAGATAGGCTCAAACGACCTCGATCTTTGACTTGGCAATGACATTTGAGTTCCTCTAACAGTGAGTCAAGTAGGTCCGTAATGAAACCTGCTACTTCCTCGGCTGAAATGTCAGACGCGAAGTCTCTAAATTTCACCGTGTAGGTGCAAGTTGTCGTTCTAAATTTGCTTGAGGTCGCTGTCTGAGTCATTTGGATGCTAAAATACTCCTGTAGGTCTACTGAATCCTTTCCCTTCTTGGACGCACTTTGCTGTGACGGTATGGTAGTGAAAGAGGTCAGTGATGTTTGTTCCTTCTCTTTTTTCATCTGCGTAGAGTGATTCATCTTTCTCGTTGCTTGTCCTCGCAATGAAGTGTCGTTCTTGGAAGTCGTCCCTTTTTATACTGGGTGATATCAGTATGTCCATAAGGTAAAGTTTTGTGGACTGGAAGTTTCACTAGCTGCACGTAGTTTGTCATGGCGTTAGTACATAAATAACTAAGATGTGTTACTGCATTGGTGATGTGATAGTGAGGCAAAGAATCACACCCGAGTTTCTCGTTGGACTTGAGTCTTACGCTCTATACTTGCTGTTTGAAGGGATTCATTTTTTCTCAATTGGTCTTAGTAGTGACAATGAACTGTTGGTCTTGGACGTTGTCCTTTTTTATATGCTGACCAATATTGATGTGACCGTACGGCAAAGTAAAGTGGTTGGGAAGTCGCACTCGCTTCTGGTACACGATTTGATAGACTTTTTCCAAGGGTCGACTGACGATGTGGTGAGTGGGTAAACGTACAATCTTGTTCGGCTGGTAGGTGGTCACTTTAAAGTTTGCATCCTCTCCAGACTGCAAGGCTTCTTTCAATACGCCAAAGTTGACCACACGACTGGTACGATAATTCAGAGTCAATCCTTTCACTGTGCACTTCTCCTTGTGGGTCCCGGTATTCGTAGCCGTAATTTTTAGGACCGCCACTCGCGAAACTTAGAATCTTGTCGTCAGGATGTTCGTCTGTCCAGGCTCCTAAACGGTCTCCTTCGATGTTAGGGTGTTGCTGACCCGGTCGATCGATGTAGATGCAACTGTCTGTGTCAAAGTACAGGACGCGATCCCCTAACAGTTCTAAAGCTTCGTACAATTTTAAGCGAGCATGAGCTGTCACGTAAGCCGCAATGATGACATTTCCAAAAGGGTCGTCTTGTACAAAGTCCAGATCTTCTTCGTAATTGACCAAGATTAAATTCTCTCGAACGACGTCCACGTGTTTCATGTATTTGGTTTTGTCGTGAATCATCTGGAAGTAGCGGGAAGGTTCTGTCAAATATTCCGTCTTGGGTAAACACGGTCGTTGTGCCATTTTACCCCACAAGCAATTTAACATCACTTTGGCAAACGATCGCCTGCCTTCGTTTTTCTCGATGTGGTCTAAAGTGATGCCTTCTTGTTCCCGGTATTTCTCTTTGAATTTTATTTGGTCTTCGGGAGTGTGACACCAGGAAGGATAGCCGCTGGCTTCTTGCTTCAGTTTCAAAAAGGCATCCACGTAGTCTGCGAAAATGCCTTTCTGAGTAGGGTCACCCTTGTGGTATTGTTGTGTCTTGGGAAAGGGGCAAATTTCGTACACTTCTAACAGTTGGTATCCCATGTCCATAGCTTTGAACAATTCTACGCTGACCCAGGTTCCCGTCAAGGCCCGTTCTTCCTGGGTGTGCTGACAAGGCTGATCTTGGTTGCACGTTTCGGCACAAGTACGGCACAAGGGAAACATCAGTTTGCCTTGACAATGGTGAGGTAAGACGGGATGGTATAGGTTCGTGGGAGGCAAAACTTTGCACTTGATCAAGCCTTCGTATTGTCGAATGTTGACCAGGTCGATGTGTTCCGTCAGCAATCGCGGGTGCCCTGTAGGAAAGTGACAATATTTGCACACGTAGGGATACAGCGAACACACATCCAAGTATTTGATTTCTTCTCCTTTCTCTTCGTCGGCTTGGTACAGCAAACAGGTGGCATTGGTCCTTCCTCCGTACAAACTATCCCTCGGGTTCAGGGGGTCCATCAGCTTGTAACTTTCCACGACACGTTTAAACTCGGGATCGATTTTCAAACGGTGATCGTATTCGTGTTCCCACATTTCCACCACTTGGTATCCTTGCTGTTCTAACTTCAAGCGTCGCTGACAAGTGTCCTGGTACAGGTCTTCCATGGTCCGTTGTAAAAACTGATTTTTAGTGTCACGGTCAGGGTAGCAGACGGGACATCCGTGAAATAAGCAACCGTTAAACTCATACACGATCTTGGGGTTTTTTAAGTCCCAGCCATCGACCGAATACGTTCCGATGGTCCTTTCGCCTCCTCCGTTGCGGGCATGCTGAATCCATTTGCCTTCCTTGTCGCACAAGTAATGTAGCCAGCGTAGGGCTTTGACCGGGTATTGACGCTTGACATAGTTGGTCGTTTGAGGACTGATGGCAGCCACGGTCTTTTGAGGCATGAATCGTTGGCGGTACACTAAGGAACACGCTTTGGCAATGGTGCAAGCTTCTTTCAAAGGATCGACCCCTCCGTGTTCCATGAACAGTTCTCGAAATTTTCCACAGCAACGTCGTAAAATGTCCACGTCGGAACGACAATACTTTAACATTTCTTCCTGAAAGTCGAAGGGGTCAGAGGCATGAGCCTGGTACCAAGCGTAGAAATCTTTTCGTTGTTCGGTACGCATGTTGTCGGGGTCGTAATAGTGAGCCTCAGGCAAATGGGGTAGAACGGCATGTTGATTGGCTTCCGTATTGAAAAAGTGTGGAAAGTACCCTTTAGCCATTTCTGTCATTCCAAACGTTTTAGGCATTCGACTCAAAGGCATGGCCAAGTAACTCATCGAATCTTTAAACTGCACTTGTCCCACTCGCATGAAAATGATTTTGGCTCCGTTCAAAGTGACTTTAGGACGTTCGGTGCCATGTTCCGTATAGTACCTCAAAAGAAACTGTCCATCGTATCCGGAGAAATTGTGAGCCATCACTGTGGCATGGCGATGACAATCTCGGTAACGTTCGATGTCCTCTTTGCTCCATGTCTTGTCGATGGGGTCTAAGACCCATTTGGCAAAATCGTCTAGCGTCTTTGGTCCTCGAAAGATTTTTTCACGCCCTCCAGGAATTTTGCTGCAGTGAGGGCAATAACTGAAGATAGGTTCTTGAATACACTTCTCGCACGCTCGATGAGCCACGCAGAAATTAGGAATGTGAATGCCAGTCTCTTGCATGCATTCGAAATCCAAAAAGATGAAATTGCCTTTCTTCTTGTGACCGTCCTCTTTCCCTGGTGGGGGTTGGTATTTTTGCACGTAACATTCGTGTTCCAAGTCCACGATGTGGTGACAAATGTGACATTTTTTCTTTCCTGAACATACGTGTGCCTTGACACTATTGGTACGTATGCCTTGTCCACACGCGGGGCACAATCTCAGCAGTTGACAAGCGCATTTCTTCTGTGAACCTTGCGTCTTCAAATGTTGTTGGTAACAGGTAGGGCTGACAAACGTGCGCAGACAAGTTGAACAAGGCACTGGTTCTTCGCTCAGACAGGGTTGAGAGGCCAAACATCCTGAGCATTTCCATCCACAATGTTTGTGTTGCTTTCGATTATTATAACCATAGTCACATTTCGCACAATAATAAACATATCCCAGGAATCCAGTGATACTGGTAATGGTATCGAAATGTTCATCGTGATGATAAAGGTGAATGTATTTTCCGTCCTTAAAATCTTGGCCTCGAAACAACAGAGGCCCGCGCATTTCTTGAGGGTGCACTTTCAAGGTGTAGCGTGGAGCTAGGGCATCTTGCAATTTTTGCATCTCAGGAATGCCACAGGGTGTGTCTTTGGACAGTCCGGCTTGTTGTAACAGGAGTTCTGCTTCATTTCGTTGTTTGGCTCGGTCGGATTGTTGAATAGTTTTCCAGGTTCTTTTCCATTCTACCGTGTCGTTCTTGTTGGCATAGGTTCGTCCCACCACGATGGCACGGGCTAAGCACATCTGGTCATGAGGGTTGTTAATTCGGACGAGACTTGTTTTGGTGTTGCGAAGGTCGTCCACCAATAAGACCCTTTTGCGTCCTGTCCCTTGAGGAAGAGAGACGTGAGCCATTTTCAGTGTGGCTTTACCATCGGTGATGTCAAACTTGTCATTGGATTGTTGCACCTGTTGTATCTTGTCCATGACTTTGGAAGGGGTCAGTTCTGCGGGTCTGCTAAACTCGATCCAAACAGGGGATTTCAAGCTGTCGTGTTGTATGGATAGTGTCAAGCGATCGTCATCTTTGGGTTGACATTGTCGCTTGAGTGTGGTGAGCAAAGAATCCCACATCTCGGTGATGAACCCTTCTGCTTTCTCCAACGGTACGTCGGACTTGAAATCTTTAAACTTCACCGTGTAGGTGTAAGCCGTGGTTCTAAATTTTCTAGAGGAGCGCTTTTCCGTCTCTCGAATGTGATAGTACTTTTCAGGGTTGACTGGTGAACTTTGGTTTGGAGTAGACTCTCTCTGTCTGGTCGCAGACGTGGAAGGTGTTGGTTCAGGTTCGCTCATGTCTTCTATTTGAGCGAACACTTCTTTTCGTGTGTGAGGCGATACGTCACTTCGCTGCCTCTTACATTCTTCTTCTCTCTCACTGAAATCGTGCGATCGTTTCATCTCGATTGCTGATTCAGAAATGATTTAACGAAGTTCATTCTTTTCATATATACCCTCTCTACCTCTCGTTGTGACAATGACTTGGTATATTTCACAAGGCAAGTGAAAGCCAAGCATATAGGAACCCAACGACAGCGTTGCGTCTTAAACACCTCATGCATCTTGACGACCCTTCGATTCAAACCCTACCACGAAAGAAAATAGTTGCAAGAAAAATAAAACAGACAGTTGGTGTCTTCAAGAGAGCTAGAGACGGCACTGTGTCGCTGGGACACGTACGTACGTACTCCAGAAAACTACGCTACTCGACAACGTGAGTGTGCTTGTCAAAATGTTTGAATAAGATTAAAAATGTTTGTCAGTTTCAAAACGCGAATCAGTACTGTGGCCGTTTAATATTTGATGTGGCAAGAAGAAATGGTACAATACGCAATAAAGGGTTTGTACGTTTACACTCCAATCTGTCTGTACTGCAATGGTAACAGAGCTCTTGCGTTGGCATTATTTTGCCACACTACCTTTTAAATAAAACAATGCATCACTCATCATAAACGATTTCATTGGCTATACTTATTTTCTTACCGCTTTCGCTTCGAATTGACTTCAGTACCTTTTCCCACAGCGACAAGATCGGACGTGTTTTTTTATTCTGCGTCTGGTCGCTACACTACTTGCCCTGAATTTACAACCAAACAATGTGTTACACATTGTAATTGACTTCATTGGCTAACCGATATTTTACACTTCTGTCTCTGTTGATGTGAGTGTGCTTGTCAAAATGTTTGAGTAAGATTAAAAATGTTTGTCAGTTTCAAAACGCGAACCAGTACTGTGGCCGTTTAATATTTGATGTGGCAAGAAGAAATGGTACAATACGCAACAAAGGGTTTGTATGTTTACACTCCAATCTGTCTGTACTGCAATGGTAACAGCGCTCTTGCGTTGGCATTATTTTGCCACACTACCTTAAAAAAAAAACCCAATGCATCACTCATCATAAACGATTTCATTGGCTAAACTTATTTTCTTACCGCTTTCGCTTCGAATTGACTTCAGTACCTTTTTGCACAGCGACAAGATTGGACGTGTTTTTTTTTATTCTGCGGCTGGTCGCTACACTACTGTCAACAAGCCCTGAATTTACAACCAAACAATGTGTTACACATTGTAAGTGACTTCATTGGCTAACCGATATTTTACAATTCTGTCTCTATTGATGTGAGTGTGCTTGTCAAAATATTTGAGTAAGATTAAAAATGTTTGTCAGTTTCAAAACGCGAACCAGTACTGTGGCCGTTTAATATTTGATGTGGCAAGAAGAAATGGTACAATACGCAACAAAGGGTTTGTACGTTTACACTCCAATCTGTCTGCACTGCAATGGTAATAGCACACTTGCGTTGGTATTATTTTGCCACACTACCTTTAATAAAACCCCAATGCATCACTCATCATAAACGATTTCATTGGCTATACTTATTTTCTTACCGCTTTCGTTTCGAATTGACTTCAGTACCTTTTCGCACAGCGACAAGATCGGACGTGTTTTTTTATTCTGCGGCTGGTCGCTACTCTACTTGCCCTAAATTTACAACCAAACAATGTGTTACACATTGTAAGTGACTTCATTTGTCAGTCGATATTTTCCACCGCCTTAGCTTCAAATTGGTTTCACTTGTTATTCGCACCGTGAAATGATCAGACACCTTTTTCTGTACCTGACCATTAGTCACTTCACAAACAATAAAACTAAAACACAAATGATCACGCCATGAGCGGCTCATGGAAATTATGTTAGTCATGTTACGAAATATAGCACGACTTGTTTGGATGTACTTTTCTGTGGTCACTCTTTAATTACATGCGTCTTCAGTTCACTCTTGTGATATTTTTTGTAAAGGGTGTATTTTTTCTATGGATGTGATTGTGTTATGTTCTATATGTTCTTTTATGTTTTCAGTGATTTTACTTTATATCTATATTTTAATTTAGATGTATAGACTATGTAGTCTGAAATAAAGAATTCTTATCTTATCTTATGTAAATGGAATGAGTGTTTCTTTGAAACTTTCATAAGGAAAATGTGCCATAAAAACAAACGTACGTGTCGTCATATTTTTAAAGTAGGAATACATGATCTCTCTCTCTCTCTCTCTCTCTCTCTCTCATTGTAGTTTTGATTTATACCCTAATGGAATATGTTCCCGTTTGAAGATACCTCTCCAAACTTGTGATCAGTAGTCACCATAATTACGTGAACTGTTCGTCATGTCATTTTTTTCAAAAGTTTACACTCTAAAAAATTGTAGAACGATTTTTTTTCTTCCATCAGTAAATCTTTGTATGAAATAAAAGCTTGAGTTTGCACAATTCTGGTATCTTAACTTTATTCGGTTTTGGAACTGCAATATGTCACGCAATTTTTTTCTTTTAACGTTAGATTTACAGTTTTTCAGAAAAAAAGACAATCACACGGCTTTTTTAAGAATGAAACAAATGACATTGCACTGTATAACCCTGCCTATGGTTAACTCTGAATTCTAAAGTCAAAACATGGGTTCAGGAAAAAATGTAACAATGTTCGTCCTATATTCTCTCAGTTTACACTGAGGATAGGACGAACATTGTTACATTTTTTCCTGAACCCATGTTTTGACTTTAGAATTCAGAGTTAACCATAGGCAGGGTTGTACAGTGCAATGTCATTTGTTTCATTCTTAAAAAAGCCGTGTGATTGTCTTTTTTCTGAAAAACTGTAAATCTAACGTTAAAAGAAAAAATTGCGTGACATATTGCAGTTCCAAAACCGGATAAAGTTAAGATACCAGAATTGTGCAAACTCAAACTTTTATTTCATACAAAGATTTACTGATGGAAGAAAAAAAATCGTTCTACAATTTTTTAGAGTGTAAACTTTTGAAAAAAATGACATGACGAACAGTTCACGTAATTATGGTGACTACTGATCACAATTTTGGAGAGGTATCTTCAAACGGGAACATATTCCATTAGGGTATAAATCAAAACTACAATGAGAGAGAGAGAGAGAGAGAGAGAGAGAGATCATGTATTCCTACTTTAAAAATATGACGACGCGTACGTTTGTTTTTATGGCACATTTTCTTTATGAAAGTTTCAAAGAAACACTCATTCCATTTACATAAGATAAGATAAGAATTCTTTATTTCAGACTACATAGTCTATACATCTAAATTAAAATATAGATATAAAGTAAAATCACTGAAAACATAAAAGAACATATAGAACATAACACAATCACATCCATAGAAAAAATACACCCTTTACAAAAAATATCACAAGAGTGAACTGAAGACGCATGTAATTAAAGAGTGACCACAGAAAAGTACATCCAAACAAGTCGTGCTATATTTCATAACATGACTAACATAATTTCCATGAGCCGCTCATGGCGTGATCATGGCGTGATCATTTGTGTTTTAGTTTTATTGTTTGTGAAGTGACTAATGGTCAGGTACAGAAAAAGGTGTCTGATCATCTCACGGTGCGAATAACAAGTGAAACCAATTTGAAGCTAAGGCGGTGGAAAATATCGACTGACCAATGAAGTCACTTACAATGTGTAACACATTGTTTGGTTGTAAATTCAGGGCAAGTAGAGTAGCGACCAGCCTCAGAATGAAAAAACACGTCCGATCTTGTCGCTGTGGGAAAAGGTACTGAAGTCAATTCGAAGCGAAAGCGGTAAGAAAATAAGTATAGCCAATGAAATCGTTTATGATGAGTGATGCATTGGGGTTTGATTAAAGGTAGTGTGGCAAAATAATACCAACGCAAGTGTGCTATTACCATTGCAGTGCAGACAGATTGGAGTGTAAACGTACAAACCCTTTGTTGCGTATTGTACCATTTCTTCTTGCCACATCAAATATTAAACGGCCACAGTACTGGTTCGCGTTTTGAAACTGACAAACATTTTTAATCTTACTCAAACATTTTGACAAGCACACGCACTTCAATAGAGACAGAATTGTAAAATATCGGTTAGCCAATGAAGTCACTTACAATGTGTAACACATTGTTTGGTTGTAAATTCAGGGCTTGTTGACAGTAGTGTAGCGACCAGCCGCAGAATAAAAAAAAAACACGTCCGATCTTGTCGCTGTGCAAAAAGGTACTGAAGTCAATTCGAAGCGAAAGCGGTAAGAAAATAAGTTTAGCCAATGAAATCGTTTATGATGAGTGATGTATTGGGGGTTTTTTTAAGGTAGTGTGGCAAAATAATGCCAACGCAAGAGCGCTGTTACCATTGCAGTACAGACAGATTGGAGTGTAAACATACAAACCCTTTGTTGCGTATTGTACCATTTCTTCTTGCCACATCAAATATTAAACGGCCACAATACTGGTTCGCGTTTTGAAACTAACAAACATTTTTAATCTTACTCAAACATTTTGACAAGCACACTCACATCAACAGAGACAGAAGTGTAAAATATCATCGGTTAGCCAATGAAGTCAATTACAATGTGTAACACATTGTTTGGTTGTAAATTCAGGGCAAGTAGTGTAGCGACCAGACGCAGAATAAAAAAACACGTCCGATCTTGTCGCTGTGGGAAAAGGTACTGAAGTCAATTCGAAGCGAAAGCGGTAAGAAAATAAGTATAGCCAATGAAATCGTTTATGATGAGTGATGCATTGTTTTATTTAAAAGGTAGTGTGGCAAAATAATGCCAACGCAAGAGCGCTGTTACCATTGCAGTACAGACCGATTGGAGTGTAAACGTACAAACCCTTTGTTGCGTATTGTACCATTTCTTCTTGCCACATCAAATATTAAACGGCCACAGTACTGATTCGCGTTTTGAAACTGACAAACATTTTTAATCTTATTCAAACATTTTGACAAGCACACTCACGTTGTCGAGTAGCGTAGTTTTCTGGAGTACGTACGTACGTGTCCCAGCGACACAGTGCCGTCTCTAGCTCTCTTGAAGACACCAACTGTCTGTTTTATTTTTCTTGCAACTATTTTCTTTCGTGGTAGGGTTTGAATCGAAGGGTCGTCAAGATGCATGAGGTGTTTAAGACGCAACGCTGTCGTTGGGTTCCTATATGCTTGGCTTTCACTTGCCTTGTGAAATATACCAAGTCATTGTCACAACGAGAGGTAGAGAGGGTATATATGAAAAGAATGAACTTCGTTAAATCATTTCTGAATCAGCAATCGAGATGAAACGATCGCACGATTTCAGTGAGAGAGAAGAAGAATGTAAGAGGCAGCGAAGTGACGTATCGCCTCACACACGAAAAGAAGTGTTCGCTCAAATAGAAGACATGAGCGAACCTGAACCAACACCTTCCACGTCTGCGACCAGACAGAGAGAGTCTACTCCAAACCAAAGTTCACCAGTCAACCCTGAAAAGTACTATCACATTCGAGAGACGGAAAAGCGCTCCTCTAGAAAATTTAGAACCACGGCTTACACCTACACGGTGAAGTTTAAAGATTTCAAGTCCGACGTACCGTTGGAGAAAGCAGAAGGGTTCATCACCGAGATGTGGGATTCTTTGCTCACCACACTCAAGCGACAATGTCAACCCAAAGATGACGATCGCTTGACACTATCCATACAACACGACAGCTTGAAATCCCCTGTTTGGATCGAGTTTAGCAGACCCGCAGAACTGACCCCTTCCAAAGTCATGGACAAGATACAACAGGTGCAACAATCCAATGACAAGTTTGACATCACCGAAGGTAAAACCACACTGAAAATGGCTCACGTCTCTCTTCCTCAAGGGACAGGACGCAAAAAGGTCTTATTGGTGGACGACCTTCGCAACACCAAAACAAGTCTCGTCCGAATTAACAACCCTCATGACCAGATGTGCTTAGCCCGTGCCATCGTGGTGGGACGAACCTATGCCAACAAGAACGACACGGTAGAATGGAAAAGAACCTGGAAAACTATTCAACAATCCGACCGAGCCAAACAACGAAATGAAGCAGAACTCCTGTTACAACAAGCCGGACTGTCCAAAGACACACCCTGTGGCATTCCTGAGATGCAAAAATTGCAAGATGCCCTAGCTCTACGCTACACCTTGAAAGTGCACCCTCAAGAAATGCGCGGGCCTCTGTTGTTTCGAGGCCAAGATTTTAAGGACGGAAAATACATTCACCTTTATCATCACGATGAACATTTCGATACCATTACCAGTATCACTGGATTCCTGGGATATGTTTATTATTGTGCGAAATGTGACTATGGTTATAATAATCGAGAGCAACACAAACATTGTGGATGGAAATGCTCAGGATGTTTGGCCTCTCAACCCTGTCTGAGCGAAGAACCAGTGCCTTGTTCAACTTGTCTGCGCACGTTTGTCAGCCCTACCTGTTACCAACAACATTTGAAGACGCAAGGTTCACAGAAGAAATGCGCTTGTCAACTGCTGAGATTGTGCCCCGCGTGTGGACAAGGCATACGTACCAATAGTGTCAAGGCACACGTATGTTCAGGAAAGAAAAAATGTCACATTTGTCACCACATCGTGGACTTGGAACACGAATGTTACGTGCAAAAATACCAACCCCCACCAGGGAAAGAGGACGGTCACAAGAAGAAAGGCAATTTCATCTTTTTGGATTTCGAATGCATGCAAGAGACTGGCATTCACATTCCTAATTTCTGCGTGGCTCATCGAGCGTGCGAGAAGTGTATTCAAGAACCTATCTTCAGTTATTGCCCTCACTGCAGCAAAATTCCTGGAGGGCGTGAAAAAATCTTTCGAGGACCAAAGACGCTAGACGATTTTGCCAAATGGGTCTTAGACCCCATCGACAAGACATGGAGCAAAGAGGACATCGAACGTTACCGAGATTGTCATCGCCATGCCACAGTGATGGCTCACAATTTCTCCGGATACGATGGACAGTTTCTTTTGAGGTACTATACGGAACATGGCACCGAACGTCCTAAAGTCACTTTGAACGGAGCCAAAATCATTTTCATGCGAGTGGGACAAGTGCAGTTTAAAGATTCGATGAGTTACTTGGCCATGCCTTTGAGTCGAATGCCTAAAACGTTTGGAATGACAGAAATGGCTAAAGGGTACTTTCCACACTTTTTCAATACGGAAGCCAATCAACATGCCGTTCTACCCCATTTGCCTGAGGCTCACTATTACGACCCCGACAACATGCGTACCGAACAACGAAAAGATTTCTACGCTTGGTACCAGGCTCATGCCTCTGACCCCTTCGACTTTCAGGAAGAAATGTTAAAGTATTGTCGTTCCGACGTGGACATTTTACGGCGTTGCTGTGGAAAATTTCGAGAACTGTTCATGGAACACGGAGGGGTCGATCCTTTGAAAGAAGCTTGCACCATTGCCAAAGCGTGTTCCTTAGTGTACCGCCAACGATTCATGCCTCAAAAGACCGTGGCTGCCATCAGTCCTCAAACGACCAACTATGTCAAGCGTCAATACCCGGTCAAAGCCCTACGCTGGCTACATTACTTGTGCGACAAGGAAGGCAAATGGATTCAGCATGCCCGCAACGGAGGAGGCGAAAGGACCATCGGAACGTATTCGGTCGATGGCTGGGACTTAAAAAACCCCAAGATCGTGTATGAGTTTAACGGTTGCTTATTTCACGGATGTCCCGTCTGCTACCCTGACCGTGACACTAAAAATCAGTTTTTACAACGGACCATGGAAGACCTGTACCAGGACACTTGTCAGCGACGCTTGAAGTTAGAACAGCAAGGATACCAAGTGGTGGAAATGTGGGAACACGAATACGATCACCGTTTGAAAATCGATCCCGAGTTTAAACGTGTCGTGGAAAGTTACAAGCTGATGGACCCCCTGAAACCGAGGGATAGTTTGTACGGAGGAAGGACCAATGCCACCTGTTTGCTGTACCAAGCCGACGAAGAGAAAGGAGAAGAAATCAAATACTTGGATGTGTGTTCGCTGTATCCCTACGTGTGCAAATATTGTCACTTTCCTACAGGGCACCCGCGATTGCTGACGGAACACATCGACCTGGTCAACATTCGACAATACGAAGGCTTGATCAAGTGCAAAGTTTTGCCTCCCACGAACCTATACCATCCCGTCTTACCTCACCATTGTCAAGGCAAACTGATGTTTCCCTTGTGCCGTACTTGTGCCGAAACGTGCAACCAAGATCAGCCTTGTCAGCACACCCAGGAAGAACGGGCCTTGACGGGAACCTGGGTCAGCGTAGAATTGTTCAAAGCTATGGACATGGGATACCAACTGTTAGAAGTGTACGAAATTTGCCCCTTTCCCAAGACACAACAATACCACAAGGGTGACCCTACTCAGAAAGGCATTTTCGCAGACTACGTGGATGCCTTTTTGAAACTGAAGCAAGAAGCCAGCGGCTATCCTTCCTGGTGTCACACTCCCGAAGACCAAATAAAATTCAAAGAGAAATACCGGGAACAAGAAGGCATCACTTTAGACCACATCGAGAAAAACGAAGGCAGGCGATCGTTTGCCAAAGTGATGTTAAATTGCTTGTGGGGTAAAATGGCACAACGACCGTGTTTACCCAAGACGGAATATTTGACAGAACCTTCCCGCTACTTCCAGATGATTCACGACAAAACCAAATACATGAAACACGTGGACGTCGTTCGAGAGAATTTAATCTTGGTCAATTACGAAGAAGATCTGGACTTTGTACAAGACGACCCTTTTGGAAATGTCATCATTGCGGCTTACGTGACAGCTCATGCTCGCTTAAAATTGTACGAAGCTTTAGAACTGTTAGGGGATCGCGTCCTGTACTTTGACACGGACAGTTGCATCTACATCGATCGACCGGGTCAGCAACACCCTAACATCGAAGGAGACCGTTTAGGAGCCTGGACAGACGAACATCCTGACGACAAGATTCTAAGTTTCGCGAGTGGCGGTCCTAAAAATTACGGCTACGAATACCGAGACCCACAAGGAGAAGTGCACACAGAGTGTAAAGTGAAAGGATTGACTCTGAATTATCGTACCAGTCGTGTGGTCAACTTTGGCGTATTGAAAGAAGCCTTGCAGTCTGGAGAGGATGCAAACTTTAAAGTGACCACCTACCAGCCGAACAAGATTGTACGTTTACCCACTCACCACATCGTCAGTCGACCCTTGGAAAAAGTCTATCAAATCGTGTACCAGAAGCGAGTGCGACTTCCCAACCACTTTACTTTGCCGTACGGTCACATCAATATTGGTCAGCATATAAAAAAGGACAACGTCCAAGACCAACAGTTCATTGTCACTACTAAGACCAATTGAGAAAAAATGAATCCCTTCAAACAGCAAGTATAGAGCATAAGACTCAAGTCCAACGAGAAACTCGGGTGTGATTCTTTGCCTCACTATCACATCACCAATGCAGTAACACATCTTAGTTATTTATGTACTAACGCCATGACAAACTACGTGCAGCTAGTGAAACTTCCAGTCCACAAAACTTTACCTTATGGACATACTGATATCACCCAGTATAAAAAGGGACGACTTCCAAGAACGACACTTCATTGCGAGGACAAGCAACGAGAAAGATGAATCACTCTACGCAGATGAAAAAAGAGAAGGAACAAACATCACTGACCTCTTTCACTACCATACCGTCACAGCAAAGTGCGTCCAAGAAGGGAAAGGATTCAGTAGACCTACAGGAGTATTTTAGCATCCAAATGACTCAGACAGCGACCTCAAGAAAATTTAGAACGACAATTTACACCTACACGGTGAAATTTAGAGACTTCGCGTCTGACATTTCAGCCGAGGAAGTAGCAGGTTTCATTACGGACCTACTTGACTCACTGTTAGAGGAACTCAAATGTCATTGCCAAGTCAAAGATCGAGGTCGTTTGAGCCTATCTATGTATCGCGACAGTTTGAACTCACCTGTATGTCTCGGATTTAGCACACCTGCATAAATAACTTCGTCCAAACTTTTTAGGGCTATTGAAGACGTGCAGTCGATGAGAGGAAAATTTAACATCAACGAAGGAAAAGTAACCATTCATATGGTATACATTGTACCTCCATGGGAAGAAGACGATGACTGCACTTGATCTGTTTACTGATACGTGTACCTAGCACGATGGATATAACAGCCGATTTATGAATGAAACGGATTAAGTGATGGGAAATATCTACGCTGGGGCACAAGTGCTAGCTGACCAGATTTTTAACAACGTGTGAGACGAATAGAGAGAGAGAAACATGAACTTTGTCCTATTTGATTGCATGTTACTTGTTTTGTGTTAGCTTTTTCTTATAAATGAACATTAAATGTAAACAGGTTTACTAGAGCCAAGAACTAAATAACTAGTAAATAGGTTTGTTTGATGTAGAAATGTTTATGTATTAAATGGATAGTGCTTAGACCAAAGCACAGGCCAGAGTATATACTTGAATAAATGTTTTGAACCCATACAATAGACTTTTCTTTTTTGAGCCTCTACTCTCTCTGTGAGGTTTGTTTTAGAACATTTCTGTCGTCTTTTCTGTGTGTTTAAATGTGTATTTGTATGTTTGTCCCTATCTACCCTTTGTCCTTACAAATACATTAAAATCTCTATAAAATGTTTTGACCCTATAAACCTCATGACGTCACCCAAAGTTCAATTCCCATTGACATCCAGGTGACATTCCCATGTTCAATTTCCATTTATGACAAAGTGCAAACCCCATATTTTAACGTTAAAGTCCCATTGACGTTAAAGTACCGGTCCTGTTCAATTTCCATGTTCAATTCCCCTTGACGCTCTACAGTTCCATCCATGTTAAAATTTCCCATGTTAAATTCCCCTTGACGCCAGAGTGAATCGACTGTTTTTGCATGGTAAGTCCACTTGACGCTAGGGTGACCCCATATACTACTCCTTACCTCTCCGGGGTTAAATGCAGGTACGAAAATAAAGTATTTTTGTATGATGTATTACAGGGTTAATGTGTACATTACATAGTACGACTTAGATGTAGTGCCCTCGTGCTCTGTTTTATTTCAGTACTATTTTATGTCACGTCTACATTTGCTTGTATATCTCTACACTAAATGAAAACAAACTTAACATTTTATTAATGCAAGACAATAAAGATATCAAATATGTGCGTTGGAGCTTACCTGCTAGTTCCATTTATAAGTCTTTGGCATGACTCGACGGGGTTCGAACTCCCGCACTCAAGCCAGACGATTTTGCAGAGATTGGTGCCCTTCGCCCTGCACGTCACGTTTAAGTATTAGAAACGTTACAAGTTTAAGTATTAAGCAAATTTTAAAATGGAAATGTGGAGAAGAAAAACCAAATATTATTACAGAAGAATTTGCAGCATCGATAATACTTACTAACAATGTTAAAAGAAATGCCGTTAAAAATTCAGCAACATTAATCATGAATAAAAGTGACTATGGAGAGGAAGTACATTGACAGCTGACTAATAAGGAGTATTACAGACAAATACAAAACCCGATTTATCCCGAAACGAGTAAACATTTTGCATTGACTTTACGCCTATTGATTAATATATATATATATATATATATATATATATATATATATATATATATATATATATATATATATATATATATGCACAAATCCGACCTTTCGGCGACAGCGTCTAAATTGCAACCTTTCGGCGACATCGTTGTATACTGAATATGTCTGGGTCATGATTGTGCCTATATAGTGAATACTGCACAGAATACTGAATGCAATATGAAAACACACGAAAAAGTGGTAAAATGAAATAAATTACAAACATACATTTTTTGTCGCCCATTTACTGTCGCCGAAAAGTAAAACTATGTACGCTCATGCAAAAAACCAACCTTTGGGCGACCAGTCGCCGAATGGTTCATGTGTCGCCCAAAGGTTTAGTATATATCTCGCTGATGTAAAATTTTATATGTGTCACCTAACAGTATTATATACAGTGTATTTAGCTATTACGATTACCAGCGAGACGGTAATAAAGTGATCGCAAGGGTTAGACGGTCTGAATATCGGGGTTCTGCTGTCGGCATCTATAAAATGTTGCCTTATGTGATCAATTCTCGTAATCAGGCGACTGTTTTAGTATACTTATTAAACGGGACTGGAACAACTGGCCGTAATCCGGAATAGCGTAATGGTTTTAATTCGGACTGTACAAAGTTTTAATCTTACAGATAGGCGTGGTTATTTAGATATAGATCGATTTTGCAAATATTTTGTGGGAGAGATTGTTGTTTAATCTTTATATTTTTTTTATACTGTATATAGCAATCATTATGTACATGAATTTCAGATGATTATTTTTGCTATATGCTAGTCTGCGAATCAGCCGATTTTCCATTTGAAATATTTTTTTCATAATTCACTGGAGTCATTTATGAATGGGGTCACGGGTGACCGATTGGTCTAATGCGCTCACCTTTATTGTATCACTGTCACTGCCCTCCGTCCGCATGGGTTCGAGTCTTGACTACGTGGGCATGCGAGAAGGCTTGCCAGTAGCTTCATGTGGGTCAGTGGTTCCTCTTTGGTTCTTTTTCCACCACAAATTCTGGCCGCCATGTATAGCCACATAAATTGGTGTTATGCACGTACACGTACACGTACACATACCAACCAACCAACCAACCAACCAACCAACCAATCAATCAAATTAAACTGGTTTTTGTCCTAATGTAATCGATAGACTTTGATAACATTATGTATAAGAACATCGAAGAGTATTTTCGTAATATTCTTAGTTTAATGGTAAACATATCCAATATCAAGCAGGTGTACCAGGTTGGAATCCAGCAACCTACTTTTCATTTTTCTTTTTGACATTTTGTGCATTCAACGTTGAGTTATGAAAGAGAACTATGTTATTACTAAGCAGTGGCCTTAGCAAAGGCATGGCTGGATTTGGATTATTTGGCGGAACCTCTGGATTTACGCGAGGGGCCTCCTGTAAGCACTGCATTTGGAAATAATCTTTTAAACAAGTTTTATACAATATCGAACTTAACATTTCTTCCATCGATCTAAAGTTACTTTCTCTCTGTAGATATAGTTTTAACATTTACTAATGCGCGGTGCACCTTGAATGCTGGGCCTAATTGGGCTTCATCGGTCCAATTGGCCGAAAAGAAAGCAGGCTCTGTTACTACTACTATTTTCTATACAAATATCATGAAAAACACAGCAGAAAATAAATGGTGATCAGCTGACATTATCCAGTAAGAGAGCTTCTACTTCAATTTATTATACATTTTGCTAGCCAATACGTTCGAGCGGAACATATAGTAAAACCGGCTAGTATTGAGTGAATAACGGATATATTCCATCCCAAAAAAATTAAATAATTGAAATATATCCATTATTCACTCGATAGAAGCAAATAATCTCTATCGATAAGCAGCATACCTTTATTTTATATCCATGATGGTAAATGGAGAAGCTCTCTGAACTATTTCCAAAGTTGTGTGGCAAGGGCACAACCCAAAGGATATACACTATCTTTAAACAATTTATTGATATAAAACAAAATGAGTTTGTAAATCGTTTGATGAAAGTTTTAGACTTGGCTGACTTCGATAGTTTCAAATGTAGTCGTCACCGTCCAATTCATATACAGTTTTGCTAGCTGTTACAAAAATACACCATAATAGCAAGCGAAAGTTTGAATTTTATTTTCATCAGTACGTGTACTGATCGCAGCCATTTCAGGCATCCTGAAATACAGATTCGTTTAATGCAGTCAAAACTGCAAAGAAATACAAGAAAACTGAATTATTCGACCGTAGTAGTGAAGTGGGCCGGTATAGGGTCTATGGGAATTAGCATTAAAAACACCCCTGGGCCACTATAGGGTCTATGTAAATTTAACATGGACAAAACCTCTGGGCCGATATAGGCTCTATGGGAATTAACATGTGCAAAAATCTTGGGCTGGTATAGGGTCTATGTAAATTTAACATTAATCACCCTGGGCCTGTATAGGGTCTATGTAAATTTAACATGGACAAAAAAACCCTGGTCCTGTATAGGGTCTATGTAAAATTGAAACAGGGAGGGTCTCTATTTTTAAAACAAATAAAAACAAAAAATGGGGTAGGCAATTGAAAGTCTATCTCTTATCGAGAGATGTGGGTGACCCTGAAAAGGGCCTTTGGATTTATGTTAATATGCCCTTAACATAAAGGGCATCTGCGGCATCTTCTTGTCCTCAAGCTGCGTCTTACTGCAGGACCATAAATCAGAGTCCTCTTGAGGCATCCTTGTCTCTCCACATACACTCTTCGTATCCACAGACTGGTGTCTGACCTGTGGACAACTGTCCACTTGGATCGGACATACATTAGTATGTCCGTCCTGAACATCATCGAAGATACAAGGGTGGAAGATTCAACGTCGGTCCACATGTTGAGGTGCCGAGAACAGGTGAATCAATGCATTGAACTGCGCTTATTTATAGGTAGAGGAAGGATTGAAACGGATTGAGTTAATTGACCAATCCAAACACGCGTTACATAATTCAGTCGGCCCGCATCCAATCAGAAGAGAGCAGTCTGTGACGTCACGTGGTCTATATAGATTCGCTAGCGCCTGTGCGCAGTCAATTCATGCACCAGTTATTCAACATGACGGAAACTCAGAAAACGATCAATTGGGGTGCACCAGCAATGGAGACAACCCAAGGGAACCCGGACTTACTTTCAGAAGAGGTAAATTGGGATTTTGTGGATTTTCTTACCTCGCAAGAATTTGTTCCGGAACCTTCGCCACCTTCTTCATTACCGCACATGGAGAATTTTAGAGATAGAAAGAAGAATTGGAGAAATTTATACAACAGCAAAAGGAAGCGGAACAAGCTTTTCTTCTACAGCAACAACAGCAAGAAGAAGAGGTAAGAAAAAAAAAACAACAACAACAAGAAGCAGCAGCAAAGAAACAAGGGTGTGAAAATCAAACGGTATTGTTAGACACTTTAGCGGAGTTAAGAAGTCTGAAACAAATGTATCAGACTTCTTTATTACGACCGAAGAGAATACGACCTTCCCGAGCTAAACACTCCAACCCTGTGACTAAGCCTACCGTACCACCCTTAGTGATTTCAACCAAATCATCATCATCAACAGTATGCAGTCCAGAAGGAGGCCTTGGCCGTGGCAAAGGCTTAAGACAGTTAAAGTTGATTGCTTAAACTCACCCCTACACCAAAAACCAAAGGCCCTTTTCAGTGCCACCCACGTCTCTCGACAAGAGATAGACTTTCAATTGCCAATAACTAAAAAAAAAAATCAACCCATTTTACCCTATAGTATGTGTATGAATGTTTGAATGTACGTTCTTGTTTTAAAATCAAAACTCAAAGACACTTACCTTTTTATACCTAATTTATTCTTTTATAAATGTTTACAATCCAATTCACGATTCACAATTCACAATTCTCAACAGAACACTTTAAAAAGTTCATACACTTCTTCTGCCTCATTGTTTAGTGTCTCTGTTTTTTTTTTCAATTTCTTCACCGTCACAGTCTTTTCCTCCTCTTCCTCCTCACTTTCTTCCCTTCTTCTTTTCTTCTCCTCTTTCTTTTTCTTTACCTGGCTGCTTTCTTCCTCTGAAGAATCCCTCTCTTCTTCTGAAGAATCCCTCTCTTCTTCTGACTCTTTTTGTTTCTTTTTTGGGCAATCTGGAGACCAATGTCCTTTTTCTTGACAATAATAACAGGTATCTTGACTTTTGTCTTTTCTAGCCCCTTTTATTCTTTTTTGACGGTCTGGACACTCTGAAGACCAATGCCCTTTCTTCTGACAGATATAGCAAGTATCTTCCCTTTTATCTCGAAAAGGAGGAGAGTAGTCCGAAGGTTGGTCTGAAGAAAATTTTCTAATGACCCCTCGCAAAGCTCTGATGAAACGTTCGATTTGGGTAGTCTCTTCCATCGTTGTGCTCGGTTAGAGAGTGAAATGAATAGTGAAAGGACAAGACACATACCCTTTATATACACTGGTCTGCCATGACTATAAAGTAGCCCATGGTGTTTAAACTTTAGTCATTTGACGTTTTACACTTAAGATGAAACGATCCAATTCATCTGAGAAGAAAGAAGAAGAAAGTAAGAGGCAGAATCTATCGCCTCGTACCAGAGCTGAAGTCTTGGCACAAATTCATGCCAGTGATTTTGAAGAGGACATGAGTGAACCAGAATCGGAACCCTCTAAACAAAGTTCACCACCGTTAGTCAACCCTGAAAAGTACTTTGACATTCGAGAGACAGAAAAGTGTTCCTCTAGAAAATTTAGAACCACGGCTTACACGTACAGGGTGAAGCTTAAAAATTTCAAGTCCGACGTACCGTTAGAGAAAGCAGAAGGGTTTATCACCGAGATGTGGGATTCTTTGCCCACCACACTCAAGCGACAATGTCATACCAAAGAAGACGATCGGTTGAGACTTTCCATACAACAGGACGGCTTGAAATCCCCTGTTTGGATCGAGTTTAGCAGCCCTGCAGAATTGACCCCTTCCAAAGTCATGGACAAAATTCAACACGTACAACAATCCAATGACCAGTTTGACATCACTGATGGAAGAGCCACACTGGACATGACCCACGTCTCCCCTCCTCAAGGGACCGGACAACGCAAAAAGATGTTATTGGTGAACGACCTTCGCAGCATTAAGCGTAGCCTCGTCCAAATTCACAATTCTCAAGACCAGATGTGTTTAGCCCGTGCCATCGTGGTGGGACGAACCTATGCCAACAACAACGACACGGTAGAATGGAAAAGAGACTGGGAGAACATTCGACAATCGGACCGAGCCAAACAACGAAGTGAAGCAGAACTCCTGTCACAACAAGCCGGCCTGTCCACAGACGCACCCTGTGGCATTCCTGAGATGCAAACATTGCAAGATATTTTAGCTCCACGCTACACCTTGAAAGTGCACCCTCAAGAAATGCGTGGGCCTCTGTTGTTTCGAGGGAAAGACTTTAAGGACGAAAAATACATTCATGTCTATCATCACGATGACCATTTCGATACCATTACCACTATCACCGGATTCCTGGGATACAGATATTACTGTGAGAAATGTGACTATGGCTATAACAATCGACTGCAACACAAGCATTGTGGCTCGAAATGCTCAGGATGTTTGGCCTCTCCACCCTGTCTGAGAGAAGGGCAAGAACCAGTGCATCGTTCAACTTGTCAGCGCACGTTTGTCAGCCCTGCCTGTTACCAACAACATTTGAAGATGCAAGGTTCACAGAAGAAATATGCATGCCAACTCCTGAGATTGTGCCCTTCGTGTAGACAAGGCATAAGTATCAATAATGCCAAGGCACACGTATGTTCAGGAAAGAAAAAATGTCACATTTGTCACCACATCGTGGATTTGGAACATCAATGCTACGTGCAAAAATACCAACCCCAACAAGAGAAAGAGGATGGACACAAGAAGAAAGGCAATTTCATCTTTTTCGATTTCGAATGCATGCAAGAGACCGGTATTCACATTCCTAATTTCTGCGTGGCTCATCGAGCGTGCGAGAAGTGCATTCAAGAACCTATCTTGAGTTATTCCCCTCACTGCAGTAAGATTCCTGGAGGACGTGAAAAAATCTTTCGAGGGCCGAACACGCTAGCCGATTTCGCCCGATGGGTCTTTGACCCCATCGACTAGACATGAAGCCAAGAGGACATCGAACGTTACGGAGATTGTCATCGCCATGCCACAGTGATGGCTCACAATTTCTCCGGATACGATGGACAGTTTCTTTTGAGGTATTATACGGAACAAGGCACCGAACGTCCTAAAGTCACTTTGAACGGAGCCAAAATCATTTTCATGCAAGTGGGACAAGTGCAGTTTAAAGATTCGATGAGTTACTTGGCCATGCCTTTGAGTCGAATGCCTAAAACGTTTGGAATGACAGAAATGGCTAAAGGGTACTTTCCACACTTTTTCAATACGGAAGCCAATCAACATACCGTTCTACCCCATTTGCCTGAGGTTCACTATTACGACCCCGACAACATGCGTACCGAACAACAAGAAGCTTTCTACGCTTGGTACCAGGCTCATGCCTCAGACCCTTTCGACTTTCAGGAAGAAATGCTAAAGTAGTGTCGTTCCGACGTGGACATTTTACGGCGTTGCTGTGGAAAATTTCGAGAACTGTTCATGGAACACGGAGGGGTCGATCCTTTGAAAGAAGCTTGCACCATTGCCAAAGCGTGTTCCTTAGTGTACCGCCAACGATTCATACCTGAAAACACCGTGGCTGTCATCAGTCCTCAAACGACCAACTATGTCAAACGTCAATACTCAGTCAAAGCCCTACGCTGGTTACGTTACTTGTGCGACAAGGAAGACAGGTGGATTCAGCATGCCCGCAACGGAGGGGGCGAAAAGACCATCGGAACGCATTCGGTCGATGGATGGGACTTAGAAAACCCCAAGATCGTGTACGAGTTTAACGGTTGATTATTTCACGGATGTCCCGTCTGTTATCCTGACCGTGGCACTAAAAATCAGTTTTGACAACGAACCATGGAAGACTTGTACCAGGCCACTTGTCAGAATGCCTAAAGTTAGAACAGGAAGGATACCAAGTGGTGGAAATGTGGGAACACGAATACGATCACCGTTTGAAAACCGATCCCGAGATTAAACGCCTCGTGGAAAGTTACCAGTTCATGCACCCCCTGAACCCGAGGGATAGTTTGTACGGAGGAAGGACCAATGCCACCTATTTGCTGTACCAAGCCGACGAAGAGAAAGAAGAAGAAATCAAATACTTGGATGTGTGTTCGCTGTATCCCTACGTGTGCAAATATTGTCGCTTTCCTGCAGGACACCCGCAATTGTTCACCGAACACATCGACCTGGTCAACATTCGACAATACGAAGGCTTGATCAAGTGCAACGTTTTGCCTCCCACCGACTTGTACCATCCCGTGTTACCTCACCATTGTCAAGGCAAACTGATGTTTCCTTTGTGCCGAACTTGTGCCGAAACGTACAACCAAGATCAACCTTGTCTTCACACCCAGGAAAAACGGGCCTTGACGGGGACGCGGGTCAGCGTAGAACTGTTCAAAGCTCTGGACATGGGATATCAACTGTTAGAAGTGTACGAAATTTGCCACTTTCCCAAGACACACCAATACCACAAGGGTGACCCCACGCAGAAAGGCATTTTCGCAGACTACGTGGATGCCTTTTTGAAACTGAAGCAAGAAGCCAGCGGCTATCCGTCCTGGTGTCACACTCCCGAAGACCAAAAGACATTGAAAGAGAAATACTGGGCACAAGAAGGCATCACTTTAGATCACATCGAGAAAAACGAGGGCAGGCGATCGTTTGCCAAAGTGATGTTAAATTGCTTGTGGGGCAAAATGGCACAACGACCGTGTTTACCCAAGACGGAATATTTGACAGAACCTTCCCGCTACTTCCAGATGATTCACGACAAAACCAAATACATGAAACACGTGGACGTCGTTCGCGAGAATTTGATCTTGGTCAATTACGAAGAAGATCTGGACTTTGTACAAGACGACCCCTTTGGAAATGTCATCATTGCGGCTTACGTGACAGCCCATGCTCGCTTAAAATTGTACGAAGCTTTAGAACTGTTAGGGGAACGTGTCCTGTACTTTGACATGGATAGTTGCATTTACATCCATCACCCAAGTCAACATCACCCTGACATCGAAGGAGACCGTTTAGGAGCCTGGACAGACGAGGATCCCGACGACAAGATTCTAAGTTTCGTCAGTGGCCGTCCAAACAATTACGGCTACGAATACCGGGACAAACAAGGAGAAGTGCACACGACGTGCAAAGTGAAAGGATTGACTCTGAATTATCGTACCAGTCGTGTGGTCAACTTTGGGGTATTGAAAGAAGCCTTGCAGTCTGGAGAGGATGAACACTTTAAAGTGACCACTCACCCACCCAACACGATTGTACGTTTACCCACTCACCACATCGTCAGTCGATCCCTGGAAAAAGTCTATCAAATCGTGTACCAGAAGCGAGTGCGACTTCCCAATCATTTCACCTTACCGTATGGACACGTCGGTATTGGTCTGTATATAAAAAGGAACCCTAGGCAAGATCGATAGTTCATTGTGACTACCAAGACCAAGCGAACAAGATGAATACTTTCAGAGAAACACAATACAAGTTCAGAAGGGCACAATTCAAGTTTGGGGGCTCTGATTGTGAGCCTTGCGATGGGAACGATGCTGTACGCTGTGACCTTAGCGATGCCGTAAATCATCATGGGAACTTTGTTCTCACTGCTCTTATCATGGAAAGTGATACTGTGCGTGTCAAACCTGAGGGATGCGAAAGCGATGCCACTCGTCCTCTTGGACACTTTACTGGGTTTCATTTTAAAGGTGAATGTCTACCTTCACGTCTACATCCCTACGGATGTCATCCTGCCCTGAGCAAACTCCTATCCATGTCACCCAACCCTCATAGAAACGAACCTGAGAAAGACGAATATTCGTTCCCTGTGCGTTTGTCGGAATACTGCGACTTTGAAAATCGTCTTCAATCGTTCAAAGGAAAATGGCCTAAGTATCTGGGAGGACCGACCCCCGAAGAATTAGCCAGAGCCGGATTTTACTACTTGGGTGAAGGGGATAAAGTCAAGTGCTTCAGTTGCTGCGTGTCACTTACCACTGGGAACCACAAGATTCGGCCTACGTAGAACATGCTAGATGGTCACCGAATTGTCATTACTTACCCTTAGTGGGACCGAGACATTGAAGTAACTTACCATGTCGTTGACGAAGAAGAAACCAGATTGGCTAGGAGTCAAATGTTGGACATCACAGAGACCAGTATTTAAACTTCATTTCAAAAACGATATTGAATCATTACCTAAAGAACTGCAAGAGAAGATTTACAAGGAAGTTTGGCAGGGGTTTGCCAGAGTGAAATCTCAATGGGTAACTGTAGAACTTTTGTACCGAGAAATGCACAAGAGGAAAGTGAAAAAAGTCAACCAGTGTGTTAGATTTCTCTGGGTCAAGTGTTCATTCATCCTATTATATCACTCTACACCGTTTACATCAAAAGAGTTCAGTGAGAGTCTTGGACGTTACCCTGAATGGCAGTGGTCAGAAATTACTCACTATGTGGACTACTTTTGCTTTAGGAGAAGATTGTGAATTGTACGGACTGACCTATTCATGGATACTTTACAAGAGAACATTCGTGCTTTGCCTGTGGAGTTGAGAGAACGCATTTACCGAGAGCTGGTCAAAATACAAGTGAAACGTAAAGAACAGTTGCATCCGTTACGTCACCAGATGTTTAACCACTGGTACCTGAATGGTATAAGAGGACTGATTCGTCAGAAATTGTTTCAGTGGTCAGACCTTGTTGAACACTTTGAGTTAGTGAATGAACAAAATGTTTGTAATTTTGGTTACTTCGAGATTCACCTAGAGCAACGCATTGAGGAAGACAAGTTAAAGGATTACCAACATATTTTACGTGGAATCTGATTAGCGGAAGAGGAAACATCTAAACAAACTCTGAAGTTTTGATTGCAGTTTGGAGCATTTAAATTTCCCACTGGAGAACGAAGATGTCTAGTTAGAAAGTACCTTTATTGCTTCCGAAATAAAGAGACTATAAAATCAGGAATCCATGCCACGGCTTACGTCACATGTGATTGAACAGATGATTCCATGGAAGGAACTCAATGACCATATTCAAACCGTGGATCATTACCGTCAATTATTACAAGAACTGTATCCATTTAATTTGGGTCGACAAGTGGTGTGTGTCTTAGTGACTTGTTTTCTGGGATTTCGTTTACCAGCCGATTCCTTGTGGACTCTTTACGATCAGTACTTACCACTCCAATGGCCTTAAATGGTCACGAAAGACTCCTTTTGCTCAAAGCCTTGCGTTTTCATCTGGATACTTCTCGACCTATACGGGAAAAAAAGATTCGTCAACGTTTAGCTACCGAAGACGTGTATGACGATGTGTGTGTAGCTTGTGACTTACACCCCCATTGGACACATGTCCGTGCCTGGAATGAATGGGATTTTGAGGCTTGGACCCAAGAAGTGGCCCAGTATGCCCGAGAGTTGTTCAAGGAAAAAGGTCACTTTTAAACCTGTGTTAGTGACAGTGCCAGAAGCACCCGTCACCCAGGACAGGACTGTCGTGAACATGCCTGAAAGACCCTTTCGGGAGGACACTTGTGTGACCTTACCCCCTATATAACTGGTCAGAACATTACCCAAAACATGTTGTACAGACACTTGTTTCTATTCCATGTTGATGGTTTTCATGTGCCTTTAATCGTTGTACTTAAGCCTTTGGCTTTTATGCATTTTTGTCTTTCGTGTTCATGTTTAAAACATTCAATAAACGTGTTCTGAAAAAATATATAAACTCTTGTCTTGTCTGTTTTCGTGTCACAAGTGACATTCCTAACACTATGGCTACCTCTGCTGTCTCTGCTCCCTCTTCCTCCACTGTCAAAGTCATCGACGAACACTTAGATCGTGCCAGTTGGGAGGCTTTGTATCTTCGCCATCCCTTTAACATGCTCATTGCTGGACCTAGCGGTTCAGGCAAAACCGAATTCGTCAAACGTTTGATCGAACACAAACATCATTTGATCGATCGTCCACCTCAACGCATCGTGTGGTGTTACAAAGAGTGGCAATCGGCGTACAGCCTCTTGCGAGAAAGTCAAGGCGATTCCATCGTGTTTGTGGAAGGCATTCCTAAAGAAGACGACGGCAACGTCTCTGACTACCGTCAAACCCATTTGGTCATTTTCGACGACATGTTAGGAGAAGACGAAGAAGAAATTAAACTGTGGTTCACGCGCAGAGGGCATCGCCGTAATGCCAGTGTAGTTTACATCATCCAGAATTTGTTTCAACAAAGTAAAGCCCATCGCACCATCAGTCTCAATGCGCATTACGTGGTCTTGTTTAAAAGCCCTCGAGATAAATCGCAAGTGCAAGTCTTAGCCAAACAGTTAGGGACGCCTTGGCTGACTCAGGCGTACGACGATGCCACTCAAACTCCACACGCCTATTTACTCGTCGATTTGAAACCTAAAATGCAAATCGTCTTTTTCTGCCAAATCTTCGTGGTGTATTGTGTCTTCGGTGCAGCCATCGCCAATTTGAGTTTGCAACAAGAAAACAAACAATTGTGGACCATTTTATTAAGCAGTTGCATCGGTTACCTGCTTCCCAATCCCTCCCTGAAATTCTCCTCGAACGGGAACAACGCGAACCTTGTGTCCAGTGCCAGTGTCAGTCACCACTCCAACATCAATCACAACAACAATCCCATTTTGGGAGGAGAAACGCCTCTGACGTCCAGTATCCCCTCAGAGAGCCACATAAATCTGGAATTATGAGTCACCAAAACCAATTTTACTTAACTTTACCCAGTGACAGTTCTATGGAGGTGTTTCCCAACAACACGTTGTGCTGTTACACGGTCAAATTACCTCAGGCCATTCAATAAGATCACGAAGCCCATTGGGAAGTGGCTTTGGTAGAAATGATTCACCCTACCCAAATCCAAAACATCACTGAAAAGCAAAACACTTTTGAGGTCGAAATCCTGAACCAACAATTGCAAGAAACCATGAATGAAATGGGGTTTTCTATGGACACAAGACCAGCCAACAATCCAGCCTTCAGTATCTACACCTTGAAAATTCCGTCAGGGTTTTATTTTAGTGGTCAACATTTGGTGGATACCATTGCTTCCAGGTTCGAGTTAGCCTTTGTCAAAGCCCTGAACAAAGCCAGAAAAAGTGTCACCCTGGAGTACCATGAAGTGGCTTGTCGCTTACTGATGAAATTTCAGGATACCCAAACGTTGTCCATCAGTTTGATATTTTAGGTGGAGACACAAAAATGGCTCCAAATTTTAAACCGAAGATCAACAGCAATATGGAATTTTACAAGTCTTTTCGATTCCCTGTAGAAATGAACCAAGGACTGAATTTGATCTTTGTGTATTCCGATGTGGTGGAGTACAACGTGGTGGGACACACCTCTGTACCGTTACTGCGTGTCATTCCTTTCAAAGTGGATAGTGCCACGACCAGTGACCAGGAAGGTGGAAACACCTATCACGTACACCACGAATATGTACATCCTCACTATTTGCCTGTCAGCAAGTCGTATTTGGATACTGTCAACATTGCTATAAAAGGAGATCTGGGACAAAATATTCCATTCACCAAAGGAAAAGTCACGGTGAAACTCCATTTTAGAAAACGGTTCTCTCACGATTCTTAAGTCATGTATCCAGTGTACCGAGGGGTTGCTCGACAGCGAGGACACGGTTTAGGAGATATGATAAAATCGGCCTTTCGTTCATTGGCCCCAGTCTTGAAACCGATGGTGACACGCGGATTGCACGCCTTGAAAGATGCCGCACTGACGCAAGGCAAAGAATTTCTCCAAAATGTCATCATCGACAAACAAAACCCCAAAGAATCCTTCTTGAGGGCAGGCAAAAATGTCTTGCTGCAAATGGGCAAAGACATTTCGGGCCGACGAGAAACACCTATAAATGCCCTGCACGCTACCGAGTCAGGCATTCAGCAAGGACAAGGCAGAAAGAGACGACGAAGAAAACACTCTTTCACCAGACTTCAAACTTCTAAAGCTAGAAAGACAAAGAAAAGAAGAACCGTTCGAGACTTAGACATTTTCGATTATTGAGAAAGAGAACAAAATGATGCATCGAGAGTTTTGCGCTTCTTCCAAGTCGGAACTGGATCTGTTTGCCATGCCCCCCACCATAATGACCATGCAAGAATCTCAGTGGGTGGAATTTCATCCCGTCTCCTCTTTGACGGATTCTGCTCCCATCGAGTTTGAAATCAAAGGACAGCCCGAAGATTACATCGATCTGAATAGCAGCTACTTGTACTTGAAAGTCAAAGTTCAAGATAAGGATGGAAATGCTATTGACACTGAGCCAGTAGCTCCCGTCAACAATTTCATGCATTCCTTGTTTAGCGGAGTCGACTTGTACTTGAATAACAAACTAGTCAGTAGCAGCATGAATACTTACCCTTACCGTGCCTACCTGGAAAATCTCTTGACGTACGGAATAGACGCCAAGAAACTCATCTCAATGCCTGTGTGGTATGGGAAGCTGACGAAGCAAACCAGTTTGAATTATTCGAAACTACTACAACTGATAAAAATAAAGAATACAATGAGGGATTTGTAGAACGAAGAAAGAGAATCATGGGAACCAACACAAGTTTAGAATTGATGGATCGTTTGCATTTGGATATGTGGTTGCAAGAGAAATATTTGCTGAACGGGGTGGATGTTCGCCTGAGACTGAATCGTAGCAGTACCGCATTCCATTTAATGGCTGATAATGACGATAATTACAAAACCACAATCCAAGAAGCCAGACTCTACGTACGCCATGTGGAAGTGTTACCTAAAGTGGGAAAAGACATCAGTCAGACGTTGAGCAGAACGACCGCCAAGTATCCGATCCGACGCGTGGAAGTGAAAACTTTCACTATTCCTGCTGGACAGCGATCAATGATCGAAGATCATCTGTTCCAAGGACAGCTACCCAAACGTTTAATCGTTGGTATGGTCGAGAATGAAGCTTTCAACGGAGCTATCGCTAAAAATCCTTTCTACTTTCGACACTTTGGCGTGTCCAAGATCGAAGTCAGTCGCGATGGCAAGACCTTGTGTACCCGACCTTTCGAACCTGACTTTGACAAGAAGAATTACTTGAGATAGTACTTGTCCTTGTACGAAGAGACCGGTCAGTTAGGAACCAACACGGTATTACGTACGAAGATTATGCAGGAGGTTATGCTTTGTGGGCTTTTGATTTCACTCCAGACCAAGGCAGCGACGAGGGACATTTCTACGCTATAAAATCCGGCCAGATTCCTGTGGAAATTCAGTTTGCAAAACGAGACCCTGATAAAACGGTGAACGTCGTCCTCTATGCAGAATTTGATAATACCATAGAAATCAACAGTTTGAGAGAAGTCATTCTAGATTATTAGAAGCCATGGAAGACTGTTATCTCTCTTTACAAAGTGGAGAAACTTTCGACATGGAATGTGAGTAGACTGTGGAAGAAGAAGAAGTTATCATGATGAAGTCGAGATGGCCAGAACAAGAAGTCCATTTAGTCTCCTGTTTTGCCAAAGGCTTGGTCGAAAAAATGACGGAATTGATCAAGAAAGAGTGTTATGGTTGTCAAAACGATCATCCCAGTCAAATTCAACACGATAAATGCCTGATGCTGAGTCAAGAAGAAAAATTGAACGAGTATCTGGACGAAGCTTGGAGTCTCATCTCGGACGAAGTCGTGTTGCATCAGTGGTTTAAAGACTTGCGTGAACATTCTTGTCCACCATTAGCCACTCAAGAGATCCATCCTATCGAAGCTCTCCTGAATCAGAGTGGGGAGACGAAGCTAAACGCCTTTTACTTGTCAGACATTTTCAAGCAAAAAGTCAGGATCGAATTGATCACTTATTATTACCTGAGAAGAAGAAGAAGAAGAAAAAACACACAAAACATGGATACCTGGGAACTTTATTACCTTTTGAACCACAGCTCGTACACGGGTTCTTGGAATCCTGTCGTCTGTGCTAAAGATGAACTCCCTCATCGCAAACCTCAAGACCATCAAGCTTATGTGATCAACACGGACGACAGTCATCTTCCAGGAACCCACTGGGTAGCCGTCTACTTTCCTCAAGAAGGATGTGTGGAATATTTCGATTCGTATGGATTACCCCCTTTGGAAGACGATATCATTGACTTTATGAGAAGAAATGCTCAGACCACACGATTCAATAATGTGAAATTACAAGGCACAGATTCCTTGGTGTTTGGACAGTACTGTGTGTATTTTCTGCATCATCGCAGCCTGGGCTATTCCTTAGAACATTTAGTAACTCATTTTGATCCTCGTTCTTCTTCTAGAAACGATGTGAAAGCAGATAAATGGTTTCGTGACCATTATGCTTATCTTTTGTCTCAAGCAAGGAAACGTAGTGTCCATCAATGGCCTAATGACTTCCAAGAGTGGAAATCACATTTTCATTCACAACGTTGTCAACCCTGTTTAAAGTAGAGTGTTAGTTGAAAAAAATGTTTGTGATTAGAAAAAAATGTTTGATGTTATATTGTTGGGTTATTGTTAAAAAAATGTTAGAGTTGTTTGTTAGTGTTAAGTGATTTTTGAATAAAAAATGTTGTTTTGAAGAAAAGAAATGCCTTTGTGGTTTGTTTGGTTATAGAAATCTTGATTCATGCTCTTTGACTTCTTACTATCCTTCTCATGACACTCATTGAACGTTCCCGGCTCGAAAACCGTGGAGGGATGTTTTCCTTCACGTCCGCGCTCTGACCTTAAAGCCGGGGGTAGCCTCCAGTCTAACCATCCATTGTCGACTCATCCTCCTACGAAGATGTGCTCCAAACTAGCTAAGCTAAACGAAGCCTACGTGAATTTGCATAGGGTCAGACACAGTCTGATGCCGAAGCCAGAAGAGATAGAGAATGTGAGAATCTTAAAATTCACTGAAGACCTGATAGAAGAGCTCTTCAGAGAAGAAGTGAACAGGGAGAAAGAAGAATGGACAGAGAAGTACAGACTTCAGAGACAGCAGCAACAGCAACAACAACATGGTCATGATCTAGGTAATATAACTTTTGTCTTAGGGGATGTTTTCCTTCACGTCCTCGCTTTCACTATAAATTAAAAATCGCTCAGCAGTCTAGCTACCCTTGTTGATTAATCAACAATAAAAATGAGTAGCAGACTTGAAAAACTTTTTGAACTCCAGATGCACTGAACAGGCTGGCTGCGGAGGCCATTGTGGAAGAAGCCAGGATAGAACAGGAGGAGGAAGAGGGAAAAATGAAAGAAGAGGAGGAAAGAAAGAGAGAGATCAGGTGTCACCCTATGATGAACCCTGTGTGCAAGGTGACACCTGAGGCAAGGACATCTCCCCAACCTGTAGCTGCACCACAATTACAACAGGAGGTAAGGATGCCGATTCATCCTAGAATTAGAAATAGAAGAAGAGAAAGGGAAGTCTTCACTATTCCAGAGACAGAAGATTGGAATAGTGAAGCCACTCAACCCGCCTCTGCGCTTACAGCAACAAGGGTGAAATGGTAAGGAGACTGGAGTCGAAGATGTGTGTGCGGTGCCAGACCAGGAAGGTGCCAGCATTAGATAGCTGCATCTGGAGTTAAAAAAACAGCCCTTTTCAGGGCTACCCCAAATCTCTAGAAAAGAAATAACAATCGATTTGCCAATGTGTGTATGTAGAGTAGTGTGAATATAAACACCGACTTTTTTTTCCAAGTGTGAGTGTATGTGTTTGTGTTTGTAAGCGCTCACGTACGTTTGTGTGGATAGTAGATTATTGGGTTTTGTAAGAGCTTAACTTGGTTAGTGTGGATAGTAGATTTGGGGTTAATTTTAATGATTTGTGTGTGACTAGTAGATTTGGGGGTTTGTTTATTGCTGTTTCACGTATGTGAATAGTATATAGTATGAGATGAGAAAAGTAGGGGATGTTTTCCTTCACGTCCGCGCGTTTTAAGTGATAATCTAGGTAATATCAACTTTGTTTTAGGGGGATGTTTTCCTTCACGTCCGCACTTTAACTATAAGAACCCACAAAGTTCGTCGTTCGCACCATTCTAAGGAATAAAAAAGGAAGATGGAAGTGTCTCAACTGTTTAATGATTTAAGGCATGTTTATTTTTGGATGGTGGATGGTGAATATGGAGTTGAAAGGATTGAAAGAGATTGGAAGTTAAGAACAAGTCTGCACTGCGTGAACGAACTAAAATTAGCCAGGGAGATGATAGAGGGATTAATTGAAGAAGAAGTAAAGAGATTGAGAGGTCTGATAAATCCCCCTTATGTCAGAGTGGGGACAATAAAAGAGGTCATGGAGAAGGTAAAAGAAGTAAGAAGGTTCTTGGAAGAGATAGAACAAAGGTCAGAGTGGCCCTTTGTCAAAAGGAGTGTTGAACAATTGAAAAAAGGGGAGAAAAGATGAGAAATGTGATAGATGAAGAAATGGAGAAAATAAAGGACAGGAGGGCAAAAGATAGAAAAGAAGAAGAAAATAGAAAGAAAAAGGAAGAACTAGAGAAACTAAACGCTAACTGGATGAAAATCCAACAGAAGTTCCGAGCCATGGGTCACCCGGACTGGATACCGGAAACAGAAAAGAAGAAGAAGAAAGGAATGATGGAAAAAATAAGGGGATGGATAAAGAAGTTAAGGAGTTAGAAGAAGAAGAAACCCAAAGGCCCTTTTCAGGGCCATTCCAATCTCTCGAAAAGAGATAGACTTTCAATTGCCTACCCCATTTTTTTATTTATTTTTTTATTTTTTTTAAAAAAATAGAGACCCTCCCTGTGTCAATTTTACATAGACCCTACACAGGCCCAAGGGTTTTTGTCCATGTTAAATTTACATAGACCCTATAGAGGCCCAGGGTGATTAATGTTAAATTTACATAGTTCCTATACCAGCCCAAGATTTTTGTCCATGTTAATTCCCACTGAGCCTATATCGGCCCAGAGATTTTGTCCATGTTAAGTTTACATAGACCCTATAGTGGCCCAGGGGTGTTTTTAATGCTAATTCCTATAGACCCTATACCGGCCCACTTCACTACTGACCGTTAATTTATCTACGATTTACCTGTTACCAAGTGAAGCTGGGCAGGATTGGGTCAGAACCTATAGCAATTAAACAACTCAGTTGTAGATGACGAAGAATACAAAGCCATACTTAAAGTACTGTTTGAAACCTTTTTACATTGGGAATATTACAACCTAATGGAAGAGTTAGGGAGGGGAATTAAGAAGAAAATTAAATCAATAACCAAAACATATTGTCAAGTCAAACAAAACGTAAGACAGGGGAAGACATAGAGAGTGCAATACAATAATAAATATTTAAATACAGAAAGAAGAGGATAAAATAAAAGTGATGAAAGTACGAAGCTTTATAAGATTACAAATTAACTGGCACAAAATAATGGCAGGAGAATTCTCCAGTTTACATATAAAAGCAAAAAGGATGCAAATCATGGAAGAAATAAGAAAAGGAAATAGCAGGCATATGGAAAAACTAAAAAAGATAACGTTACCATAACTAAACCAACATACATAATGGAAGAAATATACAGTTTTTAAAATGAACTAAACGCTACACAAATATATCACCGGGTGGGGGTGATAGAAAAATACGCTGGGAATATAGAATTGTCGCAAATCCCACAGGACTCTAGGTCGCTATGCGAAAAACGTATAATATCAAATGAAATAATTGCAGCATGCAAGCAACTCCATAAAGGAAAATCAATTGTTGGTCGTGGCTTAACGACATATGTATATATTACCTTACAATATCTCTTAATTCCAATATTAAAGATACGATATGTTAATATTCTGTTAAATAATGAAATGACGTCCACGATGAAAGAAGGGGTAGAAACACTTATGCATAAGTGGAAAGGAGATGTAAAAGACATAACGAGTTGGATATCGATATCGTTTTTAAATATAGACTATAAAATACATAGTAAGATCCTTTCTAACATGTGTCGGAAACATAAATAACCTTATATTCATAACAAAATTGTAACCTTAAAAACAGTGATTGATTTTTTGGAAACTAAAGAGAGGAGGGGCCTTGATCTTATATATCAAGAAAAGGTTTTGACAGAATATAGTATAGTTACATAGATATAGTTTCTTATATATGCACGATGAAATTTAATATAGAACGTTCCGCGAGACAGGATTGTTCCTTATCGATATTATTTGTAATAGCAATAGAAGCCCTCCGAATAAAAATACATTACAGTAAAAATATAAAGGAAATTTAACTCCCAAACTTCAAAAAGGAACTATTATTAATGGTACAGCATGTTCGTGACTAATACAAATTTTACATCCGATGCCTACACCTTCAAACATTTAGAAAAGGAATTTATGGACTTCGGGAAAGCATTAGAATCTAAAATTAATCATGCAAAACAAATGAAATTGTTAATAAGTAACTGGCGGGAGAACAATCCTGGACTCGAACCAGAACTTGTAAGGACACGTGTAATAGGTTTAGGAGTGACTTGTGTGTATGTGCGGAGGGGGGGGAGGTATAAGAGTATGCAAATTCAACACAATTGAGAAAAAACTACGAACTAACTTACAAATGCAGGCACATGCAAATTTGAATATAATTGATCGAATGCAGGTCGCTCAGACATATGTATATTAACATATGGTATATGTTTAACTAGGTAGATTTAAAGGACAGCATGATAGATACCTTTGACAAAGAGATAATCCTGTTCATATAGGGAGTTGAGTTACATTACCTCCGCAGCGAAACTCATAAAGTAGGGATGACTAAATAATCAAACATCTTAGTCATTATAAATTGGACAATATTTTAAAAAGCATTAAAAAACAAACTAGATAAAGGGGAGTCTGTGTAAAAGATATATATTTCTTTGTGTATACGTTGAAACAAATGCATGGGATATACAGAAACAATAATATAACCAAATTAATAGAACCACCAACAAAAATTAGATATATACAAACTATAGTTCTTAAATATATAGTCAGATCAAGAAAATATGGACTGAAGAAAAATTTGTTTGGCTAACTGGAGATGTATCATTTAGAAGATATTTAAAAAAATTACCCGTATATCACTTTTTGTAAAACAAAGTTTATACGCCAAAATGTCATTCGATGTTGAACTGAAAAACAAATAAAAAGAGAACGAAATTAACTGCACAAATAAAAGCTAAGCATCGTACCATTCAGACAGAAAGCGTACTACTGTATACACAACGGATAAAAATAGCAAAGACCTATACAAAGAAATAATAAATTGCATTACAGATATCTTGATCAGATGTGGTAGAACATCTTTTCCGATTTGAAAGAAAGAAGAAAGAAAAAAAAACCAACAACACAGCATTGTAGAAAACCTGGTATATCTTATACATACAAAAAACATATTTGTCTTTCTATATGTTCCGCTGCCAAACAAGTGGTCACGAGTTTGAAACTCGTAGCGGCATTCGCAATATATTTTTTGAATTACCTTTTTATATTTATCTTCAAACTTCTTTTAAACTCTCTCCTCCAGTTTATTTATTTATTTATTTTATTTTTCAATTCCCGTCCTAGGACGGGCAATCAAAATATCATATAAAAACACCCACATTTGTCTTACTGTGAAATCCAGGCTGCCAAACAAGAGGTCGCGAGCTCGAAACGAGTGGCTGCATCACAATTCTTTCAAACTTTATTTGTATTTGTATGTTTAAACTTTTTTTGTTTAAAGTCGCTGATCCCAAAATAAATTACGTTTTTTTATTCCCGTCCAAGGACGGGCAATTGACCTAGCAAATTAGAAATTCGCCGAAACACAGAAGGGGGGGGGGAGGGAAATGATGGTAGGGGTTGGTGCATTTCCAGAAAGGGCAGTCAGATATACCTCTTGCAATAGAAGAGAGGAGCTCTAAGATACGAACTGCACGGCTTCCCCGCCAGGAATGGGAGGAAAGAAACATACTGAAAAACAATTTATCAAATAGAAAAGGAAAATCAATGGCTCAGGTACCCGAGTGGTCAAAGATGCTCGCCTTTAAAATCACAAAATATTCTCATCTCGCTCGCTTCGGGTGACTCTAATTTCGGGCTAGAATTTAAGAAAACATATCCATCGTTAAGTCCGCCAACGCGTCGAATCAGATAAACAATAACAACAACAACAACAACAACAACAAACAAATAAACAAAGTACTGTAACATGCGTTAATGCTCGGGGTTCCTTTCCTAATTGACTCTTGCATTATGCATAAGAGAAACTTTTGTTACGTCAAAATACCATAACACTCATACGTGATCTCCGATTTGTAACTTTGAAGAAATATAGAAATGGTATGAAGGGTTATCAGCTAGTTTAGACATCAATGGAGGTAGCCTCATTGTGTGTACATTCCTAATTATCAACCATTCTGAAGTTACGAATGTTGTTGATTTACACACTTGGCCAACGTGTTTCTCATGTTATACACTACACCAATGTTAAATCTATGACCAAAATATAATGGGGAGGTCGGGGTGGGTGGGTGTATTATATGTTATATGTAAACTTTACTACAAACAATCCAGTGAGTAAACTGGATGCACTTCCGTCAAAAGAGATTTAACTCAAACTCGGATAGAAGGTGATGGGGTTAAGAAGGTTTTGTGTTGGTGGTTGGTGGGCGGTGGGGGGTGGGGGACGTGATTATAAAAATCCATTATACCTAAGCTCAATCCCTACTCCTACCTAATCACATTTCACTACACCCCACCAAACCGGAGCTGACAAACATGGCCATTAAACCATTGTGAAATATATCTGGGTAAAACGTAATGAAATTATATGCAGTCTTTGTCTTGATGTCTAGGCACTTCTATACAGAAATAATATCTATTGGATATGGTCACTAGGGAAGATATTTTGGAAATTATATTGTCTCTACCATCCGAAGATAATAGACGTATCGACATGTTTCTTTCTAACACGGCTGACATTAACAATACTTATGTATAGACTATTTTTTCGCTCATTGATCTTTATTTCCTCCGTTAAGAGCTTTTGCATCAGGTGTCGAGTTAGGTACATGACAAAAAAAGTTTCATAGTCACATAAAAGAATAGTTTCATGTATACAAAATATACACAGCACCTCCACGCACCAACAAAAAACAACAACAAGTAAACACAGTTCGTTTCCCTTTATACATGTAGTTATGGGAGTGTACTTTTCAAACATACTCAGGGGCCCCGAGTGGTCTAAAGAGCTAACCATTATGGATCACTGCAATACCACCTCTGTCTGCGTGGGTTCGAGTCTCGGGTTCGGCCAATGGGTATGTGAGAAAGCTTGCCAGTAGCATCTCGTGGGTCGATGATTCTTTCCAGGGTTCTCCCTTTACCATTTATACTGGCCGCCATGTATAGCCTCTCTTGTGCTGAAAAATGGCGTTAAACCCTACAACAATAACAACAACAACAACAAACATACCCTGATGGTTTCTTTCATTTCGGCAATCGCTATGATGCAATACGACTATCTGCAAATGACACTAGATGCAGTTCCCCAAGGATCCGAAAACTGAATCAATTCACTTCTTATATATGAACATTCAGCTGAAATTATTAGTATCATTTAAAACTGAATATATTATATATGTATAACAACAACATATTGTTGTTCTTTTTATTGCTACACGGATCAAAATTAAGAGTCATATTTTCAAGGTTAGCTGGCTTGTTAGGACTCATTGGCCTTAAAATAAGTAACAGAAAGAAGGAAAACCAACACAAGAACAACGCGCTAAATGGAATAGTACCTTATCATTGGTAAACTGAAAATCAGTTATAAATAAATACAGGACAGCATTTTATTTTAACCAATGAGGGGACAGTATTCCATTCAGCCGGATCTCACATATTAAGCGGGCGCGATCACGGCCATGTCGAGCAGTAGCGTGGGAAAATGATTTGACATTTCTTAATCGTATGATAACAAGTCAAACGTTTGATAGGGATACACAGTCCACTGCCTGAGCTAAATATCGGTATCAAATTTATTAAGCTACGCAAAGCGTAGCTTGAAATATCAGCACTTAGGTCGCGCGAGCAGGGAGGCAACTGTCCTCCCTTGTGGTTATTATATAGTACATGCATGACAGGTCAATTGTAAGCAAAGATACGAGCCCCTGTGGTGAAAACGAAATGTCCGGCTGCAACGATATTTATGTCATTTTCTTGCGCATGAAATGCTTTATATATACCGTGCCCAACGGATCAGGTGCTAGTCTCGAAGTCAAGACTATATAAATACTAAATTTACATCAAAAGTATATTGTCACTTTCTTTCGCAAAAACTTTACATTTCAGAATTAATTATGGGCCATTAAAACTAATATACTCCATGTTATGGTCACTCATTGCTAGATTGGTCCATAGTTGTGTATATTATTAGTACCGCGAATCCAATATACATGTATACCGGCTAATTGACATAATGTCAGTTGGTAGAAATTGAATTTAAGTTTTGATAGTGACTGTAAAGTATAGATTCAGTTTGGATCTAAATACGTTTTACATGAACAAGAAAACGTCTTATCAGTATCTAAAAGCAGCTTTATGACTTTACTTTTAATTTGATGTAAACAATAATTTCGTGTCTTTTGTAGTGAAAAGTGATAGGTTCGCAGATAAGGATGTGTGTGCGTGTGTGTGTGTGATTTGGATTTATAACGTAGATTTAACAATTATTCAGTCATATCGCTACGATGTGTGGTGGTTTACAGTGATGTCTTGCACTGAGGAATCATAAGGTAGACATGTAGCATGATGTCCCACCCAGTTACATTATCCTGACATTAGGCCTACCAGTCATAACACTAACCTCGTAATGTTGAGCGTATAGCGAGGCAGCCGTTTGTACCATTTTTGTCTTTGATATAACTCGGCTGGGGTTCGAACCCGCGACCTCTAGCATCCGAGGCGGACGCTCTAACCACTAGGCCACCGGAGCGGTCGCAGAGTAGGATGTACAAAACTGAGTCTTATAAGCTCGCTATTCGTGTATCATGATACGTTCATTGCTAGATCATTATGTCGGGTTTGCTTAATTACAGAAAGAACTGGGGGGCCCGAGTGACCGAGTAAAGCGCTCTCCGTTACGGATCACTGCCATCTCATCTCTGTCTGCGTATGTTCGAGTCTCGCATTCAGCCAATGTGGGTATGTGAGAAAGCTGGCCAGTAGCTTCTCGTGGGTCGGTGATTCTTTCTGGGGTTTCCCTGGGTTATTCTTCCACCACTAATACTGGCCGCCATGTATAGCCTATCGTGTGCTGAAAAATGGCGTTAAACCCTACAACAGCAACAACAACAAAAGAACTAACTTTATTTTTTAAAAAAAAACGTGTCCCCACTATCTTTCTGAATTAGGTTTTCTGAGGATTAGACAGTTGTGGTTAATATTGTGGGGTGGGTGGGAATAAAGCTGAATTTGTAACTATCGGTTCGTGCGCATGATAACATATATTGTCTTGATTTATTTTCTGGTTCTTTTAGACTTCATTAAATTATGGAAGGGTATATTTGCTTTGCTTTTAGACCTTTGTAGACAAATACTAATCTATTTTTCAATCTACGTATTTATAATGATCTCCAAGACAACTTATTCAATATCGAGGTCATACTTCCTGGCATATAGTCATAATTTAATGTAACAAACATGGCTGCTCGTTTTCCGAAAATCTTTTCAATTTCATCTTCTAAATCCTGGGAATTGGGGTCCCGTACTGTACAAGCGTAATCTAAATTAGGTCTTACTAAAACTTTGTTAGCGAGTTCTTTCGCATTTTATGGGCAAGATGACAAGATACTGGCTTAAAGTTCGAGTTAAATTTGAAGGTTCCATTTCAGATCACATGTACTTGTGAGCTTTAAATATTTTGTTTGATTGAGGTTTTCTAACATAGTATGTTCTAGTAAATACGACATATTGGTTTCATGTCATTTCTTTCTTGCCAATAAGCATATGCTGCATTGTTAAGTTGGAATCGCATGCCACATTTTCGAACCCATCGTCCAAGCTTTTTTTAATGTCATTTGCAATATCTTAGTATCATTCTCGGGTTTGATCAATCAGTAACATATACAGTCATCTGCGAATAGTCGACATTCTATATCAATTTCAATTAGGATGTCACTGCTGCTGCTAGGAGAAGAGTGCTGGTCAAAGTAGTGTTCCTTGCGGCACCCTAGAACCTACGTTGTACTAGTATTATGTATATTTACTTTGCATTGTTTGTTAGTTCTTATTTTTTATATTTCCTTATATGCTATTGTAAAGTAACATTGCATATTGGACATAACCTTGTCCAAAATCAAGTTTATTTTCTATTTGACCTTAATTGTTTTATGTTTTTATTTTATTATGTAACCAATTAATATGTAGTAAAATATTCTCTAAATGCATGGGTTATTATCAGGATCATTATTAATATAAGCAAATATGTTTATTTGGGTCTGGGTCTGTTATTCGCATTCCCCAACAATTTACCTACTATATTCCAGGTTATATATTATAATTTTAGTAACAAATTTTCTAATAATAAACAACAGTTTATTTTGTAATCATACAGAACTTTATAGAAGGTTATTTTGCATCTGTTTTTCCCCATTTAATTGTGAACCGGGGTCAAGTAGGGGACTATACAGTCTTGTCACTGGAAAGATTATTCACTTGTGCCAAATAATTAATTTGTAGAACTGTTGTGTCCATTATTATTTTTTAATTTATTTCTTCAAATTATTTGATTCAATGATTATTTTCTCTGGAAATGCAGAGTGCTCACAAAAAAAAAATAATATTATTGAATAGAGGCATTCATTAGTATTTGCAGTGAATTAAAACCTGGAAATTTATTAGTGTTTTAATAAAAGACTGTTGGCACATCAGCATGATACAGGTCATCACACCAACTCCTTCAGCACTGAACTTAATTTGGGTTTCTAAGTTTATTCAGAATTTTAAATTATTAGGACTTTTGTTTATAATTATGATTATTTTGGATTTAATTTGTAATACCGTAAGTTCTTTTTCAATTTTTACTTTGTATTCAAGGCAAAGAAATTATTTGTTGAATTTGACAAAGCTTGTTGATTTTCACTTTTTTTGTTACTTGTTTTAAGAACATAGACTTGTAACCCCAGCCAGATTTTGGATAATTGTCACTACATAAGATGTTGTAAAAAGCGCCTATCCAGCGTTGAGTTTTGCTTGCAATTCCACAATTCATGGGGGACCTGTCAAAAGTTTTTTTTTCAAGTCAAAAATACAAATTGTCAACTTGGTCACCTTTATCCACATATTTAGCCCGATCATTAATAACTTAGCAAGGTGTGTTTCGAACTCTGAAATTTCCGTAATACATCATCTTTATCATATAGTTATGCAAGTGTTTCATGATTAGAACAGACAATATGTGCAAGCTCTTTGCAAAGTACACTGGTGAGTGACAACGGGCGGTAATTATTGGCCATTGCGTGATTACCTTTTTCCGGTAGTGGCCATGCCATTTATTTTCCAGATACCATCCTTGGGATGTTGTAAATGTCCAGTGATTGTTAAAAGGTGTGTAAGTACTTGTGTCAACTCAGAAGATAGTGCCTTACGTACATTTTGATTTTATCATCCGCTCCTGGAGCGTTTGATAGGTTTGAACCATACAGCAACTTTTTAAGTCCTAAACATGTCATTGCTGTATTACTCATTTTTCCTTTGGGAATATACAAGGCGAAGCCATATCACTATTAGTTAAAACAATGCAGAATTGTGCGTTCATTGTATCGGTTTCTACTAGTATGGTGAATGAATGTCATGTGCGTCTTGTTTTTCTCCATGTATTTCCGGCATGATTTATAATCTAATGTTAGGCTTCCATTCATGTTGTTGATGTAGTTGTGTGAAATTTAAATTTTAAACACAAAAACACACACACACGCATAAACACACACTCGTTCAGCTCTTACCCGTTTCCGTTTTGTTCTAAATTTGTCATTGCCGGCGAGGTCGTATATGGGTCACCCTAGAGACAGATGAGAAGTTTGTTTTAAAAATTATGCCATACTGTAGGTTTACATAAGAAGCTCTCTAGAGCCAAACAGTAATTTAACATTGTGTGTTCCTGGAGCTAAACGGGAATTTTCGAAATGATATTATTTTTATTAAAAAAATAAAATCTAATACGCCACATTTACAATCTAGCAACCCGTTTTGTTTTTAGTGCGATACACGTGTCTCATAATCATGCAACCGCTTTTTGATCACTATCCAAAGACACAGACTACAATCCAGCAATCTCAATAAGACCAGATCTCCGCTGTCAAACGTGAAGATATGACGACGACCGTTTAAGGGTCATGTTCTGGTGACCTTTGAATTTGCCAACAGAAACGCAGCTTTAAAAAATATGACAGTGAATCAAATCGTTCCGTACACATTGTTATTCTTCATCCACACTGCTCAGTCTCCAGACGGAAAGATATAAGATTTCATCTGACTGGCTGATAAAATTAGCGATTATGGTAATAACAGGTTACCAGAACACGATCCCTAAGTTGTCACTGTCAGATCTTCACGTACAACAGTGGAGATCTGATTTTAATCAATCCTGCTTTTGGCTCACTGTTCAAGCACACAATCCTGCTATCCTGCGAAACGTATTGGAATGTTTATGCATACGTGCTATACTTACATACAAACAGTAGAGTAATAATAGAGGTTTTTGATTGATGTAGATCTATAATTTTTTTTAAAAAAATTATTATTCATGACTGAAAATGGCAGTGATTATCGTTAGTTGAAAATTCGCACGTTCATAGGTTCTATTTTAAGATATTATGAACGTAAAATTGCATAGTATCTATAAATAGATGCTGACGCGCGTGTTTTCTGTTACTAATAACAAAATTAGTAAATCTATGGACACGTTTTGGGTTATTTCCCACTGGACAGGTCGGTTAGGTGGGTTCTTAGAAGAAATGTTATTTCCTATTTTATACATCAGATCACGTGAACAGGTATTTTGAAATGTTAGATTAAGTAGTTAGATATGTACCATGGGGTTTATTGCGACAAACATTTGTATTAAGACTCTTGAAGGTTTATATAAGAGAACTGAGCAATCAAATTCATTCTTATTTTGGATTATAATTTCATTTGTTAAATGAGTTTGCAGTCTAATTCTATGTTGTATTTAGCTATTATTTAAGAAGAAAAAGTTGTTTTGATCATTCAGTGGAGTAGAACAGGTACATTATTTATTATTGCTAAAGAATAAAGACAGCTACTGAGAAAGTTTTATTCTTTGAGGTCAAGGTCATAGTCATGTATGGGAAAAATACATTTGCGGAGTCAAATAAACCCCGGTCAGATTATATGGCGAATTATAACCCATTTATGTCAAAAGGTTTTATATCACTTATTGGTAATTTGGTCAATCCTATCCCAATAAAAATATTAAGGGAAGCAGGAGCTTCTCGCAATATTGTATTATCAGGTACTTTGTCTGAGAAGTCTTCTGCTGATGAAAGTGTTCTTGTTTAGGGAGTAGAGTGCTCTTTTCTTCGATTCCACTCCATAACGTTAATTTGTCTTCCCCCCTTCGCTGTGAGTTCCTTGCCCATTGAGGATGTTTATTTATTGATAGGCAACGACTTATTGAAAACGAAATCCCTTATTTATACCCTGCTTGTGCAGTTACTAATGCTATGGCAAAAAATAACGCTCTTGCGAAAGATGTTTTTCAGGAAATTATTCCTTTGCCTAACACATGTGTTGATCAGACTTTTGATGAGCACACCTCTGCTCCTGTTACTGATCGATAAAAAGGTATTGATCATTGTGATCATATTTTAACTACTCATTCTCTTATTTCGAATCAGGCTGGCAAATGACATTCACTTGTCGTCGAAAAGGAAAAAGATCCTGATATCTCCAATTTGTTTCAGAGGGTTATTAGTGAAGCTGATTCTGCAGATGTAACAACTTGATAGTTTTGGAAAATGGGTCGTTATGATAAAATCGAGACTATCTGAGGCACCCGCTGATGAAGAGTGGTCAGTGATCTATCAAACTGTTGCTCGTATGTCATATAGACAGGAAATGCATAGTTTAGCTTATTAAACTATCTTGGTTGGTCATTTATGAGTAAATGAAACCTATCAGAAGTTCTTGCATCATTTTTACATCGTCTTACATCATGTTTCCAAATATTGTAGATCTTGTTTAATTTGTCAATGGCTGGTTTCAGTTCTTTTGAACTATTTTTTGGGACATATATTATCCATGGACTTGTTAAAAGAAAATGCTTTTCTTATACAGAGGAATCTGATACTAATCTTTTTAAATCATATCTCTGATTGTGAAGTAGCAAGATATACTCTTCTGTCTACTCACTCAAAATTACAATTAAGGCAGGTCAAAAGTAGAAAGGTAAAACTTTTTCAATCTGGTGATAAAGTTCTGTCTCTCTTGCCAAGACTTCAAAATCCTACTTAGGTTAGACAATAACTGTCCTTACAATGTTAAAATAAACTGATTTTGGAAATGTTTGGATTATTCAGTGGAAATAGACGGTGCTCATTGGACTATAATTGGTTTTGGAACTAGTTGGAATTATTCAAACAAATTCTGAATGACACCATTTTGACACATCAGGATTGTTGGCAAACAAGTATATTCTTGTATCCGAAAATTATTCTGAACATTTCATTCTTTTGGACCTTAATATGATAATTTTGGATTCAGTTCATAATTATATGTCACTCTTAGATTTTTCTCAGTTTTTCTTCCTTCTGTGACTTAGTTTATGACTATAGACTGGTAACATTTACTGATACAGGTGACAACCCTCTATCCAACATGACTTAGTCATATCTTATGAAATCACACATGTATGCATGTGAACTGTTAATTATAATCCATGAAAGTTACCAACAGTCCATGCAAGAGGATAGTCATGTAAAGTAAAATATTGTGAATTATATTGGAAACCAACAAAATACCGCTCTTACAACTCTACTTGAAAACCACTTCTTCATGATTGTGACCTGATAAATACATTGAACTGCTCTTCTTTTTAGTATTTATAAACATTTTATTTTAAAAGGAAATTGCTCGACTTGTACTCTTTGTAAATCAACAAACCTCTGGTTTCGTACATGTGCACAGAGTTGGCAGTGGTTTTCCATTTCACCAACACTAACTCAAACTCGGCCATGCTAATTCTTTGATCCTCAATAGCCATCGAGTCATTAATTGTATTGAAACTGCTTTGCGCTGCCATGAAAATTTGGAATAGACAAATATTCCAGAATTCAGCAATAACGAAATAATTTTACCAGCACCATCTGTGACACTGGTTCTGACAATTCCACTGGGTGTAGCTGTAATAGTCAATGTGGTTGCGATTCATACCACACTCAGACCAAAGGCTGTTGCCGTGTCGATTCCACAAATAACATGTTACACATTTTAAGTTTACCAGTTCGGTCTTCAAAATTCACAATCTCATCTGGGTCAATGTCAGCAACATTGTGGCTGGTAAACTAAGCCAAATCTCAGCCAAATCTGCTTTGGTGGAAAATCTGCTCAGATTTTCATCAATACAACATCTGAGCAAATATTAGCATACATTTTGAATAATGTTAAGCAAACTTAAACGTAATTTCAATACACATTTGCTGGGATGGTGAATGCTCAAGTGCATACAATTCTTTAACAACAACATGACCATATTTTGACCCATTTGACAATGATGGCTCTCAGTCTGGGCTATCACCATCGGTTAAATAATTAAAAATTTTAGGAAGCGGTACAAGCCAATACAAGTCAAAATATAAAATATGTTTGGGTCTTAGTATGTATGCTACCCAATGCATTCTAGGTCCCATAGTCAAATTTAGGTTAACAATGCCATTCTGTATTTTTGTGGAATCCTCGACGCATGTTCCCCGCATAAAGACACCTAAAAAATGTTTGATTTTACAGCTGCTGACATCACTGAAATCTCTGTGACAAATGGAAATATCCCACTGAACTTTTGCGTTTACTTGTACTGGAATATAAAGGAAAATCTTTCTCTAATTACAAATTCCATGAATGATTTTGCTTTAGTTTGTTTACTCTATCAGGATCATAAACTGTAATTGCTTCAACCCTGGATGTTACTTCATCAGCATACGTGTTTCCTCTACAGTGTTAATGTTACAGGGTGTTTCTATTGACATATATCTTAGCGAATCATTGTCGGAGTGCACAATAATACTCACTAACAGATCCACAAGGTCGGCAAGGCTGGTTATGTGATTTAACTCGGATGCCACATTTAAGACACCTATTCCAACATGTCGTGCGAGCAAATGTAATTTACAGTATACATAATGGCAAGTTCTGCTTAATAGTTAACATTTTCCAAAGCCAACACCTCTAGAGTCATTACATACCAATGTCACTGAACTTTATATATTTATAAATTGTATTCTAACAGAAATAATCATCTGTGTTTTCATTAAAATCATAATTTATGTTTCTAATTGTTGTATTTTGAAGACCATACGTATATGCTGGCAAGCTTTCTCACATGCCCACATTGGCCTAGCCTGTGAATTGAACCCATGCAAATGTAACATGGCAGTGACCCCTTTAGACCAGTTAGGCACCTCCAAGGCCCCTAACCTTTTTTGGTTGGAATGATGGTGTACGTATTATCAGGTGTATGTGCTCCTCAGCATATACACATGGTCTTCAAAATACTCGCAGTGGACAGTATTTGATTTTATGGCCATTTGCTGTAAAATACACCACCGCGAAAGTAATTTGCAAACCTGTGGTAGTGCATTTTACAAACATTTTTACACCAGTCTTCATCAACCAAGGATAAATGTCAAATATAATTGTGTGTCTTAACATAATTTTCTTTAATTCAGTATCTGATCAAATCACGGAGTGCTAATTAATATGATCACAATGTACTATACAAAACATAAATGACCAAAGCTTGTACAATTACATCTGATGTTCTTAAAGCACTGCTTATATATTGACACTATAGCTTTTCTCTTTGCATGTGATTGTCTTTCCACAAAACTTATAACACTGCATCATTTGCTTACATTCTTCATCGTCGAAAAAAGTATCATATTATTCATGTAAAGGTGTTGTTCGTAATTCAATATATTAATGCTAAAGACATCTTTCTCTAATTATTTCATTCTTGATGATCATAACTCTTAGGCTACTATATTCACTTAATGTTTCCAATGTCACCACTATCATCATCATTGCAGCTTCTTTTTTTCTTTTTTCATTTTTTGGTTCTCTAAATGCTAACTACTTTAGTTCTTTCCTATACAATATCAAAGGACTTTCCAGGATTTTTTTTCTTCTCCTAAGTCATGTCTGCCGGTACATCATTGCTACTCCAAGACAATTTCTAAGTTTAATAAATTATCAATATGTCCAAGCTATGTCTTTAACAAGTCTCTGACTAAACTTCATTATACATTTATGTGAAGCAGTAATTTAATCTTTACATGTAGCATTGTGCATAATTCACTGATCTGGTAAAATGAAAGCACACTTTGATATGTCAATACATTCTTTCAAAATACTATAATATCAATCTGTGACTTTTTTGCCATTTATATATAGTGCGGTAATTGTCTAATATAAAAACTACCTCTGCTGCAGTTTGTAGAAAATAATTTCAAACCAAACTATCTCTGCCACAGAAAATAAAATCATTGCAGTGGTGATGAATATTCCTATTTCTGCAGCTTTGTGTGTAATGCAGAAGGGTCACTTTCTTTACCACACATGCATTAATGCATATCAGGGTCATAATGAAAAATTGCTTATAAAAGTAAAGTCATGAAAGTCTTTTTGTCCATCTTCTTCTGAATAAGACCTTGTCAGACCCTTTGCATGTGTACCTGGGCTCAACTGATCTACCTATTTTGTTTGGTTCATGAGTCAATGACTGGTGGTAAGACTAATGAAACCACCAATTTACTAGGGAAAAGCACAGGTGTAAAGGAATACAACCTTCCGATTGGATTGATGAGAAAGAAAACATAACCAAGACTGAAAGAAAGAAAGGTGAAAGAGCATGTCATTTTGTTTTCAATAAATAAAAAAGCCTTTTCTTTTTTCAAAAATCACCATATTTAATAATAAAAATAAACTTCTCTAACTCAAAACCATAAAACAAACATGCAATGTTTTAAACCTAAACATGTTTACAAGGTTAACAAGTCTGGTTGAAATTTGTGTCAAGATTAATATAGCAGTTGCCGAGGGACACAAAATGATGCACGATGGACAAAAGACAATACCAAAGCACATAAAAGGCGTTAATAGCAAAAGCTCACTTGGCTTTACAGCCAAGTTAAGTAAAACAAGAGGTCCTTCAAACAATGATACTCCGCTGACTGAAATGAATTTCCAGGAACCAACGACTGTTTCTTTCTGTTAACTGATGGTGTGGAACTATCTCTGATATTCTGGAGGAAAAAACAATTTTCAAAATGGCCACCATGAGAACCATAATGGATGCAAGATTGGGGCCATTTTTTATGTGAAGGTTTCTGGTGAAAACCCTATGTCGATATGACCATTCATTTAGGAAGAGTAGAGATACAATGTTTTTCAAGATAGTAGCTATGTGCAGATTGGCATCATTAAAGACCAACGTTAAGTCATAGGGCTTGAACTTGGGTAACAAGACCAGGTAAAACCAAACAAGCATTCAAGTCTTCCAAAATATAAATCTACTTAAATAATATATAAAATCAAGCAATGTCAGAGAAATATAAATAACGTAAAATGTTATGATGGCTGTCATAGTGGCCATTGTGGATGTCACCTCCACAATGTTTTGATTTATGACCATTAAAAGCCTTTAGTGAAAACCAAATGTCGATCCATTCAGAAGAATGCAAAAAAAAATCAAGATGGCTACAATGGTAGCCATGTTGATTGGAAGATTGGAACCATTGTCATTTACTTTCATATAGGCTTGATAATAAATCATCTGGTGCAAAACCACATCTCAATATGATTTTCCATTCATGAGATGAGTAATAATATTTCTATGATGGCTGCCATAACAGTCACATCTAATGTCAGATCTGCACCACAAACAAAATAAAAAAGTTGTTTGGTTGCTTTGACCAACCCTTGCTAAATATGACATATTTTTATCAGTGATGAATGAAAATGTATATACATGTAATGATTAGTGTCATGATTTTTTTAATACAGATAAATATGCATTAATGTTCAATAATATGTTGCTTTGACCAACTCTTGCTAATAATTGGTTTAGTTAATAAATATAAAAATAAAAAAGTTTCATATTTCAACAGGCAACAGTATCCAAGATCTCAGAGAGTCAGCATAATGTAAACAAAGAACATAATTAACTAAACCTGCAATGTAGGTCACAGTTCTACATTTTTTGCAAATGGGTAAAACAAATTTAAAATAATTAATCAAATTTCATGACTGTATAAAAAAAATTGTAAGGAAAAATTAACTAAAGGCATAGTGATATATGTAGTCATGGGGGAATGAGACCACGTCTTTGTGACTAACTTTGTCAGTTGATTACTGTACAAGTCTTAGCAAAATTGTTTGTGTCACCACTGTCAAACAAGAGGTTGCGAGTTTCATCCATAAAAAAAAAATTGGCATTTTTATCTACAACTCCCATACCAGGTCAGGCAATTAACCAAGGTTTGAAAATAAATGTGGCCAGTCATACTGGCCAATAGATGCCAGTAAATGCCCATATTGTTTCCTCAAACAATGCAGTTTATAGACAGTAGAACTTTCCAAACATTAAGAATATTAGCAATGCAAATATATTAATACTAAATTCGATCTCCACCTTAAGCATAATCTTCATTTCAGCTAATAATACCAAAATTCAGTGTACAGTTGCTTAGTTATAATTTCTATAAAACTTTTTAAATGAACACAACACTATATGATAAAACAGTTGAGATATTTTAAGTATTGTATATAAATCCTCATTTCATGTAAGACTAATAAAATGGTTACCACGTGCGACGAATCTATTCAATTGTTTTCAAATATTTTGTATGAAGAAATTAAAATATAATGTTCTTGGTCACATTATAAAACAGCATTTTTTACCCTGCACACAACAATTATGGATGAACATGATTCAGTGAGGGAACGTAGCCAGTTATCTTTAGAAAAGGTGGACCACAGAAAAACCTGGTTCCGATATTTGGTCATCTTAGGACTTTATCATTCCTCAGAACAATATATTATTGATCAGTCTAGATATATTATTTTAATTAACTCATTATGAGACAATAAAAAAGTAAAACAACTTTGGGAACAGTTTCATATTTAAACCTTGATAAAAAGTTTTATCAACAACATCACCGATGCCAACTGCGTAACCTACTGATTAACTAATTTGTTCACATAGATAACTTAGCTTAGCCAATTCCCCCTCCCCGCCCCCCCCCCCGGACTAATTGGTAATAAGCTTAATGTCCACATGTGAAATATCATACATGTAATGGGTCACTTAACAAAAAGGGGGGGGAAGGCCAGAATCAGCTAGCTGATTATTCCCCCCCCCCAATAGTTTCTTATTATTAATGGGTTATACCGTAATATACTTAAGGCCTACAAGTGAAATACCATACACAGAAAGGGTCACTTAACAAATCAAAAGGGGGGGGGGAACATGTGAAATATAATACATGTATTAATTCATGTAACAAACTCATTTCGGATTTATTTCAAATGAGCCATTACATTAAATTTAATACAGATGACAATTTCAGACTAATAACCTTTCAAAAATCACCTACATGGAATAAAATACAGCTTTTAATTATTGTTCATACTTCTTAGTAGTAGCCTAACACTATATTAAAATAGTCATTTGCAAGGTTTTGGTAATAAATTCCAGACTGTGTGAAAGGTTTGTGAACTCTTTTCCCTGATCGATAGAACCAAGGCGACATATGATATTAAGTAGAATTTTTTTTTTACTTCATCAGCACTTTGGTTGGGGAGACCTTCATCCTCAGACCATTTGAAAAAATGTATCTGCGGCTGCAATAATATATTTGTTCCCACTGTCTGTTAATGGAAGAGGACAGATAATATTGATTCCAACTAAACTCAACACTTTTGATGGCGCTGGTAAGGAATTCGGAGGAGGTACTGCTTGTATTGGCCTAGATTCAGTCTATTGTATTTATTGCAGTCACTGACATATTTTATTATGTTGTTTCATCCCCATCCAGTAATACCCTTCCTGGCATTTCTCATATGTTTTGTCATGTCCACCATGTGTATTTATCTGTTAAAATAAAAATATAACAATTCAATTATATTTCAAAAGTACAAGAAAAGAATGCTTACAATTTATAATTATGTACTTGTGTACCACAGAGAGAAAGAAGAGAGAGCAAGAGCTAGAGAGAAAGGAATTTAGATAGAACAAGAAAAGAAGAGAGAGACAGAGGGAGATAGAATGACAGGAAGAGGAGTATATGAGAGTTCTAGAGGCAGATGGCGGAAGGAGAGAGAGAGAAAAAGTGAGAGAGGAAGACAGAAAGAAAGAGATAGGAGAAGAAAGAGAGAACGAGAGGAATAGACGTAGAAGAAATGTGAGAGAGAGATAGAGGAGATAGAAGACAGGAAGAAAGAGAGTAGAGGAAGAGAAAGAAAGAGGAAGACAGACACAGGAAGTGGCAGAGAGAGAGAAAGGAAGACAGGACAAGAGGGAGGAAGAAAGGGAAAGGGATTAAGAGGACAAGAGAGAAGACAAAGAGGAAGACTTAAGGAAGAGAGAGAGAGAGAAAAAAGAAGACAATGGAAAAGAGAGACAAGAGAACATAAGACGGGGAAGAGAAATGAAGATAGAGAGAGAGGAAGACAGAGATGAAGAATGAGAAGAAAACAAGAGTGAGAAAGACAGAGAGGAGACAAGAGAGAGAGAGAGAGAGAGTTATTAAGATAGAGAAAAACAGAGGAAGACAGAGAGCAGAGACAAACAGATTCCACTGATTTTGATAGAGTATGGATGTATCAATTTATTAAGTAGCTTAGCAAGTAGTGTTATATTGTTTTTTTTTGTGTGTGGACTACGGCCAATAGACCCAGGCTCTGTACATGTTATCCGAGTATCTTAGAATTTTGCAATAATATTATATTATGATTAATAATTTGTTAAAGTACTACTTACCAAAATGAAAGCCTGCTAGGACTGCTGATACTTCATTTCTTCTAAGAAGTCACCTTTATAAAGTATACCACTGCTTGCCCTTTAACCCCAATTCACTCTTTCTCTTACTGAGAGCTTTGCAAGCTGCCATGTTTGCTGGGTAGGTGCCATCATTAGCATCCGATACTATATAAATGTATAACTTGTCATCCATGATTGTGAGTCAAGAAGTAATATTAAGGATATTCAACTTTATTTATACCAAGATTTTATGCCACCAGATGTTCTTTTATAAATGGGATTATAGACCAATTTCCTGTAGGGAACACCTGGAATTACCATGTATAGAATGGTTTGGTCTCACTAGAGCGCATCCCATTTTAGCGCCACTCAGTGAGGCGCTGAAATTGTTTTTCTTCTCATTAAGGCTAATCCCATTAGGGACCAAAAATCTCACTAGAGCGCATTCACAATAGGGCGTGGAGAAAAAAAAAATAAGTTTAACAAGATTGAATTGCCATCACGTTTGATGTTATGAACATTTATAATATGTGTGTACAAAAATGGCGGTATCGTCACTATTAGAAAATAATTACTAGACACAAACCAGATAATCTTCAATACACATAATTTTATACAACTATTATACCTTACATCGGTTTAATCTTTTTCTTTTTTGGTCAAAAAACATCATCCGAACATCTGGCGTCTACTTACAGCAATTCGTGATGAGCAGGCAAGTTCCGAAGTTACACGACTGCAAATCACTGCAGGACAAGAAGTGGTACGTCCAAACAAGAAATATTTGGACATTGAAAAATGCATTCAGATACTAATGGTAATGTACAACGATGGGAGCATTGATGCTATTGAACTGATAACTGATATTAGCCATATTCTGAATCAACCCATTTAAAATAAATATAAAGTTACAGTTAACAAATGTGCTTTTCATTATTCGCGCTTTAATGGGATGCACCCTAATAAGATTAGCTCTAGTAGGACAAAAATATTTTTTGCGCTCTAGTGTAATAAGTTCTAATGGTTTACGCTCTAATGAGATGTTACCGTATAGAACATATGACATTTCTGGTGAGTTTCGCAATAGACAAGTTTTGTGGCTTTATTTGTTTTCAAAATCTGACCACCATTCCCTGATCCACTGAACCCCCAAAATATCAGTTAGAACAATAACATTCACCTGTAATAATCACACCTGCGACACTTTTATTAAAAATACATAAAGTAAGGAACACCTAGAATACTTACAACACTGGTTGCAAACTTCCTATTGTTTTCCTTTTAAATTTGCAATTTAAATAAAATACAAAATTATTTTATACATGCTAATAAAAACTGACAAATTGGGACAATCATATTTCTTCCAAGTCAGAACTTACAAAAGTTATATTTCCTCATCTTATATTCTAATTATATGTACAATCCAAAAAAATAAGAAAAACGTATAACCCCCTCAATGAAGAATGGACATATATAGTTTTGTTAATATGGAAGGTTGTAACATAAATATCTATTTTAATATGATTGGTTTTAAAAACTAATATATTCTTTGGAAAGGCAGAGATTTATTCTTATAAATTTTTTAAACTAAGTATCTGTTTTTATAAATTTAGTTTTGCTATTTAAATGTTCTAATGGTGTAATTGGCAAGGGGGATAATCACCTAGCCAATGGGGGGGGGGGGACAGCGCACTTTCAGCTGGAAGGGGGAAAGAATTTGCTAGCCTGGCAAAACTTTCAGAGCTGGGTACATTTTACTACTATACCAGTCCAGTACTTTGAAGTTTTTGTGCAAATGCATAATTTCGACAAATGGATCAAGGTTTCTTTGAGGCAAATTATACAGCACCTTTTGTAAACAAATCAGACATGTAGCTTACATCAGGGGCACAATCTTGATTTAGAGGGAGCCTAGTCATTGTGCTATCAGGTTCTTTTTTTCTTTAAGCTCTACATGAATCCTAAATAAATTTGTGTGAAAAGTAAAATCTGAGAAACTTGCAATGCTGTGTTCATTCATGGTACCAGAAGTTCTTCAATTAATGGCTTCAAACACAGTTCACACTGCAATAGATATTTCTATAGCTGCATGCCGCAGTGTTGTCTAGTGAGTTCAAGCTGTTATAAACAGATAGATAACAAAACGTGTATGCATGTACTGTTAATTTGTCCTGACATGCTTAAACTTTGGGCACAGAATATTGCAAGTTACAAAATCATGCAAAAACAACTCAGAATTAATGTCATGGCCATAAACTGTTATGATCACAACTTTGCAAGGGATCAGACCCTACTCCCCCTGGAAACAATATGTTAAACCTGTTTAAGAGAAACTCAGTATCCTTTAATTTATTTATAATTTAATTAAAAAACCAATATGACTATTTGCAACTAGTGCAATATAGCTGCATTTTTTAAATATAAATTCATAATTATAAAAAGTATACAATTACTATGTTCTATGCAAAGAAAAATGGCACTACATTATACCAGTATTGTACATCTCTTTTACACCCCAAACCCCCAAACACAGCACTGACTGGTGTTATGACTCTATGGTCTTAAACTAAGTATCAGAATATAGTGAAAACCAACAAACTTTTCATAAAATTCAACAGATAATTTATTTCCCTAGAACACAAAGTGAAAGTTTAACAGGAACTTACACTACAGTGAATTACATCCCAAATAGTACCAAAAACTCTAACTTAAGTCCAATGGGTATCAAGTATTTCAAATGAATTCCAGTAGTATTCCAAAAGAAATTCGATATTGAATGCATTGATGTGCCAGAAGTTAGGAAAGGTAAAAAGTTGCTGAGAGTCTTGATGTAGCACAACAATATAATCCAAAATATCCTCGAATAAATTCACAATAATTCCAAGATAGTAATTTAGTCCTAAAATCAAAGAGCACTTTGTAATTACAATCAATAATTGAAATAAATAAATTAAATCTTCACAAAATATAACTGAACGCAACTGACTCCACTAGAGTGATGTTAAGATATGGAATGAACCATTCTGAAGTAAACGATATATATATATATATATATATATATATATATATATATATATATATATATATATATATATATATATATATATATAAAACAAAAGCCAAGACACAATAACATAACCTGGATGAGGGTGAAAAGTTCATTTTCCCATTAAATTCACAATAATAATACTTTGTATTGCGCCTAATCTGTAGAAGCACTAAGCGCTTTACAACATTAGACAACTCCTTTAAGATAAAAAACATATAATGATATGATTACAAACACAAACACCATGAAATTAGAAAACATAAAAAACATGCTAAGAATATTTAAGGTAGGAAACATTATTAGGTCTTTAAGTTTGTTCTTGCAGTCGAAATAAGTGAGGTTTGAGAGCACTCTTGAATGGGATCACTGTGTCTTTGTGTCTAAGTTCAGTGGGCAATTCATTCCACATTTCTGGGCCCCGGTATGCAAACGAACGCTATCCATATGACTTTGTTTTCATAGTGGGAATAATGAGTATATGATTGACAGAAGAGTAGCATTAGTATCTTGCTGGTGTGTACACATGGATGAGTTCAGATAGGTATGTTGGACTAGAGTCCGACAGTGAAACGTAGCACAGAGAACAAATTTAGTGTTTGATTCTGGATCAAATGGATAGCCAATGTAAGGTACAGAGCAGTGGGGAGGTGTGCTCTGATCGTGGTACTCTAAGTATGAACCAAGCAGCTGTGTTTTTAACTTTTTGAAGATTTTCGAGTAGATATTGAGATGAACCAGACAGAATTGAGTTAAAATTGTACAGTCTTGAAAGTACTAATGAACACACAAGTGTTTTAGTGGCATCAACTGAAAGATATCTGCGAATGGAGCAGATGCGTCTCAGCTCAAGATATGCAACCTTGCATATGTTCATGACGTGCTGGTATAATGTGTGAGTACTGTCCAGAGTAATACCTAGGTTTCGTACTGATTGTGTGAATTTAATGTTGGTGTTGCTGATAATTATTGTTTGAGGTAAAGGATGTGAATGAGAAAGTCTTTGTGTTGTAATCAGAATGGCCTCAGTTTTATCATATTCATCTACAGCTTGTTACATGTCATCCATGATTTCACAGAAGAAATGCACCTCTCTACACCTTGGATGGTAGCATCAACTTCAGCAGGGTGGCTAGATTTGCATATTTGGGTGTCATCAACTTACAATTGGTGAGAAACTGGATGATGTTCTTAAAGCACTGCTTGTATATTGACACTATAGCTTTTCTCTTTGCATGTGAATGTCTTTCCACAAAACTTATAACACTGCATCATTTGCTTAGATTCTTCATCGTCGAGAAAAGCCTCATATTATTCATGCAAAGGTGTTTTTCGTAATTCAAGATATTAATGTTAAAGACATCTTTCTCTAATTATTTCATTCTTGATGATCATCATTTTTAGGCTACTATATTCACTTAATGTTTTCATTGTCACCGCTATCGTCATCATTGCAGTATTTATTCATTTTTGGGTTCTCTAAATGTTATCTACTTCAGTTCTTTTCTGTACATTATCAATGGACTTTCCAGGATATTTTTCTTCTCCCAAGTCATGTTTACCGGGACATCATTGCTACTCCAAGACAATTTCTAAGTTTAATAAATTAGCAATATGTTCATGCTATGTCTTTAACAAGTCTCTGACTAATCTTTATGATACATTTATGTGAAACAGTAATTTAATCTTTACTTGTAGCATTGTGCATAATTCACTGATCTGGTAAAACGAACCACAATTTGATATGTCGATACATTCTTTCAAAATGCTATAATATCAATATGTGACTTTTTTGCCATTAATATATAGTGCGGTAATTGTCTAATATAAAAATATCCTCTGCTGCAGTTTTTATAAAATAATTTCAAACTACCTCTACCACAGAAAATAAAATCATTGTAGTGGTGATCAATATTCCTATTTCTCCAGTTACACAAGAATTTGTGGTATAGCCACAATCAATAATATAGGCCTGATTGAAAACTTCAGCTTTGTGTGTAATGCGAAAGGGTCACTTTCTTTACCACACATGCATTAATGCATAATAGGGTCATAATGTAAATTGCTTATACAAGTAAAGTCATGAAAGTCTTTTGTCCATCTTCTTCTGAATAAGACCTTGTCAGACCTTTGCCTGTGTACCTGGGCTGAAATGATCTACTTATTTTGTTTGGTTCATGAGTCAATGACTGGTGGTAAGACTAATGAAACCACCAATTTACATGGGAAAAGCACAGATGTAAAGGAATACAACCTTCCGATTGGATTGATGAGAAAGAAAACATAACCAAGACTGAAAGAAAGAAATGTGAAAGAGCATGTCAATTTGTTTTCAATAAATAAAAAAGGCTTTTCTTTTTTCAAAAATCACCATATTTAATAATAAAAATAAGCTTCTCTAACTCAAAACCATAAAACAAACATGCAATGTGTGAAACCTGAACATGTTTACAAGGTTGACAAGTCTGGTTGAAATTAGTGTGTCAAGATCAACATAGTAGTTGCCGAGGGACACAAAATGATGCACGATGGACGAAAGACAATACCAAAGCACAGAAAAAGGCGTTAATAGCAAACGTTCACTTGGCTTTACAGCCAAGTTAAGTAAAACAAGAGCTCCTTCAAACAATGATACTCCACTGGCCGTAAACGTATTTCCAGGAACCAACGACTGTTTCTTTCTGTTAACTGATGGTGTGGAAGCTATCTCTGATATTCTTGAGGAAAAAAACAATTTTAAAAATGGCCACCATGAGAACCATAATGGATGCAAGATTGGGGCCATTTTGTATGTGAAGTTTTCTGGTGAAAACCCTATGTTGATATGACCGTTCGTTTAGGAAGAGTAGATACAATGTTTTCAAGATAGTCATTCTATCAATCATACTGTATGTGCAAATTGACATCATTAAAGACCAACGTTAAGTCATAGGGCTTGAACTTAGGTAACAAGACAAGGTAAAACCAAACAAGCATTCAAGTCTTCCAAAATATAAATTGACTTAAATAAAATATAAAATCAAACAATGTGAGAGAATTAAAAATAACTTAAAATTTTATGATGGCTGCCATGGTGGCCATTGTGGATGTCACCTCCACAATGTTTTCATTTATGACTATTAAAAGCCGTTCGTTGAAAACCAAATGTCTATAGAACTATCCATTCAGAAGAATGCAAAAACAAATTCAAGATGGCTACAATGGTAGCCATGCTGATTGGAAGATTGGAACCATTGTGATTAACGTTCATGTAGGCTTGATAATAAATCATCTGGTGCAAAACCACATGTCAATATGTTTTTTCCATTCATGAGATGACAGTAACAATATTTATATGATAGCTGCCATAACAGTCACATCTGATGTCAGCTCAGCACCACAAAACAAAATAAACAAGTTGTTTGCCTGCTTTGACCAACTCTTGTTAAATGTGACCTATTTTTACCAGCGATGAATGAAAATGTATATTCAGGTGATGATTAGTGTCATGATTTTTTTTTAAAATACAGATCAATAATGTTCAATGATATGTTGCTTTGACCAACTCTTGCTAATAATTCGTTCAGTTTCATATTCCAACAGGCAACAGTATCCAAGATCTCAGAAAGTCAGCTTAATGTAAACCAAGAACATAATAAACCAAACCTGGAATGTAGGTCACGGTTCTACATTTTCTTTTTGTGCAAATGGGTAAAACAAACTCTTAAAATAAATAATCAAATTTCATGACTTTATAACAAAAATTGTAAGGAAATATTAACTAAAGACATAGCGATATATGTAGTCATGGGAGGATGAGACCAGGTCTTTGTGACTTTGTCAGTTGATTACTGTACAACAAGTCTTAGTAAAATTGTTTCTGTGTGTCCCCACTGTCGAACAAGAGGTTGTGAGTTTCATCTAAAAAAAAATATTACTTTTTTGTATTTTTATCTTCAAACTTTCTTTTAAGCATCTCTATTTGTTAACTTATTTATATACTTTTTCTTAAATTCCCATACCAGAACAGGCAATCAACCAAGGTTTGAAAATAAATGTGGCCAGTCATACTGACCAATAGATGCCAGTAAATGCCCATATTGTTTCCTCAAACAATGCAGTTTAAAGACAGTGCAACGTTCCAAATATTAAGAATAGGAGCAATGCAAATATATTAATACTAAATTCCATCTCCACCTTAAGCATAATCTTCATTTCAGCTAATAATAAAAAAATTCAGTGTTCAGTTGCTTAGTTATAATTTCTATAAAACTTTTTAAATGAACACAACACTATATGATAAAACAGATAAAATGTTTAAAGTATCGTATATAAAGCCTAATTTCATGAAAGACTAATAAAATCGTTACCAAGTGCAACGAATCTACTCAACTGTTTTCAAATATTTTGTATAAAGAAATGAAAATATAATGTTCCTGGTCACATTATACAACAGCAATGTTTTACCCTGCACACAAGAATTATGACATGGTTGAACATGCTTCAATGAGCGATCATAGCCAGCTGTCTTTCCAAAACGTGGAGCCAGAGAATAACCTTTTCCCGATATTTGGTTACCCTTGGACTTTATCATTCCTCAAAACAATCTATTATTGATCAGTCTAGATATATTAGTTTAATTAACTCATTATAAAACAATAAAAAGCAAAATAACTTGAGAACAGTTTCGTATTTAAGCCTTAATAAAAAGTTTTAAAACATTGCATTTATTTTGGTGAACAAATTTCAAATACATGGTCAAGGAGAGGTAAATAAGACTTGGTATAAATTTACAATAAATACGCCTTTTGACAGAGCCAGGCAACAATATCACTGATGCCTAGTTTGCTTAATCTAGTGATTACCTCCTTTTTTTACATAGATAACTAGCTCGTCATTTAAACTCCTCTCTCACTGCCGATAATGTCTATGGTCTATATGATTGAGACATTTTGCAAAGCAAAATGTAGATGCTATAGGAAGTATACCGCATGTAATTTTGGACTACTTTGTTCCATGCTGCCACCAGTCAGTTTAAAAGGAAGATAACTGGCTATGATCCCTCATTATTTGATACATAGTTTAGGCTGATTCCATGTGGATTGAGATGATTTTCAACCCCAAACATTCCCCACATCCCTTGGTATATCTTGTTACTGTGAAAAAAGTACATTAATTTCTCTTACTGATTATATTCAGACTTTGCAGTTAGATTCTAACAAGCCTGCACATACTGTGTCTCACTATTAAATGTAGTAAAGCACATGCCCCAATTTCATACATATCAGAGTATAATTTAGCTCAACCAGTTTAACAGTCAATTCTCCCCCCCCCCCCCCGGCTGGACTAATTGGTAATAAGCTTAATGTCCCCATATGAAATATCATACATGTAATGGGTCACTTAACAAATGAGGGGGAGGGGAGGGCCAGAATCAGCTAGCTGATTATTTCCCCCACCCCCAACCAAATAGTTTCTTGTTATTAATGGGTTCTTTCGTAATATACTTAAGGCCTACAAGTGAAATACCTTACATAGAATGGGTTACTTAACAAATCGGGGTGGGGGGGGTGGCAGAATCAGCTAACCAATTTTTCCCCACTACAACTAATTGGTTATTTTTTCATTAATGGACTCCTTCTTAATCTGCTTAAGGGTCCACATGTGAAATATAATACATGTAATAAGTTCATGTAACAATCTCATATAGGATTTATTTCAAATGAGCCATTACATTAAATTTAGTAAAGATTACAATTGAATTTAATACAGATTACAATTAAATTTAATACAGATTAAAATTTCAGACTAATAACCTTTCAAAAATCACCCACATGGAATAAAATACAGCTTTCAATTATTGTTCATACTTCTTCTTAGTAACCCAACACTATATTAAAATAGTCATTTGCAAGGTTTTGTTAATAAATTCCAGACTGAGTGAAAAGTTTGTAAATTCTTTTCCCTGATAACATATGATATTAAGTAGAATTTGCTTTACTTCATTAGCACTTTTGTTGGGGAGACCTTCATCCTGAGACCATTTGAAAAAATTATCTGTGGCTGCAACAATATATTTGTTCCTGCTGTCTGGTATTGGAAGAGGACATATAATACTGATTCCATCTAAACTCAACACTATTGATGGCACTGGTAACGAATTCAGAGGAGGTACTCCTTGTATTGGCCTAGAGTCACTCTATTCTATTTATTGTAGTCACTGACACATTTTATTATATGTTGTTTCATCCACATTCAGTAATACCTGTCCTGGCATTTCTCATATGTTTTGTCATGTCCACCATGTGTATTTACCTGTAAAAATATAACAATTCAATTATATTTCAAAAGTACAAGAAAAGAATGTTTACAATTTATAATTATGTACTTTGTGAACCACAGAGAGAAAGAGGAGAGTAAGAGCAAGAGCTAGAGAGAAAGAAGAGAGAAATGAATTGAGATAGAAAAAGAAAGGAAGAGAGAGACAGAGGGAGATAGAATGACAGGAAGAGGAGTATATGAGAGTTCTAGAGGCAGATGGTGAAATGAGAGAGAGAGCGAAAAAGCAATAGAGAAATACAGAAAGAAAGAGATAGAAGAAGAAAGAGAGCGAGAGGATTAGACATAGAAGAAAAGTGAGAGGGATAGAGGAGACAGAAGAAAACAGGAAGAAAGAGATAGGAGAAGAAAGAGAGAGAGAGAGGAATAGATATAGAAGAAAAGTGAGAGAGATATAGAGGAGATAGAAAGAAAGAGAGTAGAGGAAGAGAAAGAAAGAGGAAGACAGACACCGAGGAAGTGGCAGAGAGAGAGAAAGGAAGACAGGACAAGAGGGAGGAAGAAAGGGAAAGGGATTAAGAGGGCAAGTGGAAGACAAAGAGGAAGATTTAAGGAAGAGAGAGACGAAAAGAAGAAGACAGAATGGAAAAGAGAGACAAGAGAACAGAAGACAGGGGAGAGAAAGGAAGTTAGAGACAGGAAGAAAGAGATGAAAACAAGGAAGATGGAGATAGGAAGCTATGATGAGAAAGAGGAAGAGTGAGTAAGACAGAGGGGAGAGAAACAAGGAAGATGGAGATAGGAAGCTATGATGACAAAGAGGAAGAGTGAGTAAGACAGAGGGGAGAGAAGAGAGAGAGCAGAGACAAACAGATTCCACTCCTGGAATAATGATGGATAATTGATTATGATAGAGTATGGATGTATCAATATATTAAGTAGCTTAGCAAGTAGTGTCATATTGGGTTCTTTGTGTGGACTACGGCCAATAGACCCAGGCTCTGTACATGTTATCTGAGTATCTTAGAATTTTGCATTCATATTATATTATTATTAATAATTTTTTAAAGTACTACTTACCAAAATGAAAGCTTGCTAGGACTGCTGATACTTCATTTCTTCTAAGAAGTCATCTTTATAAAGTATACCACTGCTTGCAGTAAAGCCGTTAACCTCAATTCACTTTCTCTCTTACTGAGAGCTTTGATAGTTGCCAGGTATGCTGGGTAGGTGCCATTATTAACATCCCATACAATATCAATGTATAACTTGTCATCCATGATTGTGAGTCAAGAAGTAATATTAAGGATATTCAACTTTATTTATACCAAGAATTTATGCCACCAGATGCTCTTATAAATGGGATTATAGGCCAATTTCCTGCAGGGAACACCTGGAATTACATGTGATAATTACTATGTATAGAACATATGACATTTCTGGTGGGTTTTGCAATAGACAAGTTTTGGGCCTTTATTTCTTTTCAAAATCTGACCACCATTTCATGATCCACTGAACCCCAAAAATATCAGTTAGAACAATAACATTCACCTGTAATCATCACACCTGTGACACTTTCATTAAATATACATAAAGTAAGGAACACCTAGAATACTTACAACATTGGTTGCAAACTTCCTATTGTTTTCTTTTTAATTTGCAATTTCAACAAAATACAAAATATTATACATGCTAATAAAAACTGACAAATTGGGACAATCATATTTCTTCCCACTGAGACCTTACAAAAGTTATATTTCCTCATCTTATATTCTAATTATATATAAAATCCAAACAAAATAAGAAAAACATATAACCCCCTCAATGAAGGATGGACATATTATATATATTTTTGTTAATATGGAAGGTTGTAACATAAATATTTATTTTAATATGATTGGTTTTAAAAACTAATATATACGTGGAGGGGGGGGGGCAAAGATTTGTTCTTATAATTTTTTTAACTAAGTTAGTATCTGTTTTTATAAATTTAGTTTTGCTATTTAAATGTTCTAATGGTGTAATTGGCAGGGGGGATAATCGACAAACCAATTCCTTGCGGGGGGGGGGGCACTTTCAGCTGGAGGGGGAAAAGAATTTGCTAGCCTGGCAAAACTTTCAGAGCTGGGAAATTATATTACTATACAAGTCCTATACTTTGAAGATTTTGTGCAAATGCATGATTTCAACAAATGGATCAAGGTTTCTTTGACAAGAGGGGCACAATCTTGATTTAGAGGGTGCCTAGTCATTGTGCTATAAGGTTTCTTTTTTTCTTTAAGCTCTACGGGAATCCTAAATAAATCTTGTGTGAAAAGTAAAATCTGAGAAACTTGCAATGCAGTGTTCCATCATGGTACCTGAAGTTCTTCAATTAATGGCTACAAACACAGTTCACACTGCAATAGATATTTCTATAACTGCATGCCACAGTGCTGTGTAGTGAGTTCATGCTGTTATAAACAGATAGATGACAACAAAACTTGTATGCATGTACTGTTAATCTACACTGACATGCTTAAACTTAGGACACAGAATATTGACAGTTACAAAATCACCCCAAAACAACTCAGAATTAATTTCATTGCCATAAAATGTTATGATCACAACTTTGCAAGGGATCTGACCCTCCGTCCCCTGTTAACACAATGTTAGACCTGTTTAAGAGAAACTCAGTATCCTTTAATTTATTTCCAATTCAATTAAAGAACCAATATGACTATTTGCAACTAGTACAGTCTAGCTGCATTTTTTGAATATAAATTCATAATTATAAAAGGTATACAATTACTAGGTTCTATGCAAAGAAAAATGGCACTACATTATACCAGTATTGTACATCTCTTTTACACACCAAACCCCCAAACACAGCACTGACTGGTGTTATGACTCTATGGTCTTAAACTAAGTATCAGAATATAGTGAAAACCAACAAGTTTTTCATAAAATTCAACAGATAATTTATTTCCCTAGAACACAAAGTGAAAGTTTAACTGGAACTTACACTACTGTGAATTACATCCCAAATAGTCCCAACAAATTCTAATTTAAGTCCAGTGGGTATCAAGTATTTCAAATGAATTCCAGTAGTATTCCAAAAGAAATTCGATATTGAATGCACTGATGTGCTAGAAGTCTGGAATAGTGTGGATGTGCTGACAGTCTCGATGTAGCGAAACAATATAATCCAAAATATCCTTGAATAAATTCACAATAATTCCAAGATAGTAGTTTAGTCTTAAAACGAAAGAGTACTTTGTAATTACAATCAATAATTGAAATAAATAAATTAAATCTTCACAAAATATAATTGAACACAACTGACTCCAGTAGACTGATGTTAAGATATGGAATGAATAATTCTGAAGTAAACAATATATATATATATATATAACAAAACCCAAGACACATTAACATAACCTGGATGAGGGTCAAAAGTTCATTTTGCCATTAAATTCACAATAATAATAATAATAATAATGAAGACTTTGTATAGCGCTTAATGTTTAGAAGCTTTAAGCGCTTTACAACATCAGACAACACATATAAGATAAAAAACATATCTAATCATATGATTACAAACACAAACACCATGAAATTAGAAAATATAAAAAAAAGACATGCTGAGATTATTTAAGGCAGGAAACATTATTAGGTCTTTAAGTTTGCTCTTGCAGTCGAAACAAGTGAGTTTGGATAGTACTCTTGAATGGGATCACTGTGTCTTTGTGTCTAAGTTCAGGGAGCAATTCATTCCACGTTTCTGGGCCCTGGTATGCAAACGAACGCTATCCATATGACTTTGTTTTCATAGTGAGAATAATGAGAATACGATTGTCAGCAGAGGAGCGTAAGTTTCTTGCAGGGGTGTACACATGGGTGAGGAGAACAAATTTTATTTTTGATTCTGGATCAAATGGATAGCCAGTGTAAGGTGTGCTCTGATTATGGCACTCTATGATATGATCAGCTGTGTTTTGAACCTTTTGACGTTTTTGGAGTAGATATTGAGATGAACCAGACAGAATTGAGTTAAAATAGTCCAGTCTTGAAAGTACTAACGAACATAAGTGTTTTAGTGGCATCAGCTTAAGATATGCAGCCTTGCATATGTTCATGACATGTTGGTGCAATGTGAGAGTACTGTCCAGAGTAACACCTAGGTTTCATACTGATTGTGTGAATTTAATGTTGGTGTTGCTGATATTTATTGTTTGAGGTAAAGGATGTGAATGAGAAAGTCTTTGTTTTGTAATCAGAATGGCATCAGTTTTATCATCATTCATCTGCAGCTTGTTACAAATCATCCATGATTTCACATCAGAAATGCGCCTCTCTACACCTTTGACGGTAGCATCAACTTCAGTAGGGTGGCTAGATTTGTATATTTGGGTTGTCATCAGCGTACAATTGGTGAGTGATGTGATGATGATCTATGACATTTGAGAGTGGCCAAGTGTATAGAATGAAGAGAACAGGTCCAAGAACAGACCCTTGTGGAACACCACGACATAGATTAACTGGGCTTGAGTGTATTCCATTTGCAGACAGAATTTGTGCCCTGTTGACCAAGTAGGACTTGAACCACAGTAAGGCTGTATCATGAACGTCAAATACATGGTGGAGACGTGAAATAATATATCATGGTCATTGTGTCAAATGCTGGTAATCTTTCCATTATCCAAAGCAGAGAGAATGTCACTAACTACATTTAGAAGAGTAGTTTCAATACTGTGGCATGGGCGATATGCAAATTGTACATTGCTAAAACCACTGTTTGAATTCAGAAGAGATACAAGCTGGGATAGAACAACCTTTCCTAAGAATTTTTATATGAATGGGAGATTAGAAACTGGGCAGTAGTTTTTTAAATCGTTATGGTCGAGTGTTGGTTTCTTCAGCAAAGGCTTTACAATGGCAGTTTTGAAAAATTATGGAAATTCCCCTGATCAGGGAGAGGTATTAATATCATCAGTTAGTGAAGGCAATACTGGATCTAAGCACTCAAGCAGCATTGATGTTGGAATTGGATCAAATTCACATGACTGTGGTGCACTCTTCATCAGGATTGTACGTACGAAATCCATAGAGACAGGTTCAAATGCTGTTAATGGTTGCTTCTGTATCCCAACTGTATGGTGACGAGTCAACTGAAACTGTGGTGTCAAGCTTGTCTCTAATGGTTTGTAGTTTGTCACAGAAGAAATTTGCAAACATGTCCAGAAGGTCGACTGGAGAGAAGGTAGTTGGAAGTGGTGTAGATTTGTTCCTTTACATTAGTTTGTTAGTAATCTTGAAGAGCTCTTTGCAGCTGGAACTTTCCATGATCTTAGTAGTGTTGTGGGCTGATTTCGCTGCATGGACTATGTTTGTGACAGTCTTGTTAGCATCTTCAAAAATCTGCTTATGAATAGTGAGTGGTATAAAGCCAAAGCCTTTCAGCTTTACGGCGGTCTCTTTTAGCAGTGCGAAGCTGGTCCCTAACACTGCTATACCATGGAGAACACTTCTGAATTGATACTCTGCACTTGGTAGCTGGGGCATGTTTGTCGAGCAATGAATGCTGGCAGTTATCGAGTTGTTCTGCTGTAGAAGGTAAGCAAGTAGTTAGGTTTGCTTGTATGTCATGCATCAGTTTGCAGGGTTGCTTCCAGAACATTTTTCATTTAAAAAGGAAACAGACCCGTAACTCAACATCTGTAAACATGTTTATCTCTAAGTGATAATTAATATATAAACTAAAATCGCAAACAACAGCAAAAACACAACAAACATTTCTGGCCAAATTTGAAAACTGTCAGTAGTTGCTGGATCACCCAAAGTCTGTCAAGCCATTTTATTTGCAGCAAGAAGCCTCATTTTCCTTCTCCATCACACTAGGCCTTTATTCCAACATCCTGAGTAGGAAAGATATTTTGCATGCCATGGTTTCAATTCCATATGATCCTGATATTATGCAAAGTATGTTTCATATGGCAATGTGACAGATGTCCCATGCTATTTTTGTAAACGTTTTCATGGAAACATCTCTAAATATGCATGAAATTATACGACACTTTACTTTTTTCATTAGAAATGCAAAACCATTCTTAACTCCTTAAAAGGCAATATCTTCCTTCTGACAAACAATAAAGCATGGTGGGTAGGAATAATCCACTTGATCATGTTCAGAGATACATGCTTTAAGTTTTGTTTTGTTATTACCAAATGATATGATAAATGGTACACCAAACATCAATTCCCAAACTTATGAGCATCTTTCAGTGCATTCCCCAAGAATCAGTAGCAGCCCTCGTACCTCCATTATGGTGGGTGGCACCTCAAAAGTCGTTACCTGCTATAATATCAAATATTTCATCTTTCACAACTCAAATGCAATCAAATGACAATTCTGATCACGGAAATAAATAAAGTTTTCCTTTATTACACAGTCAACCCAGTTTTGTTCATGGAGTAACTGTGCCCATTTGACTCCAGTATCAAAACAGTTCTTTGTTTAAAGCATGAGATGCACGCCAACACACTTTTTGACCAAAGTATGGGATGCAGATCTCAAGAATGTGTAAAAACGGGTAATATATATTTTTAAGTCAATGTGACTTTGGAGTTTGAGCTCAAAACCACAAAATCAATAGATGTATTCCTTGTCTAAAATATGAGTCATCCTCCTACTTTGGTCAAATTAGGTTATAGAGTACTTAAAGTAATTTGTTGAAACTGTATTTGGGGATCTTTGCCCCCAAATCATTAGGTGTATTTAGTCTCAGATGCATGACATCCACAATCTCTGGTGTATAGTAGGTAACAAAGAACAGAAGATATTGTCAGTAAACTATATTTCCCTAGATGGTCAGTGACCCTGACTACAAAATCAATGTAACAGTATGAATTTTGGAAGATGATTATTGTACCATAACTAAGTGGAATCTTGTTCCAGTCAAAGTGACATGTAACAATTAACTTTAGCGTATAGGCTTGGCCTGCAATAAATAACTGCCTGTGAAAGATTGGATGTTCTGTCGCATGGGATAGGGCATGATTGATTTTTAAATAGGACCTGCTGGAATAATGGTTAGAATGTTGAAGAGGTGATATTAACGTGGGGTTAAGTGGCAGGAAACGCAACATAGAGACAAACCACAGAAAATTCTGTGCCATATGGATCGTGTGCGTGTGATTTGGAATTTTAAAGTAGCTTTCACAATTTTACAGTCATATTGCTACAATTCTGCAGTATGGAAGTTTATAGTGATGTCTAGCACTAGGGTGTCATGCCACAGACATGTAGCATGATGTCCCACCCAGCCACATTATAGTAGGCTGACCAGTCCTAACAGTAACCTCTTAATGCTAAGCGCCTAGCAATACAGCTGTTAGAAAGATTTTTATAAGTCTTTGGTATGACTCTGCTGGGGTTCAATCCCTCAAACTCCTGCATCTAAGGTGGACAATATAACCACTAGGCCACTGGAGCAGTCTGGTGTCATTTGGTAACAGGTGTCTAAAATTAGTTTTTCCTGAAGAGTTATTAATAAAGTTAAATGAGGAGTGTGCTTCCGTGACAAAATTCAATGTTTTAAATATTCTTCCCCAAACGTTTTGGCAGTCCAAGTTTTTCTGAAGAAGTGGATGCCCCGCAAAAGAGCTCTGTATGTAAACCAGTGGGGAAAGAGAACAGACAAGCAAGTTATGGCGGAAGACCCAAATGAGGCTGGAGAGAGAGAAAAGAGGAAAAGGAATACAGCGACTCCGACCTTTCACAAACACTCAATTTGGAAGGAGACACAAACAGGTTATGCCGGCATGCTGAGCAATGAGTTCAATTGTTAACTCGACTCTATGATCAAATTTGTTTTACTGGTATAACAGAATGGATAACTGCGTTCTTATAAATTTCGAAATTCTATTTCTAAGAGGAAGTATATCCAATGTCATGTTCAATTTCATATTGTTTATGAATTTGATTAAATTGTTATTTTTTAAAGGGGGGGGGGCTTGTGTTGTCCTATTCAATATCACTACTCAGATCTCTGGTATTCCATCCATTAATTTCATATTTGACATTGTTATTTACTCAGTCTGGGCAATAACACCACAGTCAATCATCTCCTAGATAACAATAACCAACAAAAGTGCCATGTAACAAGTGGGGCATTCTCTCTCAATCAATTAGTGTCTTTTTCATCTCCTATGTGGGCCATTTACATGGATTAGTCAAAGTAGTGAGTATGCATGTAGATAACCATCTTCAGTCTTTTAGTCCAAGTCACCCTGACTTTTGATACCTAAAATTAATCAGACTCTTCCCAAAGGCATGCTGATCAAATTGTTTCCTAACCACAGACAGCAGGGAGCATAACTTATTCCTAACAAAATAAAGAACAAGCAGACTGACATATGTAGAACAGGTGCACATATACTATTAAATGGTTGTTGTATAAAAACCGTAAGAAGAAACATTAAGGTTGCCATGTATTACTAGAAGGTACAGCTTACATGTATCTAGTCCAGAGGTCTCAAACTGATGGCCAATGGAATCATTTCCTGCAGCCCGCAACGACATATGGAATTTGTTGTTGTTGTTATAGGGTTTAAAGCCATTTTTCAACGCAAGATAGGCTATACATGGCAGCCAGTATAAATGGTGGAGGAAGAACCTGGAAAACCCCCAGAAATAACTACCAACCTACGAGAAGCTACCAGCAAGCTTTCTCACATACCCACACTAGCCAAGCCTGAGACTCAAACCCACACAGACAGAGGAGAGATGGCTGAGATACATAGCAGTGAGCGTTTTCGGCCACTCTGCCATTTTTGGCCCCACGGAATTTGTAAAATAATTAATAATGCAATTTTTTTTTACAGTCAGCCAGTTTAATACAAATTGGATTGTTACATCATTTACTTCTTCTTTCCAACATTTCGACTAGCTACTATTTTTTATATATGAACCACTTTTGACCTGTCAAAACTTACTAATCTTTGAATTTGAATAAATGTCGAAACTCATTAATGTTTGAATTTAAATGTTTAAACTATCCAAGTTATATTTATTCCAAACGTCTGACATAATGTAGTTTTAAGTTCATCTATGGCAACTATAAAATTAAAATTGTAAAAACAGCTCACTGGTTGAGGTTTTTGTGCTCACATTTGTGACTCTAACAAATGAAAGGATGATGCCAATTAATGCAGCAATATACTGATTAAAAACTACCAACACTTAATTATCATGAAAAAAATTCCAATTGCAACTACAGTAGCTTACCACTGGGAAAATATTTCAATATAAATTAAGGAAGAATCCCTCACTTTTTATTTGTGTTTTCAAAACAGGTGAATTGGAAGATCCAAAATGTACCTTTTCCTACTTGGATATACAAAAGAAAAATTCATAGTGCAGCATGCATTTCAGTTGTTTTTTTATCTAAGTATTTTTTCTTCTCTTGCTGTGTGTATACTATGCAAAAATAAGAGCAACTCTTGAGTAACATCTAAATTTCATGCACAAAATTCATTGTCATATTCCAGAAAATAACAACAACAATCTCCCAACTATAACAACAAATAATACTTTTACTACAATAAAATCTAGAATGGATTGATGCTTTTCTGAGAAGAATTTCCAGGACTTTAATACAATACCATTTTTTTGGTAAAGACTAAGTAGACTGCTATGTATACTATATTAATTTTTTAAATGATTATACACTATTATGGGTCATTTTGTAGTTGTTGTGAGGTTTAATGGCATTTTTCAGCAGAACGATAGGCTATATATGGTGACCAGTATTAATGGTGGCGGAAGAACCAGGGAAAACCCCGGAAAGAACCACCGACCCACGAGAAGCTTTTGGCAAGCTTTCTCACATACCCACATTGGCTGAATCCGAGACTCGAACCAGCGCAGACAGGTGAGATGGCAGTGATGCATAACGGAGAGCGCTTTCGACCACTCAGGGCCCCAGGTCATTTTGTAAAGAACATATTAAATAGTAATCTTGTCCGTTATTGTGGGCTTTTACTTTAAGATAATGTAATTTTGTTTGTAAACATGTTAACATGGATGTGAATTCAAGACATTGGTATTACCCTCTGAAAAACATGATCTACCTGCCCTTTTCTTAACAGCTTGCTAATATTTATGTAAACAGACATGACCTTTTTCTTTTCTTATTTTCAAATACAAATTTGATGGAAATTCTACTAAGATGACAGACTATTTCCCAAAAATGGTTTATTGCAACATAGCTCAAGAAAGAAGGTATATACATCATAATGTAATGTTGTTTAAATCAGAATTACTATTCCTATCTTAACATTTGTAGTGGAATAGGTCTTTTAGAAGTGTTCAATTATTATCTGTGGAGATTTATTTATTTTAATTACCAGTATTCATTGGAATTACAAAGTTTTCATTGAATTTAGGATAGAATCACTCTTCAAGGATTATTGTGAATTAATTCAAAGGCATTTTCTAGGTTACATCAATCTGAAACAAAAAGACCATTTGCAAATTTAATACCATTCACATATCAGATCATGCAAGATTGGAATTTATTTGGAACACCACTGGAATTCATTTGGAACATTACACTTTTGGAAATGTGATATAATTTATAGGACTATTTGGGATTTAATTCACAATGCTGTTAAATTCCTTTTATTAAAAGGAAATAAATTATCTGTTGAATTTTACAAAACTTGATGATTTTTTTATCTTTTCTTTTTCTTAGTTGAAGACCATAGAGTTGTAACAAGACAACATGAAAAGTATTTTAGTACAATCCTGATGACAATATAATCATCCATGCTGGGGGGGGGGGTAGTGACTCCAACATTTTCAAGACAGCCAATGTAACATCAATATTGGATATACCAATGGCAACATTTCCACTTAAAAACAGCTAGGTATCATAAGTCTGCTGGTGAAAACCCTATGTTGATATAAGCATACATTTAGCAGGAGCAGAGATAACAACACTTTCAACATGGCCAGCATGGTGGTCATACTGTGAGTCATTTTACATTGTGTTCATTCAGGACTAACTAGACATCAGAAGAACTCTTGTGATGAATACCCATCTCAAAACGACTTTCCATTGAAGAGTAGAGCAAGAATTTCCAAATGACCATTGGGTCATCAGTTTAGCATAATTGTCATTTATGACCAACTAGACATCAAAACAAGTCTTTCAGTTAAAACACCATGCTGAATTGACCATTAAATTGGTCACTGTGGTGGCCTGAGTGGCACCAATTTTAGCAAAATCCACATGTTAATAAGGAATCCATTTAGCACAAGAATTGATGACAAAGTTCTCAAAATAGCCACTACGATAGCCATATTGAAGGAGTAATGACAAAAAGCTTATAAGATCTATCAAGGCTGTGACAGCTATAATGAAACTCAGATCAGCACCCTTTTCATTTAAAACTAGACATCATCAGAAGTCTTTTAGTTAAAACATTATATCACCAGCCATTTAGAAGTAATGACAAGATTTTCAACTAGACGATACCTGTATGTTAAGACTTCTAGTGAAAACTCTGTATTCATATTGGATGTCTGAGTAGCAGCGTCTTCATTTAGGACCAACTAGGTCATGAGATGAATGTGTGTATAAGAAAAGGTTCACTGCCATCATCAATGTAGTTTAGGAGATTTGACAACAAATTAGCAGTAACAGACAAATGGATGGGTAAACAAATGAGGCATGATAGACAATAATATAACCTCTTCTGTTCTATGACAAGTAAAGCTAATAACAATTTTAATAGTGCCTAAAGTAGTGTAAACCATGCCAACCCAACCCCTATCATCCATATGAAACTAAGCAAATCTAAACAAAATTTTAGCAGTATAGAACATTTATGTGGTCCACTGATTTTCACTGAAGTAAATTAAATCTCCCATTCACTACTGAAAACTGTCTTTTCTTTCTTACGATCTTTCTTCAGGTAATTTCCACTATCCGATTTGGAATCATCAATGTTTGATCATCCATGACAGACCTAGATGGGGCTAGCTGGGTAATTTCATGCTTGTTCTGAAGGTGCAGTATTCATTTTTCAGAATGATCATTCATCATTTGTTTAATTTGAAAATAAGTGTCACACATTATGATAATGGAAATGGAAATCACTGAAATATATAATACATGATACCAGTGAACTCCACAATGGCAGGCCAATCATGTGATTATGTCAGCGCAAATGCAAACACAAAGATCATGTACCAGAAGCATGGTCAAGTCAGGTACAACAGATACATGTAGTGGCCAAGTGAGCCAGTAATTATCTTGGATTCTATTAATAATCACACATATAAGAAAAGTTGTTGTTGTAGGGTTTAATGCCATTTTTCAGTACACGATAGGCTATACATGGCGACCAGTATTAATGGTGGAGGAAGAACCCGGGAAATACCCGGAAAGAACCACCGACCCTCGAGAAGCCAATGGCAAGCTTTCTCACATACCCACATTGGCCAAATCCGAGACTCGAACCTACACATATAGAGGTGAGATGGCAGTGATCCGTGACAGAGCGCTTTAGACCACTCGACCACTTGGGGACCCTATAAGAAAAGAAAAGGTGTTATTTGAATGATGGGGGTTTTAGTATTTGGCGATAGGGTATTTAATTAACTGAGTACCTTAAACTGGACGTTAGAAAAAATAAAGTATGGGTTCTAAAGTGTCACATGGCTAATATGATAGCCCAATAGGAAAGCTACCATAATTTTGGGCCCAATGAAAATACACAATACTTTCAACTGTTAAATATATCAAGCAAATACATTAACTGTACTTTTCCAATGATAAGCCCTGCTGTAATGGACATTTTGGTCATCAGATTAGCACAGCTTTCATTTAAGACCAACTGGACATCATACAAAGGCATGTGGTGAAAACCCCAATTCATTTTTACTTTCTGTTTAAGTAGAGATTCGATAGCAAAAGTTTTAAAATGGCTGCCATGGTGGCCATATTTTATATCAGATCATAACCATTTTTATTTAAGATCAGCTAGACATATTAAGTAGTCTTTTGGTGAATACCCCATGTTGACACAACCATCCATAATGGATGATTAGAAATAACAATATTTTAAAAATGACCACTGTAGTGGCCACACTGAACTTATTATCGTACCACTGTCAATTAAGCCCAAGATATTTTTTTTTAGTTAAAGCTCCATGATGATATGACCATCCATTCAAAAGTAGCAATGACAAGACTTTCAAGATGTCTAATGTAGTGGCCATATTGGATATCAGATAGCACCATTTTAGTTAGGACCATGTAGACATTATACAAAGTCTCTTAGTGAAAACCCCATGTTGATATGGACATACAATCAGAAGAAGTAGCAATAACAAGATTTCCATGATGGCTGTCATTTGGGCCAGTAACAAGAATTTCAAGATGGTCAGTGGCAGCCATACTGGTGGTACCATTATCATTAGGAAGCAACTAGATGTCAAGTGAAAACAGAATGGTGATAAGATTATCCATTTATGAATAGTGATAACAATACATGTATTTTTAAGATGGACACTGTGGTCGCCATATTGGATGTCAGAGCAGCACCATTTTTTAGACCCTGGGATGAATGTGACTGTAAAGTCTCAGGTAAATCCTGTAAGTAGCTTAGGAGAAGCAGCAACAAAAAGCTTGTGTTAACAAACACAAACAATAGACTACTGAAGACAGTCAACAGACCATCTAAAATCACTTCTGGTATATGACCAGCAGAGCTAAAAAAAAGCAACAACATAATACATGCATCTATTAGTTTAAAAACAAATTTAATTATTTTAAAAACAAATTAATCTTGAGTTAAAAGAAAACAAAATATCCTATTGAAAGCACCCTTCCCCACTACTGGCTGATTCCTTGCTGGACTTCAAAGATGGTCACAAATATTCAACAGCCAAACCATACCATCTTTTATGTAACGATTTGAAATTGTGGATCAACATTTTTATAACTATTGCGACCATTACTTTGTAAAGTAAAAGTTCAATTAAAAACAGTAATAACCAAAGGTTAAAAGCCTAAAGATATGCATGTAAACAACATAGAAACAAGGTAAGGGACAATCAGTATGTACATATAGTGGGCATTTTTATATATAAAAAAATTCATATTGTAACTGCAGGTACTTGTAATTCCTCATGAACATCCATCATATGTGATATCATCAATTTTGCATTTAAACTGAAATGCCTACTATTAAGCAAGTTTAGTTGTGAAATGGGTATCTCAGGTAGATACGATTGTATTTTTGTTATTGACAGAATAAACAAGCGACAGTCACATTGAGTCAAACTGCATGATCAACCAAATTCTTCCATACTTTGGCATATTCTTCCAACTGGCTACACTGCTAGATCCCTGTTACGCCTTCAAATCCCTGCATTAAATTTGCAATAATTACAATATGCTTTCAGTAAGACAATTGCAAGACCGCGATTATTTTTGAAAATATTGAGACGGCTTTTCCGGAAGCTGATTAGGCCAATATAGGCCAGTTTGATAAGGGTTGCTACCGCCCCTGAAAATAGTCTCCCTTGCAGAGCTCTTTAGTACACTGAAACCAGAAACCGTGTTCGTGAATTTACAATCCCTATTTCCGACGAGCAATACTCCCGTTATGGATGCATCAACTAGCGTGCCAAAAGCGACTAGGAAGAGACATTATTGCAGTGTTTGTTCCAATTATCGGAGAAAATCTGTTGCCAACAAAACTATAATTCTCCACAAGTTTCCTGCAGACGAAAGGTTGAGAAAAGCATCGAAAAGGCGTATTAAAATTTTGATGCCACAATTCGCTTACAACAGACATGACCGCCTGTGTTTGCGCATTTCTTACATGGAAAATTTACCAAGGAACACAACATTCCATCGGTTTTCAACATGAAGTCGAAAAGAAAGATATTTGCATTGTCCAAGGTAATTTAATCTGAATTTATTAACGAATAACTAAATTAGAAAACTGCTTTTACATCGTTAAAAGCTTTCTTGTGCTTATAAAAAAGAGGGGTATCTGTTACATTTAATTTGGAGAGATAATGATACATTTATATAAAAAACCAGCAAATAATCAGTTTTGTCCAATATGTAGTAAGATTGTGCATCTTGTATCTCAAATGCATGATTGAATTAAGAATGTTAAATCTAATGTCACATGTTAATGAATAAATTATCTTGGGTTATATTTGTTTAAGGTTAAAGCACATAATGATTTGCCCAGAAATTATTTGTTAAGTTATTGAAAGCTTAAATAATGTCAAATGATATATGACCAATATTGCCAAGTTTCACATATCTTTTCAGTGCTCTTTGGAGAAATCAGCTGCGTCACAGCCTAATACAATGGATCTCAATGCTGATGCTGCAAATGATTTTGAAAAAAGTGAAGACCAAACAACACTGAAGACAACTTGTTGCGTAGAACAGGTCTCTCTGATTTTCAATGACTACTGTGGAGCAGTTGAAGAAAAAGATATGTGTAGATTCTTACAGAAAGACATCCATACATATCCATTTATTGTAGATTGTAATGAAAATGGGGTTCGAACAGTTTCAGAGCCTTTAGTCACTACTGTTGGTACGCAGACAGATGATAATTACTGTTCATGTCAGAGTGAGACATTTGGTAAGGGTATGCAGGTGGATTCATCTACAGACATTCAGGAAAAGCAAACAAAATCAATTGGGATTCAAGTAAAAAGACCTGACATTGCCTTTGAAGATATCAGTGAATCCAATGAAAAGTGTATGTTTTACACTGGAATTCCAGATCCTAACACAATTCGTCTTTTATTTGATGCAATGAATGATGCTGGAGTACATAAACAACGAAAAGGAGATGGCAAAAATCAGGGTCACCCCAAATCTTTAAAACCAATGGATGCATTTATTTTAGTCTTGATGAGGTTACGGCTTGGCCTTCTGTTGCAAGACTTGGCAGGAAGATTTAATATTTCAAAGACTATGTGCAGTCACATTACAAACAGTTGGATATCATATTTGAGTGAAAAATGGTGCTTTTTGATTTCCTGGCCATCGCGTGCACTTGTTAATAAGTATATGCCTCACAAATTCAAGAAGAAGTATCCTTCTTGCAGAGTAATAATCGACTGTACATAAATATACACAGAGACACCTCAATGACTTGCAAACAAGTCAATGATGTATTCAAACTACAAATCACATATGACCTACAAGACATTAATAGGCATTAGTCCTTCTGGTCTAATAACATTTGCATCAGATTTGTGGGCTGGAAGTATTAGCGATAAACAGCTCACAGGGGCTAGTGGGATATTTGAAAAGTGTGAACTAGGAGATGCAATTATGGCTGATAAAGGTTTCCTTATATCTGACCTAACTACTCCAAGAGGAATCCATTTGATCATTCCACCACTGACGTTTCAGAGATTTAATAGACGTCATGTTGAAGAAACAAGAAGAATAGCAAATTTAAGAATAGGTGTAGAAAGAGCTATTGAGAGGGTCAAGAACTATCACATTCTTCAGGGTGTCATGCCTATCACTCTAGCACATGAGGCTAGCAACATTTGGAAAATTTGTGTGGCGTTGGCAAATCTTCAACAACCACTAGTTCATGATAATGAACATGATGATTGATTTAAATGATTGATTAACTATGAACAATGTGCTGGCTATGTGAGCACGAGGTCAGAATTTGACACTTGGTTTAACACATTTTCTTTATATTTGAGTGTAAAAACACCATGGTAACCATTTTGATTTTGTTTACCTACATGTATATATCATGATTAAATTTGAACATCCATATTTATCAAAATCAAAATCTATATTGTCAAAATTTATTATATTTTTCTTGCATGTTATTTAGCATGATGTTTACTTCAAATAAAGTCTTGGAATATATAAGCCACAGTGGCTTATGCATAATCTTCCTTTAAAGAATGCAAATAAATTACATATTCTACTCATAAGAAGTAAGTGTACAATCAGTGGTCCTATAAGTGTCACAGCAACATTATAATTTTATATGTAAAATGCATGATCAAGTCAACAAGTTGTCTGTTATCATTGCTGTGTAGTGTTTGTGTATTGAGAGAGAAATATATGAATACCTGAGGAATCAACAATTTAATAAAAACAAGCAAAAAAATCAGTTTCTATCCTTTTTTATTGAATGTACATGATATGATCCAACAACATTATGCTTCTATTATAAATAGAAAACTGAAGCTAAATTAAATTCAGAGTTAACATATCACAAGATAAACATTTATATTGTTGTGACAAACACACATACACTTGTTACACTATTACTTATGATCTTGATCACATGTGCTTCCTGTTTCACACAGATACCAATTTTCTTAAGATTTCTCTCTCTCTCCCTATCACACACACACATGTACTTGGCCCAATATTTCCTAAAAATTATATTCCACAACTGCTTTCTCTAAAACATTAATTCGATCCAACCCCAACTCCTCAGCTATGTACAGCAGTATAATAAAGCTTGATATTAAGAACACTGACACACACCAAAAGTTCGTATTCAGACTGACTTGAATATGGCATAATTTTGGACACAATGTTTCAATGTCTACATATCAATGGACCTTGTAAATAGTCATAGTTCATTTGACAGATACAGCTGAGTGATGCACATATATACGGGTAAAAAAAAATCATACAGTCTTTGATAATGTCATCTGATGTAAAAGCGGACTAATGCACATTATACATGCTGATTACTGATTATATAATGACAAACAACGCTTGATACGTTCAGAGAAGAGCTCTGGTATAATTGCCTTTAAATAAAATGAATTCAGTTTTCAAGCATCAGGATCCAAAATCTTTCATCAAAGAAAATTCTTTCCACATGATATCCCCTAAGGGTCCATATCACAAAGTCACACCATTTTCTATCACAAACTCCAATCTGACCCTGAAATTGATAATAATAATCATGACCTTGTTTAAGCTTAAGTTCAGCACCAATCACGTAACAACAGAAAGATTGGTCTTTGGCTGCTTCCAGTGGTGTCATGTCTCTAAATTTAAATGGACATTTCATTTCTATTAGCCCTAATGTTCCTCAAAGTGTTTGTAGGTCACCAAACCATCGGGACTGCTACTTAGATGGGGAAATTCCTCATTCACCCATAATCCACTCTCTGTTACAATAATGTCAGTGTGGATTACCTTTGATTTAATCTGGTACAGGCGCTTTGCTGCTAGCTCATGTGTTATACCCCATCTTATACTGTCACTGTCAAACTGAATATATCCCATGACTTCCCTTACAGTACAATTAAGCGAAGAACTATTTTTCAATTTACAAACACGTCCAAATTTTGAGCTTGTTATTCTGCCAATACGTGCTGCCAACCAGTTTTTGTTGTTTGCCTGTCCTTTAGTAATGTATTGAATTATCTCATATTCGTCCTTTTCACAATGAAGCGATGAAAAGTAGTCCTTAAAATAGTTCATGCATTCATCACACTGCAAGTTGACCTTGTCATAATACATAAGATCAATGTTGTGTAATTTGGGTATTTCGTGTTTTGGGTAGGGTGCTTTAACAGAGTCACCTGTACTTTGTAAAAAGGCTGCACAAGGGTTAACCAATTTGAGCTTGTTACTAAATTCCATCACATCCATTGGCTCAATAGGCGTGTCAGCACTGATATTAATGCTGGACTTTGCCTTTGACTTTCTTTCTAATGCGCATTCTGTTGAAAACTTTAATTTCTTAAAAGTAAGGTCTTGGGATTTCTTTGGGCTCAGTTTCCTTGCTTGGCTTGTTCCACTTGCAAGCATCAGAAGTTGGTGAATTGAAGCCATCTTTCTTTTTGGAAGATAGGTCAACCAAGGCATACAATAGTGCTGCTACATGATTGCACGAATCTCCTTCCCTGAAATTTGTTTTTAAAATTAGTATTTTTAAATGCTGATCTTAGGTGATTCAGTACTATTTAGGCAAATAATGGTGAATCAATCTGTCATTGCTACACACAAAGTATGCACTCAAATTACATAAAGTTCACTTAGAAACTTATGAAACCAGTGATTCTAACCGATGAAATCTAAACTATTTCACTGGATGTAGGCCACAGAAAAGATATTTATTATAAAATATGTCACCTGAATATGAACTTGTTTCGACATTTCAGTTGTGTAATGCCTGATACTTGAAAATGGACTCAAAGCCCCAAAATATGCGCTAAATATATACAAGCTGCAACAGTGCGGGCACATTAGACTTAAAATCCGATAGAGTAAATTAAGGTCAATATAAAAGCAGCTTTAATTTTAATTGATGCTGCAGAGAGTGTGCACAATAAAGAAAATTGTTTTTCTTATTATTAGTAATATTTATTATTTTTGTTTAAAAAAGTAAATACTCTTACCCAGCACTGCATGTACAACCAGCAGAATGAACGTTCCCGGTTTCTTTGGATAAACAAATCCAAACATCATAGTCCGGTTTCATGTTTGCACTTAACAAATCCATGGGTGCAATCTTCTAATAGAGGATGGAATTTAACAATATCTACATGGCGGTCTTCATAAAAGACATGAGCCTTCAGCTGTCTCTTGGCCTTCATACTTTCAGAGTCAGATGTACGCCTTTTGTTAAGCACCATATAATTGTATAAGTCATTTTCACTGACATGTGGTATGTCCTCAACATTACACGCCCAATTATCACGAAGCTGGTTCGGATCAGGTAATATCTCCCCAAACGGTGTCTTGAATTTTTCAATGGTTCGAAACTACTCATTTATTCGGTCTTGTACATTTATTTCTCTCAACGTCTTAATACCTAAATCTTGCCACTCCTTTCGACCCTTTTCAGTACCTCACCTTTATTTCCTGAAAGGTGGGCATCTCTATCCCGTAAATATGTCTTTAGGCACTTAACACTAAGGTTTTCCAGGTCACCGGTTTTGTTGATATCGTTGTTGGCTTCCATAGCAGCATATAGATTTGCTCGCCGGAAGAGCGTTGCATCATGGGTAAATTAAGGGACTTAATAAGTCAAGGGACGTAACAACCCTTATCGAACTGGCCAATATAACAATGTGCATCACGCACAAAGGTATCACTTCGGAGGTTAAACCTAAAAGTGGGCAAAATATCTAGCTAATACATCAGGGTGTACACATTACATTGTATTATTGGGATTAAGTGTTTAAAAAAATTCCCATTACTTAAAACTAAAATTGTACTGCCATTTTTCTGACATGTGAAAAACCTTATCGTTCCTGGCACCATAGACACATATTTGTTGCTTACGATATACCGACAAATTATATTTCATAACCAATGTTATTGACATTAGTGAAAGTGGCTACCCTAGGGACAATGGGAATTAGCATTACAGACCCCCCCCCCCCCCGGCCACTCTGGGGACTATGTAAATTTAACATGGGGAAAATTGCTGGGCCACTCCAGGGACAATGGGAATTTAACATGGGGAATATAGTTTGGGCTTGTCTAGGGACAAGGGGAATTTAACATGGGGAATAGAGTTCGGGCTTGTCTAGGGACAATGGGAATTTAACATGGGAATAGAGATTGGGCTTGTCTAGGGACAAGGGGAATTGAACATGGGGAATAGAGTTTGAGCTTGTCTAAGGACAAGGGGAATTTAACATGGGGAATAGAGTTTGGGCTTGTCTAGGGACAATGGGAATTTAACATGGGAATAGAGTTTGGGTTTGTCTAGGGACAAGGGGAATGGAACAGGGGACTATGGTGTGCGTCTGTCTAGGGACAATGGGAATTTAACATGGGGAATAAATCGTGGGACTGTCTAGGGACAATGGGAAATTTAACATGGGGAATAGATCGTGGGACTGTCTAGGGACAATGGGAAATTTAACATTACGGAAACACCTGGGGGATATAGCCTCAAGGGAATTTAACATATGGAAATTGAACATGGTGGGTCTGTATAGCGTCAAGGGGAATTGAACATGGTGAGACTGTCTAGGGACAATGATGGTAGAGGGTCAAACACAACAGAGACAGAAACAGACATACACTAGTACAAGCGTGAGATTTATATATAAAGCATTACCAAGACCTGAAATCTTGCTGAGGTGTTCAAAAATTTGCATAATTGTAATGATGCTATAAATAGCTATAATCAAGGAAATGCCCAACGACAAAATGGATGTGACTAAAAGTAACGCTAAAATGACGAAATTGTCCCTGAATTTAAAGAAAAATAAACATATCCCCGAAAATTAAGTTACAATGGTTTAGACTAAAATGGATACAATTAGTAACTACTTACAATATCAACTTGTGTGACGATCGTGGATAAACACCCATGTATCTATTTATAGCTATAGTCAGCTAAAATTCCTATGAAATCATACTATCTCTTTGTACTACAACTTGTGGGTTATTCCTTTCGAAAACCCCACTATCTTTTTTATAGCCTCAGCTTGAGTGACGTTCCTGTTTATGAACTCTAGTACATATGTATAGCTACAAACTGTGGAAATCCCCAAGTCCATATTTATAGTCTCGAAATTTCCAGCGTCAGTGACGTCATTGTACAGAACACTAGGGGATAAATGTCAACAGTGTTGCAAGTGGCTGACCTGAATACACGCTACTGCAGGTAGGAGGGTAGAGTGTATCTGATAGGGATAAAGTGAGTTTTATAGGGACAAACAGAGACCAATACACACACACACACACACACACACACACACACACAACGTACGCGCGCAGACACACGCACACACACATACATACACACACACAGAGGGAAGAGGAAAAAACAAACCCCAAATATACTATCAACACAGAAAGGAGATAATACAAAGCCCAAATATACTATCCACACAAACATACGCGAACGCATACAAACCCCAAATATACTCTCCACACAAACGTCACTAACGCATACAAACCCCAAATATACTATCCATACAACGTCGCTAACTCATACAAACCCCAAATATACTATCCACACTCGGGAGGAAGAAGAAAAAAACAACCAAATATACAATCTACACAACGTACGCGAACACACACACACACACACACACACACACCACAGAGGGAAGAAGAAAACCATCATACACTATCCACACGGAGTGAAGAAATAACCCTTTGTATATACTATCAACATAGAATGAAGAAAATAGCCCATTATATTCCATCAACACAGTGAAGAAGGAAAAGTTTTTTGAAAGCACCTAAGCCCTCACCTGCAATGACCAACTCTGCCAAGCACCTACACCCCACCCAACCCCCAACACTACAAAACCCATTTAACCCGTTATTTTATGGCATCAGTGTGTGATTTAGGAAACATCAAGACACAAAATGATGGATGAATAGACTGACTATTGTTTACCGACTTGCATGCCTAAAGAGCGTGCGTGAAGGAAAACATCCTTTCATTTCAATTCTAACTAAAACATGTTCCAGAGTGATAGAGAGAGGTGAAAGAGCACAATTTCATAAAGTGTGAGTAAAAAACAAATCACGCCATCCTTATTATAGAATGTCAAGACTAAGAGACACTTACGTTTTATTTCTGGTCTATTCTCTTTTAGAAGGTAGTATGAAATTTCACATCAGGGCCAACGCATCGGCTCACATTGTCAATTTTTCCATTTCCATGTCTTTACTGGCACAAGTTCTTCATCATCTTCAGTTTCTTCTTCTTCTGAATCCCTCTTCTCTGTTTCGTTTTGTTTCTGTTTCTTCTCTTTTCTAGTAGGGCACTCTGAATCCCAGTGTCCTTTCTCCCGACAACGATATTAGGTATCTTGGCTTTTGTCTCTCTTTCTTAGACGAGGCAGGTATTCTGGAGACAAATACCCATTTACCTTTGCAGATATAGCAAACTTCATTAGCACTTACACATTTTCGTATGACTCTCATCAAATCAACGACCAAAAGAGTAAGTTTTGTTGCCACTTTCGCATGTGAATTATGCTTTCGTATGACTTTTAGCAAATATTTGACCAGCAGGATCTTCTTGATCGTTTGAGAGTGGAATGAATACTCTGACGCTAAGACACTCTCCCTATATACAGGAACCTGCTGCGTATGAAACCTAGTCAAATGTAATTTTGCAATAAGATGAAACGATTTCATTGAGAAAGTAAACGGCAATGATGTACCGTATCGCCTCACACAAAACCTGAAGTGTTAGTTCAAATCCGTGTCAGCGATTTCGAAGACGACATAACTGAGCTTTAATCAATGCTCTCCATTTATGCCACAAAACCACGAGTCCTGATTCACGCCAAAAGAAATTTCGTTCGGTCCATGAAAAATAGTATTACATCTGAGAAACGCAAAAACGAACTTCCAGAAAACTGAGAACGACGGCTTACACCTACAACGTAAATGTATGAGTTCAAGTAGTGCGTAAAACTTAGTCAAATTAAATTTTTATAGTCAAGACGAAACGATCTCTTTTCGACCAAGAAAGCAGACACCAAGCGACAATGGCGATCCGTGTCACACAACACTTTTCAAAATGTATATTATCAGAGGTTTGTTCTAGCGATCTGCACGGTTAAATTAAATGTTGATGTATTTTGCAATAAGACGGACACAATTTCCATGGGATCGCCCATGGTACGATTGTTCGTGCATTAGTTTAATTTTTTTAAATATTTTTTTATATAAATCGCCTTTAGGATAGACCCAGTAAAGCATGGCCATTCTCGTCACTGTCTGAATAGCTACCCAAGTCAATTCGAAGTGAACGCGGTAAGAAAATAAGTATAGCGTATGAAATGGCTTACAACGGGTGATGCATTGTTTTGTTCTAGGACTGTGTGGCATAATAATCCCTATGTTCTTGCGTTGTTACCATTACAGTGCAGACAGACTGAAATGTGAACTTACAAGCCCTCTTTGTGTGTGTTGTGCCATTTATTCTTACCACATCAAAATACTGAGCCTCACAGTATTGGTTCGCGTTTTCAAGCTGACCATTTTTTTATATCTCACTTAAACATTTTAACATAAACACTCACACTCACATCGGTAGAGTCAGAACAGACGTGTTACAGTATTGAGGGGCATGTTATCTTTTTTTTTTTCAAACTAATAAATTTGGGGTTTGTATGAAGTAAAGAACCGAAAGAACAGTGAAACTCAAGGATGATGACCCAATCTGTCTGTCTATTGATGCGTGTATTTACTTAAGAAGAAATATGACCTCTAAAACACAAAGAGATACGGCAAGCATGATTAGATTAAACACAACGATGTTTTCCTTCACGCCCGTGTAATTTAGAGTTTCAATCGGCTTTGAAGACAAACTTGGTCTCCTTTTGTAGGGCTTGAAATAATAAAAAAAAAACTGAAAAATCTTAAGCACTTTGCTATAGATAATTTTATCAACAGACTAAACAACATAAATACCGTTACAACAATAGAAAGCCTTAAATCTTATATCAAAAAGAAATGCATCAAAAAGATTAAAGATTAACGATAACTAACCAATGAAACCGAATTTAACATAGGCAATGACATGTGAAGAAATGCCTCTCACTTTGGAAAGGTAGGCGAATGTACTCTGTCATGCACCATCAACTTGAAAAAAATTATAAACAGAGAGAAACCTGAATTCAAAATTCAGTTGTTTTTTTCTTCAAAATTGTTTCGCTTCTTTTTTTTTGGAACAAAATCTAAGCACTAATATAGAACGGAAAAGGGAAAATGCACATACAAGCTTTGATATTTCTGAAAAAAATGAGGGGATATTCCTAACGTTCATAACCACCTATATATGCTTGGACTTGTCTGTGACTTATCCACAAAACAAGATGTACATATTTCTGGTCAAGCTGCAAGTGTGTGCGTGTTTTTGAAAATGGAAAAAATTGGATATACAATTTTCTCGTGACACTTATAAAGTGAAGAGTCTGTGCAAGTGTCAAAAGCCAAAGTCATATAAGGTTTGTATTTTGCACGACTTGTAAAGATTTCCACTTTAGAAAATGTGAAGTATCACAAGTTATTATCACAAACAGAAGTGGAACATAGGGGCTTGCAAGAAAGAAAATAACCCAGACAGTTGGTGTCATCAAGAGTGCTAGAGACGGTACCCGAACTTGCTTGCTTGCTTACTTGAATTAAAGTGATTTTCGCTCTAATGGAGCATGTATCACTGGTTTAATAACGCACCGCGTGATTTTTAATTACTCCTGGGGAAGGAAAGAGAGCCTCATCCCCCAAGCTTTTATGTACTCACAGACTACTTTTAAATTTAGCCACTCAGGTGTAGGACTAACTAGTCCTTAACAACCTGACTGAAAGGCTTTAAACATGAGTGGGAATTGTCTCACCACACACTCATTTTTCTGTCCGAGCGTGGTAAAGGAGGAAAAAGGTTCTCAGCATGACAGCCAAGGATGTTAAGTACTCACCAAAATGCTAGCCCGTACTTATTTCAAATCAAATCCCGTTTTTGCTAATGGACAATAAAAAGTACCAATAATGTGTTAACCACTTGTGCAATTAGTTCAAATCTAACGAGTCTGTTAAATTTCCTACTTCCTAACATATCTGTCTAATATTAGTACTTAGTGTACATAAAAATAGCCATACTGATCGTATTTAAATTATTATGTCTGAGCGACATATACCAGTTTGGTCAGTGTTAGGTTTAAAAAGTTAAGTTTGTTGCGGTGTTCCAATGGGTCAAGTTTGTTTCGAGAATAATATAGTCAAGGAGGGATGCCAAGCCAAATATGGTTCCCTATTTAATAAAAGGCAATCTTTTGGAGCCCAAAAAAGTCTGTTTTTTCTGTTAGAAGGTAAGACGTCTCTCTTTTGCTTTCACGTTCTTTCCCGTACTCCTAGTCTCATGATTCTTGATATCGGGAAATGCGTAGCCATGATGGGTGGTAATGTAAGCAGCGGCTTCTACCAGTTGACTGAGGGGGTATCCAGTGTAGGCTTGTCTGTAGAATTGGGGAAGAACTCTGACCCCTAATCCCCATTGAGAAGGTCTTGGTTTAAAGGTGTCTAGAGATTTGATGGCAACGTATTGTATGGCTCTAATAAACTGCCCTGCGTTGTTGACGTCATACAATGCTTGATCTAGCCCCATTTCGGTGTACTTCTCAACGAGGGTCAGCGTCCCCCTCCTCCTCTTCAACCGCCTCAATTTCCTCTTCTGGTTCTGATACTAATTCTTCAGTTGAGCTAGATAGTTTCAAATACGCTGCTATGGTGTCTGTCGCTGTTATTGTTGTTGTGGTTGTTCTTTCAGCTGAGATTGCCTGTAGTATCGGAGTGAGAAAAGAACGTAGTGCCTCCGATAATTACATCTGAGTTTGCCATACCGTTTGTCTAACTTAATTGGCCCTTTGTTTTGCCACCACTCTTTCCGGGACGGGTTGTTTGTTAGCTATAGTCGGCTGTTGACTAGATGTTATTTGTGTTTTCGAGGTGGGTGGAGTGCTAACTGGCTAGGTCTGCCTTTCTTGCTCCTGCTGCTGTTGCGTGTATTTGTTCCCTCCACACCGAGTTCTGGGCCTAATTCTTTTAATTTTGTTGTACCCGAACTTACATTATCCATATTATCACCAACAAAAAAACGCACAGACCTAAAAGAAACACTCACTCACTTTTTACAGAACATTACTATTTTTAAAATTTTGATAAGCGACGGAAACGAACAACTTAGAGTCACACTTTCTAACGAAGATAAAGAAATCATGTGCAGATAGACTCACTTCTGTATTTTTTCTTTTAACTGACTTACAAATCATAGGCAATGGAATTTTATTTCTTTTCGAAAGTATGGGGTAGCCCTGAATTTTTTTGGGGGGGAACTTGAAGCTATGGCGATTGCTTAGGTTATAAGATGGCGGCCTCCTCTGACGACAGGCTTTTTCACAGGATAAGGTCTGCTTCTTCGGAAAGAGAAGAAGAACTCTTTGGTGTCGATACCACTGAATACAAAGCCTCTGCAGGTTCATGCTGCTGCTGCTGTTGCTGCTCTCTCTGCTGTTTATGAAGTCTGTACTTCTCCGTCCATTCTTCTTTCTCCTTCTTGAATTCCTCCTTGAAGAGTTCTTCTATCAGGTCTTCAGTGACTTTTAGCATTCTCACATTCTCTATCTCTTCTGGCTTCGGTATCAGGCTGTGTCTGACCCTGTGCAAATTCACGTAGACTTCGTTTAGCTTAGCTAGTTTGGAGCACATCTTCGTAGAAGGATGAGTCGACAATGGATGGTTAGACTGGAGGCTACCCCGGCTTTAAAGTCAAAGCGCGGACGTGAAGGAAAACATCCCTCCACGCTTTTCGAGCCGAACCGTTCAAATAGTGTTATGGGAGGGATAGAGAGAAGTCAAAGAGCATGAATCAGGATACCTATAGTTAAACAAACCACAAAGGCATTTTTTTGTTCAAAACACAACATTTTTATTCAAAATTACTTAACACAAACAAACAAATCTAACATTTTTTTAACAATAATCCAATACTATAACATCAAACATTTTTTTCTAATCACAAACATTTGTTTTTCAACTCACACATTATTTTGGACAGGGCTGACAACGCTGTGAATGAAATTGTGAGTTCCACTGTTGTATGTCATTAGGCTATTGATGGACACTACGTTTCCTAGTTAGAGACAAAAGATAAGCATACTGGTCACAAAACCATCGATGTACTATCTCATCGTTTCTAGAAGAATGACGATCAAAATAAGTCACTAAATGTTCTAAAGAATAGCCCAGACTACGATGATGCAGAAAATACATACAATATTGTCCACACACCAAGGAATATGTGCCTTGTTATTTTACATTATTGAATCGTGTGGTCTGAGCATTTCTTCTCATAAAGTCGATGATATCGTCTTCCAAAGGGGGCAATCCATACGAATCGAAATATTCCACACATCCTTCTTGAGGAAAGTAAATGGCTACCCAGTGGGTTCCTGGGAGATGACTGTCGTCCGTGTTGATCACATAAGCTTGATGGTTTTGAGGTGTGCAATGAGGGAGTTCATCTTTAGCACAGACGACAGGATTCCAAGAAGCAGTGTACGAACTGTGGTTCAAGAGGTAATAAAGTTCCCAGGTATCCCTGCTTTGTGTGGGTTTTTCTTCACAGGTAATGATAAGTGATCAATTCGATCCTGACATTTTGCTTGAAAATGTCTGACAAGTAACCGTTTCTTCGCCTTGTCTACCAACTCTGATCCAAGAGGGCTTCGATGCGATGGATCTCTTGAGTTGTTAATGGAGGACAATAATGTTCACGCAAGCCTTTATACCACTGTTGTAACACGTCTTCTTCCTAGATGAGACTCCAAGCTTCGTCCAGATATTCGTCCAATTTTTCTTCTTGACTCAGCATCAGGCATTTATCGTGTTGAATTTGACTGGGATGATCGTTATGACATCCATAGCAATCTTTCTTGATCAATTCCTTAATTTTTTTCTGTCAAGACTATAGCATAACAGGAGACTAAATGTGATTATTGTTCTGGCCATCTAGACTTCATCATCATGACTTCTTCGTCTTTGTCTTGGGGTTCTCCTTCCTCAGGATCTTCACATTCCATGTCCAACGAATCCCTACTATATAAACATTGATAAAAGTCTTCCATGACTTCTAATAGTGTAGAATGACTTCTCTCAAACTTTTGGTTTATATCGTATTGTCAAATTCAGCATACAGGATGACGTTCACCGTATTATCTGCGCGTAGATTTTCTGCAAACTGAAATTCCACACGCATCTGGCCGGATTTTATAGGGTGAAAATGTCACTCGTCGCTGTCTTGACTTACAATTCGTTAGACAACCGTTTTCGAAAATGGAGTTTTCGTTTTCGAAAATGTAACTTTCCCTTTGGAGAATGGAATATTTTGTCCCAGATCTCCTTTTACAGTGTCTAAATACGACTTACTGACGGCCAAATAGTGAGGATGTACAAATTCACGGTGTACGTGATAGGTGTTTGCACCTTCCTGGTCATTGTTTGTGGCACTATCCACTTTGAAAGGAATGACACGCAGTAACGGCACAGAGGTGTGTCCTACCACGTTGTACTCCACCACATTGGAATACACAAAGATCATATTAAGTCGTTGGTTCAGTTCTACCGGGTTTCCAAAAGCTCTGTAAAAATCCATATTACTGTTGATCTTGGGGCTCAAATTGTTTGCGACCATTTCTGCATGTCCACCCAAAATTACAAACAAACTACCATTGAACCTGAGGGACAATGTGTCCGTATCTTCAAATTTGATCATGAGAAGATGAGCCACTTTATGGTACTTAATCTTCACCCTTTTCTTGGCTCTATTCAGTGCTTTGCCAAAGGCTAAGTTGAACCTGTCCGCAATAGTGTCCACCAAATGTTCACCACTAAAATAATAACCTGAAGGAATTTTCAAGGTGTAGATAATGAAGGCTGGATTGTTGGCTGGTCTTGTGTCCCCTAAAAACCCGATTTTATTGATTTCTTCCCCCAATTGGGCATTCAGGATTTCCACCTCGAAAGTATTTTGCTTTTCGTTGATGTTTTTGATTTGTGTTGGGTGAATGATTTCCACTAAAGCCACTTCCCAATGGGCTTCGTGATCTAACTAGATGGTCTGAGGTAATTTGACCGTGTAACAGCACAACGTGTTCTTGGGAAACACCTCCATGGAACTGTCACTGGGTAAGGTTAAGTAAAATTGGTTGTTATTGCTCATAATTCCAGAGTTTTGTGGCTCTCCGAGGTGTTACTGGAAGTCAGAGGAGTGTCTCAGCCCAAAATGGAGTTGTTGTTGGAGTGGTGACTGGCACTGACACTGGACACAAGGTTCCCGTTGTTCCCGTTCGAGGAGAATTTCAGGGAGGGAATAGGAAGCAGGTAACCGATGCAACTGCTCAATACAATGGTCCACAATTGTTTGTCTCCTTGTTGCAAACTCAAATTGGCAATGGCTGCACCGAAGACACAATATACCACGAAGGTTTGGCAGAAAAAGACAATTTGCGTTTTAGGCACACGTTCTCCATACCACACCACACAAGGGTTGTTTTTGTAAATCTTGCAGACAAGAATTGGGTGAAGGAGTGATCGCAGTAGCTGAATCTGTGTGAAAGGGAATGATGGTCACTTCTTTTTATAGTCGATGACGTGCGAAGCGTCGATCCAAGAATGAAAACTGGGCGGATATCCTTTCCAACGTACTTTGACTTCTTTGACACGTCGTTTGCCCACTTTACGGTTTCTGCGTTTGACAATGCCTTTGATGTCGTACACGTCGTCTTTTTTGGTGACACGACTTGATTTGAAATAAGTACGAGCTAGCGCTTTGGTGAGTACTTAACATCCATGGCTGTCTTCCTGAGCACCATTTTCCTCCTTTACCACGCTCGGACAGAAAATGAGTGTGTGGTGAGACAATTCCCACTCATGTTTAAAGCCTTTCAGTCTGGTTGTTAAGGACTAGTTAGTCCTACACCTGAGTGGCTAAATTTAAAAATAGTCTGTGAGTACATAAAAGCCTGGGGATGAGGCTCTCTTTCCTTCCCCAGGAGTAATTAAAAAGCACGCGGTGCGTTATTAAACCAGTGATACATGCTCCATTAGAGCGAAAATCACTTTAATTCAAGTAAGCAAGCAAGCAAGTTCGGGTACCGTCTCTAGCACTCTTGATGACACCAACTGTCTGGGTTATTTTCTTTCTTGCAAAGCCCCTATGTTCCACTTCTGTTTGTGATAATAACTTGTGATACTTCACATTTTCTAAAGTGGAAATCTTTACAAGTCGTGCAAAATACAAACCTTATATGACTTTGGCTTTTGACACTTGCACAGACTCTTCACTTTATAAGTGTCACGAGAAAATTGTATATCCAATTTTTACCATTTTCAAAAACACGCACACTCTTGCAGCTTGACCAGAAATATGTACATCTTGTTTTGTGGATAAAGCACAGACAAGTCCAAGCATATATAGGTGGTTATGAACGTTAGGAATATCCCCTCATTTTTTCAGAAATATCAAAGCTTGTATGTGTATTTTCCCATTTCCACTGTATATTAGTACTTAGATTTGTTCCAAAAGAAAAAGAAAAAAAGAAACGAAACAACTTTGAAGTAAAAAAACAACTGAATTTTGAATTCAGGTTTCTCTCTGTTTATAATTTTTTTCAAGTTGATGGTGCATGACAGAGTACATTCGCCTACCTTTCCAAAGTGAGAGGCATTTCTTCACTGTCATTGCCTTTGTTAAATTCGGTTTCATTGGTTAGTTATCGTTAATCTTTCATTTTTTGATGCATTTCTTTTTGATATAAGATTTAAGGCTTTCTATTGTTGTAACGGTATTTATGTTGTTTAGTCTGTTGATAAAATTATCTATAGCAAAATGCTTAAGATTTTTCAGTTTTTTATTATTTCAAGCCCTACAAAAGGAGACCAAGTTTGTCTTCAAAGAGGATTGAAACTCTAAATTACACGGGCGTGAAGGAAAACATCGTTGTGTTTAATCTAATCATGCTTGCCGTATCTCTTTGTGTTTTAGAGGTCATATTTCTTCTTAAGTAAATACACGCATCAATAGACAGACAGATTGGGTCATCATCCTTGAGTTTCACTGTACTTTCGGTTCTTTATTTCATACAAACCCCAAATTGATTAGTTTGAAAAAAAATAAATAACATACCCCTCAATACTGTAACACGTCTGTTCTGACTCTACCGATGTGAGTGTGAGTGTTTATGTTAAAATGTTTAAGTGAGATATAAAAAAAATGGTCAGCTTGAAAACGCGAACCAATATTGTGAGGCTCAGTATTTTGATGTGGTAATAATAAATGGTACAACACACACAAAGAGGGCTTGTAAGTTCACATTTCAGTCTGTCTGCACTGTAATGGTAACAACGCAAGAACATAGGGATTATTATGCCACACAGTCCTAGAACAAAACAATGCATCACCCGTTGTAAGCCATTTCATTGGCTATACTTATTTTCTTACCGCGTTCACTTCGAATTGACTTGAGTAGCTATTCAGACAGTGACGAGAATGACCATGCTTTACTGGGTCTATCCTATAGGCGATTTATATAAAAAAATATTATAAAAAATTAAACTGATGCACGAACAATCGTACCATGGGCGATCCCATGGAAATTATGTCCGTCCTATTGCAAAATACATCAACATTTAATTTAACCGTGCAGATCGCTAGAACAAACCTCTGATAATATACATTTTGAAAAGTGTTGTGTGACACGGATCGCCATTGTCGCTTGGTGTCTGCTTTCTTGGTCGAAAAGAGATCGTTTCGTCTTGACTATAAAAATTTAATTTGTCTAAGTTTTACGCACTACTTGAACTCAAACATTTACGTTGAAGGTGTAAGCCGCCGTTCTCAGTTTTCTGGAAGTTCGTTTTTACGTTTCTCAGATGTGATACTATTTTTTATGGACCGAACGAAATTTCTTTTGGCGTGAATCAGGACTCGTGGTTTTGTGGCATAAATGGAGAGCATTGATTAAAGCTCAGTTAAGTCGTTTTCGAAATCGCTGACACGGATTTGAACTAACACTTCAGGTTTTGTGTGAGGCGATACGGTACATCATTGCCTTTTACTTTCTCAATGAAATCGTTTCATCTTATTGCAAAATTACATTTGACTAGGTTTCATACGCAGCAGGTCCCTGTATATAGGGAGAGTGTCTTAGCGTCAGAGTATTCATTCCACTCTCAAACGATCAAGAAGATGGAAGAGTCAGCACAGATCGACCTGCTGGTCAAATATTTGCTAACAGTCATACGAAAGCATAATTCACATGCGAAAGTGGCAACAAAACTTACTCTTTTGGTCGTTGATTTGATGAGCGTCATACGAAAATGTGTAAGTGCTAATGAAGTTTGCTATATCTGCAAAGGTAAATAGGTATTTGTCTCCAGAATACCTGCCTCGTCTAAGAAAGAGAGACAAAAGTCAAGATACCTAATATCGTTGTCGGGAGAAAGGACACGGGGATTCAGAGTGCCCTACTAGAAAAGAGAAGAAACAGAAACAAAACGAAACAGAGAAGAGGGATTCAGAAGAAGAAGAAATTGAAGATGATGAAGAACTTGTGCCAGTAAAGACATGGAAATGGAAAAATTGACAATGTGAGCCGATGCGTTGGCCCTGATGTGAAATTTCATACTACCTTCTAAAAGAGAATAGACCAGAAATAAAACGTAAGTGTCTCTTAGTCTTGACATAATAAAATAAGGATGGCGTGATTTGTTTTTTACTCACACTTTATGAAATTGTGCTCTTTCACCTCTCTCTATCACTCTGGAACATGTTTTAGTTAGAATTGAAATGAAAGGATGTTTTCCTTCACGCACGCTCTTTAGGCATGCAAGTCGGTAAACAATAGTCAGTCTATTCATCCATCATTTTGTGTCTTGATGTTTCCTAAATCACACACTGATGCCATAAAATAACGGGTTAAATGGGTTTTGTAGTGTTGGGGGTTGGGTGGGGTGTAGGTGCTTGGCAGAGTTGGTCATTGCAGGTGAGGGCTTAGGTGCTTTCAAAAAACTTTTCCTTCTTCACTGTGTTGATGGAATATAATGGGCTATTTTCTTCATTCTATGTTGATAGTATATATAAAGGGTTATTTCTTCACTCCGTGTGGATAGTGTATGATGGTTTTCTTCTTCCCTCTGTGGTGTGTGTGTGTGTGTGTGTGTGTGTGTGTGTGTGTGTGTGTTCGCGTACGTTGTGTAGATTGTATATTTGGTTGTTTTTTTCTTCTTCCTCCCGAGTGTGGATAGTATATTTGGGGTTTGTATGAGTTAGCGACGTTGTATGGATAGTATATTTGGGGTTTGTATGCGTTAGTGACGTTTGTGTGGAGAGTATATTTGGGGTTTGTATGCGTTCGCGTATGTTTGTGTGGATAGTATATTTGGGCTTTGTATTATCTCCTTTCTGTGTTGATAGTATATTTGGGGTTTGTTTTTTCCTCTTCCCTCTGTGTGTGTGTATGTATGTGTGTGTGCGTGTGTCTGCGCGCGTACGTTGTGTGTGTGTGTGTGTGTGTGTGTGTGTGTATTGGTCTCTGTTTGTCCCTATAAAACTCACTTTATCCCTATCAGATACACTCTACCCTCCTACCTGCAGTAGCGTGTATTCAGGTCAGCCACTTGCAACACTGTTGACATTTATCCCCTAGTGTTCTGTACAATGACGTCACTGACGCTGGAAATTTCGAGACCATAAATATGGACTTGGGGATTTCCACAGTTTGTAGCTATACATATGTACTAGAGTTCATAAACAGGAACGTCACTCAAGCTGAGGCTATAAAAAGATAGTGTGGTTTTCCATAGGAATAACCCACAAGTTGTAGTACAAATAGATAGTGGGATTTCATAGGAATTTTAGTTGACTATAGCTATAAATAGATACATGGGTGTTTATCCACGATCGTCACACAAGTTGATATTGTAAGTAGTTACTAATTGTATCCATTTTAGTCTAAACCATTGTAACTTAATTTTCGGGGATATGTTTATTTTCCTTTAAATTCTGGGACAATTTCGTCATTTTAGCGTTACTTTTAGTCACATCCATTTTGTCGTTGAGCATTTCCTTGATTATAGCCATTTATAGCATCATTACAATTATGCAAATTTTTGAACATCTCAGCAAGATTTCAGGTCTTGGTAATGCTTTATATATAAATCTCACGCTTGTACTAGTGTATGTATGTTTCTGTCTCTGTTGTGTTTGACCCTCTACCATCATTGTCCCTAGACAGTCCCATCATGTTCAATTCCCCATGACGCTATACAGACCCACCATGTTCAATTTCCATATGTTAAATTCCCTTGAGGCTATATCCCCCCAGGGGTTTCCGTAATGTTAAATTTCCCATTGTCCCTAGACAGTCCCACGATCTATTCCCCATGTTAAATTCCCATTGTCCCTAGACAGACCCACACTATAGTCCCCTGTTCCATTCCCCTTGTCCCTAGACAAACCCAAACTCTATTCCCATGTTAAATTCCCATTGTCCCTAGACAAGCCCGAACTCTATTCCCCATGTAAAATTCCCATTGTCCCTAGACAAGTCCAAACTCTATTCCCCATGTTCAATTCCCCTTGTCCCTAGACAAGCCCAAACTCTATTCCCCATGTTAAATTCCCCTTGTCCCTAGACAAGCCCAGACTATATTCCCCATGTTAAATTCCCATTGTCCCTAGAGTGGCACAGCAATTTTCCCCATGTTAAATTTACATAGTCCCCAGAGTGGCCCAGGGGGGGGGTCTGTAATGCTAATTCCCATTGTAACTAGGATGGCCCCTTTCACTACTATTGAGTGTAGGATAAAATTCTCACAAAGAAATGAAGGATAGGACATAATCCCCTCCACCAGAACAAGTTTTAACCTTTTAAACTGTCAGAAATACTAGCCTATTTTAAAATGGGATGGGGGAAAAAAAGAAATCTGAAATATTAATATTTAATTTAGTTAAGGAATTTCATAATAATACAATAATATTATGGCTCAGATTTTATGTAATTCACAAAATAATAGTCAAATACAGTACACTCAATTCTTAGTCTATCTCTATGCTAGGAATGCTCTATTTCCAATGGATATGGTGTACTTTAAAAATCCACGTGTTAAAGAACAGTTAAAGGATTTAATGCAATGGATTAAAAGTGTGTGTAATGATGCTTATAAAAGTGAGGTGAAAAACAAAAGTGTGTGCAATAAGTCCTTATATCATTATGCATCTTAATCTCCTTATCTATTACAGTTATTATATAACATCTAATGGGCACAAAAAATTTAATTTATCTACTCAAAGGAGGCCCACACTAAGCTTGGGAATCAAATGGTCGATATACACATAAAGATGTATACCGCCATATCGGCCTGTTCTGCACGTCGGGTAATTCTGCGCAACGATACGTCATTTCAGTAAACATTTGATCATGTGCTATTTTGGGTAAAAAATCCATTTTGTATTCAGAAAGAAGAATTGTACATTAATTAAGTGATATTTATAAAGTGTACATAATATCCCACATTTTGACTCGAAATGCACATAAAAGTGTGATTTCTAAATGGCACTGTGAAGACCCACTAAATGACCTTCTTGAACCTGTAACCCCAAAAAACTGATTTACTGTGAATCTTTTAGAATCATATAAAAATGCATTATAAACCTTAAAACAAAACTGTATTTTTATCCAAGTTTCCAATTTTGCAAGTAGTTGTCCCAAATGTACAAAATCATCTGCTACCCAACGTGTCTACTTGCCGTTAAAACATAAATTCTCAACAAATTCCCCGGCGTATAGTCTGTTTCTAAATTATGTATTAATTTTTCCCCATCAGTAAGACATAAACACATTACATCCTTTGTATTGTTGTTTCTCTTACACTTAATAGCTTATTTCTTTTTTGTTATGGATCACTGCCATCTCACCTCTGTCTGTGTGGGTTTGAGTCTCGGATTCGGCTAATGTGGATATGTGAGAAAGCTTGCCAGTAGCTTCCAGTGGGTCGGTGGTTTTTTCCAAGATTTTCAAGGGTTCTTCCTCTACCATTAGTACTGGCTGCCATGTATAGCCTATCGTGTGCTGAAAAATGGCGTTAAACCCTACAACAACAACAACATAAAATGTTGAACTTTACTAACTTTTTTACAAGATCGGTTTAGTTTGCTTAATATCTCTTGTCATTTATTGGCATTTTTACGTTGAATTTTGTAAAACACACTATAAACCTGACTTAATTACTCGACTGAATTTGCTGACAAAAACAGTCCAAAGTAATACATTTCATTTCTATAGCAATATGGATAAACATTACATCTTTTCAAAGCTATGCGCAGAAACGGCCAACATATCGCGAGTCAGGAAAACGGGGGGTGGTATCCCCTGCGTCCAAAATGAATATTATTTTGAACAGAATATTCTGATGACAACTACATCTTTTCAAATGGTAAGCATTGCTATATCCGTTGTTTTCACATGACGTAACAAAACTTGTGTACGTCCATATCCGCCATGTTGAGTCCCTAGCCCTGCAAACCAGCACCTAATAGGATTGTTTTTCCTGCATAAATATGAAGACACGTCTCATTTTGTGCGTAAGATTATAACATCACATTCTGTTGTGCATGTCAACCACATGAGACTGAATGCGTGACTTTTCTACTTGTTTTCTTAAAGTAAAACATTTAAATTTCAACCATCCTTGTTATTCTTTCATAAACGAAATAGATCGATCAATAAACCAACGCATAAACAAATGTAGACACAAACAAGTAGAAACATGTAATGATTGTTAATTGTCATGGGCTGAAATCAATCATTTGGTTATCGTTCAAGTTAAAAGGCTAATTGTTAATATATAATTTCATATTTCTAAAAGCATTTCAGGAATACTTGTTTTTTACATTCTACACAAGTCATGTTCCGTTTGGCACGTGTTTCGTTTGAATACACTGAAGATCAAACTTCTCTGAACGGTTATTGGTTTCATTCAATATCATCCTACGTCCAACATCTCCGTCACAAATACAATATTTGACTATACTAATTAAATTGATTTGTCACCTGTCTTTGGCACTAACACTGTTGTCGCGAAAAGTATTTGTGCATAAAAGTTCTGACATAAAACATGTTACGAAATGTTAATTCGTAACTGATATTGTTTCCCGAAAATCATTGTCCGCAACCATTATTGTAAGATGACAAGCCTAGGGATATGATGCGAAACACTTTTTAAAAATGTCAATTGTTTGTAAAAAAAAATAAAAAAATAACTGCATTTCTATTTGATAGCAATATGCACGATTACGGTTCAACTTCACTATTCTGTCTTTCGATGTAAGCAAGGGAACTTCCAGCTTTATTATTTTCGTGCTATAGGGCACTTAATTTCAAGTATAATCTTTGTATCGTTTCGATGAAGTAAATGTCCTTATCGACAGTTAAATCAGATTATTATCTTGAATATACATGATGACTAATGTTGACAAAGGTTTGTTGGGGACTCAAAATGGCTGCGCAAGGTGCACGCAAGTTGCATTGTGGGTTTGTGTGTACTCAATCATGACGTCTGTGAAAACAACCCATTTTATTTTTGACAATCGTTCGATTTCGGTATGCGTTTTGCTTCAGTATTGGAAACAAAAACCTTAGGTGCGCAGAAATGCCCGACAGCAGTGTATATATATTGTGTTGGTTTAAAAAAAAAAGTTTAAAAGGGGATAACTTGTACTGGGGGAGGGAATTATGTCTTGTCTCTAATTTTTAAGAAGTGGGAGGTGGGTGTTGTTCTGGGGTTATTTTATCTGTACCCGATACTCTTTATAGGTAATCGTCGTGCATGTCCTGACGGGCGAAAACGACCTTACTCCAAATAGTCAGTCATTTATTGGTAAACTACCCTAAGCAACGATACGAGACACACCCCACCCCTATAATGGTGTGGCATTGGGTAGTATATCCAGCACCTAAATTGCATGTAGATTAAATCAAAAGCCAGTCTTTAACCTACAGTATGCACTATATCTAAGAATGATGCAAGTCACTGCGAGGTATTTTGGCCCAGTTTGCAACTGGAGTTATTGACGGAATAAACAAGCAACAGTCACATTCAGTCAAATTGCATGATCAACCAACCTCTTCTATACTTTGGAATATTATTCCTACTGGCTACACTGCTAGATCCCTGTTACATCTACAAATCCCTGCATTACATTTGCAGTAATCACAATGCGTTTTGTGTAAGGCAACTGCAAACCCGCGATTATTTTTGAAAATTTAGAGATCACTTTTCCGGAAGCTGAAAAGGCCAATATATAAGCATGCTTATTACGCTCGAAGGTATCACTTCGAAGTTAAACCAAAAAGTGGGCAAAATATTTAGATAATATGCGGGGCTATGGTATTTCATTATATATCCTAACGGTGCGATATGTAAAACGATGATGATCAAAAATAAACTTAAAATATATCTTAGTGATATAAACATACACGCTACCAACAACGATATACGTAATATACATGATGTCGCCGAAAGGTTGCACCGCGAATATATATACAAAATTTAAAATTGAAATATCTAATCATCCTTTTAAATAAAGTTGACTTAAAAATAAGTTTTAACCTTATTGCTATCTCATTTATATGTATCAAGTGACCAATACAGTTTTATTTTAACAGAAACAGTAGAAAATATTGTCTGACTTTTGGGCGACTCTAGATATATCCTTTAGGCGACCGCGATCGCCTAAAGCTTGCGTGTATGTCGACCAAAGGTCGCATTTTTGCTAATATATATATATATATATATATATATATATATATATATATATATATATATATATATATATATATATATATATTTATATAAGAAAAAGGCAGCTTACCTAACCACAGCCGAGACCTCCAGACTGAGACACGTGTACAATTTGCAAAATATTCATAAAGAACTATAAACAAGGTCTTTCCCATTAATATTTAGACCGGCGCGACCAAACGCTTCGGATACAGATAGAGACTCTTATACAGTTTGAAAATACCTTGGACTAATTTCTGGCGCCATTCACTAAGAAACATATAGCGTGTCTTAGGGATGCAATATACGTTTGTGATAAAAGTATGCATAACTTAATTATGGAAGCACCTTCATTTTATTTTGGACCAGGAAAGAATCTAATCTAATGTTAAGAGCAAGGACGGCTTCAAAGTAGTACATACAAGATTTTTTAGTAATCCGGACCCCAAAAGATCAAACCTCGAAATTTTAAAGCTTGAAATTTGGTTCGGAGAATAATGACGTTGAATTCAATGGAGAGTGGTATCTAAAAATCAAAGGGAACGCCATGGCCAAGACATTACCACAAGCTACGCCGATATCTTTATGATCGAACGGAAGAAGGCGGTTTTAATAGGTGGATTTGTCTTGCCATGGTTTGCTTGATATTTTCATATGATATATTTTTAATCTAGACTTCAACTCGAAATACATTTGTCACATTTTCGAAGTCCTGCATATGCTTTTAGATATTTCTAATGGGTCGGACAATTAGGTTCCCAAAGTCTATTTAACACTCATCGACACACAGCGGTTACTCTATGAATCTTCATTCCATCGAAAACATCTATTTATAAAAAATATGAAATCGCAAATAATTAGAAGGCGCAGACTGTGTCTGATCAAAGTCGATTTCAGACGGTTAGTAAGACAATTTTTTTCCGAATATGACAGGTGAAAAACACTGCTTTGAATGAACTGTAGGAAGACATGCAAACGTTAGAGATACACATGTGGGTATAACTCAGGCACAGTAGGACATGTCATTTTTTAAGGAACTGAGCAGTTTTAAGAGTCATACGAATATTCAAAAGTTTACAATTCTTCAACACTTATCGTGTGATTCAAAGACCGACGTTTACGTGACTCAATTCGATATATGCATTATACAATTTGTAGGTTATATCCGTCTGACATTTCGAGATCGTTTTACAACACAACGTTTCGATATAACCCATAATAAAAATAAAGCAATTTCTAATCATTTTAGTAGTGACTGGCACTCATTAAGCACTTGTTCAACCTTCAACATGGAGATGGCCAGAAAGAAAGTAAATCTCAACGAAAAGGGAGACTTAGTGACCAAAAAACGTAGGAACGATTAGTCCGTCTGGTCTTTACTTACAGGTATAAACCGTAGCATTATACTCCTCGTTGTTACATATAATAATAACGGATCTCTTGCGGCCAAAATGATTACAGAGTGGTGCAAAACAATATCGAAAGTGTTACAACACATTCAGCATCAAAACCTTGTTAGTGAATATTGGGAAAAATACTTTGCGACATTCTTAAAAGAAACAACATACTGAAATGACCCGATCAATTCTCTCTAGGCCGGTACACATGGGAGGATAAAAACTTCCACTCTATATATTAAATCTAACTTTAGTCCTAAATCTAGTCCTTACTACCTAAGTCGAATCTCTGAACTGATGCGGCTGAGCGTCGGCTTAAACCTTCTGGGTTGCACAGATTAGACCCGTTTGCACCAGATGTTTGACTAAGCGAAAAATTGTCTCGGAAGGAGATTAAAACTAGAAGGAAGGAACATTAATCTAGGTACCGGCGCGTGTCCGTGGGTTCAAAAAATATTCTTGTATAATAAACACCGCAACAAACTTCTGTATAATCTGCATGGTACATGTTCAACAATTTGGACTGTGTTTGACTCAATTTCATTGGATTCTTTAGCTTGCACTGGAATGTTAAGACATTCAAATTACGCGTAAATGATATATGGGAATTTATGTTTTCATTGCTCTCACAAAATTTCACGATTTTTAACCAGATTCTGGCAGGACTATGTGCTACAGTTTTTCACTGATTCTTCCATAATACAAATCACTAATTGCAAATCATGAGTGTCAATCAGCTGTTTTGTGCTAAATAAATACATACAGCATTGACATGGAAACATTTTACCATGATGCTTATTGTATCTGTAAACTAACTTGGAATGATTCTTTATCCAAATATAATGAGATCCCGACTTTGAACCATTAATTTCATTTAAAAACAGCATATCAACCTGAGTCCGCTCCAGCATAGTTTTATCTTATAAATGTACGGATTACACAAGCGTATTTAAGCCATTGTTTATACCTGAAGATGTTAACAGCGATACCAGGACTAAGGTGCTCAAACTTGTTGAATGTGGCCTTAGTAACCCGGACTGGAGATTCAATATCACCAAAATTGAGGTCGCCCAAGTACTGGCAGTATTTCTGCTGTGGGTCGTGAAGCTTAGTTACGTGATTCAATCGCACGTCCAACACATCGGCCATCTTCATGTTTCATGTTAACCGCTTTCCGAAATGTAATGTACATTGATGTTTAAAAAAACTCGATCAAGGAACAAATATGTAAGGGGAAGTATGCAGTTGAACATGCGTATACAATCAATCCTGAACCTTATTTGGTATATATATCCATCGTGTCCTGTATATTTTCACAATCTTTTGTTGATTGCACATTTTTTTCCCTCCGTCTCATGGTGGTCGGTTACCATAAATTATCCACTATCAATCCACGGGGCTGTGGTTATCTAGCTGTCTATACATCTATATATATATATATATATATATATATATATATATATATATATATATATATATATATATATATATATATAATGATTTACAGTTCAGCGGTATGGTCAAATGTGCACAGAGAACAAAGTCCGTTGTCACATAGGCTTCAGGGATTATAACATTGACACGATTTCCAGATGCATATTTAATATTTAGTTTTGGCGTCTCTGTCTGTTGTATGTACTCGGAATAATATCAGAATAATTATCATGATCAACGAAGGCGTTTGAGTAATTTGAGTCGCCGATGTACGGATTCAACTGATGCAGCGGCCATAGTGTTTGTTATACGACGACGCTCTTGTTCATCCTCGATAGCCTGTGCAACATGAATCGGCTTCGTGCTATATCGCGAAGCTGTTGAACAGTTTAACGCGGTTCAACTGTAATATCTAGTAATGTAAGTGTTTCAGCTTTTCATGCATCTCTTGGTTCTTTAAAATTACACTCAGTGTGTTGTGTAATTCATAATAAATTAGACACATCAGCATGACCCATAGACGAGTGGATATTATGAGGGAAAGCTTTGTCTCATTGAAAAGGCTGCGGTTCGTGTACGTGTCGTCATAATAGATTAACAATAGGCATGCTTGTATAATAGTGGCAAACATTGGTGAACTCCAGAAAACCTCGAACGTATTAAGTTGTATCGGTTAGTTCCTCAAACATTTGTATTGTAGTAGCATTGATTGCATTTTCGTTATCCTTGTTATTATTAAACTGACTCATAAGGTTTCCTAATAGCGCTGACTTTGTCGGGTGTATTTATAATCATAACTTCCAAAACTCTTTGACGGCGTGCGCGAAATACGCGCAAACAGACCCGTATGGTTGACAAAGCTAATGACAGCGATTTAAAACATGTTCCAGCACCTGTACCAACATGCAGCGCAAGCCAATGCGATTAATATTATTCGGTATTCATGTTCTACAGCATAGTTCACGTTTTCCAAGGCATATGCCTTTGTGCGGATTTGGCTATAATGTCATTCATGCATATATATTCATACATATATAAAAAGTTGTAATTCTGCATGCAATGAATGATATTTGATCATGGGAACCTTTTGTAGTAAGATGTTTTTCAGCTATCATTACAATTATTAAATTTCGGGCAACGCGCTGTAAGTAAACGTTTTTGTTCTGGTCACTCAATGGAGGATAGCTGTCAAAAACATTTTTTTCTGAGAATATAAGTTTCTTCAGTTCTGTATTTTACCAGATCACTGCACATTCATCAGAACACTCCAATATTGTACATATTTTTAAATGACCGCCACTTGTACAATAATATCTAATGATTTTAAATGCTTTGCTCTGTTTGCATGTTGACTTGACAGTTTCTGTTTCGTTTCATGTGAATATCTTAGCGACAATTCAGATATTGAATCAACAGCTTATTCTCTCTATTTTTAACTATCTGACATATTAACACACACACACACACACACACACACACAGACAGCCAGACACAAACACACAAACTCACACACACACACACACAAACACACACACACACACACACACACACACACATATATATATATATATATATATATATATATATATATATATATATATATAGATAGATAGATAGATATTTGTGCGTGAATGTGTGTGTGTGTATGTGTGTGTATAGAGCGAGCGACCAAACGTTCAACAACATCCGTTATAGTGAAGCTAATACGACTCCTTACCAATCAGTCAATCCTGCCATCTAATTCGACTCAAAATATCATTCCTATCAGCTTTCTTCCTTTTTTGTAAAAGCAAAATAAAACCCATCAAAACAATATCAGTTTTCTGCTCTTTTACTGTAGAGTCATTGTATTTTCTTTAGGCTAAATTTTCGTGGTTTTGTATAAAAAAAAGTCATTGTCTTGGGTACTTAGATTCGTGGTAAAAGTATGCATATTAATATGTATTTAATTTCATGGTTTAACCTCTGCAAATGCTTGAAAAAATCAATACAAAAGAATAAAACTATGGAAATGGCGTTCACTTTAAAGTTTAAACCAATACTACCACCTGTGTGAGCACAAATTAAAGACCTGGCAATTTCAATATTTACACCGTGTTTTCCACCAAATGAATAACCACAGTCGAAGCCGACGCTTCCAACAACACTAAAGCAATACTTCCAGCAACACATTCTCCTGTCAAGATGAATCACGTTCGCCATGTTTTTGTTTGAGTTCTCACCATCAAAGGAAGCCGATAAAGCCAACATCACTAGATCAATCGGTTATTACAGAAAAATTAACGTCATACTTCCACGAGTAGTATGCTTAAGAGGTCAAGAACGCCATTAAGAACAAAATGTATTGATGACGATCAGTGCACAGAATTCGTAAACGTTGCAACCTCGTTAAGCAATCCAGTTCACGCTGAACTGATAATTGCAGATCACGCGACAGTGAGTGAAATATAGAACCCAATTTTCCGTGGTTTTGAGAAAGCCGGACTTGTAAATTCAGCAATGTGGGGATTATTTACCAGAGAAGCATTTGAGTACCATGAGACTAGATTGACACGATGTTGATATAGTGTTTTGTCCAACAATCTGTGAAGTGTTAGTTGTAATTCACTGCATTAATCAGTGTATATACATAGTGTTTAATTAATAATAGTGTTTCAAGGAATCGTTATAGCATTTTACGGAATTGTTGTTCTTTTGGATTAAAAATGCATGGATAAAATGAAAGAAGAATTTAAATTTTTCAACATCGGTTGTACTCGAATGAAGGATCGATTTGAATAAGTATCAACTTTAATGTTCACATACTGTTATTTTGTACATACAAAAAACTTGCATTTTAGGTATTACTATTGTTTGAATACCTTATGCTTTTTCTCTATTTGCTCTCTATCCTTACTTACCTCACATATCGATTTAAGGCAGTGAGTGTACAATTTCACCTCTTGGATATCTTATCGAACGTGTGCATTGAAACAATATAAAATGATTTATAATTACTATTTGAAAAGGATAAAATACAACACAAAAAATACACATGTAAAAGCTAATATTGAATTACCAGATTACACTATTGACCTTGATTTATCAAATACCAGTAGCTGTGTTATCTCTAGGAAAATGAAACACGAAGATAATGAATGTGTCATCATCATACGTGGCTCATTTTTCGTTGGGTGTTTAAACTCGGGGTTATGGGCGAAAACGAAAACCCCGAAAATTGGTCCCCCACGAATCATTCTACAGTATATTGCTAAAACGTAGAAAATATTTGCACATATTATTGAACCAAGACGTTTAAAATACATTAACCCTAACCCGAAATACACCCCAACCCTAACCCTAACCGACATGTTAACATTGAGACTGGTCCAGATAAAATTGTAAATATGTTTTTGATGATCTAACGTTATATGCCAAATCTGTTTTCATGATCTGGTCTGAAATATGATATTGAATCTTACATGCAAATTATAGACTGGATTTGGTCAAACAACATGGTCGGGACCATGGAAGCTTACATGCAAACCCTATGCAGGTTAGATTCTAAATATCGCCTAGCCAATAAAAGATTACATGCAAAAGTTCGTCAGGATGAAATCAAAATAATGATAAGGTTTGAATCCGAAATATTGTATGAATCCCGTTGAGACATTTTTTCAGAAGAATAAGTCTTACGTGCAAAATCTTATCTGTATGTGGTGAATGATATGATCCAGACCGTGGCATTTTGCATGCAAAACCTTCTCCAGATCTTGTCAGAAATATGACCTTGACGATTGAATCTTTTTTGCTAAATCTTGTCAGTATTTAAGTAGGAATATGGTCTTGTTGATGTAGAACAAATTAAACTAGGAGTACAATTTTCGTTATTCTGCACGGGTGCGACCAAATTATCCAATCTCAAGCAAGGTCTTTTATAGATTTAAACTTCCAGGTAAACTAAATTTTCTTGGAAGCAGATGTTTTGCTGCAATCATAAGTGACCCAAAAAGTTGCAGACAAAATGTGAAAAATATGTAAGGAAAGGGTGTTAAAATGCTGCTGTATACGTCAGCTTCATATCAATAATTCTAAGTAGACATTACACCTATATCATACACTTTTTGCTGTATTCTTGTTGTAAACTAAACGTGCATCGAGTTCCTTAATTGTGAAATTGATTGATCTATGTAATCGCTGAAGCGAACAGCGTGCTTACTGAAGATAGTTTTAATATGTGGCATTTTAGGCTGTTTCCGTTTTTTTGCAAATTTAAAATATAAACATCAGCATCGATTCTTCAATTAAATGATTTGTTTTGAAACTATTGAAGTTAGAAAAAATTCTTCTCGAACTTAGTATGTAGATGCAGGCAAACACTTCAGATTGGAATACACTTTAATGATATAAAATCATATAACAATAACACAAGCGTTCAACAATGTCCAAATTTGTATTTTAAAGGAATGTGAATTACTACATAAATTCAGAATTACCATTAAATCGAGACTCCAAATAACCTAATTCAAACATTATTGCATATTTGATTTCAAAACCAAACAAGGAAGCAAATTGAAACATTACTGAGTTATTGTCTCTACTGTTTATTCTAGACGTTGGACAAGAAGGTGGACAGTGTTCGTACTAATAAGATAACCAAACATGTATGACAATCCTATGCACAACCACAAACAAACCCTAACCCAACCCATAACCCTAACCCTAGTTTGGTTGCAATCAGAAATATGCTCTTGATGATTTAACCCTATATGCCCAATCAAATATCAATGTCATTATCAGATTCTAAATTACATCCAAATGGGATCAATACAATACTCCATACAATCGCAGTCAAATACTTGTTGATGTTTAATGCATACAAGTACTTATAGGCACTTGTGTCAAATTAACATTATTAGGTCTTTTTTTGTACAAAACCGGTAAGTAGCCCAACACCCACTCCAGCACTTGCACCTATTGCTATACCGACAGGACCAAACAATGCACCAATCTTTGCCCCTGTTACCCCACCTCCGACCACTGCTCCAGCCATTATACCTGCAACAACACACAATAGTATGACTATTTTGACAGCGTTAGACTATACGTATATACGTGTGTGTGTGTGTGTGTGTGTGTGTGTGTGTGTGTGTGTGTGTGTCTGGGCACGTGTGCATATTTTTTCTACTATTAAGCTGAGCAATGACTTTTTGTAATAACAGTAAATTAACTTTTTATGTCTTTAATGTTTTTTAAAGAACCATGCATTCTCCTAACAGATGTAAACATATGCTGTACGTGTAGTTGGATGTTAAAGACTTAACTTGCCTCAGTAATGGCATCTCAATTATTCTTCTTGTTCTTTCACTCATACACTTCTCCGTTGAGAGAATTTGGTGAATGCACAACATATTTGCTCAGAATGTTGCAATGATGCATATATAGCTTCATTGTTTAGACATATGATCAAATGAATGTTGAAGATATAACAAAAGAAACTATTTCCTTCTAGTAAAAAATGTTTCTTCGCTAATACTTGCCCAAACATAATATCTTACGATAATTACTACTACCTTGAAAATCCAACCATCCCAGGCTAAAACCTTTTCGTTAAAATGTTAAAACTGATTTGCCCACCTAGAGAGCTATCTAGCAGGGATTTGCTACCATTTCTGTGAATATATTAGGCACTACTTCATTGGATGCGACTGCGTTAAGTCTGTTAGGGTATATGTGTATTATGAATGGGTAAATATTCGCGAAGAACATATTTTGTTTCTACTTTCTGTAAGTTTCCTAATCATAATACATTAAGGAAAGAGGTAACAGGTGGAGATCTATATCCAGTCCCCTAATGTATGTGACATAGATTCTAGACAACCGGACTAGAGAAGAATATATATGGCAGGGAGCGGTTTTAAAAAGTGAAACGTTTCCCTCCGGCCAATTAAGCGAAGGTCGTGTAGCCTCGTCTTATAAAGCTGTCGAACGACCTGGACAGGTGACCATTTGTGCCACGGCTATAGCTCCTACCAGATCGAGTTGAGTCCTCTGGGAAGAAAGATCAGTTAGATAGACACTGTATAATGTGGACTATGAATGCCACCCCGTGGCATGGATAATGTCAGAGGACGGTTCCAAATTAAATTCTATGCTAATGGCAATATATGTAACCTCGTGAGATGAAATGAGTAACATATTCACTTAAGCTGTGGTAATGTCTCGCGATACGGAGTGAATAACCGATTTAATCATTTTAAGATATCACTTCAAAGCTCGAACTGGATCTTGTAGGTGGCCTTGAGCTGAAGTGCCAAAAGTACATAGTGATTCCATTACAAATAATTGGTTACCCATCTACTGGAGCCTGTTCTTGCCTGTGAAAGAGGGTTCTGACATGGGTGAAACTGACAAGTATTGTTGGAACTGCATGTAAATCGGCAGGTATTTGCTGATTTTGCCTGAATTAGGTAATGCAAATGCGGAAGTGGTTCTTGTACGAAAGGCGAGCCAATGATGCTCTTGAAATTGGGGTGCATCATGATCGATATTGATCCATCTTGTCGAAACTGTAGTGATAGGTGAACTAATTACGACCTTGGGAGCAGTTCAATTGGTGTCTTGTTTAGCCCGTTTAAACAGGATGAAAAGTCCACTTGGGCAAGAGTCCAGTTTCATTGGCCGGGTGGAAGCCAAAAGAATAGAAGATCCGGCAGTTCTTTAATTTGTGCGATATCCCCTCTTCTATGATAGCACAGTGTGGTAATGATCGTAGAACTGTAAGCTGATCTGTGATGGGTGTTGTGTCTCATTGACGAGCCCAGAAACTTAGCTGTTGAGGTTTGGATGTCACCATTGGAATACACCTCGAATTGTTACCGATTGAGAGAGTTGGTCCAATTGTCAAGGTTCTTTCAACACTTATAGTAAGCAATAATTGTTATGAGATCCCATTACGGCGATCACGGACTAAGTCGCCCGCTACTATGATAACACAAACTCAGCCGGCGAATAAATACTCGGCAGATGGATTGCTTCAAAGATGTATAGAATTTACCATTATATGAATACAAATCCTTTCAAAGGGGGATATATTCATCTTATTTTAACATTAAGGCCAGACCTAGTCGACCTAATCTTAAAGGGTACGAAGTCTAAAATGTTCTTGCTAACAAGACATTGATAAAAGAATTGTATCACGTAAAATGATGTCATGCTCCCAGATATAACTAGCCTGTTGTTTGTAGCTCGTAGTATGCAAATCAACGAGCTTCTGGAATCCATTTGAATGGGGTTTACAAACACGTATCTTGCAAGTCCACAATGATTCCAGCCTTTATGGACAGGGTTGGGAGTCGTTTTTGTATGCCATCGCAAACCATGCAGCGTAACAGTGTTGATTGAATGAGCTTAGACTGGGGATCAATGATAAGTGCCGACTTGTGGCTGCAAGAGATGTAGCCAACAAGCTACGTACGTGAAGCTGAACGTGATACGGAGTTCCAAAGAGCTACTGTTGGATCTCCATTTCATCAAGGTAAACCTTCTCCAATTAGCCTCGACAGATTTGATGATGGTTCCTATAAGGATATGAGATAAGGGAAGGATGTGGGAACTGTTCGTTTGTCATCCAAATAATGACTGGCTCGTAAAAACGCTAGTGGAAACGATGCAACTCCCTCTGACTCTTCCACTTAGTTCAGTTGTTTGACTGTTTCGCAGCGGCATGCGCTCTAGGAACGTTCCTGCGACCTTGCTGGTTGCCTTATAAATCCCTCCGCTATACCTCATATTGAGAGTGACGGTGGTTTGTAGCGAATTGCGTCTATCTGACTATTAGTGAGGATAAAATATGATGCAGGTTGCCAATGTACCTTGGGTCAAGATTGGTCGTTAAGGTTAGAGAGCATTGAATATCTTCCCTCTGTTTTAAGTTCAGAATCACTATCATGGCTATTTGCATGCTGTACTTCTAGGTTATAACGTAGAACCTCCTATGAATTTGCACTCGCTAATTATGTGTGATTCGTGATGGAAGGATAAAGGTTATTGTGGATATACAAAATATTGGATACACGGTTCACTCCACGGTCACGACGTTGAGAATCAACTCATGAGGATTAAAATGGGAAACAGGAGGAATTTCTAGTATAAAATTCAGTAGATGCCTGGAATTCGTAATTGACGACATACTCACCCCGAAGATGTCAATGAAGCAACTGAAAGTTGAAACTTGAGTAGGTAATTGTCACCTGATCTCAGAACTGAAGACCCATCGAGTGATATAGAAAAATGATTACGTTTCGTCGTTGTTCGATTAAGCTAGTGAATTCAACATCTCCTGTGCTCCCTATGAAGTAGTTAGAGAAGAATTGAGATGAGTGTGGCTTACGAAATTTGCAGCACTTATGAGTCAGATCCCGTTACTTCCAACGTGTATGATCTCTTTGATTGCAAAGACTTAAGGGCAGGTGATGACAGATCGTTTTCAAGAGAAGGTCACACGATGGACCTTGTACGATTGAATTGTTATGAGGTAGTGTACAGGTACGATTGATCAATGAGGGTATCTATATAAAATGTTGCAATTAGCGTATCTGCCTTGAACATCGTTGACTTTTCTGTATAGGTTGTCACTGATAAGCTTTCATGTAGTTAGAATTATGAATTATATATTGAAACTCGATTATTTTCATTAGGAAATCTGCATGCATATTATAAAAGTTGAATACATGACACTTTATCAATTTCACCAGTTTCTACATGCAAGTTCTACATGTGACGTTTCAGCGATCATACCTATGAGGGCAGTCCAATTCACGTGGGTTCGGGTCATTTGTGACTACAGTCGTTTATTTAGCGTCGGATTCTTTTTTTGATAATGAGGATACAATTTTATACATGTACATGTCACGTTTACTCCTCTGTAGATCCCTTAGGAGATCGAAGCAGGACACTTAAAACACTAAATGTATATTGGGTCTGCTCAATTTTGTCTTGCGGGTTTAGACTATGGGAAAGAATTGTCAGACATTCACTCACCATGTGTGATTTTGGACTGTTGTCATTATTTCAATACATGTTGGACTTGCTATAATGGATAAAAGTCAGTCATAGATTGAGGGACGAAAACATTTATCTTGTACATGATGGTTCGCACATATAACATCGTGAATAGAAAAACGGTGAGCAGCAACAAGCATCAGCTACAGTCTTGCATATCCGAATTATGGACCGGATGCGTGGATTAATTTATCGTACCCTGCCCATCTTCATGACCTAGATAAGGTCATTCTAGCTAGGATCGTCATGTTCCTTCACAGCTGGATTGTCCGTATAACCGACTGCAATGGCCACTACCACGATCGATCAAAACTCTAGCACCCATCCGAAAACAAACTTGTCTATTTACAGGACTTGCAAAATGCAGTCAAGCTGTTTCCGAGTGTGATGCGTACTTTAGTGCCATTACATCAAGAACCCACTTCGCGAAACCAGTTTTAGTCCATACAGGCACTACCAAATATTAGTTTAACCGCGTAAATAACTTACATGTACGTATTCGATCGTAGTGGAAATTGTACACATGTAAAGAGTCTGCCATAGCCCACTACAGACTTGCACGCACACATAAATTGAAATCATAGGAGAGGTAATGGTAAGTCGCATAGGTTTACCCATGCAAGTACGTAAATACTATTAAATATATCGACAACGTGTTTTAACATGCATAATTGTGTAGTCATAGGAAAAAAGAAAAATTGGAAATTTAGAGTGAGAGTTTTTGCCTTTAAGAGAAGACTACTCTAAAGTTTGAGTTCAACTTCCAGAAACTTGGTAGAGGATTTTTGCGAGGTCCATCCTGACAACTTTGTGCTTCTTGGCACGAACATAAGTAGTAACATTCATTGGATTTGGTGCAAATACTTGTACCAAGAGGGGGTCACTCTGCTCGAACTAGGTTGTCAAAAGACTTTTAGCCTTTTAGCTAAAGCTTGTAAGCCTGGGCGGCTGGATTTGCTGGGGGGGGGGGGGTTAATTCTCCTAAGCTCTTATAAGCAGGTAAGATGTTCAATGAAAAAACATCACATAGCGAGCGCTGTAAAGAATTACAAATTAGTCTTAGAATATTTGCGAGGACACACTCGTGTAAGTAATCTAAACTCTCTTATAGCATTTAGTTTGCAAAAGGGAAAAGGTCACTGATGCAAGTAATTTATCTTTACATAATTTGCAATGTAATGCAGGTACGTTATTTGCTTGATGTAGCGGTCTCTCTCTCTCTCTCTCTCTCTGTATCTCTATATGCCTCTCTATGTCTGTCTGTCTCTTTATGTCTATCTGTCTGCCTGTCTCTTCTATATGCATATTTAATAGACCTAAACGCCTGAATTATATGGGTCCCTCTTCAGCAATGCAATGCAAAAGGAACCTATGAATACATCTTGAAAGAATGTTGTCTTATATTTTTCGAGTTGCGATGGAGTAAAACTATGCTCTAACTTCCCATTTTTAACTTCAAGTAAGCAATCTTGCGTGATTTGGAAATTAAGAAAAATTCCAATTAAGTTGCTAGACTCTTTGTAATAATAAAGTATACAGCAATTTCAATACGAAAGAGGAATTCCGCTTATATTTTATACACTTTCAGATTCCTTTCAGTTGTCTTCGTGTTACCGCTCCTGGACATTGTAACATGTACCTGCTCTATCTGTATTGACTCAACAGACATATACAATTTAAATTTTAAGCATTTCAAAAAGAAATTCCGGTTAGAAACAATTTTATTAAAACCAATGAGACAAATAGGTAAATGTTATATAGATATTTGACATTTATTTGCCAGCAGGGTTTAAAATAACGGTTTAAACTGTAAATATTGCAGTAATGATATATTATACTTCTGGTTTTCATCACTTCAGAACAATCTGTGTGATACAATGTATCAACTTAATTTATTGATACAATTTCGATAGTGTTTCCAGACTCGCATTTACTCAGATGGTCTTCAAAATTGAAATGGCGTTTTGAACGTATATCATCGGCGCCAGGAAACACAGTACTTATATTTAAGTTATATAGGTATGCTTGAGCGAAATCAGTGATGTCCAATTTTACTGAAATTTATGTTCATTTGTATGCTGTATCGCATGAAAAACGTTTATATCAATGTTCGAATTTATATGTTATAATCAATTTACTTGACTACAGTTAGATAAGCACTGCTTTCTTACCATCGTGAATTGTCTTGTGAACAGAGAGGGCACTTTCTGAGGCAAATTCCTGCTTACAACTGATGCAAATGAATCTACCTGTACAAAAGAAAAATAAATTTGATGAATGCTTTATAATGTACATGTTAGAACTTCAAATGCTAATCTTGGGCTTCAAATAAAAACCTTCTTGGCTTAAGTATTTAAGTATATTTGATACATGCACATACTGATTCTTTTAGTTGCCATGTCACACGAAAATACTAAAAACAGCTCTTTGCTGTCGAAAATGAAAGCAAGAAAGAGGGGTTTGTAGCAGTGTTGGTTCAATATAACATCCACCAGATGTATACGGAATTAATAAGTTTGCCGCAGTCAAAATCTAACATTGATGCTCTCGACAAAAATCAATAGTTTATTTTTATTTGTATTTTCAGTTGTATTTTCATTGTAAAAGTATTCTCATTTCTCTGCAATAGTCATTGTCGGACTAACATTCACACGATAAACTGCTCAATGAGACCTAAGGCATATGACATGCATCTTTTATTACTCAGTTTGCAGTCCCACTCTGACTATCTCTCTAACTATCATTATGTGTGTGCGCACGTTTATATATATATATATATATATATATATATATATATATATATATATATATATATATATATATATATATCTGTGTGTGTGTGTGTGTGTGCGTGTGTGTGTTTCAGAACCATTTATTCTCCTGAAGCTCCGGTTGATGCAAGACAGAAAATGCTTTTTCTTACCATGGTGATTTCTCTCATGTGCAAGAAGGGCATTTTCTGAGGCACACACCTTGGAACACTGGCCACACTGATATATTGGATCTGTATAAATGAGAGTAATGATTGCTTTTACCTTTTATAATTTTGAACTATATATATATATATATATATATATATATATATATATATATATATATATATATATATATATATATATATATATACAAATTGGATATTATCAATTCTTGAGTGTGTACATATGCAAGGTAATGATTGCCGTTACCCGTGGAATAGGGTACAAACTTCCATAATGTACAAGGTACAATTTTAAAAATTCTTCATCCTGAAGGATATTATGGGATATCATCAGTTCATGACAAAAATAAAATCGTATCTACCTGAGATACCCATTTCATATCTAAGATTGCATAATAGTAGGCATTTCAGTTGAAATGCAAAATTAATGATATCACATATGATGGATGTCCAGGAGGAATTACAAGTACCTGCAGTTACAATATGGATTATTTTATATATAAAAATGCCCACTATATGCACATACTGACTGGCCCCGCATATCTTCAGACCTTTAAGCTTTGATTATTACTGTTTTTAATTGAACTATTACTTTATAAAGTAATGATTGCATTATTTATAAAAATGTTGATCCACAATTTCAGTTCGTTACATAAAAGATGGTACGGTTTGGCTGTTGGAAATTTGTGACCATCTTTAAGTCCAGCAAGGAACCAGCCAGTAGTGGAGGAGAGTGCTTTCAATGGGATATTTAACTCAAGATAAATTTATTTTTAAAATAATTAAATTTGTTTTTAAACTAATAGATGCATGTATTATGTTGTTGGTTTTTTTTAGCTCTACTGTTCATATACCAGAAGTGATTTTGGATGGTCTGTTGACTGTCTTCAGTAGTCTATTGTTTGTGTGTGTTAACACAAGTTTGTTGTTGCTACTTCTCCTAAAATACTTATATGATTGACCTGAAACTTTACAATCACATTCATCCCAGGGTCTAAAATATGGTGCGCCTCTGACATCCAATATGGCGACCACAGTGGCGATCTTAAAAATATTGTTATCACTATTTCTAAATGGATGGTCGCATCACCATTCTGTTTTCACATGACGTCTAGCTGGTCCCTAATGAAAATGGTACCACCAGTATGGCTGCCACTGACCATCTTGAAATTCTTGTTACTGTTATTTCTCCTGAATGAATGATCATATCAACATTTGGTTTTCACTAAAAGAATTCTGCTGCTGGCAAGTTGGTTCTTGATAAAATGGTGCCAGTCTGACTTCCAGTATGGCCCAAACATCATGGAAATCTTGTTATTGCTACTTCTTCTGATGTCCATATCAACATGAGATTTTCACTAAGAGACTTTGTATAATGTCTACTTGGTCCTAACTAAAATGGTGCTGACTTGATATCCAATATGGCCACTACATTAGACATCTTGAAAGTCTTGTCATTGCGACTTTGGAATGGATGGTCATATCATCATGGAGCTTTAACTAAAATGCTCTTGGGCTTAAATGACAGTGGTACTGATAATACGTTCAGTATGGCCAATACAGTGACCATTTTTCAAATATTGTTATTTCTAATCATCCATTATGGATGGTTGTGTCAACATGGGGTATTCACCAAAAGACTACTTAAGATGTCTAACTTATCTTAAATAAAAATGGTTCCGATCTGACAACCAATATTGTTCTCCATGGCAGCCATCTTAAAACGTTTGTTATCTCATCTCTACTTAAACAGAAAGTAATACTGAACTGGGGTTTTCACCATATGCTTTGGATGATGTCCAGTTGGTCTTAAATGAAAGCTGTGCTAATCTGATGACCAAAATGTCCATCACAGCAGGATTTATCATTGGAAAAGTACAGTAAATTTATTTGCTTGATACATTTAACAGGTGAAAGTATTGTGTATTCTCATTGGGCCCAAAATTATGATAGCTTTCCTACTGCGCTATCATTTTAGCCATATCACACTTTAGAACCCACTGTTACACTTTATTTTTCCTGACATCCATTAAAAAGTACTCAGTTAATTAAACACCCTATGACCAAATACTAAAACCCCATCATTCAAATAACACCTGTTCTTTTCTTTTCTAATATATGTGATTATTAATATAATCCAGGATAATTACTGGCTCACTTGTCCACTACATGTATATATTGTACCTTACTTGACCAGGCTTCTGGCGCACGACCTTTGTGTTTTGGATTTGCACAGACATAGTCACATGATTGGCCTGCCATGATGGAGTCCACTGGTATCATGTATTATATATCTCAATGATTTCCATTATCAACTCATAACGTGTGACACGTATTTTCAAATTAAACAAATTATGAATGATCATTCTGAAAAATGAACACTGCACCTTCAGATCAAGCATAAAATTGCACAGGTAGGTCTTCTATACTGCTAAAGTTTTGTATAGATCTGCTTAGTTACAAATTATTGAAAGGGGACGGGTTAGTTACAAATTATTGATAGGGGACGGGTTGGCATGGTTTACTTTAGACACTATTGAAATTTAATATTAGCTCTACTTGGCATAGAACAGAAGAGATTATATGATTGTCTAGCATGCATCATTTGTTATCCATCCGTGTGTCTGTTACTGCTAATTTGTTATCACATCTCCTAAACTACATTGAGGATGGCATTGAACCTTTTCTTACACACGCATTCACCTCATGGTCAAGTTGGTCCTAAATGAAGATGCTGCTGCTCAGACATCCAATATGAAAACAGAGTTTTCACCAGAAGTCTTAACATACAGGTATTGTCTAGTTTAAAATATTGTCATTACTTCTACTCAATGGATGGTGATATAATGTTTTAACTAAGACTTCTCATGATGTCTAGTTGGTCTTAAATGAAAAGGGTGCTGATCTGAGTTACATTATAGCTGTCACTGCATTGATCGATCTTAAAAGCTTTTTTTATCATTACTCCTCTATAGCAAATAGTTCTGTGACAATGATGCTGTTCACAAATCCAATATGGCTATCATAGTGGCCATTTTGAGAATGCTGTCATCACTTCTCGTGCTAAATGGATTTCTTATTAACATGGGGATTTTAATAAAGGCTTAAGGTATATAATTAAAATGGTGCCACTCAGGCCACCACAGTGACCATTTTAATGGTCATATCAACATGGTGTTTTAACTGAAAAACTTGTTGGGATGTCAAGACGGTCATAAATGACAATGATGCTAAACTGATGACCCAAATGGTCATTTGGAAATTCTTGCTCTACTCTTCAATGGAAAGTCATTTTGAGATGTGTATTCGTCTAAAGAGTTCTTCTGATGTCTAGTTAGTCCTGAATGAAAACAATGTAAACTGACCAGCAATATGACCACCATGCTGGTCATGTTGAAAGTATCGTTATCTCTGCTCCTCCTAAATGAGTGTCATTACCAACAGACGTCTTCTGATACCTAGCTGTTTTTAAGTGCAAATGTTGCCAGTGGTAGATCTAATTTTGACGTTACATTGGCTGTCTTGAAAATGTTGTTGTCGTTACCCCCACCAGCATAGATATTAATATTGTCATCGGGATTTCACTAAAAGATTTGTTATATTGTCTTGTTATATCATTATGGTATTCAACAAAGTAAAAAAAAGATAAAATATCATAAAGTTTTGTAAAATTCAACAGATAATTTATTTCCTTTGAAAAAAGGAACTTATCAGTATTGTGAATTAAATTCCAAATAGTCCTAAAAAATTATATCACATTTCCAAAAGTGTAATGTTCCATTGAATTCCAGTGGTGTTCCAAATAAATTCCAATCTTGCATGTTCTGATGTGTGAATGGTCTTGAATCTGCGAATTTGCAAATGGTCCTGCTGTTTCAAATTGATCTAATCTAGAATATGCCCTTGAATAAATTCACAGTAATCCTTAAATAGTGATTTTATTCTAAAGTCAATGAAAACTTTGTAATTCCAGTGAAAAGTGGTAAATAAAATAAATAAATCTCCTCAAATAATAATTGAACACTTCTAAAAGACCAGTTCCACAACAGATGTTAAGATAGGAATAGCAATTCTGATTTAAAGAACATTACATGTATGATGTATATACTTTTCTTCTTGACCTATGTTGCAATAAACCATTTTCTGGAAATAGTCTGTCATCTTGGCAGAGTTTCCATCAAATTTATTTAAAAAAAATAGGTCAGGTCTGTTTGCATGAATATTAGCAAGCTGTTAAGAAAAGGGCAGGTAGATCGTGTTTTTCTGAGGAGAATACCAATGTCCTGAATTCACATCCAAGTTAACATGTTTACAAACAAAATTACGTTATCTCCTAGTACAGACCCACAATAACGGACAAAATTACAATTTAATATGTTTTTAAAAAAAGGACACAAAACTATCTATAATCATTAAAAAAATTAATATAGTATAAATAACTGTCTACTTAGTCTTAGCCGAAAAAATGGCATTGTATTAAATTTCTGGAAATTCATCTCACTCAGAAAAGCATCAGCCCATTATAGGGACTCTGTTATTTTTATTGTAGTAAAATTAGTATTTGTTGTTATAGTTGAGAGATTGTTGTTCTTGTTATTTTCTGGAATATGACAATGAATTATATGCATGAATATTAGATGTTACTCGAGAGTAGCTCCCAGCAAGAGAAAAAAAATACTTAGATCAAAAACATAACTGAAATGCGTGCTGCACTATGAATTTATCTTTTGTATATCCATTTACGAAAAGGTGCAATCTGGATCTTCCAATTCACCTGTATTGAAAACGCAAATATAAAGTGAGGGATTTTCCTTAATTTATATTTAAATATTTGTCCAATGATAAACTAGTTGCAATTGGATTTTTTTAGATGATAATTAAGTGTTGATAGTTTTTAATCAGTATATTGCTGCATTAATTGGCATCATTCAATCGTTTGTAAGAATCACAAATGTGAGCATGAAGACCTCAACCAGTGAGCTGTGTTTACAATTTTAATTTTATAGCTGCCATATAATAACTTAAAACTACATTATGTCTGATATTTGGAATAAATATAACTTGAATAGTTTCAGCATTTAAACTCAAACACTAATGAGTTTTAAGAATTATTGAAATTCAAATACTAGTAAGATTTGACATGTCAAAAGGGGTTCATATAAAAAATGGTAGCAAGTCGAAATGTTGATAACAAGAAGTAAATCATGTAACAATCCAATTTGTATCAAACTGGCTGACTGTATAAAAAATTTCATTATTGATTATTTTACAAATTCCGTGGGGCCAAAGTGGCAGAGTGGTCTAAAGCGCTCACCGTTACGGATCACGACAATCTCACCTCTGTCTTTGTGGGTTTGAGTCTCAGGCTAGGCCAGTGTGGGTATGAAAGAAAGCTTGCTGGTAGCTTCTCGTAGGTTGGTGGTTCTTTCTGGAGTTTTCTCGGGATTTTCCTCCACCATTTATACTGGCCGCCATGTATAGCCTATCTTGTGTTGAGAAATGACATTAAACCCTATAACAACAACAACAACAAATTCCATATGTCGTTGCGGGATGCAGGAAATAATTCCATGGGCTATCAGATTGAGACCTCTGGACTATATACGTGTTAAGCTGTACCTTATAGCAATGCATGACAACCTTAATGTTTCTTCTTAAAATTTTTATACAACAACCATGTAATAATATTATATGTGCACCTGTTTTCCAGAGGTCAGTCTGCTTGTTCTTTATTTTGTTAGGAATAAGTTAATCTCCCTACAGTCTGTGGTTACCAAACTATTTGATCAGCATTCCTTTGGGAAGAATCTGATTAAGTTTAGGTAACAAAAGTCCTGGTAACTAGGACTGAAAGACTGAAGATGGTTATCTACATTCATATTCACTGCCTTGACCAAACCATGTAAATGGCCCACATAGGAGATGAGAAAGACACTAATTGATTGAGAGAGAATGCCCCACTTGTTACATGGCCCTTTTGTTGGTTATTGTTATCTAGGAGATGATTGACTGTGGTGCTATTGCGCGGATTGAGTAACTAACAATGTCAAATATGAAATTAATGGATGGAATAACACATAGATATGAGCAGATATATATAATAGAACAATACAAGCCCCCCATTTAAAAAAACAAACAATTTAATCAATTACATAAACAATATGAAATTGAAGATGACATTTCAATGATACACTTTCTCTTAGAAATAGAGTTTCAAAATTTATAAGAATCTCAATTATCCGTTCTGTATACCGATAAAACAAATGTTATCATAAGAGTCGAGTGAACAATAAAGCTCATTACTCAGCATGCCGGCATAACCTGTTTGTGTCTCCTTCCAAATTCAGTGTTTGTGAGAGGTCAGAGTCGCTGTATTCCTTTTCCTCTATTCTCTCTCTCTCTCTCTCTCCAGCCTCATTTGGATCTTCTGACATAACATGGTTGTCTGTTTTCTTTCCCCACTGTGGTTTACATATAGACCTCTTTTCCACTTATGCTTTCCAAGACACGCTCTCTTTTCTAAGACTGAATGTCTTCGTGTCCCTCACTTCCTGACACCCATCCCATGAGCAATGTTTTAATGAGAAACGATACTTGCTCTTTTTCTTGGAGTGGGGCATCCACTTCCTCAGAAAAACTTGGACTGAGAAAATGTTTGGAGAAGAATACTTAAAACTGAATTTTGTCATGGAAGCACACCCCTCATTTAACTTAGAATAATTGTCTCTCGTCCGCCTTTATTAATAACTTTTCCGGAAAAACTAATTTTAGACACTTGTTTCCAAATGGCACTAGACTGCTCCAGTGGCCTAATGGTTAGAGCTTCCGCCTCAGATGCAGGAGTTTGAGGGATCGAACCCCAGCAGAGTCATACCAAAGACTTATAAAAATAGTTCTAACAGCTGTATTGCTAGGCGCTTATCATTAAGAGGTTAGTATTAGGACTGGTCGGCTTACTATAATGTGACTGGGTGGGACATCATACTACACGTCTGCGGCATGATACCCTAGTGCTAGACATCACTATTAACTTCAGTGCTGCATAATTGTAGCGATATGACTGTAAAATTGTGAAAGCTACATTCAAATTCCAAATCACACGCACACGATCCAAATGGCACAGAATTGTCTCTGGTTTGTCTCTACGCTGCGTTTAACACCACGTTAATGTCGCCTCTTATATATCTCTAACCATTATTTCAACAGGTTCTAATTACAAATCAATCATGCCCTATCCCATGCAGCAGAGCATCCCATCTTTCACAGACAGTGATTTATTGCGGGCCAAGCCTATAGGCTAAAGATAATTGTTACATGTTACCTTGACTGCAACAAGATTGCACTCAGTTGTAGTCAGGGTCACTGACCATTTAGGGAAATCTAATTTACTAACAATATCTTCAGTTCGTGTTACATACGATAAACCAGAGATTGTGGATGACACGCATTTGAGACTACAGACACCTGTTGAGTTTCGGGCAAAGATCCCCATATACAGTTTCAACAAATTACTTTATGTACTCTGTAACCTAATTTGACCACATTTTATGGATGTCTCACATTTTAGACAAGGATTATGTCTATTGATTTTGTGGCTTTTGAGCTAAGATTCCAAGGTCGCATTGACTTAAAGAATATATATTACCCGTCTTGACACATTTGAACTTGAGATCTGCATCCCATACTCTGGTCAACATTTTTGTTGGCTTGCATTTCATGCTATAAACAAACAACTGTTTTGATATTGGAGTCAAATGGGCACAGTTACGCCATGAAGAAAGCTGGGTTGACTGTGTAAAAAAGGAAAACTTCATTTATTTCCATGACCAAACATTGTCATTTTATTGCATTTGAGTTGAGAAAGATGAGGTATTTGATAATACAGTAGGTAAAGACTTTTTGGGTGCCACCACCGTAATGGAGGTACGAGGGCTGCTACTGATTCTTGGGGAATACACTGAATGATGCTCATAATTGTGGGAATGTGTGTTTGGTGTACCATTTATGGTACTCATGTGGCGATAGCAAAACGAAACTTAGACCATGTATCTCGGAACATGATCAAATGGATTATTCCTACCCACCATGCTTTATTTTTTGACAGAAGCAAGATATTGCCTTTTAAGGATTTAAGAATGGTTTAGCATTTCTAAAGAAAAAAGTAAAGTGTCCTATAATTTCAGCCATATTTAGAGATGTTTCCATGAAATTTTTTACAAAATATAGCATGGGACATCTGTCACATTGCCATATGAAACATACTTTGCATAATGTCAGGATCATTTGTGTCTGTCTTCTTCTTTCTTTCTCTTCCTCTACACTCTTTCTTCTTCTCTGTCTTCTTCTATCTCCTCTATCTCTCTCTCACTTTTCTTCTATGTCTATTCCTCTCTCTCTCTCTTTCTTCTCCTATCTCTTTCTGTCTTCTTCTCTCACGTTTTCTCTCTCTTTCTCTCGTTTCACCATTTCTCTCTAGAACTCTCATATACTCCTCTTCCTCTGTCATTCTATCTCCATCCCTCTCTTCCTGTATTTTTCTATCTCAATTCCTCTTTCTTTCTCTCTCTCCTCTCTCTCTCTTGCTCTTACTCTCCTCTTTCTCTCTGAGGTACACAAAGCACATAATTATAAATTGTAAACATTCTTTTCTTGTATGTTTGAAATAAAATTGTAATATTTTTATTTTAACAGGTAAATACACATGGTGGACATGACAAAACATATGAGAAACGCCAGGAAGGGTATTACTGGATGGGGATGAAACAACGTGTAATAAAATATGTCAGTGACTGCGATAAATACAATATAGTGAATATATGCCAATATAAGCAGTACCTCCTCTGAATTCTTTACAAGTGCCATCAAAAGTGTGGAGTTTAGTTGAAACCAATATTATCTGTCCTCTTCCAATAACAGACAGTTGGAACAAATATATTGTTGCAGCCACAGATACATTTTTTCAAATGGTCTGAGGATGAAGGTCTCCCAAACAGAAGTGCTGATGAAGTAAAAGAAAATCTACTTAATATCATATGTCGCCTTGGTTCTATCGATCAGGGAAAAGAGTCCACAATCTTTCACTCTGTCTGGAATTTATTTACAAAACATTGCAAGTGACCATTTTAATATAGTGTTAGATTACTGAGAAGTATGAACAATAATTAAAAGTTGTAATTTATTCCATGTAGGTGATTTTGGAAAGGCCATTAGTCTGAAATTGTAATCTGTATTAAATTTAATGTAATGGCTCATTTGAAATAAATCCTATATGAAAGTGTGTTACGTGAGCTTATTACATGTATTATATTTACATGTATTATATTTCACCCGTAAGCGAGTCCATTAATGAAACAAAACCAATTAGTTGTAGTGGGGAAAAATCGGTTAGCTGATTCTGCCCCCCCCCCCCCCGATTCGTTAAGTGACCCGTCAGATGTATGGTATTTCACTTGTAGACCTTAAGTATATTACCAAAGAACTGATTAATAATAAGAAACTATTTGGTTGGGGTGGGGGGAAAGAATCTGCTAGCTGATTCTGGCCCCCTTCCATTTGTTAAGAGACCCATTACATGTATGATATTTCACATGTGGACATTAAGCTTATTACCAAATAGTGCAGCAGGGGGGAAAGAAATGGCTGTTAAACTGGCTGAGCTAAATTATACTCAGATATGTATGAAATAGGTGGTGGCCTTTAATCCTGCCACTCTTGCCACACCACCACAAATGCCAATAACGTGAAGGTGATTGCTCTTCCTTAAATGTTAAATGTAACAAGTTTCTTGAAGTTTGAATTACTAGGTCCAGTGACTTGGTATTGCACAATAAGCTTCGTCATAGAGTTGCTGATGATGGTGTTACCTAAAATTGTACAAACCTAGAATTATTTTGTGTGCTTATGTTTATCCTTTTTTCTGGGGCATGTGCTTTACTATATTTAACAGTGAAACACAGTATGTGCATGCTTGTTAAAATCTAACTGCAAAGTCTGAATATAATCAGTAAGAGAAATTAATGTATTGTTGTTGGGTTTTTTTACAGTAACGATATATACCAAGGGATGTGGGGAAACTTTGGGGTTGAAAATCATCTCGATGGATTCAGCCTAAAATATGAATCAAATAATTAGGGTTCATGGCGAGTTATCTTCCCTTTAAACTGATAGGTGGCAAAAAAGCAGTCCAAATTATATTTGGTATACTTCCTATATAACAAACAAGCAATATGAAGATATAGCATCTACAGTTTAGTTTGCAAAATGTCTCAAACATATGGATCATGGACATTATCGGCAATGAGAGAGGAGTTTAAAAGACGAGGAGCTAAGTTATCTATGTGAAAAAATGAGTTAATCAATAAGGTAAGCAAATTAGGCATCGGTGATACTGCTGCCTGACTCTGTCAAAAGGCGTATTTATTGCAAATTTATACTAAGTCTTATGTACCTGTCTGTGACCATGTATTTCACATTTGTTCACCGAAATAAATGCAATGTTTTGAAACCTTTTTATCAAGGTCTAAATACGAAACTGTTCTCAAAGTTGTTTTACATTTTTAATTGTCTTATAATGATTGAATTAATCATCATCAGAAGACTTCTCAGACAAAGGCAGAGTACCTGATCATAAAATATTCCGAGAAGCTCCTACTTCCCTTAATATTTTTATTGGGATAGGATTGACCCAATCACCATTAAGTGATATAGAACCTTTTGACATAAATGACCTATAATTCTCCATATAATCTGACTCGGGTTTATTTGACTCCGCAAATGTATTTTTCCTATACATGACTATGGCCTTGACCTCAGAAATAAGCTTTCTCAATAGCTGTCTTTATTACATGTACCCGTTCTATTCCACTGAATAATCCAAACAACTGTTTTTATTCTTAAATAATATGTAAATACAGCATTGAATTCGTTTGCAAACTCATTTTAACATATGAAATGATAATCTAAAATAGGTATGAATTTGATTGCTCAGTTCTCTTCTTATATGAACCTTCAAGAGTCTATTACGACTATTTGTCGCAATATACCCCATGGTACAGATCTAACTACTTAATCTAACATTTCAAAATACCTGTTCAAATGATCTAATCTATCAAATAGGAAATAATTTAAAATTCTGAATAAGCTTAGTAAAAATCCTAATTAAGTCAAATGCTGAAGGTGTTGGTGTGTCTGTGATGACCTGTATCATGCTGATGTGCCAACAGTCTTTGTTGAAACACAGTAATACAATTAAAGGTTTTAATTCACTGTAAATCCTAACGAATGTCTCTATCTTAGAATATTTTTTGTGAGCACTCTGCTTTTCCAGAGAAAAGAATCATTTAATTAAATAATTTGAAGAAATTAATTCCAAATGAATATTGGACACAACAATGATACAAATTGGATAAACTTTCCAGAGAGAAACAAAAACGTTACCTAATGCAAACTAACCTTTTAAAAAGTTCTGAATGATTTCAAAATAAAATGTATATTATTAGACGGTCTGTTACTATAATTATATATATATATATATATATATATATATATATATATATATATATATATATTACCTGGACAATATCAGGTAAATTGTAGGGGAATGCGAATAACATAGACCCAGACCCAAATAAGCATATTTGCTTCTATTAATAATGATCCTGATAATAACCCATGCATATAGAGAATATTTTGGCTACGTATTAGTTGTTTACAGAATAAAATAAAGCAATTCAGGTCAAGTAGAAAATAAACTTGATTCTTGACAAGGTTATGTCCAATATGCAATGTTACTTTAATATAGCATATAATGAAATATAAAAAACTAACAAATAATGCAAAGTAAATATACATAATACTAGTACAACGTAGCTTCTAGAGTACCGCAAAGAAGAATACTTTCACCAGCACTCTTCTCCTAGCAACAGCAGTGACATCCTAATTGAAACTGACTAAGAACGTCGACTATTCGCAGATGACTGTATATGCTACAGATTAAACAAAACCCAGCCTGCTACTACGATATTGCAAATGACATTGTACAAGCTTGGACGATGGGTTCGAAAATGTGGCATGCGATTCCAACTTAACAATGCAGAATATACCTATTGACAAGAAAGAAATGACAAAACACCAGTATGTCGTATTACTAGAAGATACTATGTTAGAAAACCTCAATCAAACAAAATATTTAAGGTTCACAAGTACGTGTGATCTAAAATGGAACTTTCAAATTCAATTCGAACTTTAAGCCAATAAAGACGTATCTTGTCATTTTGCCCATAGAACGCGAAAAAAACTCGCTAACAAAGGTTTAGTTAGAGCTATTTTAGAATATACTTGTACTGTACGGGACCCCCATTCCCAGGGTTTAGAAGAGGAAACTGAAAAGAATCCAGAAAACGAGCAGCCAGGTTTGTTACATTCAAATATGACTATATGCCAGGAAGTATGACCTCGATATTGGATAAGTTGTCTTGGAAACCATTATAAAGACGCAGATTGAAAAATAGATTAATATTTTCTACAAAGGTCTGAAAGCAAAGCAAATATACCCTTCCATAATTTAATCAAGACTAAAAGAACCAGAAAATAAATCAAGACAATATACATAAATGATATCATGCGCACGAACTGATAGTTACAAGTTCAGGTTTATCCCCGCCCCCATATTAAGCACAACTGCCGAATCCTCAGGAAACCCAATTTAAAATGTTATTGAGTGCACGTTGTTTTAAAACTGTTCTTTTTGTAATGAAGCAAACCCGACATTATGATGTAGCACCGAACGTATCATGATACACGAAGAACGAGCTTATAAGACTCTCAGTTTTGTACATCCAACAATGCGATCGCTCCGGTTTCCTGGTGGTTAGAGCGTCCGCCTCGGATGCGGGAGGTCGCGGGTTCGAACTCCGGCCGAGTCATTTCAAAGACATACAAATGGTACAAACGGCTGCCTCGCTATACGCTCAGCATTAAGAGGTTAGTGTTAGGACTGGTCGGCCTGGTGTCAGGATAATGTGACTGGGTGGAAATCATGCTACATGTCTGCTTTATAATTCCTGAGTGCTAGACATCACTATAAACTGCCACACATCGTAGCGATATGACTGAATAATTGTTAAAGCTACGTTAAAAATCCAAACCACACACACACACACACACTTCCTAATATGCGCACATATCACTTTTCACTGCAATGATATGAAATGATTGTTTGCATACATTTAAAAGAAAAGTCATAAAGCTGCTTTTAGATATTGCTAAGACGCTTTCTTGCTCAAGTAAAACCTAATTAGACCCAAACTGAATCTATACTTTACAGTCACTATCAAAACTTCAATTCAATTTCTACCGACTGACATTATGCCGATTAGCCGGTATACATGTACATTGGATTCGCGGTACTAATTATATGCACAACTATGGACCAATCTAGAAATGGGTGACCATAACATAGAGTATATTAGTTTTAATTGCCCATAATTAATACTGAAATGTAAAGTTTTTGCGAAAGAAAGTGACAATATACGTTTGATGTAAATTTAGTATTTGAATAGACTTGGCTTAGGGACTAGCACCAGATTCGTTGGGCGCGGTATATATAAAGCATTTCATGCGGATGAAGATGACAAAAAATATCGTTGTAGCCGGACATTTCGTTTTCACCACAGGAGCTCGTATCGTTGCTTACAACCGACCTGTTATACGTGTACTGTATAATAACTACAAGGGAGGACACTTGTCTCCTTGCTCGCGCGACCTATTTAAGAATAAACGAGGATATTTCAAGCTACACTTTACGTAGGTTAATAAATTTGGTACCGATATTTAGCTCAGGCAGTCGACTGTGTATCCTTGTCAAACGTTTGACTTGATATTATACCTTTAAGGAATGTCAGATCATTTTCCCACGCTACTGTTCGGCATGGCTGTGATCGCGCCAGCTTAATATGTGAGATCCCGCTGAATGGAATACTGTCCTCTCATTGGTTAAAATAAAATGATGTCCTGTATTTGTGTTTAACTGATTTTCAGTTGGCCAATGAGAAGGTAGTATTCCATTCAGCGCGTTGTTCTTGTGTTGGTTTTCCTTCTTTCTGTTACTTATTTTAAGACCAATGAGTCCTAACAAGCCAGATAGCTTTGAAAAAATGACTCTTAATTTTGACCTGAGTAGCAATAACAAGATCAACAATATGTTGTTTTGATACATATATAACATATTCAATCTTAAATGATACTAATGATTTCAGTTTAATGTTCATTTATAAGAAATGAATTGATTCAGTTTTCGGATCCTTGGGGAAATGCATCCAGGGTCACTCGCCGATAGTCAAATTGCATCATAGCGATTGCCGAAATGAAGGAAACCATCGGGGGATGTTTGTTGTTGTTGTTGTTGTAGGGTTTAACGCCATATTTCAGCACAAGAGAGGCTATATATCGCTGCCAGTATTAATGGTGGAGGAAGATCCCGGGAGAACCCTGGAAAAAATGACCGACCCACGAGATGTTACTGGCAAGCTTTCTCACATACCCACATTGGCCGAACCCGAGACTCGAACCCACGCAGACAGAGGTGATATTGCAATGATCCATAATGGTTAGCGCTTTAGACCATTCGGGGCCCCTGAGTATGTTTGAAAAGTACACTCCCATAACTACATGTATAAAGGGAAACGCCTTGTGTTTTTTTTTTGTGTGTGTGCGTGGGGGTGCTGTGTATATTTTGTATACATTAAACTATTTTGTTATGTAACTATGTAACTTTTTTGTCATATACTTAACTCGGTGCCTTATGCAAGATCTCTTAATGAAGGAAACAAAGATTATTGAGAGAATAAATAGTCTATTCATGAATATTGTTAATGTCAGCTGTGATAGAAAGAAACATGTCGATACGACTATTATTTTCGGAGGGTAGAGACAATATAATTTCCAAAATTTCTTCCCTAGTGACCATATCCAATTATTTCTGTATAGAATTACCTAGACATCAAGACAAACATTGCATATGATTTCATTACATTTTACCTGGATATATTTGATACTGGCGAATTGGCCATTTTTGTCTGCTCCGGTTTGGTTGGGGAGTAGTGAAATGTGATTGGGTACGAGTAGGGATTGAGTTTAGGTATAATCGATTTTTATATTTACGTCCGCCCAACACAAAACCTTCCAACTCCATCACCTTCTATCAGAGTATGAGTTGACTCTATTCTGACGGAAATCTTTCCAGTTTACCCACTGGATTGTTTTATGGTTAAGTTTACACAGAACATATAATCACACACACACCCCTCTCCACCCCGACCTCCCCCGACCCATTATATTTTGGTCATTTAACGTTGGTGTAGTGTATAACATGAGAAACACGTTGGCCAAGTGTGTTAATCAACAACATTCGTATCTTCAGAACGGTTATTTATAAAAATTTACACACAACGAGGTTACCTCCACTGGTGTCACTGATAACCCTTCGTATCATTTCTATATTTCGTCAAAGTTACAAATCTATGATCACGTCTTAGTGGTATGGTATTTTGGCGAAACAAAATTTTCTCTCATACATGATGCAATAGTCAATTAAGAAAGGAACCCCGAACATTAACGCATGTTAAAGCGCTTTGTTTCTTTGTTTGTATTTTTGTTGTTGTTATTGTTTTTTTAGCTGATTCGACGCGTTGGTGGACTTAACGATGGATATGTTTTCTTAAATTCATGATGGTCTCTTACGTAAAGAAATCCATTTACAATATTTTGTGGTTATGGTGAAGGCCATTTTAAGTTTTAAATGATATTTTAGTCAAATTTGAGATTATATGAGGACAACATATAGAACATTATGAAAGCTTTACTCGCACAGTAAACTTGCAAAGGACATTATATATAAATGATAGGGAATGACATGTTGATCCAACGTGAAATTCGATATATTTCTTCGAAGAATCAGTGTTCATGACCCCAAGAAGAAAAACGAATTTTATGTTCCCTCAAAATCAATTACATATTAGTGCAGATATCACCACCAAAGTTGAAAGGTATGTCGCATTTCTGACCATTTCCTTATATTCCACTCTCCATCTCAAATGGAAAACGAATTCATGCAAACCGTGTCCTATTAGAAATTAAGGAATGTAGGCTCAGTAATTGGTCTAATTCCTTTTCATACCAGCAGATGGTATGTATCCAAAAGATCAAGTTCAAGCCTTAGGCAAGATTAGAGAAGAAAACAAAACAATCTGTAAATTCAATTTCAACTAATTTAACATTAGTTTGTCAACTATACTGCAGCTTTAAAACTTTAAACCAGACTCCACACATTGTGTTGTATTTCGGGTTTGAATTTCGGGTTTGATTCGTGTGTAGCAAATTTAGAATCCTGTTTCCATTCTGCATAAATACTCTTTTTTTGTTGGGTTTTGTGAGATTTATTTGTCTTCTGTTGTTCCCCCACATAATTATAAAACAACTCCACAGAGTCGTCGAAACAATCATGAAACTATTAGTCATACATTTGCTCACTATCAATGAAATCCAAAGATACAGTTTTGACTCCGTTTGCTCGCTCTTATTACAAAATCTATCTATCTATCTATCTCTATACTTTAACATGTTTCAGCATTTTTCTTTTTCTTTTCAAAATGTGCTGTCCATGGTACATATTTCAATTTTAGTGTGTGTGAGGACAACGCAGGACTGGATGTATGAAAGTTGGGAGGGACTGAGAGGGTAGTGGAGGGATGATAAAATATGCTTAACTTATATACAGGTCGACAGTGATGATATCCCAGGCCTTTTGTTTAAAGCACGCAATTGACAATTTACAAACCTTTTCTAGAAAAAAAGGGAACCGCGGTAGCTCAGCTGGTAAAAAGTTGGACTCGTAATTCCGACTCATCCTGCAACTTCCCGCATCCTAGGCTGACACTCTACCGCTAGGCCACCGCAGCGCTTTGAATGACTTCAAAAAAATCCCAACCTGTGTCTTTAGTCCATACAGTCATATGACAATAAGTAATTCAAATAAATGATTCATCTCAAACAAATCTAAACACAGCATTAAATACATCTGCATATTGATATTAAAACGATAACAATAATAGGAATATAAAAATTGTTCACATCTATCTTCATATACATCTCCATGATTATAGTACGAATCTTTATTGCAACATATCACTGCGTGAAATCCCCTGAATGGAATATTGTCCTCTCATTGGTTAAAAGAAAATAACGTCCTGCGTTTATTTATAACTTATTTTCAGTTTGCCAATGAGAAGGCAGAATTCCATTCAGCGCCCTGTTCTTGCATATTAAGCGGGCGCGATTATGGCCATATCAAACAGTAGAATGGGAAAATGTTCTGGCATTCCATAAAGCTATAATAGCAAGCTAAACTGTGGATACGCATACAAAGTCGAATACCTGAGGTGAACATCGGTACCAAGTTTATTACGCTACGCGAAATATAGCTTGAAGTGTCAGCGTTTATTCTTAAATAGGTCGCGCGAGAAAGGAAAGAAGTGTTCTCCCTTCCCTTGTAGTTATTATGTAGTACATGTATGACAGGTAAATTGTAAGGAACGATACGAGCCTCTGGTTTGACCCGTACTACAGCGCGTTAGCCAGTAGCATTGACATAACACCATCATTTCTTACTGAAAGGGGCACTTGTGTTGTTGCTTAGTTTCCTGTATATAGCATTCGTATTAATTAATGCTAGGATCTGCAATTTTCCTATTCTTGTCGTTGTTGTTGTTGTCGGCTTAACGCCATTTTCAGCATATTATAGGCTAAACATGTCGGCCAGTATATATTGTTATGGAAGAACCCGGTAAACCCATGGGAAGGTCCACTGAACAACTGGAAATTGCAGGCAACCTTTCTCAAAATACACTTTCGCCGAGCCCGAGATTCGAGTCACCCGAAGCGAGCGAGATGAGAATATTTTGTGAGTTTAAAGGCGAGCATCTTAGACCACTCGTGTACCTGAGCCCATGATTGTCCTTTTCTATTTGTTAAATTGTTATTCAGAATGTTTCTTTACTCCCATTCTTGGCGGGGAAGCCGTAAAGCTCATATCTTAGGGCCCCCTTTCTTCTACTGGAAGAGGTATGTCTGACTGCCCTTTCTGGAAATGCACCAACCTCCAAGCATCACTCCCCGCCCCACCCCCTCTGTGTTTTGGCGAACATGACTACACGGTACTAGGTCAATTCCTCGTCCTAGGACGGGAATAAAAAAGCAAAATAATTGGGATCAGCGACTTTAAAAGAAAGTTTAAACATACAAATACAAATAAAGTTATAAAAGAATTGTGATGCCGCCGCAAGTTTCGAACTCGCGACCTCTTGTTTGGCAACCTGGATTTCACAGAAAGACAAATGTGGGTGTTTATATATGATTAGGTTGATTGCCCGCCTAGGAAGGGAATTAAAGAATTGAAATAAATAAATAAATAACCTGGGGAGAGAGTTTAAAAGAAGTTTTAAGATAAATATGAAAAATCAATTTTAACAAAAATATATTGCGAATGCCGCTACGAGTTTCAAACTCGCGACCTCTTGTTTTGCAGCCGGAACATATAGAAAGACAAATATGGTTGTTTATGTATAAGATATACCAGGGTTTCTACAAAGCCGTGTTGTTGTTTTTTTCTTTCAAGTCGGAAAAGATGTTCTACCACATCTAATCATTATATCTGTAATGAAATGTATTATTTCTTTGCATAGCTCTTTGCTATTTTTATCCGTTGTGTATAGTAGGCTTTCTGTCTGAAAGGTACGATGCTGAGTTGTTATTTTTGCAGTTAATTTCTTTCTCTCTTTATTTGTTTTTCAGTTCAATATCGAATGATTATTTTGCGTATAAACTTTGTTTTACAAAAAGTGATATACTGGTAATTTTTTAAAGTATCTTCTAAATACTACAACTCCAGTTAGCCAAACAAATATTTTTCCTCAGTTCATATTTTCTTGATCTGATTATATATTTTATATATCTCATTTTTGTTGGTGGTTCTATTAATTTGGTTATACTATTATTTCTGTATATCCAAGGCATTTGTTTCAACGTACACACAAAGAAATATATATGTTTCACACAGACTCCCTTTTATCTTGTTTGTTTTTTTTAATGCTTTTTCCAATATTTTCTAAGTTATAATGTCTAAGAAGTGGGATATTTAGTTTTATGAGTGTCGCTGCGGAGGTAATGTAATTTTTTCTCTTCCTATATAAACAGGATTATTTTTTTCTCAAAGGTATATATCATACTGTCCTTTAAATGTATCTAGTTAAACATATACTTCGTACTTTCATCACTTTTATTTTATCCTCTTCTTTTTGTAATTAAATATTTAATATTGTATTGCACTCTCTTGGCCTTCCCCGTCGATCGTTTTGTTTGACTTGACAATATGTTTTGCTTATTGATTTAATTTTCTTCTGAATCCCCCACCCCAACGCTTCCATTACGTTGCAATATTCCATATTAAAAAAGGTTTCTAACAGTACTTTCAGTATGGCTTTTGTATTATTCGTCTTCTTATTTAATTGCCATAGGTTTTGACCCAATCTTGCCCAGCTTCACTTGGTAACAGGTAAATTGTAGCTAAATTAACGATCAAATAATTCAGTTTTCTTGTATATTTTTTTCAGATTTGACTGCATTATACCAGTCTGTATTTTAGGATGTCTGAAACGGCTGCGATCAGTATACGTACTGGTGAAAATAAAATTCAAACTTTCGCTTGTTATTATGGTGTGTTTTTTTAACAGCTAGCAAAACTGTATATGAATTGGACGGTGACGACTATATGTGAAACTATAGAAGTCAGCCAAGGCTAAAACTTTCATCAAACGTTTAAAAAATTCATTTATTTATCAGTAAATTGTTTAAAGATAGTATATATATCTTTCGGAAATGGTTCAGAGAGCTTCTCAGTTTACCATTATGGATATAAAATAAAGGTACGCTGTTTATCGATAGAGGGTATTTGCTTCTATCGAGTGAATAATGGATATATTTCATTTATTTCATTTTTTTTTGGATAGAATATATCCGTTATTCACTCAATACAAGCCGGTTTTACTTTATGTTCCGCTCGAACGTATTGGCTAGCAGAATGTATAATAAATTGAAGTAGATGCTCTCTTACTGGATAATGTCAGCTGATCACCATTTATTTTCTGCTGTTTTTGATATTTGTATAGAAAATAGTAGTAGTAACAGAGCCTGCTTTTTGGCAGATTGGACCGATGTGGCCCAACTGGGCCCCGCTTTTACAGGTACCCCGCGCGTTAGTAATTTTAAAAAAAAAATATCTATTGAGAGAAAGTAAGTTTAAATTGATGGAATAAATTTTAAGTTCGATATCTTATAAAACTTGTTTAAAAGTTTATTTCAAATTGCAGTGCTCACAGGAGGCCCCTCGCGTAAATCCAGGGGTCCCGCCAAAATAATCCAAATTCAGCCCAGCTTAGTAATAACATAGTTCTCTTTCATAACTCAACGTTGAATACAAATAATCAAAAAGAAAAATGAAAAGTAGGTTGCTGTATTCCAACCTCCTACACCTGCGTGATATGTTGACATGTTTACCGTTAAACTAAGAATACTACGAAAATACTCTTGGAACCCACGAAGAACCACTGACCCACATGAAGCTACTGGAAAGCTTTCTCGCATTCCCACTTAGGTCAAGTCGAGTCTCGAACCCATGCGAACGGAGGGTAGTGTCATTGATATAATAAAGATGAGCGCCTTAGAACACTCAGCCAACCGTGACCCCATTCATAATTGACCCCAGTGAATTATGAAAAATATTTTAAATGGAACATCCACTGATTTGCAGACTAGCAGAGAATAAAAATATGTATAATCATCTGAAATTCATGTACATAATGATTGCTATATACAGTAAAAAATATAAATAAAACAACAATATCTCCTACAAAATATATGCAAAATCGACCTATATCTAAATAACCACGCCAATCTTCAAGATTAAAACTTTATACAGTCCGAATTAAAACCACTACGCTATTCCGGTTTACGGCCAGTTATTCCAGTCCAGTTTAATAACTATACTAAAACAGTCGCCTGATTACGAGAAGTGATAACATAAGCCAATATTTTATGGATGCCGAAAGCAGAAATGCGATATTTAGACCCTCCAACTCATGCGATCACTTTATTTCCGTCTCGCTGGTAATCGTAATAGCGAAATAAGCTGTATATAATACTGTTAGATGACACACATAAATTATACCTGAGCGAGATATATGCTAAACCTTTGGGAGACACATGAACTATTTAGCGACCGGTCGCCCAAGGGTTGGTTTTATGCATGAGCGTACATCGTTTAACCTTTCGGTGACAGTAAATGGACGATAAAAAATGTATGTTTGTCATTTATTTTATTTTACCACTTTTACATGTATTTTCATATTCCTTTCAGTATACTATACATTATCCACTATAAAGGCAAAATAATAACTCACACATATTCAGTATACAACGATGTCGCCGAAAGGTTGCAAATTAGACACTGTCGCCTAAAGGTCGGATATTTGCATATATATATATATATATATATATATATATATATATATATATATATATTGGTCTTACCCAAACCAAGTGACATAGATTCTCCCGTCTTGTCGTTTTTATAAGAGACAGTCCGCACACCTGTGGAAATAAATGGCAGATGGAAGATAGTTGCATGATATTATTAGATTTATGTGTACTGGAACTAACAATTTTGTTAAGTTAATTTTGGCATCTATTATATGGTATATTGAAGAATGTGAATCATTTTTGAGAAGATATTCTAATTATTATTCGTCACTGTAAGTACTGTGTTAGACACTCCCATGTTACAATGTATAAGTCATATTAAGCTCAGAAAGGTATCTTTGATAGCTGTAAAATACAGCAACGTTGCCAATCTGTTGCAATAAAAGAAACTGGGAAGTTAAAAGTAATTTCTTTATTTGAGCAACCCACTCATAGTGATTTCAGTACGTACATATTCCGAATTTAGTGAACCTTCATGTACTGATTCACCTTAATTCTGTCCTCATTGACGCTAAGATAAGAACAAATACCATTAGAATAGCCACTACCGACAGATTGTTCATCAGTAAAATAGTATCACTGCCACGTGAAGTGATGACACAAGTAAAAGAGTGAAATATTCGGGAAAAGTGGTCAAACAAGAAACAAACAGCATAACTAGGTTCACTTTGGCTATAATGCGCATTTATTTGATTGTATTTATATATTTATATAAGTGCTTGTTACTTAAATACATTATAGATCAGTTTTCATATGCAACAATGGCAGAAGTCTTTATTGTATTTAAAATAGAGCATTTTACTAACATCTTAGACAGTGTTACGAAATACCTGATATGGCTTGCTTAGACCACCATAAATTCCAGTATTTGACGTGTTTCGCGCGCCATAGTATATTGTAAATATACTTTTTCTTTGCATGGCGTGACGCCTTCATTTATTGTGCGGCACGTGCGTAATACATATTAACGCGCACGACTATATATGTTACTTAGGGGTCTTGACTGACACAGCCATTAGAGGGAAGCTCTTTATGGGTTTGGCTGTCGGGGCGGGATCGCCATTATGTCTTACTTAGTTTGAGCCATCGAGTTGGGTGAGTTCGATTCTTTTTAATCAACTCTTTTTAATTAATGTTCAGTTTCGCAAAACACGTTCAATATTGGATTATACGTTTGCGTTGTTTTATCGTACTTGTAGTTTAATTCATCAAGAGTGTATGGCTTATGTAATTTGGGAGCGAGAGATGGCACGATTCGATCATTAACAGGGATATGAACAATTATGCAATACTCCTGTTTGTAGGTTATCTTGTCGCTATTATAACTAATATTGAAGACGCAATATGTATGTATTAGAGTTTTAGTTATCATATTTCTATTTTTTGGGTATACCATTCGTACGTAACAGTCGTACATAAGGAATATTTCAGGTGTTAGTATTAATCTATTTGAAATGTTCATATATTTTAATCTAGATACACAAAAAGCAGACTATTTGGAAAGTTGTTTCTTTTCATATTCAACTAACTAGGTGTGGACAACTAGGTGAATAACTAGGCGTGGATTACTACTTGTGGATAACTAGGTACCAGTGTGTAGGTGCAGATAACTGTGCGGACTGACTATGTGTAGCTAGAGGCCGCGGCAATAGTGATGAAAGACCGCCAGGAAAGTGCCAACGTAGATGTGCATGACCAGTCTGGATAGTTGAAGTGACCGAGCCGGGAAGCGGGTCGAAGGTCATATTGTGTGACTAAAAGAAATGTCATTATAGTGTTTGACTATAACAAGGTCATAATGTTTGACTAGGAGAATTTCATTATAGTGGTTGACTATAAGAATGCCATTAGCGTTTAATTATCTGAGATAACTTTATTATTATTGAACATTTCAAATAATTATGTCATGTTACTTCATCATTAGTGAGAGATAATAATAGATATTTGTATTGTCACTTGTATATGTTTGTTATTTCGTAAATACATATTCAGTCTCAAAGGGTGTTAGCTCGATTACGTTACAGACAGTGGCAAACATCAAACTGACGTGCATAAACATTCTTAATGTAAGTGTATCGTGTTAAGTTTATGCACTACGGTGTATATATAGACCCTCGACAAATCTAATTTCCATAGTCTGGCAACTGCACATGGAGGGTGCAAATAAGGGTTTCAATTTTGACAGGATATACTTTCTGATCCGAACAAGGTTCGTCAGTTACAAGTGCACTAATAGCAATATTTTCTAAAGCTGAGTCATTGCCTAGTAATAAGAGAATACATTATACGGGTAGAAAAGTTAGTTCCAACCGTCAGGGACCAGAAACTAACTCTTATGTCAACTTCACGCAATGAAGAGGAGCACCGCACTCTAGTCCTTAAATTAAAACAATTTCAGGAGAAGACTCCTCATGCAGAGCCAGAGTACCTGATAATAAAATACTCCTTGAAACTCATATGCCCCTTATTTTTTTAATAGTGACTGGTTTGGCAGAATCGCCAATAAATCATATAGAACCTAGTGACATGAACGTTCATAAACCTCCAAAAGAGAATAGATTGCGATGGTTGATCTCAGGAAATGTGTTTCTTTCAATACAGGCATGTGTCCTCGACATTATTGGAATACAAGCATTTGACATAGCTGTTCTTCTATCTCCTTTCCCTTTCTCATAATCTGTATTTGTCCTTTTTTCTCCTCTCTCTCTCTCTCTCTCTCTAAACCTGAAGTTTTACTAATCCTAATTCCATCTCTTCCTTTAAGTTTAAGTCGTTTAATTTCCTGTAAGAATCATACAGGTTCTCTAAATAAGTCAAAGCACTTTTATCCAAAAGAGCATTCCAACTAAATATTTAATTAAAATAATTTGTATATCGTGTTTTGTTAATGACGACTTCATCTAATCCAGGGTGTGTTTTCTGAAAGTTCGAGCAAAGCATGATCTTTCATAGATTTTAACCACTTCTGATTAGGATCTGATGCGCAGTTCCTAAGGATAGATGCCAAAGTGAATGTTTGTTGGTTTCACTAAAACATACTTCCTCAAAAATGTATGCCCAAAACAAACCAAAAAAATCTGAGACCAAATTAATATGAATTTCAAGGGTAACTTTATTATCTGAAATAGGTTTTAAAGAAATTTAGATCCATCTCGGACGATCCTTAATTTATATGAAGCCTCTCTGAATTTAAAATGTGAAACAAAGAAAGTGAAACCAAAAAAATCAAATAAAATTCAACAAGCAATTTATATCTAGAAACATGAAATGAAAACTCAAAAGGCACATTTAATATTGTGAATCAAATTCTTTAAATAATTAGAAAATGTAGTAATGACAAGTCCTTACATATAGAATATTCCTAATAAACTACTGTCTCCTTGAATGTGATGATGTGTAAATATTATATAATGTCGTGATGTGCAAGCAATACAACATATGAGTACTATTATAATGCAATGAATATTTTGAAAAATTCCTTTCTGAATTTGCTGTTTTATACAACTCTAATGAATTTGTACTGACTGATTATAGGGCAGCACTTGTCAACGCGTCACAAAACTCTGAATAAATAAAGATACGTATCGTGAGAGAATGTTTAAGAAATTGTGCCGTCTTAATAGAATTTTACTAGAGTGGACATTACTTTTCACTCATAATTATAAAGCAAATGCTAGGTTTTCACTCATAATTATAAAGCAAATGCTAGTTTATCTGTTTACAAGATTAACTCTGACCAAAAATTAATTTAACCATTATGTTTACACGTATAAACCAAATGCTATGTAAACAGCTTAGATTTCGGGTCAATGGATAAACTTGTAAACATACACAACCTTCAGGTCTGAGCAAATATTAAAGTCATGCAACATTTATAATTTCATAAATTATTTACAACATTACGTTATACAGTATGTATATAATGGCGTATAGACCGAATATATGACGATACCTGTCAATTGTTCACATTTAGGCCACCCCTGGAATATGTCAAACAAATGTAGAATGAGAAGTTAACACATCAAACTAACTTTTAATTCGCAGCTTCTGTCAACCCTAGGGTGTATTCAATCAGAAACATATTTTATAGATTGCAGCCTCTATTTCTGCAAGTAAGTTTGGGTGGACATAATTTATTATTCTCGTTTCGGGTAATGGTATAGTCTTTAAAATGTATTTCATGGAAGTAACCTATAGGATGGAAAACTGAAAAATTACATGTCAATACAATGTCATAACACACTTATAGGTACACAAACAAACATTAATCCACGCACACATACTCACTCTGCCGTTATGGAACACCTACACACACACACACACACTTAGATATTTGCTATTGTACTTGACAGTATAGTCTTGCTCTGCTCACTTTCGGTGTATTTTTTAAATCGCGCACATGACATGCGATTATTTCCAAATGCAATATGCTTGGATGCTGATCTAAATAGGGATCAAGACAACATTGAGCAATTGTGTTTAAAGTATCAATTGTTTAATAGCATGCATTCAGTTATTTCCCGTGTTTGTGCGTAGGTGATTAGGTATGCACGTGATGACGAATATTTATCATTTTCCTTATAGCTTACTCTTTTAATCTTTCTTGAAAATGCAACACGTGAGGTTCACCTATGACAATATAGAAAACTTGTGTGGTGCATTAAGTTTTTAATTTACTTTGTTTCTAACACAACTATTCGAAGAAGACATTGACAGTCAACATTTCTTACGTAAATCATGCGGTTGTTTAGATTGGCAGACAAACACAACACAGTATTGACAAAGACAGGATACACAGGCGAAAATAGGAACAGATAAAACGAATATACAGATAAGTAAGTGATGAATTAATATTTTGAGGAACTATTAGACAGACAAACGTAAAACCTAGATAAGGACGTCCTTACAGATCGAAGAACATATAAACAGACGGATCAATACTCATATAAACATATACATATAGAGAGAAGAACAATGTACAAATGCTTATAGGAGCAAATAGCCTTTGGGACAGATATTGAAGTTCTGCAATGAATAAATTAGTGGAAGCATAAGAGTAGTTTACATTCCTTATATAACATTCCTCTCGACAAGTGAGAGATCAACTATGTCGTTACCGATGCATTTCTTTCCTTTTCCTTTTTTTGTCAACAGTAATCAGTGCAAGCTGAAAATAATTTGTCGTACTACATCATTCATCATTTTGTCCAATTGGTCATACTATCAAACGTAAAGGCGATTTGCAAATATATCTAGCGAAAATAGATTCAGAAGAGTGAGCTGACAATTAGCGTTCATGTATAATGGATTATGGTTTCTCTCTTTATGTCTGTATCTGTCTCTCTGCCCGTCTGTCCGTCTGTCTCTCTCTCTCTTTCTCATATGTTGGCCATTGAATTCATATAATATATTACCCGTCAGAAAACCTTAATTCACCACATACTCAAAACAAAGACACAGTATAACAATAGTTACAAAACAGAACTCCACTAAACATGACAGCCAAATCGCCTCTAAGCAATATACATATCAGATTAAATACAATTACAAATTATTCATGCAGATTTTATTGCGGATATAAATAGGAAGAGTCGAGATAATTTCTAATATTTTCAACATCCATGTCAAAACAGGTTAAAACGGTAATATACAAAATATTCTGAATTTTCTTGCAAAAAGAATGAATTCAATATCAATTGAGGTTTACTCAAGCTTACCCGTTTGTAGAGATTTAACTTATGGATCCAGTCACTACATTTTTATGTTAATAGTTTAGGATACATTTTACTTATATATTCTTCTCTTATTTCAGAAAATATTTATATAAAAATACTGAAAGTCATAGACTCTTTATGTTAGGTACATTATTCTTCTTTTATATTTTTCAGATATACATATAAATTGTTCCTACTTCAATTATAAACTTCTTATACATCGTTGTACGAAACTGTATTAAAATTATTATATACATTTGTAGCAACACAATGAAAAAGTATCAAAATGATCTCAAAGTTTTGAAACCCACATTTCACAAAGTGCTTCACACTGAATTTAATTTATTATTATTTATTTAATATAATTTATAAATCCATTTCCATTTCGATGTACAGTTTATACAGTAGCCGTAAATGACAATATTACCAATTTATGTTTATACATTTTTCGTTGGGCATTGGATTTTTGATCAGATCCCAAAACTAGTTTATACTTTTTATAGTTTATATTTGGCCATTATGATGTGCTATTACTGTTGCTACTACTACATACAAGAATAATTCTACGTATGTACTACTACAGCTACAATTCCTGCTATATATTGCCTATTCAGAGCGCCATAATATTTTCTTCAAATCCATGTATCGGACTTAATTTGATTCAATTGAATGTCCAAGACACTGGGTTACTGCTGCAATTATTTCTTTCGTACAACAGTAATATTATCATAGATTCATGACAATTAGAGACTGTTATTCTTACCTGATGATCTAAGTTGCATCACTGTCTTTTCATTTCTCAGACAAGAAATCGCACTATCGCTACAAAAAAGATCCAAAGAAGATTTAGTTGTAATATCATTTTATTTTCTATAAAATGGACTTCAAATTATTTACACGCAAAATATTTATATTTCAGATTGCTTGAGTCATATTTGATGAATCCTGAAATGTCTTTTGACGGAGAAAACATTTTTCGTGTGTGATGTGCAACAGTTTGTTATGCTACAATGATTTTATGAGCACCACGTTAATAACTTTGCAGTAAGACGTTGCTGCAAATGATTCATCCTCATAATAATACCACGAAGAGATTCACTTTTTATTCTGTAAGAATTGGGCACTTGATATAGCTATCAAAAGACACTTGACATCGTGTTTCAAAATTTGATCAATTGTACGTCATCAATTGCAAAAAATGTATCACTGATAAAATATTTCAAGCATTTTAGCAATTGAAATGAACATAATTGAAGCTGTTACATGTTCGGGTTAATTTACGTATACACACATCTGAAGCATGATGTTGGTGTTAACATGCCGAATGAAATATTATTATCCAAAGGTAAAAGTGCACATATAAATAATGTATATAAAATCAGATGTATTCTTTGCATGTTATAATGATTATTGTCATTAAAGTATATAGACCTATCATGCTGATCATTATCCATGAAGTTGCTGTTTAACTGCTGGTAATTTAGTTCCTATTCAGAGTCTCATTAAGCAAAAGCCTTAATATATTCAACCCATTAGTCATATTTTTATACAGCATTCCCACCCCACGAACACACCATTAACATAAGTTAATCAACATTAGCTTAGACTATTTATTATTATACAGGTAATTGCAAGATGTCTAGCTTTCAGCATCTGCGGTTGAATGGATCAAACATTAATTGAAATTATGCATGCTATTTTATATTATTCTCATTTAAATTACAGTTAGATGCAAATATTGGTCTTACCTTCCCCAACTCATGATTGCAGCAATTTACTTTATTTGCGATCTGTACAAACCAAAATAAACAAGATTTCATCAGTATGTAGCTGTACATTCCATGATTTGAAGCTTCGATTTATTTACTTTCTTTCTGTTTGAAACGACAGGTATCATATTTGATAACACTTGAAACTGTATTTGAAAATGTAAAACATTTTGCAACTGTGCTTTAGGTAGGTTGCTAGATATTTCTGACATAGACAAATACAATCTCAAATTAAATTTACATACACAAAGGTAGATTTTAATTCAATACAACATCTGTTTGTATGTTTCTTCGTCAAGGAAAAAGAATTGGTAAACCGAGTGGATAAATGGCAGACCCTTGCTGATAATCTATTCGATAAGTATATGTCCGCATTATAGATCAGGATTTAATCATAAACTCTATTAACTTAACAGTATTAAGCAACGAAGAGAACCAAGTTTTTGTACGATTCTAAACTTAATATGGACTTTAGAAGAAAAATACATTTTCCATATTTGCTTTGTGTATCGATTCATTGCTTCCATTACTATTTATATGTAACGTGAAGCCCTAATCATTTTGAATGGTTGATGCATTTCATTCGCTGTATTGTGACCAATAATTCATCGGTGAAATATATCGATCTTTGAACAAGAAACAGGAATATCCACGAGACTGAATTATCTTCTATAAATTGAGATAGAAAGCATGGTGCAGATAATGTTATGTATATCTATATTTTTGTTAATTTGACTCCTGACTGTAAATTATATTTAGGTTGTGCCTATGTGACTAAGGTCTGCTTTAGGTTACTAAAGAATATAACATTACAAAGGCTATATAAGTAGATGCCTACATATGTATTAACAATTACTAATAATAGAATTAATATTCAGCATGTTATGTTTATGGCTGCTTATTTTATTTAAGTATAATATCTGAAGTAGCAAAATGGATTGTAGGATAGTGAATACATTTTGCGTCTCATTCTAGTTTTTAGTATTCTACCCAATTATTATTTTTAATTTGTATGCTCACTGAAAGTTTTTCTTTCATATATCTCTTAGGTTTGATCTAAACTTGATAAATCCACGACGAGAAAGAGCATAAATGAGAATTGCCTTATAACAAAATATATCAATATTTAATAACCAATTATCCTGAAACCAGCTATTTCATCAACATTTGTTTCGAAATGCTGAAATTAATGTTTTTGTAATTCTATGCTGCTATTGTAAAGACCAATTCAAAATTAATTATCCTTAACTTTAATATGGGAGGGATATACATCATATTAGTCACGATTAACATTCACTACTACATTGCAATACTTAAATAATCCGATGCATTCGCTCATTTGAACATTTAAGCCTTCACCCAAGAATTACATTATGCGATGCATTCGCTCATTTAAACAATTAAGCTTTCACCATCGAATACGGATTAACTATGGATCGGATATCCTAAACGAAGTGCTGATGAAGTCCTTTGCATGAAGACGAAAGCTTCATGCTAGAATTCTACATATTCTTTGTGTATGTAATTAAACAGATAAAAATATCGCAAAGTATGATGTCGCAAGGTGTTTACTATTTATAATGTACTAACGCTTCTAATATGTATATAAGTTATCATAAATAATACATATTATATACATATATATAATAATGATATGGCTGACAATGGTCAGACGATTCACGATGTTACGTCCAGCAGGTCAGTATATTTATAGTGATCGCTTTTAGCTTCTAAAATCCACAATATGCAGAGCCTTGAATCACAGGTTCAATTGCAGAGACCATCCCGCAAACAATCAATCCGAACCCACTCGATTTATCTGTCTGTAAAGGGAGTTCGTAAATGAGGATTCATGAAAATAAAATAAAGCAATATAACTTAGTGTATCAAGATGATAAACAATGATATTTATGTTAACCACAGTCCTCGAGAAAACATAGTGCTCATATGAATCATGAATCTGATGTATGTACCAAGTATATGAAAGATATCTTGAAGAATTATACAAGTATTTTCTAGAAATAAAATGCGGCAATTTTTCAAATAAAGAAAGTTAAACTTAAAACTCTTACCAACAAAAGGTATACAAAAACTGGTACTCGGTTATGTTTCAACAATTAATAATAAAAACAATAATACAACCGTTGACTTAGTAGAACGTTTTATATTTAGATGTTTTAAGTTCTTTACAATAATTGTTAACACATAAGAGCATATTCAAGGACAATATTACAAATATAAACACAATGCAATTACAAATAAAAACATGCTGACAATAATTGAATGAAGAAAACATTATTGCATTTTAAATTTTTTAAAGTCTGATCTTGCAACCGAAATGGGCGTATTGTAAGGGCACAGTTGATTGAAATCAAGGCGTCATTGCAACGTACAATGGGCAATTCGTTGCACGTAGCTGGCCACAGCTACGCAAAAGAACTTTGTCCGCATGACTTTGATTTAATATTGGGAATTATGGGAATAAAAGTGTTGGAAGAGGAGCGAAAGTGTTTAGATAGGATGCAAACATGTATCAATAGGCATTTTGGACTGGAACGTGTCAACGAAAATGTTGTCGAGAGAGTAGATGTTAGATTTCATTCTGCATTGCATGCATAGCCTGTAGAAGGAACATTGTAGGGGATGTGTGCTCAGTTCTTGTTATTCCAAGGATAATCCGAGCAATAGCTTTAAATTTCATTTAAGATTTTCTAGCTGATAACCAGATGAATTGTAATAGTCTAGTCTTCAAAGTATTAAGGAACACACACGTGCTTTAATGGCATCCACTGAAAGAAAATTGCAAATGGAGTCGATTTGATCCAGTGTAAGAAACGCAGCTTTAAAAATATTCATGAAATGTTGTGTAGTGAGTGAGTGTTGTCTAGAGTAATACATGGGTCTCGCACTGACTATACGAATTAAATGGTAATACTGATATATGTAAGGGATATGAATGAGAAAGTCTTTGGTTGGTGATCAAAAGGGCTTCGGTTTTAACATCGTGTATCCCGAGCTTATTAAGTGTCATTCATGACTATACATTAGATATGCACCTCTCCATATCTTGTATTGTATAGCTGTGTGCCATCAGCGTAGAATTGGATACTTGGAAAGACACCGGATGATGATCTGTGATCATTAAGAGGGACCATATATATATATATATATATATATATATATATATATATATATATATATATATATATATATATAACGGCGTCAAGAACAAAACCCTATGAAACATCAAAACATAGATCAACTGGGTTGGAATGCATACAGTACCGTGGTGAGTGCGATATGTTATCGCAATTTGTCTCAGATCATTGACGCAAATGGGAAGATAGGAAGAGAGCAATAGTTCTTTAGATTGTAATGGTCATGCGTTGGTTTCTGCAACGGAGGCTTTACAATGCTAATATTGAAAAATAATTGAGATTTTCGGGACAAGAATTAATAACATGTTACTGAATTCAATATTGAATCTAAGCAATCATGCGGCAGTAAGGTCGTAGTCTGATCAGCCTCACATGACTTGTGGGCACGCTTCCTCATAATTATGTATCAGAGCTGTATGGTGAAGATGAGTCAATTGGATTTGTGCTTCCAAAATTATCTTTAATGGTTTATACTTCATCACGGACGAAATTAGCAAACAGTTCCGGAAGGATGATTTAAGAGACGGTCCTAGGAGGTGTATACATTTTATCCCTTATATTAGTTTGTTCGTAGTCTCGAAAAGCTCTTTGCCGCAGGAACTTTAGCTGATGTTAATACTGTAGTAGGCTGATTTAGCTGTATGAACTATGTTTGTGACATTCTTCTTGATGGCCTCGTACAGCAGTTTATGATAAAAGAATGCATCGCTCTACGGAATTCTATTTAGCAGTGCGAAACTGGTCCCTTACACTAATATACCATGGGTAACAGTGGAATTCATATTCAGTGCACGGTTGCTGGGGCATATTTGACAAGCAATGATCTCATTAATTATCAAGCTATTCTGCTATAGGAAGCAACACAATTATTAAGTTTTCTTTGATGGCAATAGTAAGCAGAATTAATATGTTTAATTCAAATAATCCTATCATGATTACAATTAGACGCAACTTTTTTTCTAACTTGTGCGAAGCCGTATATGTTGCTGCAATATACTTTTTAAAACCTTCCTGGTGTCATGAACAAGATGAACAAATCAAAATGAGAAACAGAGATTGCTTCATTATGAAACTGTACATTCTATGCATTGAAATCTAGATTTATGAACACTTCTGTTGGAAAAGATTGTTGCTCATTTGATAAAACTTGAAAGTATGTTTGAAAATAATGAAATGTTTTTAAATTGTATCTCGTAGCAGGTCTTTACGTATGTTAATGCTATATTCATACAATCTCATATCACATGTATTTGCAGAAAGGTAAATCTAAAATAAATACATATGTTCGCTTGTTCCTTCTACGAGCAAATGTATTGATAAACTGTGAAGGAAAACAAATATAATCCTTGTTTCCAGACACTCGCTGATAACTTCTTACATTTGAAAATGTCTGCATTATAGATCTTCATTTAACGATAAACTAAGCGACGATTAGGAGCATGTTTAATTCGCTATGAAATTAGAGAATAATATGGACTTTACATGAAATATATATTTCAATATTTAGTTCAGGATCGATCCATTGTAACTGTTTTGTTTGTGGAGGGGGGGTCATTTAGCTATGTTCGTTGTGAAAGATTGATGCATGTCATATGCCCATATGCAACAGTTCATTAGTGAATATATCTGGTCTTTTATCAGGAAACATAAACGTATATGATGAGGATAGATTTTATATAAATGTATGTGCACAACGATCCATACGCATGGTTACGGTTCAGGTGGGGCGTCTGAAATGCACATCCATTGTTCTTTACCAGCATATATTACTCCTATGTCATACGGTAATTTTCTGTTCTGATATACATGAAACCAGAAGAAAGGTCTGTTCAATAAATTTCTATCTCCCATAAAATAATAGTTCAAAAGCAAAATGAATACTGAATAATATACGTCACAAACAATTAAAAAATTAAATGTTACACGGAAAAGAATGATGCATATATCTTACATAGATATAAACATGTTTACCAGATATACCATACTATTTATATAATGTAAGGTGCTTGTAACGATCATAATCCATGTACCCTATGGCAAAATTTGTTTTGTATTTATTTCAGTCATAATAATTGATAACGATGTAGATATAATAAATTTCCCAACGTTTCGAGCTAAACGGGTTCTTATCCAAAAAGAAGGATGCAATTCACGCTCACACAAACACTGAACTCAAAAGCTATGACGAATTCTGACTCTAATATGCTTCATTGACGGGAAAAAAACGAAATAAAAGATACTAGGAGAGAGAAAGATGTACACGTTACGAAACGGTTTAAAACAGGTACCTACATATCTATGTTACAAGGCCATCAGTCTAGCAAGGCTATGCAAATAAAAGTTGCAAACAAATGTATAAAATGAGTATCACACAGAGGACCAAAGTGATGATCTAATTCCATTCTGGGAACAAAGGACTCGTACCTTGCGCGACCAAATATTGACGTCATCATCAATATGTGCAATGTCAATTGTATCGGGTAAGAACCGGATTTGTGAACAGGAAATGAGAATGCGATATTTTAGTTGACTATGAATGTCATGCTATCTTAAATAGCTGAGGAATGTTTTATGAGTCGTTACCCAATCCGGTCAAATAACTGTAGCACGTTATGGATCAATTTAAGTGAAGCAAGTGTGTTTTACAAATGTGTTTCCTACTGGTGGGATAGAGAAACAAATCTCCCTAGGGATTTTGCTGGTGCAGAACGTGTTCAATTGATGAAACGGATGTTCTATTCCTTGTTACTTCAATGTTAAGATAATGTTGATGAACAAAACAATAGCATAAAAACAACTGCAGCATCAGTGCCAAGAGTTTCATTTACCAAATGTAGGTGAAACGTATTGGATTTCATACTTTACTCGATGTACCTTATAGTGTAGAATATTTAGAGGTTGCATAAATAAGTCAATTCATACACACAATGCATCAGTCTCGTCATCAAAGGTGTGGAAAATATTCAATGAACCTTTATTTAGGTGCTCACACATTTGTTCTTTATTAAAGTGTTGTAGACCGTGATGAACTTGGCGCGATTAGTATGGAATTAACACTGTTTTGACTTTAGGCTTTGTACTTTATACGAATATTGTCCACCGTATTTCTTCTTTTTCTTTTTCTTGCAACTTGTTTTCACTTAAATATGTTTGCTTAATGAAAAGGTGCTAAAGGATGATAGCGAACACATGTGTTCTAACAATAAAAAGCAGACATTTTACAGAATAGTAAACAGATACGAAAAATTAAAATAATAAATATTTTAAAACTAAAAAGCAAAACGTATTCAAACTGTGTACACTAATATAATGGAATACGTAACGGAAATACTATATTCCACATTAAATTAGAAAGGTGAACATGTAAGTCAATATGCATTAATGAATATCAAGCAACAGTTATCCAAGGTGAGAAAACAGCGGTTATATCGTGCCAATATATAAATAAACACGTTTGCATAAAACATTGTATCTCTCTCGTTCTCTCTCTCTCTCTTATTACCTTATTCTTAGTACGGCGAACCAAGTACAAGAGAATGTATTGTGAGGACGTTATCAAACAGTTCTGATAATGCTGTGTCGATTAATCTGTTATGAATGGACACTCCTGTCTAAAATAGGCCAACTGACGCCTTCGTGTTTCCAATTCGAAACTCTTCTAATAATACCCGTAAAAATTCCAAGTACGTTTCTATTTTGGTGCCATTGATTGGGAATTCTTCCGTCTAAAATTAATACAGCTGTGGAATCATTTAATTCCAATGCAAAAATTATTTCTTTTCTTCGTAGGGGTTAGAGATAGGGATATAAACAGTATACGCATATTGATCACCGTCTTTTTTCTTTCTTGTTTTCCATGAAACATGTTTTCAGTTAAATATATTTACATAATGTAAAGGTGACAAATCATCACAGCGAACACACTTGTTCTAACAATGAACAAAGCTGAAATTGTAAAGACTAGTGAACACATAAGCAAATTTGAAATAATAAATAGCTTAAAAATCAAATGCAAAACGTATTCAAACGATGTACACACATGTAATGGAATAATTAAGCAAAATACTATATGCCAAAACAAAAACGGTGAACAAGTAAGCCAATATGCAATAATAAATATTAAACAATGAGTATCGAAGGTGAGAAAAAAGCGTGTTATAACTTGCCAATATAGATGAACTAGTTTAAAGAGAAAATATTATCTCTCTCCTTCTCACTCCCTCTCTCTATCTGTTTTGACTTTAGGCTTAGTACTTTATACGAATATTGTCCACCGTATTTCTTCTTTTTCTTTTTCTTGCAACTTGTTTTCACTTAAATATGTTTGCTTAATGAAAAGGTGCTAAAGGATGATAGCGAACACATGTGTTCTAACAATAAAAAGCAGACATTTTACAGAATAGTAAACAGATACGAAAAATTAAAATAATAAATATTTTAAAACTAAAAAGCAAAACGTATTCAAACTGTGTACACTAATATAAAGGAATACGTAACGGAAATACTATATTCCACATTAAATTAGAAAGGTGAACATGTAAGCCAACATGCATTAATGAATATCAAGCAACAGTTATCAAAGGTGAGAAAAAAGCGGTCATATCTTGCCAATATATAAATAAACACGTTTGCATAAAACATAGTATCTCTCTCGTTCTCTCTCTCTCTCTCTTATTACCTTATTCTTATTACGGCGAACCAAGAACAAGAAAATGTATTGTGAGGATGTTATCAAACAGTTCTGATAATGCTGTGTCGATTAATCTATTATGAATGAACACTCCTGTCTGAAATAGGCCAACTGACGCCTTCGTGTTTCCAATTCGAAACTCTTCTAATAATACCCGTAAAAATTCCAAGTACGTTTCTATTTTGGTGCCATTGATTGGGAATTCTTCCGTCTAAAATTAGTACAGCTGTGGAATTATTTAATTCCAATGCAAAAATTATTCCTTTTTTCGTAGGGGTTAGAGATAGGGATATAAACAGTGTACGCATATTGATCACCGTCTTTTTTCTTTCTTGTTTTCCATGAAACATGTTTTCAGTTAAATATATTTGCATAATGTAAAGGTGACAAATCATCACAGCGAACACACTTGTTCTAACAATGAACAAAGCTGAAATTGTAAAGACTAGTGAACACATAAGCAAATTTGAAATAATAAATAGCTTAAAAATCAAATGCAAAACGTATTCAAACGATGTACACACATGTAATGGAATAATTAAGCAAAATACTATATGCCAAAACAAATTTGTACAGTGAACAACTAAGCCAATATGCGATAATTAATGGCAAATAACATCATTAAAGACGAGGAAAAAAAGCGATTATAACTGGCCAACATATAAACACTCATTTAAAGGAAACATATATTCTCTCTCTCTCTCTCTCTTTACTCACCGTAGGATTATTACCCCAAATCATGTACAGGAACAATATTTTGTGAGGATTTTCTCAAACGCAACTGGTAATGCAAGGGCGATACAACTCATATGAATTTATAATTTTGTCTGAAATAGACCCACTACTGCTTCCGTGTTGCCAATAACAGGTTCTTCTAATAATATCCTTACCATTTCTAAGAACATTTCTATTTTGGTAACACTGAACGGGAAGGTTTCCGTAACAAAAATTAGTTCAGCTGTTAAATTATTTAATTCCAATGCAAACATAATTTCTTCATTTCGTAGTGGTTAGAGTTAGGGATCACTAATTTATACGAATTTTTTTACCTTATATCTTGTTTTTTTTTTTGTTTTTTTTTTTCATGAAACGTGTTTGCAGTCAAATAAATGTACATAATGAAAAGGGGCCAAAACATCACAACAAACACACGTGTTCTGACAATGAACAAAGCAGAAATTTTAAAGAATATTAACAGATACACAAAATTAAAATAACAAACATATTATAAAAATAAAATGCAGAACGTATTCAAATGGTGTACACAAAATAATGGAATAATTAACTAAAATACTATATGCCAAAACATATTAGAACAGTGAACAATTAAGCCAATATGCAATAATGAATGTCAAAGATCTCGTAACGAGGGTGAAAAACAATAACGGTAATATATGGCCAACATTCAATGCCGGATTACCTAATAGGAAGAGTAGGCACCGGTCTATGGGCCCCGCGTCTTTTAGGGACCTTCTAGAGGCTCTGCGACAATGGATCAAAATAATATTGATAAATCGTGTTAAGAGATAATGTGCGAGGGGAACCCCAAGATTTCAAATGTCTAAAGGCCTACACAGGGTTTAATTCGTCGCTGCCAGCATGTATACACTCGTTTAAAGGAAATATATTCTCTCCTTCTCTCTCGCTGTATTCACCTTAGGCGTAGCACCCCCAATCAAGTACATGCACAATGTCTTTGGATGATTTTCGCAGACAAATCTGATAATGCTATGATGATAAATTTTATTTAAATGAACAATCTCGAATGACATAGGCCAACTGCTGCTTACTTGTTTCCAATAAGAGACTCTTCTAATAATACCCTGAAAATTCCAAGTATTGTTATATTTTGGTGTCATTGATCGTGTAGTTTTCTGTCTAAATATTAGTACAGCTGTATAATTATTTAACTCCACTGCATAAGTTATTTCTTTTTTTTCACACGGGTTAGAATTAGGGATATCTATTGTATACGAATAACGCTTTTTTTTTACAACTTGTTTTCAGTTAAATACGTTTACATAATGAAAACGTGCTCAAGAATGATAGCGAGCACATATGTTCTAACAATAAAAAAGCAGAAATTTTAAATGATAGTAAACATATACGCAAAATTAAAATAATAAATAATTTAACAATAAAAAGCAAAACGTATTCAAAAGGTGCACATACATATGTTTCTGATAGACATAATGATAATGTACATAATAATGTGTCATTCATTTTAATCAGCTACATATTTGGTTATACAGAAAAAACCTATGTAGCAATAAATATATAAGTTATTTCCATTTTTTAGTTCCGTATCTTTTATTTGCTAAAAGCTGGGACAGTAAATTAAAATATGATTCCAAATGAATTCTTTTGATCAGATTTTTTAGGTTTCCTGATTGGACCTTTCAGGGCTGTTACATGTCTGAATCGGTACGGTTTCATCATATCTAATGATATTATCATTCGATTTCAGATTCAATCAAGCCTGCATAGGTCCAGACAATTGGTACAAGTTTTCTTAATATGTACAGAGGTGCTCTTAGCAATGGAACGGGAAATGATTATAATATAATGGTCATGGTCGCAAGACATCATGGGGAGGGAGAAACAATGCTTATTAAACGTCTTTGGGGAAAGATGTAAAGATTTATGACGGGAATATCACTGAAGGGATAGACGTTCATATAGAGCGCTGTAAAGTTACCATGGCAACTAGAGAGTGGATACCCCAAGATAAAATTATGTATTCTTTTATCTTGTGTAGAAAACAAACATGCACACACCATTCATCTGAGAATACATATTCAGCCTCTGTGTATGTCTGTAAAGTGCAATATTATATCGGTGGTCAAAGGCATATGAGTTAAAGTTTCTTAGACCTTACATTTTTATACCTTTACTTTTTTTGCCATCAAATGTACACAATTGTACTGTGGTTTCTCTAAGTGATACATGCACACTGGCCGATATTTGTACACATTTTTGTTCTACTGGTTGATATTTGTTCACAATTTTGTGCTGACAAAGGCACTTACGCCAATATACGTACATACATACATACATACATACATACATACATACATACATACATACATACATACATGGAAACATACATACATACATGGAAACATACATACATACATACATACATACATACAGACAGACAGACATACATACATACATACATACATACATACATACATACAAGGAAACATACATACATACATACATACATACATACATACATACATACATACATACATACATACGCATTAACGCATTCAAGGACTCACGCGCGCACACACACATACAAGCATATATATATATATATATATATATATATATATATATATATATATATATATATATATATATACGTAGAAACTGCTTCTTAAGTGTTCATGACGTACATTTTATTTGTTAAATACGAGGAGGAGGCTCATTATTTAGAATAGTATGTTTTCGCTATCAACGGAATATAGAAGCCAATTCCTATCATCAATTAAACTCTAAATAACCATTGATGTCATGTAATAGTTTCTACAGGAAACCAACAATAAAGTCCATCTTTTTGCTAATTATTAATTGGATTATAATCAGTGTGATCTGTTGGAGAGGATCTGATTTGAGTAAAGACAATATAACAAAGTCATTTAAAATACAAATGATTAATCATTGCCAGTGTATCTCACTTTAATGAAGACGGGAAAGGTGTACATATCGTAGTTCACTGCCAATATTTTTGTCAAAAACTAAAACACACATGCTTTGTTAGTTTCCTTCAAAAAGATCACCTAAGCATGAACACTGATGGCATTAACGATTATTAAATTTCAAAACTGACATGCCCTCAATGACGTTCTGGTCTACATTTCGCCTTGAATAATTTTATCTTTGAGAATAATAGAGAGATTCAGCGCTATATCGATATGAGAATATAACCTTGACAAAAACACCTTACGCTTACAAGAGATATAAAACTAGTTTTTCTGTGTCTGGGTTTATAAACCTGACGACTGCTTTCAAATGGTCCTCCAAATCAGGTTCATCATGAGGAGAACATTTCAGAGTTTGACACGAGATGTGTTTCTGAATGTCATATTTCACATATGTTTTTGCCTTCTGAATGGTTGACTTAAATGTTCTTTTAGATTAATAAACATGCGTTTGTTTGATAGATCATGCTCTGGATTGTGTGGGTGGTTGACATATTGAGATATTAAGGAAAGTAAAATTTGAATTAGATCTATAACTATTATTAGATGAATACATACGTCTAATAATTAATTATCGTTACGAGATTTTGCATTGTTCTATTGGACAGACCGGACAGTTGTAATCTTAGAAATACAAGTTAGTTCATCCTAGATTAAGTAGTAAGATATATCACTCTTGTGACATAAAATCTTAACGCTGTATATAACGATGTATATAATATAATAATCAGCTTCATTCAAATGTTGAAGTCATTCTTATACATTGTTGTGCTGTTGTAACATCAAGTCTGCAGCCATGGTTATATTGTACTTGTATATTATTTGAGAGATCATAATATTTGTTTAGTTTGTTCAGTGGATATAGAAATTGCTTGTGAGACTATATTATAATTTTGGAACTACTGAGATTTATTCAACGGAATGCTGGACAACGCCGATTTGATACATTCCCGACTCTTGGCTGACTAGTACATTTCCCGTTCTGAAATTTATACGGGACATTTTCATTCTTTTGGGATTTAATACTACTGCGTCTGGATCTTTTCAAATTCACTTTATAATACTGTTAAGTTTTCTCACCATTTCATTTAAAACTATGATGATTATATTGTTATATTTTTTAAAAATTGTTGATTTCGCTCCTTTTTATTACTTAAATTATGAAAACATTGTTCAAGTTTTCGTTCATACACTTCCTTCAGATGCAGAGCAGTACTCGAGGCTTCAGCGACTTGAAAACTTCTAAATGAGCGTGTTCAGAGGCAAGAGTTTCATGGTGAATCGGATGTGCAAAGTGAGATATATGACCTGGTCGTCAGTGGCAAGCACTATTGTGAAATATAATGAACATCGCCAACAGCCAGTCAATGTATAACAAAAAAGTAGTCTAGGAGTCAAATTGGCCTTTTGCCAGGCCATGTGCCAAGTAGCAAGCAGTAATATAGAGTCCAGTGAAAACGAAAAAGACTCTGTGATGGAAATCCTTCAGCTGGTCAATTAAAAGTCTGACAAACCTAGGAAAAACATATTGGACTATACATCATTGGCATAGTGGGACTTTGCAGGAAATAATGTATTATACACTACACATCAGGCGTTGCTGTCGATTCGCCAATCTATCTCTTGGTCATAGATCTCACACAACAAATCAAATATTTCACAAAAGATGGCAAGTGCTTACTTGATACCCTGGATATAAATTTTTATAAAGCCCACGGTAAGTAACTATTATTATGTGAAACTCCATTATGTTTGTCTTAGCTATGAATTACCCTGGAAGTCAAATGTTTGATCTGTATCCAAACGTTGAATATAGGTTACATTATTTGATAAATATTTCGTGGGGTTGTAATACAGTGTATCCATTCATCCATTAACACATTATTGTTATCACTGCTCTGTCCAGAACTAAAGGTATTGACATTAGACTAACTAATTCTAGTTTATCCTAAGTGAAAATGGTGCTGCTGTGTTATTATTACAATTCCTCCAGGATGGATAATCCTGTCATCTCAAGTTTTTCCCTAAAAGCCATCGTATTGTGATTCGCTGATCCTAAATAAATACGGTGTTTGTCTGTCATCCAGTATGGCTATCAAGGCAACAATCTTAAAGATCTTGTTATCAAAACTTAACCGGAAGAGAAAGTCATACTGGGGTAGGACATTAAATATAATACATTTTATGAGGTCCTGTTGTCCTCAAATGAAAAAGGTGGTGATGCGAATTCCAATACAACAAATGCAGTGTTAATCCTAAAATTAATATTATTGCTATTCCTGAATTGTCATATTTTCACTAAGAAAACTTATTTTGATGTCTAGCTGATCCTACATATGAATGATATTGACCTGATATCCAATATAGCCACCATGACAACCATATAAAAACCCTTATGACATATCAACTTGACGATAAGTTCATACTGGCATAGGAATTTCACCAGAAGATTTCATATGAGGTCCAATTTGGTTTACATGAAAATGGTACTGATTTGGCATCCAATATGACTACCACTGCAGTTAACCTAAAAATCTTGTTATTGCTAATCCTCCAGAATGGAAAGTATTATCATGAAAATTACCTTTGCTCAGTGACTATCGTCGTGGAATTTCACTAGCAAACCTCTTGTGATACTTGATGGTCAAACTGAAGAGTATGCCAGTCATGCATCTAATATAGCTGTATGTATGCATCTCTAAAATAAATAATGAATGGACTACCCTTGTATGGTATACATTATACCATACTTAACCAAAAGAATGTTGAACTTTGTCACTAATCAAACTGGTGATAAACTGATAGCCATTATCTGCACTACTTTTTCTAATTTCAAAACATTATTGCTGAAAACTATCAGCCATGGCTGAATTAGTCATCAGTTGAAATAAAGAGATGGTCTTAATTTGAAGTCATGAAACATCTTCTTTTTCATGAAAAGCGTCAGTCAACTTAAGAGACTCTTGTTAATTGAGAAATGTTGGTTACCTATATCGTTTCAAGCCCGATTTTTCTGTTATTAACTGTAATAAATTAATGGCAAAATGTTAAAGTTGCAATGAAACAGTAAAACCAAATTGATGACCGCTGCTTAAGAAATCGTGTTGTGTTTAACAACATTTTAGTCACATGACAGCATATACACGGTAGTCAGTATTTGCACAGTAATGGTATATTTGGTCAAGGAAGAACCTGGAAGGACCCCGAGAAAGAAAGACCCATCCACAGGATGATAATTCCACTTATTCTCAAATGTGTACCCTCAAATTATTCAAGCCAAAATTTGAATCCATATAACTAAATGTGAGACATGAGTGATCGATACAGGAGAACATCTACGACTGCATGAGCACTGTTGCTGCTGGACACAGAAAGAGCTAAGGTCATATTTTAGACGTCAATAACTTAAAATAATAGTTCCTTTGCTATAAAATGATTAGAGTATTTTTGTGAGCTGATAATTTTGTCAAATATTATTGTGCTCCTTCATAACAAGGTAAAGGGTAGTCTGAAAGAATGTTCAGGCGACGGTAAAATTCACATAACATTCAAATAAAATCTTTGCAATAATGGTTTTCTTTTTCTAAAGGGCACTAAGAAAAATATGTTCTTAAGTGATTTCGTTATGTCGCTACAGCTACTACTACTACTACTACTACTAATAATAATAATAATTCTTTTACTTCTTAACTGTTCACGGTTATGAGTAAAATAGCTTTCTTTTCTATCTTCAGACTTGGCTGAGATTTGGCTGAACTTCATACATGCATGTGCATCATCTCCGCAGAAAGATATCCTCCCTGTGATTCTGGTGGTGACCCATACAGATGAGATTACAAAGGTATGTTTATATGTCAATGTCATTAATGCAAATGAAAGTATGTGAAATATTCTTATAAGTCACTTTATAACTTGATTATTGCTGTAACCATGTAATAAGCAGGCGTGTGCTGAAATATGGATGTCCTCAGCAGTTACAAAGATAGAATTCATGTGGTATACTAAAGAAGATATTGTAATGTCCTTCGGTAGATTGAAAGCATATGACAGCCTACTTTGTGAATGCATGCACATTTCTGTGATTATATAGTTTAAACATTAATGTATTTGTGTGTACATACATATCTTAATATTAATTAAATAACCAAACTCTGTTTTTTGGTTACTTGGTTTATTACAAAAATAATGTAATCACGCTAAAACATAACAAATCTCAATATGTAAGTGAAAAATAAAATTAAGGATTAAACATGTTTATGACTTGGTTATAATGACACAGTGGTGAATGTCGCAGTAAAATAAAACAAACTTTGATTTATGATAAATAATAAGTAGGGGAAAGACTATTAAACAACTGTGTCTGAGGATACAGACATAAACAAATGTGCACACATGTGGACAGACAGAGATACATACAGGCAAACATATAAATGCTTGGTTCTTAGTATTTCATGGAAAAATAAACAGTGGACTCTGCATGGTGACACTGATTATGTTACTGCCATGCAGGTAACCAATCCAATGGTTTGTGGTCATAAAAAAAAAAGGGAATTTCACAAAGGGAACCATAACATTTGGTATCTGCGCGCATTGGATATTTAATTGTGATACAGTGGAGAAACTGGTCTTCAGCCACACTCAAGAGGCTATTGTTATTCTGGAAACAAAAACAGTGATATTTTCTCAACCCGGTAGCTAACTGTCACACAGTTAACAAACAGTATTTACTGAACATATCGAACAGTTGGCATTCAGCGTATCAAAATAGCGGTTTATTGTAAAACGGAACATCTGATTGTCAATCCGGGAACGGAACCATTCGTCTCTAGTCATGCTGATAATATAATTGTTATACAGGTTGTCGAATCTGTGGTCTCTAATCTCATTGATCAGGTCATTGTCATCCTAGGAACCAAACAGTGATCTTAGGTCGCACTAAACAGATGAATATGATGTAGATCAATGTCCTATTCACAAGTGTAGCACATCAAGAATATATGCGTTGTGAACATGTGGTGCTTTTTCTTACAGAAGATTAGACAAAACGTTGTTGATGAGTATTTCAGAAAACTCCGTTGCATGCTAACAGGAAAGCTAATTATACTCAACGTGATGGATGATATTGCAATTGAAAATACCCATTTCACCCCGCGTCTAGAAAAGTTGAAAAGAAGGATTTTTGAACTGGCATCGAAACAGACCTATTGGGGGAAAGAAACACCTGCCAGATGGCTCCTGTTAGAACAAGCAATAATGAAGCTGAAAGCTTCTGGCATCAAGGTATATTAGTCGGAAGCATGTTCTCACACAAACAACTCATAATATTTTTCAAGACAGTTTCTTTTAGTCTAAAAATGATCCAACATATATTATATCTTTTCGAGGTCCTACCAGATAAGAGTTATCACATTAATTAAATGGAAAGTATTCAATATCCTGACATGTAATTTAATATTTTGCCATCAGTTATATAAATGAGAATACTATAAGCATATTTAATTTGCTTATTGTTAGTAGAAATATTTTTCCTTCTTTTTCTGGAATATATCACATATGTGCGCTTGTAAATACTTTATTTTTCTTTCAGATTGCAACACAATTGGACTCATTGAAGAGATCAACAAGTTAGGATATGTAAGGACAATAACGAGTTGGATATCTTTCTTAGGTTCCAGCATCATATGGGTATGGTCCTCTATTTCAGGTAAGAAGATGACTAATTTTCCCTGCATATGTAACAATCTTAAATCAAAGGATTTATGTATTAGTGCTCATTTTGTGTTGGTGTTTTTCTAGATTTTTTTTTTTGTTTGCTTTGGCTTTAATGGCATTTCTTGGCTCAATATAAACTATGCAAGGTGGTCGGTGTAACTTGCGGGAAGAACTACCTGGGAAAAAAACTCTTTAGAAACCAATAACCCACAGGGAGGTACTCGCTAGCTCTCTCACATATCCACATTTGCCGAATGTGAGACTTGCACGTACGTGACGAGAAGTGGGATACTTGTGATTGATGAAGACCTATAGCTCACTAGTCGTCCCAGATTTTCTTATCAAGTGAATCATCAAAAAGACACCACTTAATTAAAACGGTCCTTATTTGCAATATTCGTTATTCATGAAACAGACTTAAATTTACCTTTACATGTAGATATTGTAACCCCAAACGTTATAATCCACAAGTCTCATTTGTCATTAAAAAAATAATTACCACTCCCAACCTAACCCACCTCTCCACATTAGTCATATTTACCTCTTGTATATACTACATTTCTATCAACTGGCATTTAGTCATACTTACTTTTGAAATGAAGAAAGTATCAAATATTCTACTCGTATATTAGAATATAGAACAGACCTTGAAAATATGTACAGATGAATCTGCAATCATGAATCCAAATCTACAGACCAATACTTGACTTTGTAGTGTGTTCCAAGGTTCATAACCAAAATGTATATTAAAAACACAAGAGTACATCCATTTTAAATTTGTTTGTGCATATAGTAAACAGCAAGGACAAGACGAGTATTTTTAGAGTGTACGTAGTTAAAGCAACGACCACCATGACGTTTAATTTTTTATGTATTTGGTAAACAATAAGGGCACAATACGGGTATTATTTATACGAGTACGTGGTAAAAAGCAAGTACATAATAAATATCCGTTTCACATTTCCATTTATTTACGGTAGTAAGAACACAATTGAGTTGTTTTTTTGTTTGGTTTTTTTTTTTGGTATAAAGTACACATCAAGGACACAGTTTGATTTTATGTATTTGTGTATATAGTGAGCAGCGGGTACACAATACAAGTTTTATTTGTCTGTGTATTAAACAGCAATGGCACATTAAGAGTTTTATGTGTCTGTGCATAGATAAAACATCAAGATTGCAAAATAAATTATATTTATGTATACAGTAAACAGCAAGGATATATAACGAGATTTGTTTGTGCATATAGTAGACAGCAAGAGCACAGCTGAGTTTTATTTGTCTGTTATATAGTTAACAGCAATAACTCGACGTGTTGTTTTATTTGTCTGCATACATAGTAAGAAGCGAAGACGAAATAAGGTTTAATTTCTAAGTATATACCGAGCAGCAAAGGACAGTTTGAGTTGCATTTGTCTGTGTACATAGTAAACAGCAATGACACAACATGAATTGTATTTGTCTTATAGCAAACAACAAGGATACATTACTAGTGTAACAGGATGATCTGGGTATGAGTCAGAGTGCTAGTGAATGCAATAAAGCGATTACTTGAACATCATGTTTAGTATATGTGATTTTAAAAAAAAAAAACTAAATCCGACACAAGACTCGCGGGCATACGTTCTAACAATGCACTTAACACAATGATATGCAGCAGATACGAGAAAATGTTATATTATTTATATCAGGAACGATTTATAACACTTAACTTAAAAAGAATAATCAACAAGAATGAATGAATATAAATTTCACAATATGACTGGATATATATCACCGCGGATGAAGAATGATTACAAAATATTAATGAAACACAATATAAACAATAATTAATCATTCACATGATTATATAATCCGGTTTTCATTCAAACAGTGCTAATGGCGATTTTCAATTAGTGATAATGAAGATTTTCAAACAAATATTAATAATGATGACTTTCACTCAAATAATGAAAATAATAATTTACAAAATTGGGACATGCCTTGTGGCATCCAGTTGCAGATCAGTATGTATCTGCAGTCCTACTGCTCTGCCGGATGATCATAGAGTCACAAGGAATTGCACGCACCACCCCCACCCACCCCCACCCCGCTCTGCTAAATGTTCATAGAACCTCTTCGTTCCCTGCAGACCAGTTGATTATGAAGCTTTATTCCATCGGTACTAGATAATCACTCTCTTCCTCAGAACCAACATCACCGCCGACACCATCATGCCGGATATATAACAACCCACCGAGTACCACTAAATCTGTATCAACATTAGCACCACAGCTAAGACTAAACCTATGTCACAGTACAAACAGCACAGGCACAGCACAGTTCCAACGCAAGGCACACTGTGTGCGCGTACGTGGAGCTGATTAATTCGTATGCAATGATATCACAGGGACTTCTATTCAAGATTACAATATTAGTCAGATTTTATTAAGACCCTGTTTCTGACAAGAATCTTACAGACATTATAGAAGTAATATTCTCTCGTCCCTCAATGCATGCAAAATGTATGCGAATGCAATCCGTATGTTCGAATATACACTGACAAATGTGACACAGACTAAAATAAATCAAGCTACATTGTGTTTTATTATAAGCTCATGTTTCAGAATCGTACAATATTTTACGATATTACACTCATGTTCACATATATTGCAATTACGTGCACGACATGTGTGCCTAGTAGTGTGCAAGGAACTACTTTATAAACAAATCATGTACACTCATGTAGTAGGGACTTAACGTTTTGGTTCATTACATTTGTTTCTGAATGACCTCAATCATATGTTTCGTGTACTGCCACATACCAGCTGATTTGCCACATTCAGCGTTAACTTTCTTAATTCAGTGTTTCGGATTTAAGCTAGTGAAAGACACCAGAGAAGTCAACAAAATTGCTGGGTCCCTACAAATAGCATGCAAGTGACAAGGCTTTAACATGTCTTCATTTGTTTATAATACGAATGGCAAAAACTATACTTACAGTTTTACATCCTGATTTTCCTCAAAATGTACTGTCTTAGTTTTGCCGTCGAAATTGTACTGTAATTTCGGCTACATTCTAAGTGCAATTACATTTTCTTTACTGCACTCAAAATGAAACAAACATTATATCCCATAGTCTTTTGATAAATACAATTGAAAGACTTCATGTTTTTCCCACATTATTATTCCAAACATTCAATGACAGAACAGAAACACTTGTAGAGGTCAACACGCTGCTCCCTTGCTGCTGAAGTCAGATGTATTTAACGGAGATTTGACACAGACAAATCCAGTCATTATCACGAAATTGAGTAGAATCGACAAAATATACCAAAACATATTCATTTCAGACTAAATGGAGAAGCTGTTGCAATGTACATATATTCACAATATGAACCTAAATTTCAATTTTAAGAAGACCAAAATGCCATTTGATTTCGAAAGAGATGTGCAGAACGCGACTAAGTTCCACTTTATCTGGGCGAAGTAATGTGCGCATTAATAGTGTTGTTGTGTACTGATGAGCATACACAGTATGAAACTAAATTTCAATTTTAAGAAGACCAAAAGACCATTTTCTTTCGAAAGAGATGTCCAGCACGCGACTAAGTTCCACTTTATCTGGGCAAAGTAATGTGCGCATTAATAATGTGGTTGTGTACTGATGAATCTGCGCTTGTGTAGTTAGTTTCGAATACATCATAAATTCAGTTATTTTGTTTCTTGTAGTATATTTTTGTATATATAATTAAACATTTGGTAGAATACGAAAATGAGCATATAATAAAAAGGTTACTTCATTTGTATGGGAAAATGTGAACTCGTTTAGTCTGATGGATATACTGCGCTCCCAAGGTTGTACAATATATCCATCCGAAAAACTCGTTTTTCTATTTTCCCATACAAATGCAGTAACATATAAATATATGTCTGACTACCTAAAATTACACTGGTCAGGATTAAAGTGAAAGTAAAATGGTCTCTCCAAAATACAATTTGTTCATGTGAACTTTCTTTGGCAAAATCATGTGAATGGTTTTCAGTTAGTTTACGGAAGAAGCCTATATGATTTTGACGTGGTCACAGTAAATCTTAAGGATATAATTGGTCAGGACGGTATTCTCTGTTGATTATACCAGTCTTATTGTTTTCTATGTAATAGATTATTTACTTTTTAAAGGTTCCTTAAATAACTTCGTTGTACATAATTTCAGTGTTGAAGGATTGAGAAAGAAAATTGTGCTCGACCCACATTGGTTTATTGGTGCTCTGAATTCTCTCGTCACAGTCGAGACGTTTGTAAAAAAAAAACGTCCTGCCATCGCCAGCAAGTGGATTGATTTCAAAGACAAGGGAATACTTACTCAGGAGATGATAGGTTTGTACAATCTAATCATTTTAAGATTTTCTTGCCTTTCTTTTGCAACTTTGTAAGATGCGTTTGTGTTTACTTTTCCAATAAACTATGTGCTATTGACTGTCGAGTTACATTTGTATAAAGAGAAAAAGGAAATTATGCAAAGCAGTCAAAGCTAGTCGGCAGCCACTCATTTTGGAATGGAAAATCCTATTAGGTTACTTATCTTCATCTGCATGTTTTCTCAACTTGGCAAAACATCGAATGGCAACTTCAGAGATTAGATTATAGCTGTAATGTTAGACGGTTGCACCATTAATGTAAGGCAAATAAAAGAGAGAACATGAGACCCGTTATTGGACATGTTGAAGAGTTGTGTCATTAAATTATACAGTAAATCACACAGAGAACATCAGATCGATTACTGGACGTATCTGGGACTTACAGAATAATATAATGTTCTGTATATGTATAATTTTTGCAATATTTATCGATGATTGTAAATTATATTGATTATTGATTACCTATATCCAGATGTGGTGTGGTCCATTTTAAAAAGAACTTAAGAACGTAACACTGCATAGGATCTATAAATCAATGCTTACGTACCTGTTGACAGTTACTAATACTAAAATTAGTGGTAAATTTGTTACCAAGTTTTGAGTTGCTTCTAATAGGACCAGTCGATTAGGTGGGTTCGTAAAAGATTTAAGTTACTTCCCATTGATGTGTTATATCACGTGAAGTGGTTTTACGATGTTGGAGATTTGCATTTAGTCACGTAGAGTACTGGCGAAATATGTTATATCTCTTAATGCTGTATGTAATTTGATAGGAATAGACATTATCTGATTTTTATTTCTTGTGTTCTGCTTGTAACATCAAGTCTGTAGACGTATTTTGAGTTGTACTTTGGAGAGAAAAACATTTGGATTACTCATTGATTCGGAGAGGGAAAGTGCTAACTTGAGCATAAGCTTTACAAGAATTATTTTGCTTTATCCAAGGAATTTCTGCTGGACAGTGCCATTTTCACACGTGAGACCTGTACGTGTATGACTTTTAAATTTATACGGAACATTTCATTCCTGTTGACTTCAATAGAACTTTTACAGGATTGTGTTTCACTCAGTTGTTAATAATATACTTGACCTAATTTTCATTTTATGAATTGATATGTTAAATTGTCTTATTAAATTCTACAAAACCTATTGCTTGTACTTCTTTCTCTTACTTTGCTTACGATGCAAGTCGTGAGAATACATTACATCACATAATGAATATCATCATACCAATTACTAGACATATTGGAGAGTTCTCCCGGTAATATAAAAGAGAGAGAACAACATACAAATTGCTAAACATTTTGGAATGATGTATCGTTAATATACAGTACATCAAAGAGAACACATCAGCACCATTGCTGGATATGTTGAAGAACTGTATCAATTAACATATAAGAAATAAACTGTCAGTGTGCATGTTACTTATAGGACAAATGTATCCCAGCTAAATATACGTCTTAGATTGAGAAATGTTATTTGATTGTGTCTCTTGGCATTTTCGATCAAGAGTGGAACACATTCTTTCTGAGTGTATCAACTACCAATTTCTACGTCAACTGATGAAGTTTATATCTGACCAGCCTTATTTGTACTCGGCAAAATACAGCCAAGGTTGGGCAAATGTGCATTAAACCATATACATACATGCATGAATGCATACATACATACATACATACATACATACATACATACATAAGAAAGTTTGCAAGTTGCTTTGTATGCATTGGTGATTTTTACTAGGGTTTTTATGTCTTCTTGCCCACCAGGTTTACTAGACAGCATAATGTGTTGAAACCCAAAATAAGAACAAGGTCGTTTAATCTCTAGCTCATGCAATTTTGCCATTTTCCCCATGTCAGTTATGTTCTGAGTGGACAATGTGTTTTGCCCATTCATTTGTTCTTCTGGTTACTGGTTTGTATTTTTTTCCATGGTTGCACTATTTTTAGACTAATTTACTTGCACATGAAAATTGTTACGAAATTAAACCATAGGAATAGTAATTCATCCAGTAGGACTTAAATGTCTACATTTTAGTGTGTTTCAGTGCATTTGTTTGTTACACCTTGGATAAATTCGACCCCATTTCACTTATACTGGAGATAAGTAGTATGTGGATATCCACAGAATAAACACAACTCAGCACTGGAAAAAAGGAGCTCTCTACCTATATTAATGATTAAGAAAAAGCTGTATATATTGCGCTGTCCCTCCATTGACCTTTTAATATATATGACCCTAATTTACCTCCACACTTGAGCAGGTTTGCTAGGATAGTAGTATATCTTTTTCAGGTAATTATTTATTATAAGTGTTTGAACCTTTTAACTGCATTAAAATTAGGTTTTGGTTTGCCAAATATAATAAAGTATGCCACATTTCTCACATAATTCAGAATACATCATTTCTCATATAGCTTGCAAACAAAATTATCTATTTAGTATGCCATACAGAATTCAGTTGTTCCCGTTTCTCATAATACTTGGAACCCAGATTTTGTTTTGGTTTGCCATAAAGAACTGGTCTGCCCTGTTATGCATCGGATTCGGAATACCTCATTTCTCAAAGAATTTGGGACAAAATAGGTATTGGTTTGCCATATATGACTAGTATTCCCCATTTCTCCCAAAATTTAGTTTTAGATTGAAATTACCTGTTGATGAGCGATATTTAGTAATACAATTGCTATGGTTATTGTCTATGCTATATTTACGTTTCAACAGGAATGAATTGTTCATGTAATAGTTTATCTTTAGTGTGTTTATAGCATTATGTATACAGTATGATTTTGCAGAAATCTACAGTGTGATTACATTCAGAAAACGAGTTTGGAATGGTTTCATCTTTCCTCAAACTGCATAGTTTAAGTTTTGGATTGTGTCTTTTCTAAATTTAATAGCACCAAATATCTGAATTTCTTCTTGGAAGGTACGATAACTAAGCAATATCATTTTAATGTCCAAGGAACTTTGAATATTTGCTTGCAGATTACATTCCGTACGTCTTCGAATTAATTTCAAAAAAGGTATCATATCAGCCTGGAATGAGGTATTAAAGTCTTATTACGAACTGAGTACTTACCTTTGCACTTTTAAAATAAAACATTTTATTTTATGGATCAGATATCGAACTGAATTGACCCAGACAAATGACGTGTTATAGATTTCCATTTTCAACATTTAATTTTGTTATGACGATTTGAAAGTTTTAGTATTATATCCATAATTAATATTGAACATAAACTTCTTTCACCTTTTATGCTACACTTCCTGAGACCTCTTTTCAACCGCACATCATCTCCGTTCGGGTTTACGATTGATCATGATCCCTTACACATCATCATTCAATCTTTGTGGCAGTTCAGACTCTGCAAACTGGGACAAATGATAAAAGTTTTGAATTATGTAGTGTTCCATCTTATCAAGTAGGAGCATCTACTTTAGTTATTACCGTCATTCATTTTAGTATCCATCAGTCGATCCTCACTAAGTGTCAATATTACGGCCCTCTTGGTCGCATCGTGTATGTTGGGGATTTATTTATATTAATATATTTATTTATATATTTTGCTGATTGATGGCACACACATTTTCACATAACATTTTCTCACGTTACGTTACACTATCGGTCTGTTGTTTAAATAGCACGAACGTGTACTCAATTCATGTACGCATTAATTGCCTAGGCATGTTTTATTACGAGCCTATGCTCTTAAAATAAGTAATAGAAACGAGTGAAGACAACAAACTTTGTAAAATGTAACAAAAAGTCTATTTCGCAAGGATACAAAGCAAAAAATTAAGGAAAATGATCTTACGGTATCGCAAATTAAATGCAAATTGTAGTCCAAGAATTAAAAAAGTACAAGTCCTCTCAATGAAATGTTCTAAGTGAATCACAGTTCAAATCCCGGTGAAATTCCAAAATGGAAGGTGATGAAGTCTACAATAGTCAGCGTTGTACTGATGTGTCAACAGTCTCTTGTTGAATTGCAGAACATATTAATCCAGCTTTTGAATTCCGTATAAATTCCAGTAAATGTCTTTGTTCAAGAAATATCAGAGCACTTTTGTATTTCTAGGGAAAACAATCATTTGAAATTACATAATTTGAGAAAACAAAATTCATCCCCCAAACTGGTCATAACATAAAACAAGTTGGCTGCTCAAGTATTAAGGCATGACTCCTAGAATTCTTATCATAACATCAGTTATAGGATTAACTTCCCGGATGAGGGTCAAGAGCTCATCATTCTAGATAAAACAGGCGTTCGTTTACGAATTAACACATGCCTCACGACAAGTAGTCCAGGTATGACCTTGACTCAACTGAATGATTCTTACTCCGAGACATGTAAAAAAAAAAGTTGTTTGCCAAACCTGTCACTGATTTTGGAACAAGGTCAGGAATAAGATAAAACGTTTCAATTATTAGGTATTTATATCAAAGTAATAAATATAAAATATAGTCAATCAATTCAAACAGAACTGCACTTACTTCTAAACAAATCAAGTCCAGTAAACAATATTATATGACAATAACCTGTAAAGGAATAATAATCTGTTAAAACTAACATTCAAACAATTAATTTAAATATGCATAACAGTTTAAGGTAACAATAGTGACTGGATAAATGTTCTTGCTATGTGTTCCGTCACCGATTTCACACACACACACGCACACACACACACACACATATATATATATATATATATATATATATATATATATATATATATATATATATATATATATATATATATATATATATATATATATATATATATATATATATATATATATATTGACATGTAATGACAGTGTTATTGCAGACGAAATTACTTTCAAAATTCAAGATAACATTTCGAGTAACATTCGTTACCGGATTTTAATCGAATACAGTATCAACATCATCTCGAACATTTAGAAAACCTGTGTCCAATGAGGCGATGATATAGAGGATCAAAAAGCAAAATGAACACGAAAATTTACATGACTTTCTTTGTGTAGGCTCTGCAATATATTGCCTTAATAATTTGCTTTCCCAGTAAAATAATTTCATTTTAAATATTAAGCAAGGCACAAATAACATGCCACCATGTGTGAACAATGTGATTTGGAACATGTCAAGTGTTAAAAGATATTTTGCCCAGGTCCGACGAGAAATTGTTTTGCAGAACCATTACAGTTCGAAATACTGTCGACATTATTTCGTTTGAATTCTCAATTCCTATTACGTTCTCTTTGGTTAACATGGTAAAGGGATCTAACTTGATTTTAAATTTATTGATGAAGTTATTCCATAGTTAAGTATTATACGTTACACCATAGAGTCAAAGAAATATAATGTATTACTTAGAGACCAGTTTGTTTTTAAAACAAAGTTGTGTGTGTGTGTGTGTGTGATTTGGGTTTCTAACGTAGCTTTAGGAATGTTTCTGTCATATCGCTACGATGTCTGCAGTGTGTGATTTCTAGCTCTGGTGCATCTTCCAGCAGACATGTAGCCTCATGTCCCATCAGTCCCAATATCTTGTCACCAGGCCGATACTCCTAACACTTACTCCTTAAAGTTAGACAGCTGCTAGTAAAATTATTATAAGCATTTTGCATGCTGCGGTCGGGTTGTAAACCCAAGACCACCTGCATCAGAACATTTGGGCTCTCACAACTTGTACCATCGAAGAGGTTAACATAAATAGTCATTCGTTCCTGTTATCAGCATATACAGTATATTTTCCTTCATATGGTTTAACTTTTCTTGGAATGATGACCCAAAGATTGCGGTTGTATTAAAAGCTGTTCAACTTGAACAGTTATGAATCATGGTACACCCGTTAACAAGGATCGAACTAAGAAAGGGAAATATGTTCCTTTGTCCAGAATTGGCAATCCAAACGTGTTGTACATACAGATCAATGTAAGAAGAAAACAGTATGTAACAGTTGGTGGAATTGTCAATCCGAAATTGTTATTTGATGACGTAAGTGTTTTTAGTGACCTTTTATGATTTCCCAAACTCAAATTCTTCCAATGGCGAGTTATATTTGTAATCGATGAATAGATTTTTGTCTCTATCTCAGTGTCATGCTTACACCATGTACGGGAACCAAATGACTGCAGAAGTAACAGCTTTATTAGTCATGCTGGCATGATGCACACACTCCAATTTGAAAATGAAAAATTGGATTTCATGTTGATGCAAAGAAACAAGAAAAACATTCATAGATACAAATAAAACAATCGTTTCAAGAGGAAACATTCAAAAAAAATATTGACCATAATGATGGAAGGGCCCAATATTAAGAATTTTGACCCTAATGACGGGTGGGACATGTGATTGGAACTAGTAACCACCTTTCTGTCGAAACAAACGATTGGGATTGTTGATTATAACGATAGAAATTTATGCTATTAAGACTACTTACAACAACGCTTAAGCTTCATTATATTAAGATTATTGACAAGAATGATGGAAGTGCATAATATTAATGCTTTAACTTTTCCTGCACCACTATATCGTGGTTGGTCATACCAGAGGAAAGACTGGAAAGTAAGACTTTACTTACTTGCTTGTTAATGAGAATAGCAGGTATACTGGAATGCAGACGATAATCTAATTTTCTAAGAGGTTAGCTAATTATGGTAACATCATTGGCTTTTTTCTTCTCAGGAATGTCTTCAGCTTCCTAGTTTTGTAAACGAGGCCGAAATACTGGTGGAAATATTAAAGAAACAAACTGCATTCACAAGTAAAGCAAATGTTTCGTAGTGACAGGTGTTACTCTACTTGATCTGGCATTTTGTTCATTCATTTACACATTCTTAACACAAGCATATATTTTACATGCGATCTGAATCTACTTCATAAAGGTTCACTGGAAGTATTATAACTTCAGTATTGATGAAATGGAGCCAGTACCATCACCAGTTTGTGATGGATAAAATGACAACATAGATGAGTGTTGCCATCACGGGTTCCAAATGTAAACGGACAGAGCCGCTCCACAAATAAAGCCCCACCTTGGACATGGCTTCCTGCTCAGTCACCCATGTCCTCAACTCCATTACAACGGCTCCTGATTTGAACTCCAAGTCTTATATATTTTGCTGATAAATTATAACTAAGCAGTACAGTGAAGAAGCCAATTTTTGCATTATAATAGGTTTCTTTTTTAAAAGGTATGAATACAGCCTTCAAAGATTTTTCTGTTCTTACGTCCCTGTAAGTCAGAGCAAGTCTTCTGATGTAGCAACGGGTAATGAACAGAATTTGAAGTCAGACACACTATCCAAGGAAAAATGACACTAGTCTAACTTTAATCTCAATAGGCATTCATTTTAATGGCATTATTTACTACGTCAACAAGTCATGATAAATGGTGAATATCACGTTCGTAACTTGGGATAAATATATTTCGTAGGAACTGCATGTGCTCCTAATGTATAATAATTACGTACGTATTATGAAAATAGTATATTTTACTCCATATTTTGGTTTCCATTAGGTCCCGAAGTATTGATTATAAATGCTATAAAATAGACAAATTAAAGTTGACAAAATCGAAGAGTTTACAGAGTATAGTGCAATTCGTTTCACAATGCGTCGTGAATTTAAACACATTTGTAAGTCAGAATATCTTCAGATCCTCATCATAACATTTAAGTAGGGAAACCTAAATATTTTAACAAGAAGGATTTAAAATGAATTATGTATATTAGCTAAATTGAATGGCGCTAACTTGAACATTTATCGAGTTACTAATGAAATAAAATTTGGGATACTATGTGGAACGATCAACGGTTAGCTCAATTGTTGCTAATGATTGTGAACTCAATTAAAATTTTTATAATTGGCATATTTTAGCAACAGGTAAGATGTACAGATAATGATGTAAGTATTGTTGATTCAAATTCCATTGGATAGATTTATAAATAGGCTCCAGCGATATGAAAATAATTCTGTCTCTGGTGCTTCTAGCATATCTTCAAAATTATCTATTGTTTATTTGAAAATTCCCTAGTGGATTTCAAACCAGTTTCTGTTTTTTTATAGACGATATCTGGACAGAGGAGACGCACCCAGATATATGTGCCAATAAAGACCACATTATGTTGACTATGGAACATTTGAACATCATTTTCAAGCCAATGGCATTCAGCAATACTGGAGTGAAAGAGAAGGTCATTTGACACGAAAGTTCCGTTACTTTATTTTGTTTTAATAGCATCATTACTATAGATCATTCACATTTGTGAGCAGTTTTCGACTGCTTGCACGTAAGGTATGCAAAAGGAATATTCGTTTTGGTGCAGAGGTCATGGTAATCAATAATCGGATCATAAAATAGTATTTTCTTTATGCTCAGTACGTTAATTTTAGTACAACTCACTCGTATATTTGGAACCACAAGAGTCGAAGTGGGTGACTTAGTTCCCACCACTTTCGTTACTCAATAACGCTCTGCAAATGAGTAATAAATACCCTCGAATAACAGCGGCGCCTCGGCCGGCATGCTGATGAAATGTTCACCGTGGAGGGACTGGTAGACATTACTGATTGACATTTGAACATTCCATGAATGAAGACCACTCGTGGAGTGACCGTGAGACCAAGGTTTTATCTGTAATTTACAATCAGTTACCATTCTAATAATGAAAAATCTTCATTTCCATCATATATATGAACCAAAAAGATACCTTTAGAAGCCTTGTATATTCAGTGCATTTGCAAAGTGTTGGGCAACTTTTTGGCACTAAGCTAATGCCGATAATTTATTTTTAAAAGATTGGTCGCGTACACTATTTCGTCGAGAGACACAGCTTGTTCAGTGTCTCTTGAATAATGTAAATGTATCTTACTATCTAAACATAATAAAATAGTTCTCTGTGGTACAGATAATTACATTCCAGATAACATCTTCTACTATTTAACAAATATCAAAAACCAACAAAACGGAAAACACTGAATTTATCCTTAAAAAAACTGGCTTAGTCCTTAAACATCACTGAGCCAGTCAATAAGATACGTGTATACGGCTACGAACTAGTTCAGTAATAACTGGAAGTGCACCCTATGGGACTGGCAATTTAATTTATAGGGCTAAAGTTTTCTTTCCGATGGCGTAGTTTTTACTGTGTCATTCAACACGAGATAAAGGTAATTCAGGTAAAATCAGAACTGGACTAGTGTCCCTTGTATGCAAAAATTTAAAAGAAGACACTAGTTTTCAAGCAAAAACCATCACATATCCTCCCTTAGAACCTTAAATCATGTTGTCGTTTCGTTTCTCCGGCAACGTTTCATGTTCAAACGATACTTTTAAACTATTAAAGCAACGATCAACAATGTCTCCTCATTTTTGAGTACGTTTGTTCATATTTCTTTAAACTTATCAAAGCGCAAACTTACTGTAAAAGAAGTCGGTCATCCTTATCTAAATGAAAACTGATGCATATCAGTATATTTACAGTTCTCGAGACATCTGCACTAAGTTAAAATTATATACAATGTTATTTGGCAGCTCTATTCCATTATCTTTGTTAGAACTTGGAAAATATTATACGTTTATCTGCAGATAATTATTTATCAAAACTTGACTACACTTGAAGTTCTTGAGTATTTGGTTGTATAGTATACGTTGATATATTTGGCGGGGCCCCGAGTGGCCGAGTGGTCTAAAGCGCTCTTCGTTACGGATCACTGCCATCTCACCTCTGTCTGCGGCGGTTCGAGTCAAAGATTCAGCCAATGTGGGCATGTGAGAAAGCTTGCCAGTAGCTTCTCGTGGGTCGGTGGTTCTTTCCGGGGTTTTCCGGGTTCTTCCTCCACCATTAATACTGGCCGCCATGTATAGCCTATCGTGCTGAAAAATGGCGTTAAACCCCACAACAACAACGATATATTTGGCCATCATTTGCTAGTACTTCCATGCAAATGTGCCTGAAGTCTTTCTCCTTTATACCTTAACACATTCATGGTATGTTATTTATGGTATTTTATAATCTCATTGTCATGAGTCAATTCAAGTTTGTATTTTGAACCTTTAACCAAGAACATAAACAAAACAGTGACCTAAAAGTGTCCCCAAATTAGTTAAAATTATTATTTATTTCGTTTGAATGTCTGATTCACAAATCATTTAGCTTTTGAACTACGGTGACGCAGTTTGTTGAATATCAGACTCGTATCTCCTCCAATTCTTCCTTGTTTGATACCCAAGCAGCCCATTTCACCTTGTCTGTCCTTGGAAAAGGTACTTACGTTAGAATTACTTGGCATGATAATAATCAATGTGTTAAATATGTTTTTTGTTTTTTTTCTGACACACCCAATTGAACCAAGCTAAACGTGTCTTTCAATATCGTTGATGATTTTATGTGACATAGTCTATATATAATTAGATAACAGGTTGGAATTTCGGGTTCACAACAGAACACTTTTGATGGTGAAAGAAATACAATGTTTAATGAAGAATGACTTGAACGAGAAAAGACTTAATGATTAATACGTGCGTATAATATCCAAATATTGGACCAGTTAACATAATCCGCACGAACTAAATAATGAAATACAAATAAAGGACCTTACATAGTACAAGGACAAGGGGTGAATGACTGACATTGATTTCACAACTAAAGAATGATGAGTTTTACTCAAATAGTAAAACTGGTATTTCCTTATATAGTAAAAATGTATTCACCCAAACAGTAAAAATGATGAAAACAAAGGGACAGATGTACAACATATTTTTACAGTCCCAGAAAGACTTTGGGTATTACAAACCCAAATATTAGCCCACGGCTAAAAGATTACATGTATGGAGTTAGACACTCCGTCACCAGCACACTTAGCTACCAGTCACACTGGTCAATCAAGCAGTTAGTATTCCAGGTTGGTCAATCAAGCAAACAGAGCCTACCAATCTCGGTCAGCAACTCCCAATCACATCCTACTCGACCAGCAACACTGTTTTCTCAGCTCTAGAGCTGGTATGGCTCAGCTTCACAGCTGCTATGGTCAACTTCCATGTTTAGCTCTGATCACTTCGGTCAGTTATACAGCTGCGACTCCGATCAGCTCTACCGCTGCGACTTTGGTCAGTTTTGCAGATGAAAATGTGCAAGTCTTTAAAGTAGACCACTCACTGACAAGACATTCCTTAATGTAAAGATTTACTCTTACGGTGAGGTATTTATACACTGACGATGCCTTAATGCATCGTCTGGAAGTATTCGGTTCTTCCCATCGAAAGCACTTCGCACGTGCGGCACAGGATGAATCGAACACACTATTTCGAAATGTTTGTACAATATACATAAATCGCCCTCGGGTATCGCTGTACACAAAAACGAAACCCGAGTACATGTATTTAATAAATAAAAGGATTTATACAATTCCGTGACACTATACATTAATTAGGTTTGATTACACTTATCTTCTTCAAAAGAATATGCATAGGCAAACAAAAGTTAGGTAACATCAGTGCAAGATAGTGCTATGTAGATAGTTGACCCAGACAATGTTCTTAAAATACCATAGCTGTCTGCTTAGTGCAACGGTCAACTGCTAAGCCATGTGAGGGATATCGACTCAATTTGAGACACTTGTTCAGGGCAGTATCATTGGAAACTTATATATGAATATGTCCCGTATATCATGTGACTACATAATCTGGTGTGATAAAGAATGTGTCATGATAAAACCCGTGTTTTTCTATTATCGGCACTGTAGAATGGGTTATTTAATGGCGCTCTATCGCATTACCAGTGGAAGTAACAGCAGATACACAAACACCAAGTACTGAAAACTGTAGTTCCGTCATTGTATAACCTTGCCTGTTTTTGTCTCTTGCTCGATAAATGACAAGTTGCATGTTGCCAAACAGGAAGACATGTTTCCATACAATGGCAATGAAGGGTGATATATGGGTGTATACAATACAGAACTGGAACACGTTTGAACATGTATGATTTACATACAGACTGATTTACGAGATGTCTTAGCACCAAGATGATAACATTTTTAATCCAGATTAGATCAGACATGGTCTTGTGCCATCATGATGGCGGTCAAGTTCAGTAATTCCAGAGATCGCAATACGCTAATAAGTTCTTATGATTTGTTGATCTAGTTTCCATTTTTAAACTCATATTTCTGTTCTAGTTTCAATCAACCTTTAGATAAGGGCATCCATTAAGTTAGGGGGCCAATAATGAATACAATTAATGCATATTTCACCAACTGCCCTTGTTATCACTCTGGAGGCAGATTTCTAATCTATTTTGTTCCAACTTAATAAAAGAGAATATATGCATCTTTGAAATATTTGTTAAATGTACAGTGTCTATATTTACGAATCAATGAACTTGAATCATAAATTGTTCAATTGTGATGAAGCTCACACACCTAAAACGAAAGAACAATACATGGAAATTGTCCCTATTGGTAAACTAGGAGGTACAGAATAAGGCCTTGAAGCACATTGCGTCCTTTTGTAGTGATGGACAAATCCACTGCCTTGCGCCTCGACAAACTTAAATTTGTTATTTGGTTTGGACTTTTAACTCATGTATTAAAGGTGCTCTCCCAAAGACACATGAATGATAATAAATCGAATTGAGAGAGGAAAAACATATTCAAGTCATAATAATCTATGTTCTGCAAATATAATTGCAGTTAACTTTCTTTTGACATATCAGTACCTTTAATGAGGAATTATGAATCCCACATGCTTCTATTTCGTATATACTATAATAACGTCGTATACCTATCCTTAATTGCACAACACAATTAAAGACTGTAGCTTTCATCTTTTACTCACTATTTATGTCAGCATCGCATTTTCTAACATGAATGTGATATTGTAATGCTTATTATTTGAAGCACATTTTTGCCAAAGAGATATTTAATTTTAACTTGGAGTCCTAATATGTGAAAGTAAGTATGCTTTTGAAACCGAAACCTAACCACAGGCCTAATGTACTCCACATAAATTTTCAAGGTTGGTACATCTTGCTAATTTCAAGATGACTAAGTGATAATTGACCCTACCAACAATTACACTGTTTGAAGCTGTGCACCTTGAGTGTGCCTTTGCGTACTCTTTTTTTTTCGTATAACACTAGATATTCTCATCAGAAAAAAATAAAGGAAAGTGCATACTTCTTCTCGCTTATGCACGTCCATCCACATTTTTGCTGGTATTAGCAATGATCAAAGTCACTAAAACAGCATATCTGTAAGATAAAGAGAATTAATATCCATTAAAGAAATAACGATATTGCAGTTGCAAGTGTTTAAAAATAATAGATACTTTAATATTTATGCCGAATATCATTGTCCTCTAAAAAATTATATCCTTTATAGTTGCTTGCATAAAATATAACCAATTAAAAACCAGCCGGATTTCATTGTCATCTATAACAAACACGTCCATTACAAGTGTTTGGAAATAAATGTAACACTATTAATAATTTACATGAATTTCCTCCTCTGCTACAGTTTTTATGTCAATAACTTTTAAAGGAGTTTTATTTTAAAAGACAACAGTGCTGCATAGCTCATGTGCCTATCTTGATTTGCCTTGTAGTAATTTTAAATAGTACAAAACCTAAAGCGTTTCTTACATTACAGGAACAAGACTTCTACCTTGCACCTTGCATGCTTCGCCAGACAACAGCAGAAATACTAATCTGCCCAGATACAGACCCTGTGAGGGAAAGTACATCAGTCTTTTGTTTCATGTCCTCAGAAAAATGTATACCACCACCAATATTCCACAGGCTTGTTGGTGCTTGTATGACGCACTGGGCTATTGCCTGCCAGAACAATGAGAATCTGATTTACTATGCATGTTGTGTGTTTGACCTTGATTGCTATCATAGATTGACCCTATATTTCAAAGAGTATGCCATCTTGGTCCGAATCACAAGAATGACAGTCTCAGATGTCACTGGGTTTTCGAAGCTTTGCAGTGATGACAGGGCATTCATCTTTGACAATCTGACGAAGATATTGAAAAAATGGGCAAGGGCGTAGAGTTTGATCCATGTGTACAGTGTCCTAAGTCTGATGCAGGCAGCCTTGAGGGCCTGCTTCCTTTGCAACTACTCAACAGGAATGAAATAGTAGTTTGCCACTCTCATGACAAGACCCATACGCTGCTTTCTCAAGAGCTGTGTTAATATTGGTTTCACGAAGAGGTGAGTACAATCGGTATTTTTGTCTTATGATATCCTGTTATGTATGTGTAATTTGTATTATCGTTTTGCGTTTCTAATTAAATGTATTTTGTGTTCGACCTTGTTCGAAATCAAATTCGTGTTGTACCTGACCAGATTGGTTAAAACAATTTGAAATTTCAATCTGGCACAACTTTTAGAACAAGTTCCTGATAAAACTGATTCGAAATCATTCTCTCTTCCTACCTGCACATATTGGACGAAGACATTGCACAATTTTTCGATTGCGGAAGATTGAAAACTAAACAACATAATGAAGAGAGAGCTATATTAAATGATTTTATTTATAAACGGTCACGGTCATGGATTCAACCATTTTGTTTAAAAACAAATCCCAGTCTGAATTCCTTATCGATCACTATGACCCAATCATGTCGAAAGGTTTTATGTCACTTTTGGATGGTTCTGCCAATCATATCCCAATTGAAATTACAATGGACGCATGAGCTTCTCAGAATATTGTATTATCAGGTTACTTTACCTTTTTCTAACACGTCTTCTTCCAATGAGAGTGTTCTTTTTCAGGAAGTAGAGTGGGGCTTCGTAAATGTTCCCCTCCACTGTGAACACTTTTCATCACATTCGGTATCAGAACGCGTGACAGTCTGAACTAACGTCTTTGCCCGTCGAGGGTATTAATTTATTGCTAGGCAATAACCTGGCTGAAAAAAAAATACGCTCTTGAAAAAGAAAATTCTGATGTATATCCTGCTTATGCAGTTACTAAAGATGTGGCTAAGAAAGATCTGGAGAATAATGCTAATCAGGACATTTTTCTTTTAGATGACACATGTATTTATCAGGCTTTTGATGAGGACACCTTTACTTCTAGTATGGATTAAGGTATTTGATCACAGAGACCTCTTTTGCTACTCATTCTCTTTATTATAATTAGGGTGACAAGCGACAACCACTTATCGAACTGGAACAAGATTATGAGATCTCCTGTTTGCTTCAAATGGCAAGTCTAGCTCATGAAATTCCTTTGGCTGGATTGCCTGAACATTTAGGACATTACATCTTATCTCACTGTCTGGAATAAGTTTTATTGACCGATAATGTAAGATGACGTTTGTAAATATTGTAGATCTTGTCGTATCTTTCAAATGGTAGGTAAACCCAGTTAGAAGACACGTAAACCACATCTGCGACTTATTCATGTATTAGATTAACCATTAATAGACTAATGGTAGACTGTGTCGGTCGCGTAAATTATAAATAAAACAAAAGTGGTAACTTCTCTTGAAGTTGAAACGAGACAAAATACAAGATTGTTTGGCACTACAAATCATGCTAATAAGCAGCGTTAGTTATTTTTCTGATATTATTAACTGCAAAGAAATATTTGTTTTGCAATATGTATTAATAATTAAGAAAGTATCTGAATAGATGACATTAAATTGGGTTAACATTAACTCTATTATAAGTAAACCACACCTTCGATAAATCCCGCCGAGGTAACTCACGAACCCACTTATAAAGCGAGGTATGTAATGTCCCTTTGTTTGAAGCCAGCAAATACCAAACATTTGGCCCCCATTTGTTGAATTTGAAGAGAATTACGTTCAGAAATGTTAACTAAAATCTTGATATATCTCTCGTTGTTTTGGTCGCAAACGGTATATTTGAATAGGGAAAGTTGAATCAATCTCCGTGTTGTCAAATATGATATGAATCGTTTTCAAAAGTACTATAATAGGCTTGACTTCGTTCTTACAGACTTGGTGGGAGCATTACTTACAAAATGTGGTACCACGTAGTCTTCAAAGCAGCTATGTAGCTTGCATATCAAACATTTGTACGACCTACTTTCAATTTCATCAGAACATCCAAGCCTATTTTGAGCAAACATGGTATAAAGTGTTTCCTAGGATATACGTTACAAACATTGTGGTTTAACTGACTCTGTTATCAATGGTAGTACATATTTTGCAACTTCAGGCGTCTGTGAGTAAAATCTATTCATGGTACCATTAGGTATTGTTATAGTTACTTATACTAGAAAGAATGATTTTCTCTCCAGAAATGTTAATATTAAATCATACCAAATGAAATAAGTAAGGTCTACATGGGAACAACTATCGCATTCATACAACACATTATTTAGTCCAGCTCGACAGCTCCGGTGACTAAGTGGTTAGACCGTCCAACTAGGATGCGGGAAGTAGCGTGTTCGAATCCCGAACGAATAATTTCAAAGGTTTATACAACTGGTACTAACAGCTGGCTCGCTTTGCGCTCAGCATTAAGAGATAAGTGTTAGGACTGGTCGGCCTGGTGTTACTATAATGTGATCAGTGGGACATTATGCTATATTTCTGCGTCATGATGCCCAGGTGATATACATAACTATAAAACGTCACACTGCATACATCGTAACGTTGTGACTGGAACATCTTTAAAGCCACGTTACAATAATCCAAATCTTTAGTCTACACATAATTACACACCATAGCCAACCCCACTGATTTATTCCTAATAACTGGAACTTATATTGATGTTCATGTCCTTCGGTGCAAGACACCAATGACTAGATATTTCTTGCAAACTCACCCATAACTAGATTTGTCACGTATAGCTGTCTGGTGAAGGACTGTGGTCTTTTAGTAAAGATATTGTATTGTGCAATCACAGAAACCCGTCTTATTCATGTTCACAGTATTTTTTCAAAGGACTTGGCACAAACTTGTGCGCTAAGTTTTCTTTTATCCCATGAAGGGGAGGAGCAGTGTAGCTTGTAAACTTGGATTATGCATATAAAGTTACGTTTATCAATCCTGCAGCATGCATAGACAAAAACGCAACTGATAATTCCCGACCTATCCCCGATTATCACTTCATGATCTAATACACATTGCTCCGTCAATTTATTATTTTGTTTTTGAAACAGAGCAAACAAAAACTCTATTTCTGGGAATGTATTAAATGTTAATATAAGTTGTAATTTTTCTTTGCAGCACGAAGTTGTTCCTCAGGAGCAATCGCATTTAAGTGAATGCGCGAAAACTGCGCATGCCAAATCACAATTGCCTTTGCAGAAAAGAGCATTGCCACCAGGAAAGAAATACCACATATTTTTCAGTTACAGTAGCGCAGATATTCATTGGGTGAGGGAAACTGTACAGAGATTGGAACAAGACCATGGCCTTCTTTGCTGTGAGTATGATCGGGACAATACCCCCGGTACATCGCTATTGAAATTTGCTGATGATAGAATCAGAAATGCCTACAAACGTTAGTAGTAATGACAGAGGAAGCTTTGCAAAGCAGTTTCGTTTTGCATGAAATTGAAATGGCCATTATTCAAGGGTTTCAGGAGAGGAGAAAATGTATTGTCCCAGTATTGGTGAAGGACTGTGAAGTTCCACGTTACCTCGGTATCCTAGACTATGTTGATGCTTGGGATAGCAAGAAGCGAGACATCTGGTGGCCCAAGATACTAAAGGAGCTTGAGACTAAAGGTAAGTTTTTGTATTATATTTATCTTCATTCTAATATTTCTCCTGATTGTAATTTATGCCGTTATCCTGTGATGATATTCCAGTTTTTGGCAGCCCAGTTACTGAAAATTAATCCATGCCGATGTTTCCAGCCATTGTTCCTCCAATCAGCGACAATTTAATGTCTCCAAAGGATTTTGATTGCGAATACGACATCGCTTGAGTGTTAACCCAGATCGGCCGCGTTGTTGGAAGCCCATTTGCGGTCTGGATGGACATTACGTTTAGTTTGACTAACGTTATCGCGTCATAGGTTGTGGCAAGCACTCTATTGACAGATTCATTTCCTGAAATGACTCTACCTGTTTGACCATATTTGTATGCGGGTGCTACTAAGAGATCTGCTGCTGATACAGTCAGCAACGACCTCAGATCATGGCCTGTGGGGGCAGGTAGTCCGTATAGTATCCTTAGGCCTATGCATTTGTTTCCGGTTATAACTCCACCAGTCAGCGATAATTTAGTATATCCAAGCCTGGAAACGTGAAATTATTGTGAGGTGTTGGTGTCCGGCGGTGGAAAACTTGCATCGTCGACCTTGTTGATGCTGTGACCGTATGTGTTGAGACTTCTCTGCGTGGGGTCACGGTTGCAATTTGCTTTTATATCCACTTCATCCTGTCTGGTAGAACTGTTTCTACTTGATCCAATAAGCTTTCCAAATGAAGGGTAAGACAACAACATCATTAATTTCAACACCAAAACGAAAACGTTAAACATCAGCATATTTTTTTCTGCCGGACTGTCTTTATATGATCGTGTGTCATACTGATCGTGAACAAAACAAATCTGCTCATAAACATGCCCTGAACAGCATGCCGTGCGTGTTCTGTTATATGATAAATTCTTATCAGAACAAATACAGGACACTGTGCGAGATTAGGGAGTCTCTGGAAGAAATATTGACGCTGGCGACCCTGTCTCAAGCGCTTTTTTTGCCGACTCGTTATTTACTATTGTCAGTTCAGAGGGGATTCGGCCGGTGGGGGAGCTCAAATAGGACACGTGTACAAGCATCGTGCTTGATGATATTAAAACCGACCGCATTAAAATAACACAATTTGTGAGTATTTTTTTTTTCATTGTTGCGAACTAATTACACTGTAATTGCATTTATCTGACTCTGTTCTACTAATATGTGGCAAACTATATCGGGCAAAACACAGAATGTTTCGAAATATTTTCCGCTTCGGATTCTAGTGACATTGACGCTCATGATCTGTTCAAACTAGTCACCGAAACGATCAGTTGTAGTTCAGCAAGGTAGCAAGTAGGACGGTAAAGCTATTAGCAGCACCGTCTTTGGACAGAAATCTGCCACTGATGCATAACGAGCCGAAATCTCTGATGAACTATTCAGTACGTATAAAGGCATGCTTGGATGTGATTAGCTTAGGGCTGAACAAGCGATAAAATATCTTGATACCACCGGAGAAACGACAACACAAACAATGGAAAAGACTGCTAAAAAGGCAAAGGAAGACATATCATTTTTAAATAATGCAGCAAACAAATGACCTGATTATCATGATATTTCAGACACTAATACTATACATGATCCAAGACGTGAAGAATTACGAATGAGGCGTGACAAATCTGATGACACAATAAGCATACCCTGTACGGGAAATAAATCTTCGATACACAAGATCAAGAGTACACCTTACGAATCGGCTGATAGCGACCTGGATGGTAAAACATAATCATGAAACTCTACTACAATAATCCACATGAGGTCGTGTAGATCTTTTAAAATTAATGATTTCATCTAAGCGTGCTTGTACTATGGGTGTGGAAATCGATAACGGAAAGGTTTAAATTTTAAATCATCTTCATGACTGAAATTTACTCAAGAGGAATCAATATAAAAATTTGATTGGTTGAAAACCAATTCATCGTCGAATAGCCGATCCATAAGATAATGACTTTGTCAACATACTAAAATAAGAAAATGACTCTTGACGACACCACGTTGTTACTTGATTCACGCTCGGTAACTTATACAGTTTAATATACCTCTCTATTGGAATTATACCAATCTATCACGTTGGTTACAATATCCCAAACATCACTGAGAAAAGTTCCTGATTGATTACAGTTAACGGACACGTCGCTACAAACATCAAAACTGAAACTAGTTATTAAACCTAGTTATTCCAAGCTGGGAACCATACTCACGTTATCCGCCGATTATCGTGTAGGATTTTATATTCCGAATCTCATTGGTGATATTCCCGGTTTTAGTTCAGGTACAGTTTTAAATGGAAATGGAGATTTACCATTCAATATCCCGAACATTAACAGCTTACTCATCAACCGCTCAATCACTCCGGAGATCTCTTTCGTCTGTCCATTCTGCATCCAGTATGAGTAATTCTACAGCAATTAACGTTCTGAATGGATCGCTCGTGCAAGTTCGTCATAATCCTTTCACTTAGTACCCAATCATACAAACGTATGCGATATCGGAAATTACAATGTAGCTCACTGATCAATCTAAAAGTGGAATCGATAATAACGACGAAATAATTACTTATTACCAGCATATCAGACGTAAAGTATGATGGCGGCGGACGACTTAGTATTATCTAAGTCTAACAGGGGAGAAAGACATAAACTTAGTGATGCAATGGTCAATTCGACTAAAACTTCTCTCAGTCAGATAGCAGTAAAAACATCTTCAAGTATTAAAATAAAATAAAAGTATAAAACACGTCACCATTCTGCCTAGAACTCTACAAAGTTATAGGTGGATGTGAATACACGTATGTTTCCATGTGTTATATCAGTACTCCCCGGTCATGGTATTAAACCAGCTGCCATTGCCCTCAAAGCAGCTGTAGCTAGAGCTACCTGAGCAGGCAAACATTGCTCTTAAAAAAACTAACAGCAGTTCTCAGTGGAAGATCAGAAAAGATTTTACAGTGTCTTAAGAGAAAGGTAAACCTCTTGGCGCTATTATATCAGGACATGGATGTCAACGGTATTATTTTTGTTACCGTGCGATTTTCAATAACACTACCATAACTTTAAAAAAACATGTATTTGTGATTTACAAATGATTTTCTTGAGGAGAACGATGTCACTCCCGTCCACGATTGCAATATATTACGAGCATATCGATTACCAGGATACTAATATTACTATTCTCAATGCGAGCACGCACCGAAAAATAGTAACACGAGATGAGGACGTGTATTTGCTTCGCCACAAAGCTTTCCTGGCATTAAAAGGAAACATAAAGCCTGCAGCTGGTGGTGGACTTTATGCCGCCAACGCCCAGATCATACGTCAGAGAAATGAATGGTCGTTATTTGGGTCAGAACAGCACCAGTTGAATAATCAGACCCTGGCTGAGACCACTGGTTATTTACTACAATCTAGCACGATACTGAATATGATCATGTTTATAGATGACTACATTCAATCATGTGCTACCAACATGTGGCGGTTCAGAGATACGAGCACTGGATCTGCTGTGAGTTCTGAATTTTCAGCCGCTGCAAATATGCTTTCTGTGGGTTGAGTTCCAAATGCTGATTTTGTAATGTAATGCTGCACACAAAGTGAAGTTTTCTGCTTGGCGTGCTCTCACTGCTCATGAAATTTGCATAACACTTCCTTTGAGCAGTATTTGTGGTGTACGTCGTGATATTCGTACCATGTTCACAGGAGTGAAACATACTCTCACTCTGGAAAGAAAAATTACCGTACATTCATAAAACAAAGCAGCAGGAGCTATAGATGATCGACAATTCAACATGACGTGGCTTTAATTGTGCATGCCAAATATAACACCGTTTACCTCTAACATGATAAAATTAGGATCCTCGCTGGCAAGATTTAAAAATACTTTGATCAACATCAGATTTACATGCAGCAATGTATCGCTCCTCAGCCACGACTTCGTGATGTTTAGTTACAAATCTAGGCAATGATCTTCCTAGACACGAGTTTGTGGCATTCACGTCCGCAGTAATTAAAGACAATATTGACAGCGAGACCTTCAGGATCGAGACAGTTATCTCCACTAAATGTATAACCATCTTGTGAAATGGTTTCTTTACCCTGAAAAAATTCATCTCATGAATACCAACGGCAAATTTAAAGCTTATGAAATAATTGTATCATATAGTTCTGGTATGTTCTTACCTGACACCGGTTTACATCTCCACGCGTTATCGGGAAGACCCATTGCCTCAAATATACGCTTAAACACATGATAAGAATTAAGACATTTCATCCACCGAAGGAATAGGATATCACGTCACCATGTTGAGTGACTCATAAAATTTATCTCACTCCAATGCTGACAGATTAAAACGTTTTAATTTATTTTGTATGTGGTACGTCTGCTGATATGTCTGCACCGGTCTCTGCTGACTATGTCAACGCTTCATTCACTGATCATCCTCATACTGATCTTCAATCTTCGAAAAAATTATCTCGGGAATATAACTCAAATCCTTCTCAGTATACTCGACAGCCTCCTTAACACCTCTCCTAGCGACGAGTCATCCACATCAACGATCGAAATTGTAGGATGTCAGTCATACAATTCCGTCCAGGGACATCACGGAAGAATATCATCAGACATCTTGCTAAGCCATAAACCTACGACACTCTATTTTCGTCTTTGTTTTATCTCTGTGATAACCACACTTTTTATATGCACGAACCAAAACTCTGGCGTCACAGTGTATAAACTTGTGCATGCGGCCAGAAATTAACTTTGTCACTACGTAAAAACTAGACCAGAAACGCACACCTTTACAAAATATCTGAACAAGAACCCCTTTTTCCCTACGTGAAAAACTGAGTAAGAACCCTCATTTTACATACAAAGTGAGACAGATCTCCCATTTATGAAAATGTGAGTCAGAAACACCATCTACATAAAAGTGAGCCAGACCACCATATAATAACATTTTCAACAAGATTGGAAAATGTGTACCAGAATATTATTTCTTTTTACTACTGATATTCACAATTTTTTTAAAGTTTGCATCACAGGGAGAACAAAATTCGGATACTTCGTGAATACATTTTTGGAGACTTTTTTCTAGTGTACCTTCTCTGTTCCTATTAATGTTATCACAATCTGTTCAAGGGTGATACAATTACTCAAACATTAAAGGTTTTATTTTAACTAACACTGTCAGAATTTTGTCATGGCTTTTATTTGTAAATGCAAGTTTTGTTTTATATAAGGTTATTAACTATTTATTGCTGTTAATTACCTAGGTTCATTATTTACATAGGTTGTTAATTATATAAGGCTGTAGGTTCAGTATTTTTATAAGGCTATGATTTTATAGTACTGATATTTATGTAGTGCTTTTCTTAGAAAGCATCCTTATAAAGGCATTTACTCTGTTTTCAGAATGTTATTTTTTCAGATATAACTGCCATTACTAAGCAACTTAGAAATGAATAATTCCAACACGAATCATGTTTTGGTTCAGGGAATATTGTGATACCATTTGTCTATCGACCCATCCTTCCATCTGTCTTCCCATCCATCCATTCGTCTGCCTATCCATCTGTCTGTACAACCAACCACGCCGGTGGTCTAAACAATTAGAACGTCCACCGAGTCATACCAAAGAAATACAAATGGTACTAACAGCTTCCAAAGTGATTAACGCAATATCATCATTAACAGCCTATCATGCAAACAGTATTGATCAAACCAAGTATGTACTAAGTAGTTTCAAAACTATCATATAGCTACCTTCAAACAAATATATAAATTTTAAATAAAATTAAATGTTGCTTGATATGAAACTTCCGTTATTGATACCAATTGTGAATCTCTTATGTAAAGTGTGTGAAATCTGTTTTCTAATTATAAGTTAAATCAGTTTCACATTTATTTGTAGCATATAGATTATAATAGCAGTTTCGTTCAATATGGACATAACCAAACACTTGCTATTATATTCTCTGAGATTGCCAGGTATCATAGTGTTAGGTATCTTATTTCATTCTTATCTGATGAAAATACAATTAAAATAAGTACTTGTCTTTTGTGTACATAACTTTGCATATAACTGATGATTGTTGAAAACATTTATGATAATTTTAAATAATAAAATTTTCAAATTAGTTACCGTTACAGTTATATTTTCATTAATTGCAAGCTATACATTATTACGAGGACCTTGGTGTAGACCTCTTGCCAATAATAGGTATCCATCTCAGGAGATATATTGATAACAAAATAGGCACAACACTAAACATATTTAATACAAGATTGGCAACATTTTCATTTAACTGCCAAGTAGATTAGATTAGAAATATGTTGTCAGAAAGTATATGTCAATTTGATCATCAGTTTTGAAGAGTACTTCATAAATTTGTGACATCCATACTTGACAACCTAATGGACTATTTTTACTCAGGGCCAACCAGGCATCATGTGAAGAATGAGTAGCAATAACATGATTTTCAATATGGCTGCCATTGTGATCATTCAAGACCAACTATATATCACAGTCATTTAGTAGAAAATACATGCTGCGATGAGAGTCCATTCAGGAGCAATAGCAATGACAAGATTTCCAAGATGCTGCTATGTCGGTCATATTAAATGTCTGAGCGGCATTAATTTTTGGTAAGACTAACTGTAATCATACGATGAGGATTGGCGAAGTCTTTTAATGCAGACTCAAACTTGATATGATCTTCCACTGAGAAGGAATAATGATATGGTATTATAGTCTCTGTAGTGACCGTATTGGATGTTCTGCCAGTACAATATTTATGTACTTCCATATCAATACCTCATGATAAATCTGTTCTAAGATTCATGACGATTTCCCGGTATTTCAAAGGGAGTTAAAAATAATCTTTATAACATACAGACAGACATATGATAGACCATCCCATAAGCTCTTATATTATATGACCAGTAGAGTTAAATATATCATACAATGAAATATTTATACAAGAGATGCCCAATATATTTCAGGAACCATTCATCAAGCAACCCTTTTAACAAATACATATTCTTTCATCACAAACGAAAGTTGGTTTTTTAAAGAATCTTCTTTTTGGATCAGTGTAACAATTAATTAAGGTAACAAGTGGCATGTCACAAGAAACATGTTTCATAACTTACAATATACCAATTACGTTTAGGAAAGTGTATGAAAAAGTGAAACTACATCACAATTTAGTTTTTACATGGCACGACTTGAGCATTCTTTAAAACTTTGGTATTTATTTGGTAGATTTGGTATTTATCACTCTCATCTTTTATTAAAGTATTTTTACCAATGCGAAGCAGTTTATACATACTTTCAAAACATTTTTATAGTTGTTTGCCTGTTTCAGACTCTGCCAGCCTTGTGCCAGATGCATTAGACTGTCCCTAACCTGACCAAACAGATGTCCCCATTCAAGTCATACAATCGGGTACCACATTAGATGTATGAGCTGGTTCCACGCCATCTCCAGTAGCTGGTCCCACTACAGCCATAACAGCCTGTGCCATGCTAGTGTAAACTTATTGTCTCATCGTCTGCTTACACACCAGCCATAATTGATGATCCCATACAAGTCCCAACATTCCTTTACGATTGTGAAATAATTTATCAAATTTATCTAGTGCTTAATAATTATATCGCTGAATGTGTTGTGTAAAAATGCAAACATATAAAGGTAACAATGAACGCTTCTCTAAAACTCGCATTATAAAGACATGTATGCAGTTTTGATATGCTAGTGCTAAAATGGCTGACCAGTCTGTTGACTATAGTGTTATGCTATAACGTCATTGTAAGTTTTATTGCTATTAAAGTATCAGTCAGATTGTAGCCACTGCATTGTGTCCCGATACTAGTCTTGCAATTCAATTATTTCTTACCTCCCTTGACAGCAACATGAACTTTATCAATATCTTCAAGTTTATCATGAAAGTCGGCATATGCGTTAAAAGAACAATCAGTGGTTATGGGCTCAGATTTTAGCACTGTCCAGTTCTAATTAGTCAGCAGAACACTGATATCAGCGACAGATTGGGAGTTTAACACAAACCGGTAATTTAGGGCTGAGATTATAATGTGATGGGAAAGTCATCTTAAGATATGATTGACTATCACATGAAAGTTGGGTTCTGTATTAAATACATTTATTGGTTTAGTCCATTTATTTGTATTGAAGTGCTTTGAGGGCTTTATTGGGTAACTTTATGATGTAAGAAAACGTTTTGCTTTAAGAGCTGTTAAACAATACCTTCATTTAAAGTGTAAATATGTACATAATTTTATTTCTTCCATCTGTTGCAAGATTTTGCTCATATTTTTATCGTTTATTAATTACAGAATGAACATTATACAACATGTCTATCAATTTGTTTGTTTTACGTGGTGGTTGTTTAATTAAGCAAACAACTTTTAGAACAGAAAGTCGAGAACTGTAAAACTTAAATATTTACTATAGTAGTTTGAACATCTAATTAGGGCATCTATTTATGGCCATGATATAGTAAGATATTGGACTTAAGTTACATGTAGCTACCCGTGGGTTGGTGGTTGTTACAGGGGTTTCCTGGGCTTATCATCCACCAGGTATGATGGCTGGCACGTACAGCCAGTCTCGAGCAAAGAAACGGCATTAACCTGAAACAACAACAACGATCACTACAGCACTACAGAAACAAAGAGCTAATTGCACTAAATATTTCAAACCATTCTAGTAATCACTAGTCTTTACAGGAATGATGGCGCAGACATGTGTGTTTTATTAGAGCACAATAATACTAGGCTTTGCATTGCATTACATTGCACATATTAACATTTAGCATTACTTATGAAAATCTCAAGGATAAGAAATTTAAGAATACAGATGTTTTCCTTTGTATGAGTTCACAAGTTCACAACATACCTTAGGCGCAGTGCAAAATTCTGTATCATGGCCTTTGACATTAAGCCTGACATGATGGGTAGAAGATCAATCAACTTTACTTAGATACTGGCAATAGTAAATACATTATAAGTTTGTTTAAATCTGTATATAACATGACTTGAGAATATCAAAGCCATCCTAATGGTATCATTCAATGTATTTCTCTGATTTTTCACCAGACTTGGTTATATGAACAAAATCTGTCCATACTTTATTGTTTTGTCATGGTTATAACTCAGTATAGCTAAAAGCCTACAGGAAGGCAGGTTGATTGAAATCTGAGATGGTAGTAATATTAATAACTTGAAAAACGAAATGGTATTAGGTATTAGGTATTATTTGTTATTCCTGAAACTTATTTATGGCACAAAAGCACCAGTTCCTATTAAAAACCCTTCTTATACTGTGCATATTTGAAAATGCATATGTGTGCTTATAAACAACTGTTTCAATTGTATATGTTAGGTTGGATGATTTCTCTGATTTAATTACAAAGGACATATTATAGTGCTAATTATCATTGAAATGTGTATTTAATGTTCTCTAATTTCATTTACTCAAATGCAGTGAAAATATCAGAGTCTTCTTGCAATGTGTATTTAATGTTCTCTAATTTTATTGACTTCAATACAGTGTAAATATCAGAGTGTCCTTGAAATGTTTATCTTGCGTTGGATGGTTTCATTTACTTTATTATAGAAGAATGTTTGAAGTTCTACTTCTCAATGAAATATATTTATAATGTTCTCTAATTTCAATGGCTTGATTATAGTAGAAAGATCAGAGTGTCCTTGAAACTTGTATTTAAGGCTGGCTAAGTTCATTGACTTGATTACAGAGGAAAGTTTGTAGTGCTAAATGAGCTATATGCATTCAGACCTAAGTTGCATACATGTATACTGGTAGTATAAATGGTTTCGAATTAACGATGATGTTGATGATATACTTGATATTTAATGAACATCTATCGTATTAATCAAACCACGATATGGAGGTTCCTGTGTACATGCCAGTATAACATTTCATTCCATCCTGTAACAAGCATTTGTAGAAATGAAGATCTGTCAATATGTAGTCTTGTAATGTCATCAGTCGCTTTATATATATATATATATATATATATATATATATATATATATATATATATATATATATATATATATATAATACATTTTTAAGAGCACACTGTGTGTCATTCTGCATCTTAGTAAAGTCTATGTGCTTGGCTTTTAATGATTCAAATTATAGCAAGTAACGTTGGCAATGATCATGTGCTTTTCAAAAATAAAAGATGTTCAGCTGAGATATATTGATTTTGTATCCATTCTCATTACATTATGTAATGGCCAAAGTAGCTATTAAACTATCTTTGTTGTGTACAGTACCTTTAAGTCTTATGTGTGTGCCAATTATTTTGCTCATTAATCATGCTTTCAGTCTATCCAGCAATTTGACATGCCATTCATTTTATATTTATCTCTTAATCACTATCTTGGTCTATCCAGAATTTTGATTCCTGTGACCTGTCATTCATTTTCATTTTATTTCTTAATCTTCACTAAATTATTTTCACATAAGAGGTGTTAAAGTATATCTTCAAAAGGAATTCACGTGAAAGTGGAAGTAGAAAATATATTATAGAATGCTACTACTAAATCTGAGGAAATTTTTTTCCAAAGAAAGACAAGCCTTGCACTGTAGCAGGAATAGGATTCGTGTACGACACAACTAACAAAGAAGACATTTTCATCCACACTAGGCTCTTACTTATGCATGGTTTAAATTGGATTACATTATACGGGAGGATCTTTGTGTTGTTGGTAAGATCAAAATCACAGCCACAGGCTGCAAATTCATTCACTGTATTTTCGTCTTGAGAAATGTATGCGTCTTAAATTTAATTTTGTCAATTAGGTTTTCATTGTTGTGCAAGGGAAGGACTCGATAATCTTAACTTACCAATAATCATCATGACTTGCTGCTGCAGTATGTCGGATAAAGTATGATCTGAAATAGTCACTAAAGTATTAATACGAAAACGTCACTAAAATGTTCACATGCTCAGCCAGTCGATCAATTCATTAACATCTAAGATCAATACTCCGGTGGCCTAAATGGTTAGAGCGTTCGCCTCAGATGCGGGATATCACGGGTTCGAACTCTCCTTGAGCCGTGCCATAAACATAAAATATTATTCTAGCAGCTGCCTCGCTTGACTCAGGACATAAAGAGACTCGCGTTGAGACTGAATGGCCTGGTGTCAGGATAATTTGGCTTGATGGGACATGATGCTGTATGACTGCGGCATGATGCCCCAGTGCTGTACATCCTTATTGACTGCCACACTGCAGACATCGTAGCCATATAAATCTTGTCAATGCTACAGCGAAGATCCAAATAATAATACACACATTTAAAATCGTGATGTTATTTACTACACTACTCAAAATTATATGCAAAATATAGCCAGTAAGGTGGTGGCAAGATCATCTAAGATTATGATCAAACAAGTCTATATTCTCAGTTTATTCATATTGGATCAGAATTATTCTCTCCAGCTTGGCAGCATTTTCAGTTAATCAAAAGACATATCACATAAAAAATTTGCATGGATATTTCTCGTTATCAAACTCATCCAGGATATTCATGCTTTAAGCCCATATTCAAACTTTTATCGAAACTGGATCAGCACCGTAGTTTCCTGAATGGAGCACTGCTCAGACAATCGGACACATGATAACCCCATTATATAGAACGTGTCTTAGTAATCACTCAACTTTTCTGACATAATGATAATATGACACATACGTCTGATTGCAGTTGTATGAGTTGTCTCCCATGCACTATGAATTGCGAAATTGAGGAGTGGATTATGAGTTGAATTGGAGAATATTGTTTTAATAACTTACAATTAATTCATTCTTAAAACTTATGTCACAAGCGTTAATTGGACTGTATTTTTTAGCAAATGTCGGAATGACTAAATCTGTTCCAAAATTTAAACTGTTAATATTTTCATGCAATTTGAACATTTCTTCGTTTAGAAACTGTCATTGTTTTCTTCCATTTTGTTCCTTTATTTTATCAACATCCATACAACCTAACATTGATGTAAAATTTAACAAATTTTTTCCAAATGCATTTGGTCTACATTTAATGAACTCTTTTTATGTTACAAAGCAATTTCAAATACATTTACATATGAAATATATTTTGGAGTCCAGAACAAATCAGGTCCAGTGTCACACGTGGTCATATAGTAATATTAGGTAATTTCGTAACCCGGTATAATTGCTTTCCTTGCAGGTTATTGCTTTTTCAACATTAATGTCCCTTCAGACGCAAGTGAATAGGAGCAAATATGCGGAATGCAAAGGTTTACACAGACAAACATTTCATCTAGATTATAATATAAGTAGCAGTAGAAATTATAGTGCAAAACTGCTGATTATTAATAATTGCTATTTTGCACAATCACAGGCAGAAAACTATAAATTTTTCACATCCACTGTATAACACATAAAATGAAAGAAATGAACAGCCCATTTTAGCAAGAATTTTATTTCTGCGTTAGGGAGGGATGTCAATACAATATTTATTGTCTCTCTTCTCGTGAATAAATATTACTTTAGCTCCAACGATAAAGGTCCGTCATCGATTATAAACTGTTTATAATACTGGTGATATTAATAAAAATCAAATATTTCTGGTTTTCTTAATAATACTGTATGTGATGTGTTCTTACACGTGTAGAAGAAGGGTCCAGGTTATTGTCAGAAAGAAGGTGAATGAAAACACAATGGTCTGTATTATTTGATGAGATTGTAAAATTAGATGTACATACACCTGCCTACTCTTTCCGACCTCGATAGAGTCGAGAGGAAGATAGAAAGTGAAAAGACAAATTTCTCTAGGTCAGTTGTACAAATATTACAAAGTCAAAGTATATGGGTACATAATTAAAACAAAAACAAACATTGTGTTTGATGCTGGCCACTTTCACTACTTTGTACTGAACATGAATGAGTTTGGTGAAATAAAAATTTGCTAAGTATTTACAGCATAACATAACTATTTAGACAAATTATATAGAGTAAACGTGCTAAGAAATTGAACAATGAGATATAGCGTATAATACAGAATGTTTTGAGGCTGCAACCGCCATAAACAGAAACACAGCAAATAGAGGCTGCTGCATTTCTGACAGCCACAACATTGTGGGTGGGGCAAGGAACAAAAATGTCCAGCATCAAAGAAAAGAAAATATCAATGTTGATCAAAATTAAACCGATGAATTATGTACTGCAGCGGCAGTAGAGCACCCTCATCCTCCCCGGTAGTTATTTCCAGCGTGTATGGATGATTGGGAAGAAACTAACTTTAAAACGGATGCTCGTACTTCCTGAATGCGCTGTTGGTCTTCTGGAGCTTTAAGAGTACCCTCATACGCTCCGGCAGTCGAACAAGCAGGTAGACATAGAGCAGTCCTGGTCGAGTGAATGATATCCCAGCAAAGCACGGTCGATACCCAGGGGTTTAGGTCTGTGCAACCCATCAGACTTGAAAGAGAAAGTAGCACAAACGGCAGAATGGCGATCTAAGAAAAATTGAATGAAGTGTTCCAACGCTGAGACCACTTTGGCTAACCTTATGTATTTCTTAAAATGCATCAGCTCTCCAGGAGGGTTAATTCTCTTATTTCGTTGTCACTGAAACCTTGTCTAACCGCCTCAGTGGCGGCTCCAATTCTGAAACAAAAGGATTTTAGCTGGTTGTAGTTAAAGATGCCAAAGCAAAGCGCTGTTTTAAGTTCTGTACTAAATTCTACTCTGGAAACTAGTTACCCATTTTGGTTCATAAAAGGCGGTCCTGGAGTATTACCCTTGAGGGTTAGGTATCCTTGTAAATGAGTTGTTCGACACGTCGCAGGATTTTGTTCAGCAGCAACATGCAATATACATGATTGTCCCGAGCCGTATTTGAAGTGTCGAAAAGTGACTGTAAGACGCTTGTGTGGGAAAAGTGACTTCATATAATTGTTTCAAATTATCATTCCGATGTGCAGTATTTTGCACTGTAATCTTTCTTATGCTGAGAAAGGCATGGAAGGTCAATGTAAACATGGTCGAAAACATGATACTCCTAAAACTGTCTGAGAAGGTATGCATCATATAAACTGTAACCTTATCAGTTGCACTTTTGTCAATTGGCAAACGAAATCATCAGATTTACCTTTGTGACTGGTTTGAATGAGTTTTTGAATCAGGAAAGATGAAGAATGGTCTTCGGCGGATACAGTCAAGAAGCGACTGAGCTTATGCTTTCATTGTACACGAGTTGCATCTAGTATAAAAAAAATCGTCAAAACTATGTGTCATGTGTGTTAGAGATAACTTGGTGTTCGCTATACATTCAAGAGAATTGCCAAAAGGTCTCAAATATCTGGCAACTGGAACTACAATCCATTGGTAAACATTTATCAAAATAGTACATATTTCGTCACAACAAGCCGAAACAATGTTATTGCATGGAACAAGTATGGAAGAATAGGTAAAGCATTTGATATGTCTGTTTTCGCCATAAAACGCCCTTACTCAGCTATGATGGCATTATCAATGCCTTGATAATGTACTGCTGATTGATGAGTCGAAATTTCATCGTTTACCGAATCGCCCGGTGGAAAGGAAAGGTGATGAATTAGTCTGAAAGACACAGGAATGTTCTTTTCGACTAGACCCAGTGGCATAATGTGTAAATTTGGAAATGGTTTTGTACGAAAAGGCCCTGCAAAGCGACCCGCTCCCTATTCTTTCTGTGTCTTTTTTCAGTGATTTAGGCATTAGCTTGAGCGGATTTCTGATTATTACATACGTGTGTTTGCAATGTCCCCTTAAATCTCACATCAAAACCCTTTTGAAAACCTAAAAGCAGGTATTCCTTTGTGGTAGGATCGAAATATAGCAAGCGGTCAATTTTAACCGGGGTAGTCACAGGATCAGCAATATTTGCCGACAGTTTTCTTGTTGTTCGGGTTAGTGGTTCAAAGTTGATCGGATAGTTGGAAACGAAAATGCTGGTTGTTACGTCGCCGCAGTTGCTGGCTGTATTGTGGAAGTACCATAAAGGGCTGGGAAATTGGTTTGGAACAGCGAATTAATGAGTGTAATCCTAAACAATTGAAGCACTTGTGCTGAAAATTGCATGAAAATCCCGATGAACAGCGACCGCTTTTGTGGTAACTAAAACAAACTCCCATCGCATACTTTATGTTTGTAATTTATGAGGGATTTTTTGGCGTAGTTGTTATGACACGATCTAGCACAGCCTTCATGTAGAGTTCTAGATGCGTGGTACCCCATTTAGATTCCCCTTTTGCAACCAATTTTCTAAAGTTTGCATCACAGTACCTCCAGTCAGCGCGTCTCTCCTCAAGTTTAAGGACAGTTTCTATATGGTGAGGAAGACAGCTACTAGCCAGTGGATATTTTTCACAAAGGACACTGGTGAACTGGCTCCAAGTGAGGATCCACTGTCCTATTGTGAGTTGGACGTTCCTAATTTTTGGGACAATGCTAAGTGAAGCACCAGTACTGTGCGCATCTAACTGAAATTTGAAAATCGCATCCTGTGAGTAACTCAGGAGGGTAGAAAGATCAATGCACATGTTTGCCTTCACTTTATCATGGATTAGAGTGGATGGTTGGAACGACGAGCTTACAAATTGTGATTGTGAAAGCCACCCTCCCCTCCCCCCGGAGGCAGACTCGATTTGGACAACGTTACCTGTATCCACAGCTGTACCTGTAAGTGAAAACGTGGTTTCCACAATGACGCGGGAGACAATGGATGCTGCTCGTGTGTTGTCTGTTGCTGCGGAGGGTTAAGGTTGAAACCTAATTTGTGGACTATTTTCCGTGGACGGCCTGAGCATTGCTACCAGCTGATCAAATTTGTTATGGATCTCCTGTGTCACTTGGGTGGTGAGCTAGTCGGATACCTCTTGGGGTATAACATTAAGAAGATGGGGATCCATCCAAAACCCTTCAAGGTTGGCGGTCGTTGGTGTTGACAATGGTGCCTTCTTCCTGGGCATTTTCATCGCTTCTTGGATTTAGGACTTTGATGGTCTGGCTCTCTACACTTGCATTTGCGACGCCGCCGCAGCTTTCTTTGTAGGCGGGGTTACATTCTGAAAGGAATGCCACAAAAAGAGAATAATTACATAAATTTCAGTGTTATTACTGCGTAGCAGTCGTTGCAAACGAATGACCTTTTTAATAATATCATGAACATCACTGTAGTGAGATGATGCACGAACTTGGTAGTAGAAAGAAAGAAATTGAAAACCCGAACAAAATGTTAACATTATGAAAACTATGGGTCATTGTTTTGAGGTGCGGAATGCAACATAAAATCAGTACCAACAGAACAATTACAGGTCAGTGAACCTAAACGAGCTTGGCAACACATAGCCCATTAACCTGGAGCGAAGTGGTGGAAGCAGAAAGCATTAATGACTAACCAATTTTCAAGTAGTGAGGTGCGAGACCCAAGCACACCAAGCATGAGACTCCTAGCAAACGTAAGACGTAAGAAACCAACTGGTAAACACACATTACAGTGATACGGAATCAACTGGTAATAATAACATCCAGTGGGATGGAACCGAGCTGGTAAACACACAGGTCAGTGATACGGCATCAACTGGTAATCATAAAATCCAGTGGTATGGAACCGAATTGTTAAACACACAGGCCAGTGATGCGGAATCAACTGGTAATCATAACATCCAGTGGTACGGATCCAACTGGTAAACGCACACGCCAGAGATGCGGAATCCACTGGCAATCATAAAATCCAATTTTACGGAACTAACTGGTAAAAACAAAGTTCAGTAGCACGAAACTAAGTAGTAAATGCACAGGCCAGTGATACGGAATCAATGTAATCATAAATTCATGAGGTACGGAACCAACTGGGAAACAGAAAGTTATCACAACAATCCAGTGGTACGGAAACAGCTGGCTAAAACGCAATCCAGTGGTACGGAGCCAGCTGGAAAACACAAGCTAGTGGTACGGAACAAATCGAAAGAAAACAAACATGGAGTTGTTTGCAAATCCTGCTCGAAAGTATTTTAACAGTGCAACAAGTACAAGAGACTGATAAAGCACTCTAAGGTACATATGTTGATGAAATTAATTTATGCAAGAGACAATGGGTCTATATTTCGCTTTATCGTTCTCTGGTTTAATTTTGCGTACAACAGAGAGATCGATCCTGATCAATGTGTCGACTATTCTACCCCTAATCCAATGCATGTAAATTCTAGATTAGTGCCGAATATTAAAATCGGGACGGAATCGATCGTCTGTTTCTGAGTTCAAATGATTCTACAATCTTTTACAGATGGAATGACCCAGTACGAGTGGGACGTAATGTGTACCAAACGAAAGGTTAGCAGAATGTGTGTAATGGAAACAAGTTAATATAAGTAAATACTTAACTTTTAGGAAGATTCGTTTGGGTCAGAATTCCAGGAAACAAAGAAGTTCTAACAACGTGGACAGATAACAACCGGTAAAACATTTCAACAGAAAAAGAAAAATGTCCGCACCCCAGAATGAAATTGACTCAACTGACGCCAAAAGTCACTAGCAGAGAGAATCCCTTCTCGCGCAGCCGGTGCAAAAGCATTGCGATTGGCTGGGCAGAATAGGTGCTTAGAGACTTTAAATATACTGGACCTTGACAGCGCGTTACACGATAAATCTTGCGTGAAATTGTAGACCCAATCACACCTCCCATAAATGTCCTTACGCAGGCGTAAGTCGTTTTACATCCAAAGAGGACACTTGTGTTCTGTCGTAATTTCCAATATTACAGCGCTGATTCAGTGTAAAAACTAAAACGAATCTGAATACCTTACTCAAAACTATACAATGGCTTCCACACAAAGCACTAACCAGGTTTTATTTGTATTTTTTAATGTAGACTTGTTCTTATTTTCAGCAATTTGTTTTAATCTGAAGACAATTCACCAAACAAACGTCCAGTGAGACCCACGTTAATTCGCTATTCGTATATTTCATTAGTCACTTCTCCTCAAATAACGAACTGACTTCCTATTCTGCGTATGAACTAATATAGTATCTTGAACAAATAACCGTTTTTCTCACTGAGCATGAGTGTATATAAACAGTTGTAAATTAATTTAAATTTGTAATTTCTGGCCTGCAAATATTGCTTATCTGTGGTAGCAAATCTTTGATACAATATGAAGCTATCCTTATAAATATGAACGAGCTGATAAAGCTGATTAATATAATTATTTAGGCACGTGTCTCATGGTGCATTATTAATATACTCATGGAAGCGGGGCGGTCATAAATTTTCAGATACTGGTGATGTTACTTTTTCATGAGGCATACATAATGAAATAATTGACTGAAATCATAATGTAATGAATGCAATCCTTTAATTCCTTTCAAGCATGAGGAAAATAGATATTCATGGTCCCAAATACATTCTGCAGCAAGATATGGCAGAAAGGAGAACGGCCCAACGCATGACTTAGTCGTTGGTCATCGTGCTCGTCAAGAATGGAGGTATACAGCTATGCGAAAACTACATAACAATCAGTCCGATCAGCCACCTAAGCAAAATCATGCTTAAGATAATTCTCAATTCTCAAACTTAATGCTGAAGAGTAGGCAGGCTTCCGAGCTCGAAGGAGCTTCAAAGAACAAATCTTTAATTTCAGACTCTTTTGCGAGAAATATGTTCAGCATCGGCAAAACCTATTGCATGGCTTTACAGGTTTCAAAAAGACCTTTGATAGAGTACGGCATACGGCCTTATTGGCAACTATGAGGAAGTACATCAGTTCAAACCAAGTGCGGGATTTTGTGCACCCTATGGCAAAGCTATCAGTGCTGCACTCATCAATGGTAGAATAGGAGACTGGTTCCGAAAATTGTTGGAGTCAGGCAGGGTAGTATAATTTCACCTACACACTTCAACATTTTCCTGGAAACGATCATGGAAGATGCAGAAATAACGATCAATAGAAAGAAGCTGAAAACAGTATCAAGCTTCAAATACTTACGATCATTTATCACAGATGAGGGCTCCAAGCCAGAATTACTTTGCATGATTGCCCGACAGCAGAAGCAATCCCATGGTTGAGACCAATGTGGAAAGAGACGAAGATTGCTCTTGGTTCCAAAATATCTATGTTTTTGGAACATAAATGCTCACAACAGATCTACAAAGAAAGATTCAAACCTTCTAAACGAGATGCTACAGCAAGATATTGGGCGCGTCATACATTGAAAATATACCCAACAAAGAGGTCCACAACAGGATCTAAGGAGCCATCAGACCTTATGATGACCTCTTGACGACTGTGAAACAACTGAAGTGTTACGGTCATGTCGCAGGATCATCTGGACTGGCAAAAGACAATCTTACAAGGCACAGTTCGGATGTTCAGAAGAAGAGGCAGACAGAACAAGATGTGGGACGACAAAATTAAAGAGTGGATAGGTATGGGGATGGGAGATTCCTAAAGTGCAATAGAAACCAGACAAAGCTGGAAATAATTGGTTGTAAAGTAGATTGCGGTGTCCCAGAAACTTCTTTGGTTACGGGATTGATGATGATGATGATGATGATGATGATGATGATACATAAATAAGCTATGTAATGTGTTCATTTAATTTGCAAGAATGAACAAAAGATATTCATGTAGAACGCAATTAGAATACTAACAATGGACGCACATTAATGGCATTCTACCATTTTCAGAAAAGCCCTTCTCTTTCATTACCAGCACAACATTTGTTTGAACAATTGGTTGTATTGGCCTGTTTGTTTGAATTTCTGTGTGATATAATCCTCAAGGGGAACTGAAGCTGGACGTCTATATCAATCTTCCTAAAAAGTTATTATTTGAGTATAAAAATGTGAGAACGAAAAGATAAATTTATACAAGTAGACTATTTGAAGAATTTAACATTATAAAAACAAAATGTCTTAGATAATTTATAAAATATTTCTGATAAATCAATTAAATTGCCATATGTAGAATATTTGATGCAAAGAGACTGTTTAATGAAACCTATTACTAACTCACTCCAGTAGTTAAAGGTAAGTGCGTGGTATATGCCATTTAACATTATGGTAAATGTTTAATTGGATAAGTGTTTGTTGCATAATATGTATGCAGGTTCTAATAATCCAAAGCATGGTTTAATGTTACAGTAGAAATACATTTTAGTTGTTAAAGGCAATCAAAGACATGAAATTACTAAGATACTGTACTGAGAATTGAAATTACTAAGATACTATACTGGATATATTTTATTTGACCGGAAGAATATAGAAACAACCTCTTTTGAAGTCAATGGTGCATTTTGCATCACTGACAATAATTAAAAAAAGAAATAAGAGGGTAAGGAGAAAGAATTTATTCTATTTCAACCACATATTAAAACTATTTTTTTTACAGTCAGATATGAATCGCGCAACATAATAATTCTTTACAGTCGGATGGGGATACTGCAATATACTAATTCTTTGCTGATGGGTATTTTGCAATACACTATTTACAGTCTCATGGGGATAGTGCACAATATTTTCTACTAAATTTAGTATAAACAAGACCATATGCAGCAGATAGAATTAGAGAGTAACCATTTGGTTTTGGAATACGTCTTACCGTAACTGTTGCAGTTAGGCTTTATCTAAATACGTAAAGGATTTGTGACTTATATTTAAATTAAAACCAGTTACTACTATTAGAACGTCAGTTATCGTACTAAACGAGAGATAATATAGAAAATTCGAGATAAAGTGTTGATGTCTTCAAACCCCTTAGCGCAGTCGCTAAGATTATGAGAACAAATACAAGTATAATGCATATTGATCATATTAATAACCCTATTGGCTGAGTGTGGGTACTGCGGGACAAACGAGAACTACAATTAGCCCAATGGTTAAAATACAGGGGAACTTGAAGAACACGGGGGGAAACCATATGACAAAACGTTCCAATGGCTTATCATGGGAATGATATTTTAGGGACAAAAGTGTGTATTTGGGCAAAAGTGATTATGATCATAAATGGGAATATTAATGTTAAATTGGTTAAAGAACGAGGGCCGACAGGTTTTAAGGAAACGAAAACGGTAATGATAATTTTGTGACTCTTGCAGGTCCTCTACTTTTACATATAACTACATACTATCAAGCACAATGATAATGAGTGTTAATAATAATAATAATAATAATAATAATAATAATAATAATAATGAGGACTTTCTATAGCGCCTAATCTGTAGAAGCTCTAAGCGCTTTACAACATTAGACAACACCTATAAGATAAAAAACATTTAATGATATGATTACAGAAACAAACACCATGAAATTAGAAAACATTTTAAAAAGACATGCTGAGAATATTTAAGGTAGGAAACATTATTAGGTCTTTAAGTTTGTTCTTCCAGTCGAAATAAGTGAGTTTTGAGAGCTCTCTTGAAAGTGATCACTGTGTCTTTGTGTCTAAGTTCAGAGGGCAATTCATTCCACGTTGCTGGGCCCTGGCATGCAAAAGAAGGCTGTCCATATGACTTTGTTTTCATAGTGGGAATAATGAGTGTATGATTGTCAGAAGAGGAGCGTAAGTATCTTGCTGGTGTGTACACATGGGTGAGGTCGGATAGGTATGTTGCACGAGAGTCCGACAGTGAAACGTAGCACAGAGAACAAATTTTGTGTTTGATTCTGGATCGAATGGATAGCCAGTGTAGGTTACAGAGAAGCGGGGAGGTGTGCTCTGATCGTGGTACTCTAAGTATGATCCGAGCAGCTGTGTTTTGAACTTTTTGAGGTTTCTGGAGCAGATATTGAGATGAGTTACAATAGTCCAGTACTAATGAACACACAAGTGTTTTAGTGGCATCAACTGAAAGATATTTGCGAATTGAGCTGATGCGTCTCAGCTCAAGATATGCAGCCTTGCATATGTTCATGACATGTTGGTGCAATGTGAGAGTACTGTCCAGAGTGACACCAAAGGTTTCGTACTGATTGTGTGAATTTAATGTTGGTGTTGCTGATATTTATTGTTTGAGGTAAAGAATGTGAATGAGAAAACCTTTATGTAGTGATCAGAATGGCCTCAGTTTTTATCATCATTCATCTGCAGCTAGTTACATGTCATCCATGATTTCACATCAGAAATGCACCTCTCTACACCTTGGATGGTAGCATCAACTTCAGTTGGATGGCTAGATTGGTATATTTGGGTGTCATCAGCGTACAGTTGGTGAGACACTGGATGATGATCTATGACACTTGAGATGACTGAGTGTACAGAATAAAGAGAACAGGTCCAAGAACAGACCCCTGTGGAACACCACACCATTGATCAACTGGGCTGGAGTGTATTCCATTTGTAGATACAATTTTTGTCATGTTGACCAAGTAGGACTTGAACCACAGTAAGGCTGTATCATGAATGTCAAATACATGCTGGAGACGGTGAAGTAATATATCATGGTCTATTGTGTCAAATGCTGCTGACAAATCAAGGAGGGTGGGGACTGTAATTATTCCGCTATCCAACGCACAGAGAATGTCATTAACTACTTTTAGAAAAGTAGTTTCAGTACTCTGGCAAGGGAGATATGCAGATTGTACATTGCTAAAAAGACTGTTTGAATTTAGATGAGATACAAGCTGGGATAAAACAACCTTTTCTAAGATTTTTTATATGAATGGGAGATTAGAAACTGGGCGGGAGTTCTTTAAATCGTTATGGTCAAGTGTTGGTTTCTTCAGCTAAGGCTTTACAATGGCAGTTTTGAAAAATGATGGGAATTTCCCGGATGAGAGAGAGGTATTAATAACACCAGTTAGTGAAGGCAATACTGGATCTAAGCACTCAACCAGCAGTGATGCTGGAATTGGATCAAGTTCACATAACTTTGATGCACTCTTCATCACGATTGTACGTACGAAATCCATAGAGACAGGTTCAAATGCTGCTAATGGTTGCCGCTCAAATTCTGTATCCCAACTGTATGGTGACGACGAGTTAATTGAAACTGTGGTGTTAAGCTTATCTCTAATGGTTTGTACTTTGTCAAGGAAGAAATTTGCAAACATGTCCGGAAGGTCGTCTGGAGAGAACGTAGTTGGAAGTGGTGTAGATTTGCTCGTTGACATTAGCTTGTTAGTAATCTCGAAGACCTCTTTGCAGCTGGAACTTTCCATGATCTTAGTAGTGTAGTGGGCTGATTTCGCTAAATGGACTATATTTGTGATATTCTTCTTAGAGGCTTCATAGATTTGCTTATGAATAGTAAGTCTGGTGGAAAGCCAAAACCTCTCAGCTTTACGGCGGTCTCTTTTAGCAGCGCGTAGCTGGTCCCTAACACTGCTATACCATGGAGAACACTTTTGAATTGATACTCTGCACTTGGCAGCTGGTGCATGTTTGTCATGCAATGAACGCAGGCAGTTATCGAGTTGTTCTGCGGTAGGAGGTAAGCAAGTTGTTAAGTTAGTTTGGATGTCGTGCATTAGTTTGGTTAAATACACTAATAGACACTATTATACTCTAACATACCAACACAAACAATCAGGAGAAAATGCTTAAAGTGTTTTCGCTGTTAACATACAAAACATAGACAAAAAAAACTAACACATACATAAAACACAAATTGCAATAAGATTCATATCTAATATCTCTTTTACCGAGATGTACACGACCCTGAAAAGGATCGCTTATATAATTTTCCTCCCTTTGTGAGTCCACCTTTCTGATTTAGCACCACTGATCTCATATCAGCCCCATTTATTTCCTATAATTCTTCTACAGTATATTTGCGAAGACTTTCAGCTTAAAGGAAGACACTTTCGTCTCTTCTCGTCATCAGTGATCCTAGCTGGATGACCCTGTTTCCTGAACTTCTCCGGACTTTTCATTACAGTTGTCATTTAGATGATGGAAGCAACTACCTTTGATGGAACGCTCCTATTATTTTCTTATCTACTCCTCCCAGGTTGCATTGATATTTACAACTTTCAAATCCATTGCTTCTTTTAAAGCCTCTTAGCTGTTTGAAGTCAGGCCATTTGCCATCGACTATGACCTTAGGTCGGGTATCGCCATACTGCTTCTTTATTTTAGAACTTACTCCAATCCTCCATCGAATTCATTGCATCTGAAAACGACCTAGTTTTGCAAATGTGGGACAGTTGTCATTTATTTTTATTTGTTTAGGATCGGAGACGAATGGCTGGACTGACATCATAATCAGCATATATACGATCCTGTCCATCGACTTCTTACCTTATCGTTGGTGGAATAAAGGACCCCTACTGCGTGCCGAGCAAACACTTTAGCTATTAGGGGTATGTGCACGGAACTGAATGTAATTTTCCTAAAACTGGAGAAAGCCCCTACGGCACTTTAATGCTTGCACGTCATGCCATTTAAATGAACGGTCCAAAATACCGCAGTGCGCAGCAGCATTGAGCAACATACTTTAATGGTTGTGTATTTACCTGTAAGGTTTCTTTTTTAATTTCAAACTTAAACATGTTTTATTTTTGTGCAACATTGCAATCTATTTTGGTAAAGATGATGTACCCAGATTTTGTTGTCACTTTATTTTAAATTAACGACTTTCAAAGGTTGATTTGTCCATCGTTTTCAGTTATAATCATAATGAAACATAAAGTAGATGCTTATTCAATTTTCATTACTATATTTAATGAGGATGTCTTCATTAAAATGTGATACCTTAGTCGTTGAATGTAACATTTACACGAAATTGTATGGGTGACAAAAACTATAGAATTGAAACATGCTAAGGTCATAATAGTTCAGTCACTAACAATTTGCGTGATTCATGTGGGAAAATATATAAACGTGCATACCTGCAGTCAGTTTTTGCTTGCAAGAGTGTAGTTTTAAGAATTCTTGATGGCGCCTTCTTATAGATTAAATAGATGTATTCTGAAAGAGCGGTAGTCTAAACATATATTCAGATTTGATTATCCTGATGAACAGAGGGAAGAAACGATGTAAAATTAACAATACGAACCTATATTATCAATTCCAGCAATATAATACTTTGTAAATCTATCGTTCCCTTTTGTTAGTTCCTTTGATGTGCGTATTAAGAAAATGGTGCACATTTAGAAATTTAGAAGTTAGCAACATTCTGTGGGACTTCTATCATAAACGAGTTACACGCAATAAAGCATATTTTAGTACGTAATAATAATAGTGTTAACTTTACACAATGCGAATTGAAAAGAAGTGGTTAGAGTTCTTGCGAAAATTTCAAGCAAAGGACAAGCTAGGTCAAACCTTTACCATCAGATTTATCGTTTCTTCAGTCGCTTTGATGCAATCACATAAGAAAATCGCATTTTACAATTGGATCCGAACACAAAACATAACTAAAAGAAATCTGCTTGTGAGGACGTTTGTATAGTTATATTATTTTCCGTCAATGATGGTTTGATTATTGTTACATTACATTTCCCGTCAGTGAGGATTTGTCCATACTTATATTATATTTCCCGCTAGAGAAGATTTGTCAATAGTTGGAATGATTACCATCAATGATGATTTGACTATAGCTACATAATATCTCCCGTCGTAGAGGAATTGTCAATAGATAAAACGAACATCGTGATGGCGATTTGTTTATAATAATTATGTTTTTCAAAGACACACAAATTAGATGATTTTAGTCACGAAATGACTTAAAATGAGGAAAATGAAATTTAAATGTTAAGCTCATATATACAACAGAACAACAAGGACTACATCGGTTATGCTACTCGTTTCATATCGTCACTTAATACTTTATCGTTTGCAAGCATTGAGAAATACGTACCTCTTTTTCTGGATAAATATGTACAGGTGAGCTTTGCTGTATTCTAAAAATTGCATTCTGTATGTTTATACCATGTTAGCGCAAAAACGCAATCACTTTCTGCCAGGTTGGGACGCTCTTGTACATTGATATGCTTGTTTTTAAACAAAATAGGCAATTATTTCATTAAATGGTCGACATACATGTATCGGCACCTATGTTTTAGAAACAAAAGTATTTGTATATTTCATACAGGGAATTTAATATGATGACGAATCAAAACTTGCATGTTATACACATATATTTTAAAGTCCAAAGTTCGATGAATTTCAAATAAGTTTGTGCTAAATAGTATTGTTGAACTTTTCACTTTAACATTTAACCAACGCCCATAAAATGCAACGGAATCTCCGGAACAAACAATATCCTTCATCACCCTTACAAGCATGGGCTGATCATGGTCAGTTATCTTGATTTTTCGAAAGGTCTTTTCTGTTCTCTGTATAAGCTGTTATATGCTGTATGAGTCTACGCCAGAAGAAAAAAATATTCTAAATGCATAAAGACATAATTAAAGTGTAAAACAATATGTTTAGCATCTGATTTTGATTATTATGTAGGGGAACTAAAACACCTTCAAAATCATGAGCTTCTTTTTAACTGAAGTTGGTCATTATTGATCCGCACGAAGCATTTTATAGTGAGCACGTTATCTGGAAACAACATGGCTGTTTTTTTTAGACGGAATCAGATCTTTTAAAAATATATGGGTTTTATTGTATCCAAGGTAGATCTTTGTTAAATGCACTCCGCATTTTGTTTTGGAATATTTCTAACAAGTTATGTTTGGTTTCGTCAGATTGTTATTTATTGTTGTGTTTGCAAGACCACTTGTTATTTATTGTTGTGTGACCAGTAGCTTCTCGTGGGTCGGTGGTTCTTCCCGATGTTTTCCCGGGTTCTTCCTCCACCATTAATACTGGCCGCCACGTATAGCCTATCGTGTGCTGAAAAATGGCGTTAAACCCCACATCAACAACATCAACATTACAAGAACACGTGCTACGTATTCAAATAGAGAGGTATCATTCGCTCAGAAAAAAAATAGATTGACTACAATGGTTTATCGAATGATTATAAAATATCAACTTATGATTGACATTACGTTGAGGTTGTCGTAAATACCTTAACCTTCAGATATGTGTAAATATATAAACATGACAAATCATGGCAAAAGTTATTCATTATGAACCTGGATCATAAATACCTATTAAATCGAGCACAGGCAAATATATACTAGTAAACCCACACACAAAATAAACCCTTTAAACATTTGGAGATTCTCCAGTATGAAAGATTATAACATAGGTAATTTGTTATGAAACCCGAATGATAGCATGTATTATGTAGAAGGTATACGAAATTGTATCCAGGGTACTGTATAATAAAGTGTAACTTGTCTATTTATTAATATACTTTATCTTAGTCCTGTCTATTGATCATTAAACTCTATCCTGTGTATTGATTATAAACTCTGTCCTGTGCAGTGGATATTACATTTTATCATGTATATTGATTATTAAACTATATCCTGTGTATTGATTATTAAACTCTATGATGTGCACTGATTATTAATCTTTATCCTGTGTATTCATTTTTAAACTCTGTGTATTGAATATTAAAATATATCCTATATATTAATTATTAATTTGCATCATGTGTATTGATTACTAATCTCCATTCTGTGCATTGATTATTAAGCTCTTGCGTATTGATTAATTAGCTCTATCCTGTGCATTGATCATTAAACTATATCATGTGTGTCGTTTATTAAGCTCTGTCCTATGTATTAAGCTCTATTCTATGTATTGATTATTAAGCTGTATCCTATGTATTAAACTCTACTCTATGTATTGATTATTAAGCTCTATCCTATGTATTAATAATTAAACTCTGTTCTATATATTGATTATTAAACTCAATATTGATTATTAAACTCTATCCTGTGTACTGATTATTAAAAATCTATTCTGTGTATTGATTACTAAACTCTATCATGTGTACTGATTATTAAACTCTCTCAAGTGTATTTATTTTTAAACTCCATCATGTGTATTGATTATTAAACTGTATTATATCTGTTGATTATTAATTTCTTTCCTGTGTATTGATTATTAATCTATATCCTGTGTATTGATTATTAATGTGTAATCAATATTAAACTATATCATGTGTATTGATTATTAAATTACATCTTGTGTATTGAGTATTAAACTCAATACTATTTATTTATTATTAAGCTCTATCTTGTGTATTGATTATTAAACTATATCATTTGTATTGATTATTAATCTCTATCCTGTGTACTGATTATTAAACTATATCCTGCGTATCGATCATTAAACTGTATCATGCGTTTTGACTATTCAACTTTATCTTGTGTATTGACTATTAACCTTTATCCTGTGTATTGATTATTTAACTGTATCATGTGAATTGATTATTAAAATGATTATACGTTTTGATTATTTAACTCTATCCTGTGTATTGATTATTAAACTCTATCCTGTGTATTGATTATTAAATTCCATCTTGCGCAACGATTATTAAGCTCTGTCCTGTGTATTGATTATTAAACTCTATCCTGTGTATTGATTATTAAATTCCATCTTGTGCATTTATTATTAAGCTCTATCCTGTGTATTGATTATTCAATTATATCCTTTATTTTGATTAATAAACTATAATCTATGTAGTATTTATTAAGTTATCTCTCATGTATTAATTATTAAACGCTATCCAATTACTGATTATTAAACCTCGATCATGTGTATTGATTATTAAACTATATACTGTGTACTGATTATTAAGCTCTACTCTGTGTATAAGATTATTAACTTTATCCCGTGTATTGATTATTGAACTCTATCCAGTGCAATGATTATTAAACTTTATCCAATGTATTGATTATTAAACTCCATTTATGTGTTGAATATTACAATCTAATATATGTATTGATTATTAAACTCTATCCTGTGTACTGATTATTAAGCCTCTATCCTATTTATTGATTATTAAATTATATCATGTGTATTGATTATTAAGCTATATGATGTGTACTGATTATTAATCTTTATCTTGTGTATTGATTTTTTAACTCTACTCTGTGTATTGATTATTAAATGTATTCTGTGCATTGATTATTGAACTCTATCCAGTGCATTGATTATTAAACTTTATCCAATGTATTGATTATTAAACTTTATCCAATGTATTGATTATTAAACTTTATCCAATGTATTGATTATTAAACTCCATTATGTGTTGATTATTGCAATCTAACCTATGTAATAATTATTTATCTCTGTCCTGTGTATTGATTTGTATGCTATATCCTGTGTATTGATTATTAAACTCTAGCCTGTGCATTGATTATTAACCTCTATCATGTGTATTAAATTATTTATCTCTATCCTGACTTTTTATAATTATTAAGCTCAGTCCTTTATATTGATTATGAAACTTTATTCTCTATATTGATTATTAAATTATATCATGTATATTGATTATCAAACTTTATCCTGTGGATTGATTATTGAATTTTACGTTGTGTATTGATTATTAAACTGTATCACGTAAACTGTATGATAACCTGTGTCCTGTGTTCTATATAATACTTGATAGCCCGTGTACTATGAAATAAATTTATCTTGTATACTATTTAATCAACTGTATCCTGTGAAGTGTGTAATGAACTGTAACCTGTCTGCTGTATAATGAACTGTATCATCTGTGCTGTATAATAAACATCATCCTGTATACTGGATAATATCCCACATTATGTGTGCTATATAATAATCTGTATATCCTGTGTAGTGTATAATGTCCTGTATTTCGTGTACTGTATAATAAACTGTATCCTGTGTAGTGTATACTGTAATGTATTCCGTGTAACTGTATAATAAACTGTATCCTGTATACTAGATATTATCCCATATTATGTATGCTGTATAATAATCTGTTTATCCTGTGTAGTGTATAATGTCCTGTATTCCGTGTACTGTATAATAAACTGTATCCTGCTTACTGTAGAAATATAATATTTATCTTTGTAAGGAGAGGGTGTAATAAAAAATAATCGCTGTTCTATGCATCTATATATCTGTTATCGAAATTGTTAAATGCTCCTCTGACAAAGAAAGTATTGCTGTTGATCAGTGCAGTTAAAGTTGCAATATGTTCCATCATAAAGTGTCCCACAGGTTGGATCCTCAACTTGTAGGTGTGGACAGGTGGGGTGCCGTGGTATATACGAAGCTGGTTGGCCGTTCCACCACTTAGTCTCGCAGTTTGCATTCATGCATCGAAGTCCAATCCACGTATCGTCATACCCTGTGAGTAAATATGTAATGACGTTTAATAGAGCAAGTAATAGTTTTGACTAATCTACGTTTAATAGAGCAAGTAACAGTTTTGACTAATCTACTAACACATATTAAACCTTTGGTATTGCTATATTGCAGCTTCATGAGGTAAACAGTTAAATTCTTAATTTCCTACTTGCATTATTAAATTTGAATCCATTACAACAGGCTGCATATATCAGTATAACCTTCTCATAATCGGTTTTAACTTCTCTACTTGCTGCTAAATAGTTTTTTATGATTTATAGATTTGTTCAAGAGTTCAGAGCAGATTCAAAGAAGATGGATGACTGAATCAGGACTAATAACGTGGCATATTCTTAAGACGATTTTCTTGTTCATAAAGCTACAGCATGACCCGTTAAATACTGGAATTAATACAATAGTATTTTCTGAAATTTATACCATTGTTCATCAAGCTACATAATGGTTCGTTCAATAATGTGACAAAATAATTATTATAATGTTATGAACATAATTACTTTGTTCATCACTTTGCAATGTTGTCCGTAAAGTACTGGGGTTACATATATCATAAATATTTTGAAAATGATACCCTTGTTAATCGCGATGATAATAACATAACATATTCTGAAATTCATACTATTTTCACCTGTAATGCATTACGGTCCATAAAGTACTGCGGAGATAATATCATTGCATATTCTGAACATCAAAGCATTTTCATCACACTGCAGAATGCTCCGTAATGTACAGGGAAGTTAATAACATAGCAGATGTTTGTCACAAAGCAGTACAGTCCATAAATTACTCAGACGATACTATCATAGAATATTATCATAAGTCACCCCATTTTTCATCACACTATAACATGGTGTATAATATTTGCTGTATTGTTTTGGAGAAAACAAATGTGTTACATCAGTTACATATAAATGCAATATTTTCTATTTTGCAAAGCCAACAAGTAAAATTAAATGTTAATAAATAATATCCAATTAACGTTTCATGAAAATGTCACCTGAGAAGCGATATAAGATTGATTTTATCTGCATTTGGGTCTGATATATTGATAACGAGTGAGAGTGTTTCTGACTCAACAACTCTTGAAGCTTGAAAACCACTGTTGTCACTAATTGCCACCAAACAAATTGATCACTGCGAATGATAATAGTAAATTTCTGTTACTTGCATATTCCAAGAGAAAACCGTGTTATATCATACATATTTCCATGAAATATTTTAACTGACTATTTAATAATTTCATGGTAACAATAATGAAATTTGCATGTGATTTCCTCGGTTTAAACACTAACGCATGTAACAAATGTAAGCCGCCGTAAGGTCAAAGCTGGCATCTTAAGCCAGTGATTACATAACTGATTATACTTTGCCACTTGTATATTGCTTATTGCTTTGACTGAAAAGTTATGCCGGCAAAAATAATGTAGTTCCTAAATCATAGCGACTCCACCATTAAAGTTGCCACTTGATTAATAGAAATATAAATTGGTAACTGGCAAAATGAAAATGGATTGTTTTTTAAAATATAAAATATATCTTAATCTGTATAGGTTTTAGACAATAATATATCAGTTAATTACTGCACCGAAATGATGTTACAAGCGCAAATAATATCAATGAAAGCGTAATTAAATTGATGTTGCTCTGGTTTATGTAGCTGTAATTTGAAAACATTATTATCACAATGTGAAAGGTATACCAGATCTGACATAAATTGCATGAAATTATGACTGATATGTCAATTCACATAAAGTGCAAACGTCTCTTAATACCTTGTGTCACATTCATGATGTGCTGGAGTTCAGCCTCATTCCTGATGATAAGCAGCTTAGCTCCTTCTGTTTCACATAAAGCCATTGCGTCCATATAGTTCGTAGTCATGTTGTGGAGTTTATAGCACAGTCCAAGTGTCTGGTTATAAACATAATCTCCATCGCAATGACCGGGCTCTGCTAACCAGAAAATAAGCAAACTATTAAATTTGACATTTGGAATTTGACATTTATTGCCAGTAACTATGGATGAACTTGATTAGCTCGTTCGTCTATATTTTAAATGATGGTCTATTTATAAAAAATGTACTGTAATTTGACAATTTTCGTCAGTAAATTGGATTTATATTTTTAGTTCATTACAATTGTAATAAATGAAATTGCGTATATGATAGCTAGTTCCTTCATTTACATTGAATATAACTGTGTATGTATTTCTCATATGTTTGAATTTGATAGTTATTGCTGATAAAAATTGAGTATCTGAGTTCCTTCGTCAACATTTTAAAAACGTGTCTATGTTTTAATCACGTATTGCAATTTGACACTTGTCATCAGCAAATTTGAATTAGTTTGGATAGTTCAGTTGTCTACAGTTTACATACGGGAGTAGTATTTCCATCCTTGCTGCATTGCGTGACTAGAAGGGAGACCACGTTTATATGAACGAGACCCCAAACATTTCTCCATCGAATCATGGTGGAAGAATGACATGCACGATGGATCGCTTCCACACAACATGGCACCATCGATCAACGGGCAGTTATTTCGTTCCCACAGTACAGTAGATGAGTCAAGGTTGTTATCTGAATCATTGTCCAAATTCCAGGTACTACGTCTCATGGTACCTGTAGGTGAAAGTAAAGTGACATTGTTCCAGTATCCAAACGAGCCATTTTTTACAAGATCCGTAATTCTTGATAAAAATGTCTTTACTTGAGTTTCATATGGCCAAAACCATTTAGTTGCAAGTAATCGTCATTGATATTTTCTAAGTCATTTTCAAATCTAATGATACAAGAAACTGTAAAACATTATAGCATTATTCATCAGGGCAGTCTATGTTGATTGTTGACATAGGTAAATATATCTTCCCTGTCAGTTACTTCGTCTCCGTATTAAATACTTCTTTAGTATTTCCCACTTTGGTTAGGCGCATGATCAGCAGCCGATTTCATTTGTATGACTTGAATGTCAATATATGGAGTACCTTCCTTGTAAAAGAGAATGGGTCTATAAAAGGTAAATGATATTTTACAAAGTCTGAGAGCCTTTCTTGATTTAAAAAGTATACATACATTAGATAACAAACAATGTTCATGGAAACCCTTATCACCGTGGGAAACATAGCTAGAAGTACAAGCAAGAAAGCCAACGAAACTCACTGATATCAATTTAATGTACCAAGTTGACAGTTCATGTTCGAAAAGAATTTTGTTAGATTAAATATACCTACCTTAAAATCTTTATATTAAAGAAACTTTGACTATAACAAAGACTAATTTTAGCGTTTATGCTTTGTTTGTTTTGCACTTTTTCTTCGTTTTTACCCACAGTTTCTTTTTCTAGGGGATGGGGCTTAGTTTCTGGCATTACCATTTTATTTTTTGTTCTGTAGCCACCGTTACTATCACATTAGGTATCATTTACAAGTGAAGTATCTTCGATCAAAGTATTTATTGAGTTATTATACATATGATGATGGAAAAGTGGTATGATGGGTAAACTGTTAACTAATGAAAACAGCGTGAACGCGGAATATTTAATTGTGTCATGTTTCAGTTATTTTATGCAATAGAGAAAAAGTTTGACGCTTACCGGAGGCCAGTGTGTCTGCTGTCAGGAACAAGATACTGATCTGTAAAACGTAGGTTCTTGACTGAAACAGATGAGAAATCATTTTGAAAACGCAGCGTGAAATAAGACAAACTATCCCAGTCTAGGATCAACGCTTGTAACAGACGTCTAGCAAAAGTATGACACCGTGATGGAATATAACAAAATCTTCAACTGAATGAAAACCATGATATAGCTTGTCGTAATAATGCCTCATCTATGTACAGTGTCATTAGTCAACCAATGAAAATTTAGCAAACTATTGTAAACGCCATTGATCAGCAACTGAATGTTTTTGAGGGTTCTTCAATACCTTATGGATTTGCGTAGACACGCCCATCAATATCAATTTTTAAAGCCATATATTATAGGACGAAAGCATGCAATTTCGCTTCCAATCCATAAGGCAGAACTGCTGATTGACAAAATACACCAGTCCATAAGCCATAATTGCTGATTGACTAAAGAATCGAATCCAGTCCATGAGTCAGGATTTTTGATTGATTGAGAAACTACACCAGTCGATAAGTCAGAACAACTGATTGACTATGAAAAGACAACAGTTGCACTAATTACAGAAAGTCAAAAAATATTTAAAAAAAACTTTGTCAAGAAAACCCAGGCTATTTTTACTGTACAATAAACTAAAATTCGTGTCCTCAATTAATCGTTGGAATTACCTTTTGTATCTTAAGCACATATATGACTACTTTCTGTTCTAAAACTGGTAACTATACAATAAATAGATATTTTCATGACCTGTACAGTGTCCCATTCGAGTAAAATATATTCTTATGATCCGCACAAAGAAACATTTTGTCTATCCCATTCCGTATCGGGCACATATTCCTATATTTGGTGATACTGTAACAAGTTTCTGACATGCTTGAAAAACAAAACAATTGATTGAGCTTGCTTGCATATACCTTTGAAACTTTAAATTTGCATCATGCTTCTTGATCTCTTGCGTGACTTTATTTTAATCTGTATTAGCTATTACTTTAACAGCAAGAGAAAAGTATATCCGAAAAGTAACAGAATATAATCTCATTGAATAGGCTATCCAGTCTGATACTCATTTTTGTGAAAATCAAAAATAGCACATTAATAAACTTTAAAGATTTATAAATAGTAACATAGAATGAAGTCAAAAGTTTCTGACAATCAAGACTAATGGCAAATTTGGGGAGAAGTTGCAATATTGATATAATTCGGTGTGGTAACTTATCTTTATCAAACTATTTTTTTTAAGTTTATCTTATGAAATTTGTGTTATTGTATGCTCCAGTGAACGATGTCATTGCCCGTAGTCATTGTCTGTATCTGTCAGTGTGTATTTATTTGTATAAATATATATGAGTCTGCAACAAAAGACTGACAATACATTTGAGGTCCAATAATATGTTTGCATAATTTTGTGGATGAGTTGTGGCAAACGAACACCATGAGAAAGTGTGTGAACCCATCAGGTCTCACCCTACACAGATATGCATGCACTCTCTCTTATTTGTATTTCTTTTGACTATCGTTCAAACAGTCCCTGTCTTCGTATACCTCATAAACATTTTAAACCTGACATAGTGATCGTAGAAATAAAGTTAACCTGGGAATTGTCCTTGGTGTGGACATTTAAATCATGATATATCATGTACAAGTGATAAATCAGAGGCGAATGGGGTATATGATAAACAGTGGTCTCCAGATAGAGTGCTAGATATAATTATTCTAAGTACAATCTCCAGGTACAACAGACAAAATTATACTCGTTATGTTCTTTCTTTGGCGGGGGGGGGGGCCTCAATTAGTGGACAGCACAGTTGTTAAACAAAGAAGAGAAAATATTTCATATTAGATGAATCATTCTTTTGCTCAGAAAAGAATATTCATAGTACCAGGATTGTAAAGAAGAAAAGACTTTTCTATTGAAACGTGTTATTAGAGAATAGGTCCGAACATCAATACGCAAAATGAAAAGTGCCATTAGTTTAAATTATGCCACTATAACAAATGCACGAAATATTTCTAGGAATTCTTTTTTAACTATATGCAAGGCTATTAAATTGTATGTCGTGTTTACTTTTGAGTTTAGCATAAACTGCTCACTTATGTTTATGTTTGATCGTTAATGTCATATTAGAAACAAAAAGGTAATCAGATATTGTCATTAACTTAACGTAATTCTATGTTGAGCGAATTGATAAATTCGTATGTGTTTGTGCCGTAGAGAGAGAGAGAGAGAGAGAGAGAGAGAGACATTCAGACAGACCGACAGACATAAAGACAGTTTTCTTCTTTGTGAGATTTTGGTTTTGTGCTAATCATGTTTTTGTTAGATATGCTCTTTCGTACCAAGGCAATATCCTTCGCATTTTGAATCAAGCAAACTGATATACATCTTTTACATTTTAAAAAGGCCGTATAATTTGCAATAATAAAATTAACATATTGTAAGCTCAGGCTTAATAGCATTGCGCACATTTCATTAACTCACTTCAATAATTAGGTATAATACGAGACGAAATTTTATCCAGTCAGACGATTTTATGCAACCCCGATTTGAATGTTGGAGGACATAAATAATTCAGAGGGCATGGTAAACAGCTGTTTGTGTGACTAACGACACCCTTAGGAGAAAGCAGAAATGGAAAGTGTCATTAACATCAATTATGCTACTGTAAAAAGCGAATTCAATACTGTGAAAATGTCGAGTACGCTCTTGTTCTAACAATAATGTGAAGGCAGTAAAATCCTTATCATTGCGCAAATTGATTGCAAACTACTCACTTATAAATAACATTGGATGAAAAGATTGTTACCACACGAATTATGCCGAAGGTACATGATACGTTTTCCTCTGCCATTTCTGACAGGTGGAATATTAGGTTCTAATGTTTTACTAGCGATGAAGTACGTAATATCGTCCTTTGATTTATGTTTTTAGTACAAACTAAACAATGTGAATTTCGTTTCTTCTATCATAATGCTTTTAGAAATGTCATGAGCATATATAAGCAAGTGCGACAGTAGTTTTCGAAGATTAGTCGCATTTATAAGCGTGTTATATAGATAAACTATTCATTCAAAATATACTCAGCATACTACTTCATTCCTGAGAATCATGCAAGTATAATTTGTATCACCTTCTCCCCAGGCATAGTGTGAAAACTGTACAACGCACCGAGGCAACCAGAAGAAATGCCGTACATCATTGAAAACACCATGCCGGAGAGGGACCACGATTATCATATATTGTATTGTAAGCTTTCACATTATCCTTTTATGTAAGGGTGAGAAAACACCCAGGTATATTCTTGTTTCTAAAATTAGCATCGCAATATCCTATAGTAGAACAAGATTGTTACAAGTGTCGTTTCATGCAAACAACTAGAACACAACAAGGACGCTGGCACAGTCTAAAACACATCAATCATATTATTAGTACTAAACCATATTCTATTGTTCTGATTGTACACTAAGCTAAAATATAAAAAGGAAAATAAAAGCACAACAGCTATATTGCAATCAGCTCAAACGATGTCACGGAATTGATAGAAATACTCATGGGTTTAACATAAAAACAACAATCTTCTTATCAAGATAGACTAAAAAACATTCCTCTTTAACTTTGGCGGTACAGTGGTTTTCAAAATATTAGTTGTTTTACAGAATAACAAACAAATAAACATAAACGATATTTGTGGATTTCAATCATCGAACTGGCATAGAAACATGCAATGCAAGCATACTGAAAACTCGGAGATCAATACAAATGCATGGTGACAATGATAATCACTCCTGCGCTTAGAATGCAAATGCCCAAAGAGAGAAATTGCATGCAATACGTTTTAAAAGATGTTTCAGTGAAATACAGTCTGACGAGATACAGTTTGATGAAGGAAGAGACTTTTAAAACAAAATCAAACTTCAAACGTCAATGGTCACTTGGGAAAGGAAAATGTTGCATACCTTTTATTATAATTTAGAAAATGAAGCATATAAATGGAAAAGTATAACATAACCAGAATCTTAAAATGCTTGAGGCATGCATTGAACTCAACATGAAAGAAGGAAATTGGTTTAATGCATTATCATTCACCACACATAAACGTTCTTTGAGTCCAGACGAAGCACGTAGCAAAATAGTGGCGCTTTGAGGTTTTAAAATATAATGAATGTTTAGAATGTGTCAGGTTAAAACCAACGCCACATCAGAAGTGTGCGGCAAAGGAATTCCGTATCAAGAAGACAGCTAAAGCGCAATAAATAGAAAGCAGTTCAGGGAATATGGCTAAAACAGAGTTTGTACAAGATAACAAATTTTAGAATATTGTAATTATGAAACGACAGCACATTAAAGAACTATGGATTAACTAAAAGATGCATGATATACGAATTTGTAATGATCTCGAACTAATTGAAACAGAACGTTCTTCTGAAAACATATCAGTTAAGAAAACCAAACAAACTGATACAAATGAAAAATGTGATAATCTACTACAGTACGGACCATAGCCTAGCATGGCAGTAAATGACATCACCGAAAAAGGAAAATTAAATAGCATTCGAGAATATCAAATTGGTTTAAACAAGATCTCCAGAAACTATATCAAACTAAATAGTATAAAAACTCTTCTTTGAAAATTTTAATAGACACATTGGTAACGAAAATATCGCATAGATGTAACTGCAATCATGAAATTATTAAACATTCTTGTAAGTGTACTTCAAACAGCGTTGCACACAAATATTATGTCAGCGATCTACTTTCCTAGGCTAAATTTTTCACATGGGCATGTTTAGCGTATATATATATATATATATATATATATATATATATATATATATATATATATATATAGATATATATCTAAACAACCATCGCAAATAATTTCAACAAATTAACCCATATGAATTGATATTTGGATAAGCTTTGCAACATCTCTGTATAGAAAAAGTCAGTAGAACTTTCACAGTAAGCATATATACTAATTTTGAATATTCAGTTTCACAGCACCTTTACTTGATTGCAATTGAAACGAAAGTACTTAAATAATTGTTACAGTCCTTTTCATAGTAGAGAATGTTCAACAAGTCATGCATTGTTCCATAATTGTATTCACATTTGTATTTGTTAACCGATAATCAGGTTCAATCTGTACAAAAGCTTGGCGTACAGTTGTACATTTGTCTGAATCATTATCAATTTTTACTTTGCCACTTCTCTTGACATATTCCTAGTCTTTCTGTGACGGAATTTCGAAATTGCTGCTGAACGAGTTTATATTGTTTATTACGTGTTATATTATGAATCGAGTTGAATCCTAATATAAGATACGTATTTAAATTCAGACAGCCGGGGATTGTTATGCATCTGGAATGAACCATAAAAAATTCATTCTTATTGTGTCATCTTTGAAATAGTGCCTCTTACAAAATCCCATATTCCGATATTTCATTTATACTATCCATGTTAGATAATTCTGCCACAATCTCAAATCACACTCGCAATTTGATTTGAAGCCAACTGTTTTAGCCATGAAGATATTAAAACTGTTCAATGGCTTACGTGTGAATAATTATATTTTAGTGCAATATTTGTTGACCTTCTTAAATAGGTTTTCAATAATGAGATACTCTTTAGAGCTAAAGCGAGTTGAAGAACGGGATTGAGTTAATAATCTGGTTAGTATTTTACATATGAATTTCATTTTTATGCGATAAGTTGCAGCTGTGTTAACTAAGCCTTGTATTTTAAACATTTCTCATAATTAATATATACTTTGATGTTCAACTGCAATTATATAGTACCTTTATGTACAGCGTTTCCATACCTACACTTGTGCTTTCCTGTTTGTTATTAGCTTTAGTCTCTTGATTTCCAACATTGTAATACAGCTTGCTTTTTATTCATAATATTTGTGTCTCTGGTATTTTTATTTCTCTTTTGTATTCGTTTTCCCTCCGAAACCAGCTTTTCTCTGTAAAATGAGTTGTATTTTATTTGGAAAGCCCTGCTCGCACATATTCTCCTTTTCGTATGTCTGCTGCAAGTATTTCACTTCATTCATTTTAAATGCGATCAAAGAAATGTAGTGTGCAAATGAATATTCAAAATCAGTGTATTTACACAACATGACATTTTTACTGGTTTTTACGTCGAGTTGATTCATAGCCGCCTACAATATCAACTGGGTTTGGTTACTCTTATGCAAAATTATTTGTGACTGAATATTTTATGTATGTGGTAAAATTGCAGATGTCGACGACTCTGTCCAGGAACGCAACTTGATGAGTGTTAGTGTTAGTTTTAGTTTTAGTAGTATTTAAACGAGAATTGATTCACGTCTTGATTGTATCAACATCCATGAAATTGACACATTATTTTAGTCCTTAGTCTAGTATTTAGAGCTCATCTCTGTAGAGATATAGTTAGAATAATCTTCATCGATTTTTGCAGCATCTCTTGTCGTTTCATCTGTAATGTTATATTACCATGCTAAGATATTTCCCATATTCATCTTGTTATGCATTGTCGTTACATCTGAAATGGCATTGATAAACATATTGCATTCAACTTGTCTTGCTTGTCAGTTGAGTGGTAATGTGATTTAAACAGCAGAGAGGGCGAACAGACCAAATAATTCCGACAAAAAAATAAAACCTCCATGGAAATCTAATCTGCAGAAAGGTCCAGATTTTTACAAATAAACGCTTCCTGGGATGTATTTATTTCTGTAATGGACGATTATATTAATAAAACCTTAGTTCGAAATAGTAGCTGAAAAATAAAGTACTCTACATGTTTATTTATTTTTGTTTCCTCTACTGGACGACCAACATTGGTAGTCGCCCTCTCTGTTGCTATCAATTTTATTTTTTTTTAAAAATCAGAAACGTTAAAAGATTTTATCAAGACCTACACGATATCTTGTTCTTGGATCGTGCAAATTTATTGTTATAAATCCACGCGGAGTAGCTTGCGCTCGTGAAAAGAAGTTTCTAAATTTAATTATATCCATGTCACCGCTGCACCAAGTTTGATGAATATTTCTCATCGTGTGTGTATCAACTCCATTAAACACAACTAAAATATTGCAATTGTCTCTGATCACTTTTGGTATTTGTGTATACCGTTGAGTAACATAGATCACATCTGTATTTATATGTCTGCCGCGAGAAAATATTCTGGCTGGATTTGTTTGTTTATCTAGCATCACATCATCATATACAACTAAATTATTAATAAATCCGTCTAAAACATCAACGCTCGGCGCTTCATCAATATCGGTTATAAACACTATAACATCATTATCTTCGTCTAGTAATCTTGCATTTTTGTTAAAATCTTTTAATAATTCATAACACCTCTGATCATCAACGGATGGTGCTACCAAATATAATTTATCCCATTTCAACCACCTCATTATCAAATTAAGTAATAATTGCGTCTTACCCAATCCAGATGGTCCTATGATAATCATTCTGATGGAATTGGATAACGCAGGGTGGTGTTTAACTGGCCCTCGTCGCAGAGTTGCTGAGAAATCAATTATATCCATATATTTTATATCATCAATTTATATTGTTTACGATGCAGATCTAAAACTCCAACTACTGATTTAGCTACGGTTACAACAAAAAATAAAAAATAGCTTATGGTGGAAAATGTTGTGTGTGTGGTAGAAAGAAATTTTCATATTTACCTAATAAGCGGGGTGGTGATATTGCTAATTTGATGTCAAAGATTCCAGGTGCTCCATGGTCTAAATACCTAGGAGAAAAACATCTACCAGGATATAATTATTGCGGTCCTGGTACCAGACTTGACATCAGACTTGATAATCAGGATCAACCAAAACCAGACGAGGAACCAGTAAACGCTATTGATCGAGCTTGTCACGCTCATGATGTAGCTTATAAAAGTAAAAATCTGCAAGATAAGCATATTGCAGATGTGAAATTAATTCATGCGCTAGATTCTATAAAAAATAAAAATATTAAAGAAAAATTAACTTATTGGTTGGTAAGATCTGCGATGAAAGGTAAACTCGTATTAGGGGCTGGTAATATATAGTGGAATCAATTCATTATTCACCAAGAGGATACTGGAAAGGTAAAGCAGCAATTAGTAAACTTGCTGATGCAGCAGCGGTTAAACGTTCTACTGCTAAAAAATGATTATCCAAACAGGCAATATGGCAAATTTATATACCACCACCGAAACGAATTCAGTACGCATATTTCGATGTTAGTGTTCCTAATGGAGTTCATCAAGCAGATATTCTGTTTTTACCACATGATACTGTACGTAGAAAAACGTACAAGTACGCGTTAACTGTAGTTGATGTTGCAAGTAGGTATAAAGAGGCAGTGCCGCTATCAACGAAAACAGCATCTGAAGTATCTGATGCGTTTGAACGAATTTATCAACGAGGACCATTACGATGGCCACAATTATTACAGGTTGATCCTGGTAAGGAATTTCTTGGTCCAGTATCATCGTTGATGAAGCAACATAATGCCAAAATACGACGAGGGCATACTGCAATTCACCGTGATCAGGCAATTGTTGAGCGATTTAATCGAACACTTGCCGAGCGGTTATTTGGATATCAATATGCAAAGGAATTTATTCAGGATACGAGATCTCGCGAATGCGTTGCAAGATTACCAGGTGTGATAGCTGCATTAAATAATGAGATCACACGAACAATCAACATGAAACCTATTAATGCAATTACAAAAAAAAATATACCAATACAACGACGTGATTTAACACAGCCAGTATTAGGTAATATTACTGTAAGGTATTTATACGAGCCTGGTGAACTTGAAAGTAGTAAAAAAAGAGCTACTGATCCTATTTGGAGTGTTACCACACACAAAATATCCACCGTGACAAGATCCTCAGGTAGACCTGCAATCTACAGATTTACACGTGAACAATTACAAGTAATTCCCGAGGATACACAACTACCACCGCGATCACTTAACTAGCGCCTCTACGCCGATTACACTCGAGACAGGTCAACATCACATTTTCTCGTATATGACCGCGACTACTATCTTTTCTATCTACGGTAAATTGTCTTGAATCATTACTCGAATACCTCCACAGCATTATACAATTACAATTTGCGCAATTATTATTCTGCTGCTGTTTTAACTCAATAATAAATTCAACATCATTTTTTATCAGATTGTTTGTATCCGATTAGGTTTTTTTTCTTATTATATCACCCTTGATGATGATGTTGAATTCATTAACGATTTCAGGAATTATAATTCTACGTAATTGAGATATTTTTCTAACCCTTGATACCGCTAAATAGACTAAATTTGACCACTCGATATGATCGTATACAATCCAGACTCGTGTATCAGAATTAGTTAATCCTTGAGACGAGTGGATCGTCATAGCGTATCCCAATACCCATGGAGATTTGTCAGCGCGTAATGCATCTTCGACCACACTGATGTCAACAGCGACAATATCATTCAATACGAGATTTTGTTTCTCAGTCTGTCCTGGAATATCAACATTAATATTCTGTTTTCGTGTATCTGATGGTCTATAACATAACGGTACAGGCAATTCTGAATATTTTTCTTTATGCATTTGAAATAACTGCTGTTGTAAAGCGTCTCTGATTATTTTTCTGCTTGCTACAATCAAATCGTTGGGTCTCGATAAATTCAAAAAATCACTCATTGAGGTCTCTGAGATTACTCCACGTATTATTTCACACTGAATTTTGTTTGATTGTAATCTGATTAATTTTTTAAATTCCTTTAAATTTGCATCGAGAACTCTATGATCATCATCTATTTCTTCGTAATAATCAACGAAATTTTTTAACCAATCATGTGGAGATAGTCCAACAAAAGGCGGCGGTTGACCATGATCGCCACACATTATTATAGCGGTATTTTTCGTCAGCAACCAATCAAGAAACGTTTTTAATGTATTCAATGACACCGTACATATCTCGTCCCAAATAAATATTTTAGGTATATATTTTTCTCCCATTCGTTCAGGAGTCCATGTATCCCCGCGCCACCGAAAGAAACTATGATACGTGCACGATTGTACTTTTCGCTCTTTCATCTCTCGAGCAAGTCTATGTGTGGGTGTCAGCACGATCATATCTGAATTTCTAAAAACATTAATTGCTCGAGTGGTCTTGAAAATCCACCAGGTCCATTGAGATATATTGTCTTATATCTAGTTATTGGATCACTCACTGACGGCGCTTTCGACATTTCTGATATCTTATTACTTTTATGATAAAAATTTCTCATAGGAACATCTGCAGATTCTGTATAATTGTGTAATATTTCTTTTTTTATTCTCCACGAACTCCATCGTTCATCATTACTTATAAATTCCATAACAGATTCTAAATATTTACTCGAAATATAAAATGAATCCGTTGCGACTCTGACTGCGGTCTCAGGAAATCTATTAATCATCGATAATAAATTTATTGAAACATAAGCCAACATAGAAGATCTTAGATGAGTATACTGCGGGGAGACATCATTTATGTAACTAACAATCGTAACAAAGTTTGTTCCGTCGGATAAATAAACACTTTCTCGATTTACAAATATATTTCTTGCTGTTGTATCAGCGATTATAAAATCGTACTCGGTATCATCTAGAATTAAGCGTGTGTAATGTCTTTTATGATCATATGCACCACCCTGAGTAAATTTACCTATAATTCTTCTACCGAGATCTTTTGCGGTTTTTCCGTTATTTTTTAAGTTTAATCTCAAGAATTTTAGAAGCTTCTTTGATAATATTATCTTCGGAAACACCAGGACATTTTTCTTTAAATTCCTTAATGACTTCATCAAAACTGATAGAATCTGGCATGGGTAACCAAACTTCGGTCTGCGCGTGATATGATATAATTGCCTCACTGACAACCAACGATGTCAGTATCGCACAATCTAGCATATATCGTAATAAAACTATAGGCACCCAACGTTTTTCACAAAAATGTCTGCCAAGCCAAACATAACAAATTAGGTGGAGTTGTTCGTTAAACTCGAATGATTCAACACAAGCGAATCCAGTCAGATCAAAATCAGGTAATGGTCCATTAATTGCCACTCGCGTCGTCTCGTTTGTAGGGTGACCGAATCTTTTAAAGTACACAGAACAATCTCCGTATCCTAGAAAACTTCCCGGATAACATGCAACCATATCAACCGAAATAACATCGTTGTAATTATATTTGGTATTCCACAATCCGCCGTGTCTGTATTCGACGCAACTTGCGTGTACTTCCTCGATTAGATCAAATCGTGCTGGTTTCCATATTTTTTTCTCTAGCAAAATGAGCCGCAACATAATGGAACGGTAAAACAATTAGTTAGTAACTTGTTAGTATTTTCCGTGGAGTGCTTGCACTCTAAAAACTTATCCGCGAGATTTTTCATCTCGTCGTGGAGATATTCTGTTCAATATATTTCACCGTTCGGTTTAACAAACTGATCAAATTCACCTTCCTCATCACTTTTAAATAACCATACCGATGCAGGATCGTTTTCACTTCTTTCGTTGATAAAACCAAACATGCCTCCTCCCATATCTGTGTGGTAAAATTTAACAGTTCGATCACGTGGAAATATTGTTACTGCGCTGGTCCATGCATGAGCATTATGATCAATAATATTTATTGGAGATCCTGTCAATTTATATTTTGATTCGTACAATACTTCTCCCGTTATCGTTGATACTTTTATTGGAAATTTTAACATTTTTCCTAATTCAGCAACATCTTTTATTGTAGCACCGGTATCCATAACTGAATCAGCCCACGAGTTTATTTTTTCACGTCTCAAATCAGTTAATCCGTTTCCACGCATCGCGTTTGTAAAGTGTTCTATTACTCGTTCGGCTACACAATTTAACCTTGAAAATTTCATGGGTGCCAGTTTATCAACGCTGGGTTTTTTATTAATCTCATAGATTCCATAAATAACTGCTGTTACAAGGTACGCTCGCTCATAATACGGTTTATCAATACCAGTCAATAGACCCGGTCTGGAATTTTTACTTAATATGGCAATTTTATTATTACCAAGGACAGGATCATATTTATCACGGATAATCCAACTAACTGTTTCTGTTTGTACAATAAATTTTACTCTGAAGAAATATTTTTGATTGCCTTCGTACTCAGCGATGTAGTTAATGATAGTTGCAGCTCTTTTGTCATTCATTGTAGCGTCCTTGACAGTTTTGCTAATAATCTTGAACGTTGACCATACATGAGATGCACCATCCGTGTAAAATTCTTTCTTGGCGTCATGAATTTTATTGATCAAACTTTTATTTTTCGGATCAACCAGATCTCGTACTGGTAAGTCAGAAGATAATCTGTCGAGGTTGAATTTATATTTAGAAGGCCTAGTTTGGGATAATCTCGCAAACTCGTTCATATAATTAAAACAAGTATTTAAATAAAGAATATTATATACACATTATGAATCATTGTACTCGGCTCATGATCGGTTCAGTAAATCGATGCAACAAATCCTGTAGAGGTGAATTTTGTTGGATGCACTTACAAGGCATACGGCGAGGAAGTCTAGGACCAATACCGTGTCTGCGATGTGGTGTTGGAGTGCGAGGAAAAACAGAATTATGTGGAAAGTGCGATGGAAAACGGTTCAGAGAACTGAAAAGATATTATGACAAAAAAAAAATAATAGTGAAAACGCTATAAAATCCGTGGAGGATTATATATCAAGATTTCAAACAAACAATGATTTAAACAAATAATATTATTGCATAAATGGAGCAAAATAAATTTATTCCACATCCTGTCATCAAGAATTACAAATCAGACGGTAATGGTGTGATCAGAAATTGTAGGTTAAAAAGACCAGTTGGTGTTGTTACTAATACTGGTTATCTAATGTTTACTGCTGGAAAGAAACATTATCTCTGTCATCGTTTCATTTACGAGTATCACAAGGGTTTGATCAAAGATGGTTTTGTTATTGATCATACTGACTGAGATCCTCAAAATAATAGTTTATCCAACCTTAGAGTTGTCACACAAAGCGAAAACTCTGCACGTGGTAATACTGGAAGATGTAAGACAGTTTCTAGAAGGGCGGTAAATTCTACAAATATAGAAACTGGTGAAGAAATAATATTTCGTTCGATATGTGGTGCTGCGAAATATTTTGATATTCACCCGTATTCAGTACAAAAAGTAGCAGAAAATATATATAAAACTGCCTTCTCAAAAAAATATAAACAAGAAATCACCTTCCAATAACAATAATTATCATCAATACCTCGAATTATATTTATTTAATTATTTATTTTTTTGTCAGAAATTATCATTATTATACTGCTTATTTTTTGACCATACGAAAGGGAGGTAATTTTATGATTCTCGGTATATGGTCATAATTATCTACATACCCGTTTATGGTTTCTAACTTACAAAAATATACGGTTCGTGTATTTTCTGCTCTATTCGTGAAACATTTATAACAGCGCACTACACATAGACAACACATAAAATACATGTAAACACAGAAAACCGACATGTATATTTAGCTTACTGAGTGTAGAATCCAGCGTCTAGTCTGTATCGATTGCATCGGGCTAATTTTAGATCTACAGTACAGTACAGGGATCCTGCATGTATTTACTCGATTACAGAAATATATGAATAATAATGTTTGGAATTAAAAATTAGTTGCATTTTTCTTGTTCAGTAAACAAATATATATAATATATATTTTTGTACGTATGTGTGATTATTTATTTTTCTTTTTTTTATCAAGTAATATTTACAACTCAATACTCACTTGACTATATTTTTCACGGATACAGATTTACGAGTGGGAAATCTCGTAATATATATTTCTCCATTGAACAGTTATAGAGAGGATGGAAAAATCTAGCAGTTATGTTATAGAGAGGATGGAAAAATCTAGCAGTTAGATGATCTGGACTAGATTGTTCTATCATAGATGGCGTGGATCATAAGCGGCATAGTAAACAGGAAATTCCTTAATCCAGCTTTATAAATCTAACTTGTTTGGTGAAAACGTATTTCTTGAATTCAGAATTGTATTTTGAGCAAAAATATTTGAAATTAGTTCCTTTTCAATGATTATTAGCTATATATTAATTTCTAAAACATGTTTGTCAGAAGGTTCGATAGTTTAATCGGTATCGAATTGGACTGTGACGCTCGCGGTCCAGGATGGAATCCCCATGGCTGACAACTGTCGGTGGTTTACGCATAATTGCAATTTTTATAATAATTGGGGGGTACCGCGAAACGCCCCCACCCCCGCTCAGCAGAACCCTCCAACCACATATCAACTGGTGGTTGATACATGTTTTTTATCACCCACAGGCTGATTATTGGGGGTGGGTTCTGCTGAGCGTGTATGTTTGTACTGTCCTTCATTCATTGTATATATCATTTCATTGTATATATCCATTTCATTCATTCATTCATTTCACTTATTGTATATATCCATTTCATTGTATATACTCATTCATTGTATATATAATCTGAGCTCGCTAAAGCACTCGATAGGGGCTCGTCATTCATAATATATGTTGTGCCGTCATTCATTCATTTCATATCTAATGAACTTGCTAAAACACTCGAATAGAAGTTCATTTCATAATATATGTTGTGCCGTCATTCATTCATTTCATATTTAATGAACTTGCTAAAACACTCGAATAGAAGTTCATTTCATAATATATGTTGTGCCGTCATTCATTGATTGTATATATGATCTGAGCTCGCTAAAACACTCGATAGGGGTTCGTCATTCATTGTATATATCCATTTCATTGTATATACTCATTTTATATGTTGTGCCGTCCTTGAAACATCCCGACGAACTCGCTAAACACTCGATAGGGGTTCTATAGGGATATTTTTTTATTTTAAATATTTATATATTTATATAATGAACCACGAAAATATCAAAGACATTATTTCTGCTATTAAAAAACTAGAAGAAAATGGAATTAATATATCTGATGAACTAAATCCTGAAAAAATAATATCTGATTTTGAAACGTTAGAAGAACTTAAAAATCAAACTAAGTATGTTCTATCATCTCAATATAAGTTCATAAAACGAATTCAGGCAGCTATGTTTCAGTCACTAGCTATGGTGAGCGATGATCAAGTAAATGAATTTATTCCTCTTTCTGTTTGCAGTAGAAAAGGTCAGATTGGGATCATCCAGCGAGTACGAAACGAAAAAAGCAATCAGTACCCGCATAAGATACTTAAGAAAAATTATGTCGGCGAGTAACCTCGAGTAATTCTGATGAAAATGAAAACGAAAGTTTCGGTAACTGGGTAGATCTTTGATCAGAAATATTATTCTGAGATTATATTTATTCTGAGATTATATTTATTCTGAAATATTATATATTTATTCTAAAATATTTTATTTTTTCTGAAATTGATGGGCTAGTTGGTACTCAGAACTAAGCAAACCAATCAATTTCGTAATTTTGATGGGTTAGTTGGTACTCAGAATCATGCAAACCTATCAATTTCGTAATTTTGATGGGCTAGTTGTACTCAGAACTATGTAAACCAATCAATTTCGTAATTTTGATGGGTTAGTTGGTACTCAGAATCATGCAAACCAATCAATTTCATAATTTTGATGGGTTAGTTGGTACTCAGAATCATGCAAACCAATCAATTTCGTAATTTTGATGGGTTAGTTGGTACTCAGAATCAGGCAAACCAATCAATTTCGTAATTTTGATGGGTCAAACCTCGAGCGGTTCTCTAATTGTTTCATCGATAAATCGTCACAAATCAGTAAAATTAGCTCAAAAAATGAGATTTTTCAAGCGATTTTTCTTAATTTTTCTGGTAATGTTTCTAAAAAAAATGAGGATTTTAACGATTTATCGATGAAACAATTAGAGAATCACTCGCGGTTTGACCTGACGAAAAACTGTAATTTGACAAATTTTCCTTGACAAATCGACTAAAATAGCTGAAAAAAATAACAAATTTGACTAAAAATGTTGAAATATTTCTGATAAAATAAATATTTCTAATAAAATAAAATAAAATAAATTAAAATAAAATAAAATAAAATATTTCTGATAAAATAAAATAAATATTAAGATCAAGGATCGATGATCAAAGATCTAATCACCCCATCAGAATTAAAAAATTGATTGATTCGTATAATTTTGAGTACCAATCACCCCATCAGAATTACAAAAGTGATTGATTTGTGTAATTTTGAGTACCAATAACCCCATCAGAATTACAAAACTGATTGATTTGTATAATTTTGAGTATCAATAATAAAAAGTATTTTTATTTGTTTATTTATTTATTTATTTATTTATTTATTTATTCTGAAATATTATTTTTTTTAAGTCGATCGAGTTTAATACAGGAGTGTGCATAATTTAGAATCTGATCTCTGCTACAGATGATCTCGATAATATGTTTTCGACGAAACTCATCTAACTGTTCTTGTGTTAATAAGAAATCCTCGTTTCCGTATTCATCAATAACTAAATTAACGTTAAATTGCTCCATGTTTGGAGGTTGTGAAAACGCTGTTCCGATGGCGTTTTCAAGTACTTCTTTATCATGCAAAAATTCCATCAGGTGCTGGTATATTATATAATATTTACTGGATTAATTAAGATTTCACATATAGATTTATTACAACCTCTTCTCCACGTATGTCAATTAAGCGATTATTGTGATCTGTGAGCTTAAAATTTATTCGTGTTAACATATTATTGTGACGCCACAGGTACACAGGATTATTTGGTTTTTGCACGATTAAACATCCAGGGGATACTTGTGGTGTAAATGTATATAAAATATATCCTTGTTGAGCCTGATTTGATTTTCCGAGATTTATTTGATAGCTACCATCAATTACGTCACAAACCAGATTGACCACGATCGTGCTGGTTATATTAACGATTCCCGGAGATACGTGCCTGCCGCCGCCATGTAGATCATTATTGTATCTGAGAACAGTTGCTAGTGGGGTTATTTTTCTCCATGCATCGAGTATTTTAGGAAAGAACTCATCAATAACATCATCGACAGATTTTCTTAATCTATCCGGATTATAATCAGGGAACTTAAACTTTGTAATGCCAGCTTCGGATATTTTGTACTTGCTTGCGAAAAACCTTCTATAACTACCCGATGATTCAAAAACTAAGTTTATGATTCTATTATGAAAATATTCAATAGTATCAGCTATATTATTTAAAATTTCTACTCGTTTAATAATTTCTTCACGCGTAGATGTCAAATCGGACAAATATTCATTAAAAAGAGTACGTAAATTAACCAGTTGTTCTTCGTGATCTGAATTTATGATACTGATGACATTATTGATATTTATATCATGAAATGAATTACCACCATCAGTGTTGTGTAAAAGCCAATAGTACTCACCAATATTATTGACACGAAATTGATCCCGTTTATCCCATACTCGTTTTTATATGTTCCACCAGAAACTTGTATAATTCATTTTAATATTATGATGAAAACTTTTTGTTGACGTAAAATCATCCCGAGTTGGTTCTGGTGGTACTTCATACACCGGGGGAACATCCGGCCAACCTAGTACGGATCTTATCGTGGACTGATAGATATCAACAGCATAATCATGAGAATGTATTTCAAATGTCGAGGACAGCGTCGGCTCATGAACGTTAATTGATATTTTTGCTTCTTTTCCGGTTATTGATTTTATTCTACGTTGAAATTCCTCATTGATATCTTCAATCTCATAACTACCAGTGGGTATTCCAACATCTATCCAGTCAGGAGTACCATCTGGTTTGTTCTTGTTAGCAAATACAAGCGAATTATTTGCTGTTGTACCATTAAATGATTTTGATCTGATATTTGGCCAGCTGTAATATACTCGTAATTGCGCTAGTGCTATTTCCTTCACTGGAATTGCAGTAGGAAAGTTAATACTAAATTCAGGATTAGTTGAACTTACCAAGATCATCGTTATCTTTGACGAAGTTGTAATAGTCACGTAATTCTGTCATTATTAATACTTGTATCTTTAATACCGATACCTTCATGATATATTTTAGTTATCATTGAAAACTCGAAATCAGATATAATTCCATCACTGAGACTCGCTGATAACAACGAGGATAATTTCGAGCATGCTACCGTCGTTGTGTGTAATTTTATTATGCAATCGGATAATTTTTCATTCGTGCAAGTACATATTTTTTTTGCGATGATATTGAGCACACCTGCAATAGTTGTTGCTGCTGAAATACAAATAGTTACGGTTACTGGTGCCATCATTGTCACCGCTGATAATATAACACCCGTTCCAGCAACAACAGCGGATACTAAATAAACAATCACATCAACTAATCGTCGTCGATATTTCTTTACTTTTACTGTATACTGTTCGACTCGATCTTTTAATGCTGCCTGCCATTCACGCGTTTGATTATACCTGTATTGTGCACCATCCATATATTTTTATGCAGTAACCAATTGAGGTGTTTAAGCTACAAATTCCAAGCACCACCAGTAAGATGTTGCGGTTAATTTCTTATCAGCTGCTTCCAGAATAAATATTTCTTCAGTACCGCTGTTTAATATAACAGATACAACCCCTGAAAACTTATCAGTTGAATGACACCATGATACGTTGTAAATATTTCAAATTTTGCAGCACGCCAGTGACTGTTGCGGTATATTTGATAGTTTTATTTTGCTGCGACCTTGTTGCGAATCCCTGTGATACTGTGTATATGATGTTTGTGATATGCCCAGGAGTTATTCCGGCTGGAATTTTAATCAAATTGGTTTTATTAACGATCTCAGGAATCCCCACTACGATGTTTTGCTGTGTTTGTTCGATCGTGTAAATGTTGTTCTTGATATCAGAAAGTTTCATGAAGATGACGGCAGGAGTTCCAAAGAACTCATCTACAGATTCATCGGTTTTTTGAAAGTTTCTTCGAAGTCTTACAAACGCGCCTACGTGAACGTCATACTCGGCCCGCAACGTGGATAATTTACCATCTACGGTGTCGACGTATTTTTTTGTTGCTGCGTCTTCGTCGGATGTTGGATCTCTTAAAACTACTATTTTATTTCCGTTCATGCTGAGTTCACCCGTCATTGTGTCGCCGGTGTTTTTCACGCGATTAGCAACGCTTCTTGCAATTTCATCTCTGATGGTTGTAAACGATATATTTGAATCCCTGATTTTGCCGCTGTCAGTAAACACAGGAATATTATCCGTGACCGCGCCAAGTACTCGTCGAATTATATCATCCATCTGATGTTGCTCGTTTTTAGTTTGCCATATCGATCCTGAAATATAACAACCTCATCTGGGTCAACTCCAGCCAGGTTCGTGATATCAGCGAGTTCATCTTTAGTCGCATACTTCGACAGATCAACGTCGCCGGGTTTTTTCTTAATGCGTGAAGATCTTCTTCCGTAAATATCAACCATTATATCTAAAGATCTGTTTAAAACGCTTTACGCGCAACAAAGCGTTTGCTTGTATAATCATGTACGACTTTATGTGGCGGTTTGGATGATTTTGATATAGCGTTAAGTACATTAATTGCCTCACGGCCACATATTGGCGGATCTGTCATTGTTTGTGTGGGTGGCTTTGAATACCAAACCTGCGCGTGAAGTGGTGCGACATACTTGATAAATTCAATAGGTGGAGCTAACCCGTACGAATCAAAATAAACGATTCCACGTGGATCAACCGCGTATGATACCCAATGAATACCGGGTCCTGAATTTGAGTCTAGATTAATAATACCTGTTTCGAGTTTGTTTGGTCGGTCCGGCAATTGATCTCGCATAAAAACACCTCTAAAGGCTTTTATTTTTAATTTTTAGCAACATCAAGTAAATCAAAATTTGATGCTGGAGTATCTAACGTGGAAGCCTGAAACCTCTCCCCCAGCGATATCCCGGTAATCTTAGGCCGCGTCCATTTTTTGTATCCATTTCCAGTTGCTTTCTTTAGAGCCATTCCAGCAGCTGTTCCAACAGCACCTAATGCGGCTGCTTTTGCTACGGCTGGAGCAGCAGCAGCTATTAACGCTGGAATATCCGCAAGAAGTGGAAATATACCATCGGTTTTAACCATGTCCTTGATGGCGCTAGGAGAAAGATGGAATTGAACTCCGGTTTTTGATTCTAGGGCTTTATTGAAATGTTTAATCTGATTATTTGTCAGCGATAATTTGTTTGGACCACCACCAATCTGATCTCTTTTTAATGATATTTTAGTTCCACATTTGTTGGCGGTTTTTGATTGAAGCTTTTTTACCTGACCAGGAGTCAGAGTGACATTAACATGACCATACGACATTTTTATATAAAATATATTTTTCTAAATAACATGATCAAATATTTTCCACTGGTGCATCAACGACTCTCATTCGACCACTACCACCTTCAAGTAACATGGCTTTATCGCTAAGTATGACCGCGATTGCTCTATAATCAACACCACCTGTATTTAATGTTGCTTTAAGATGTATATCAACGACAGATTGTTTTGATAGATCAAGATGCTCCAATGAAAAATAATAAATCGGATATAAGGTTCTAACATCATGTTGTGATATTTGCAATCCAGTATCAACATTTTGATCACGTCCCATGAATTACATTAAACGATGATATACACGTCCTATACTATTTTGTTCATAATTTAGTTGTATATTTTCTGTTGGTTCTTGTTGTCGAAATATCTGTGACACCTAGTTTATCAAATATCATATGAGAGCGAGTTTGATCACCTAATCGATCATGGTTCTGAAACGCAATAAAAATATGTCGTGGTGCAGAAACACCTTGTTGTGATGCTATATGCCATGTAAACTGACCGTTAACGTCAGTTTGTATACTATTTGTGCTTGTTGTTAACCATGACAACAAGGATTTACCACCAGTGTCCATGAAAGAAATCAACTTTTGTTCTTCTGCGATCGTTGGAGTCATTACCGCCATCCACAGTGAAAGTTTCGATAATGCTACTTTACCAGCATCACCAAGAGGTCTCCACAGAGCATCGTTTTCATCACCCTTTCTCACAAGAACCACCGTGAGCCTAGCTCCAAAAATAACCTTTCTAACATTTCTACAAAATCCAAAATTATGCGATAGTGGAATTGCACATGAAAATCTTCTATTGTCTCCAAGTAACATATTTCTACGCACTGTAAATCCTAAGTTGAAATTTTCACCAGAACCATGAACCACCGACCACACATCAGCATCAGCGTTATTGGCAAAATTTCTTGGTCGTCTTATATTATACTGATCGCTTTCAGGGTGACCAGAAATATCTTTCACAAACATCATTGTAGGACCTGCTGATCTTGTATAATCATCAGAATATCTTGGTAAACCAATTATTGTTGTAGCAACGTCGACATCATTCTGAATTGATTCAATATTTTTTCCATCGATCATATATGTGGCGCTATTAAATAATGCCATGATCCCTTTGTTGACACAACCAACTTTTACTGCATCTCCGTAATTAGTATTATCCGTTTTTACAATTGTACCTTCTACCTCAAAAAAAGCCTCAGCAGGTAAAAAGTATCTACTTGTGTCATGAACTTGCAGTTCAATTCTTCCTTCACGTTGATCTGGTGTTCGTGCTTCATAAGAATAAAACTGATAATCATGCACAGACTCATCTTTAAGCACAGGTGCTTCCATGTCAAATGCTGTGTCTGATATACGCTTGAACATTTTATTATAATTATTTTCGTCTAACACGAAGATTACCGGGTTTGGAAACTCCACTTCCTAATATCATGCTTGAAATATTATTCCCTGATTCACCGAATCGTTGATCTGCTAACGCCGCTAATTTTTGATTTGCAGCCTGATTTATTATTCTACTGACATCTGCGGGCATAATTTCAGTACTTGGTAATTTTAATGGTGGTTGTGATTTTCGTGGCAATAATCGTGCTAGTCTTTCTTTGATTGCCGAGAAAGCCCTACCAGCAACATTAACAATTGCACCTGGAGCTTTTTCACGAACAACATCAATAGCCTTCATCGATAATTGTTTTGCAACAGGCGCTACTTTTGGGGCTAGCCGTCTAAACAACCCCTGAATAACATCACCAAGCCCATCTCTGTAAATTGCTCTATAGGTTGGTAATCGCGAGTTTACCACTCTGGCCGATACGGATTTACGATGATCATTGTGTACTATCATCTTATTTTATTTACTATTTATCTAACAACTAGTCATCAACAAATTCATCGATAAGCTCTCGGTAAACGCCGATATCCATGATGCCGCCTTGAAATAATCGTCGACAAATATCAGATGCTTCATTAATTATTTCTGGTGAATTATTTCCGGCACGTTTTCCTCCTATGAGAACTTCTCACCGTGACACATCATTAATGATATTGTCAGGACAAATAAAATTATTTCACAGACTACTCCCCCATACTTCTTTTTCTTTTTCTGATTTTTTAGGTGGCTCTCCAAACAACTCTTTAATTTTCGACATTATCGGTGAATAGGAAGATTGTTTCTGTTTTGTTGGTTGCAGAGGTGGAGGAACCTGATACTGGGAAAGTTCTTTTTGTTTCTGTATCTGTCTCTCTCTATGAAGTATTTCTACTTCTTCATGAAGAGTGTTGTATTCCGAATCATCACTTTTAACATGTTTTTTGTTTGCATATACACGATATATCCATTTAATAAGATCATCATTTTTTGTTTTTTTCATAAGGGGTGTTTAAAATACCAGATTTGTCAGATATATAATCTAATATATTTTCGGGTAATTTTTCTCCTTCAGTATTTCTAATTTCTTCAACAACCCCTTCTTTGAATCTTGCAAATAATTTTATATTTTCTTTTACTGGCCAGGGTTCAGGTGTATGTTCTTTCTTCACGCCGGTGACTTCAGTATAAAGTTTTCCAATACTTTCAAGTATTTCCTCACCAACAGGTGAAGGTTGAGCCGCAGCTATATCAGCTGGAAGATCTCGTAATATCTTCTTGTCTGTTTAGTTCTTCTTGCTATTTTTTCAGCTTGTTCTGCTATTTCTTTTGATAACGGAATAAGATCTTCTTTGATGACAGCTGTAACTTTTTCAGTAGCTGCAGTGACGGGTTTAAACAGTTTTTTAGTGTCCTCTTCGTACTCAACTTGTGCTTCTTACAGAAATAAAAAAATCCCAGGAAGCGTTTATTTGTAAAAATCTGGACCTTTCTGCGGAGTAGATTTCCATGAAGGTTTTATTTTTTTGTCGGAATTATTTGGTCTGTTCGCCCTCTCTGCTGCTATTTATTACGATGCTAGGACAATGTCTATATTGTATTCAACTTGTCATGATTTGCCATTTCATCTGTAAAATGCTCGGACATTGCGGATGTTGTTTTCACCCTGTCACACTTTGTAATTTCAACTGTAATGTTATTATTATATACTAGTATGTTGTCCATATTTTATTCAACTTGCAACGCTTTGTCATTTCATCTCCAGTGTCATCTGTTACGATGCTATGTTATTGCCCATATTGCATTTAACTTGTCACGCCTTTTCATTCCATCTGTAATGTCATCTGTTCCGATTCTAAGATATTTCCCATATTGTATTCACCTTGTCTCGCTTTGTGATTGCACCCGAGATGTCATATTACAGTGCCTGCATATTGCCTATATTGTATTCGCCTTGTCACGCATTTCATGTTTACAATATTGCTGTTCTTGTTCGACTGCGACGTACTTTATTTTTCTATTTCTATTTAGTTTGGTGCATGTCTAGACGCCTTCATTATATATTGTTCCCATTTTTCACGTTTTCCACAGTCTAAACAATAATTATATTTAAAGCATTACGTATGCACTTTGGAACGATTATCATCACAGTTTTGACTCTTGGAATACATATTAGCAGCTTGAAAAAATGAAAGACTAATTAAACTTACGATAGACCTCGTGTCACCTTCTTCCACCAAGTGGACAATAGTGTGTGTAGTACGAAGAACATGTTCCTATAAATCAAATTCTTTGTTGTGTACGAACTTCATGGAAGATGGGTTTTTAGAAATTTGAATTTGTGACAAAGGTACTTTGCTCACCACTAGCGGTTGTGTTTAGTAAATTCTTCCAAACGCATGGTAAAAATATCCTGATGGTAGCAACATTGCGAGCCAGGAAAAATCCGGTCACAGTCATTCAAGTGAAAGTAGAAGCATTGGAAAATCGTTCTCCGTTGGACATCGGACAAATCTTCAGATATTAGAACGAACAAACAATAAATAGCAAATTATATTTGCCCTTACCAAGGAACATTTATTTTGATGTGTTTTCCATCAACACATCTTGAGATGTTTTAATGCATATGCCTCAAATGGGCCGCTAAACCCATTGGCAGTGATTTTCGTAGACATCATTTACCCTACTCGAGTCTTGAATATTACAAGGGATTATACAAACAAGAACAAAAAAACATTTTGACACAAAGTACTCTCGCTATCATGACAACAATTATCATCGCAGGCAAGGCAAAAAATAGAGACATCATGAATATTATTCTTTTAATGGCAGACATCTCGCTGATGCCATTTCAGCTTTCATCAACTGCAATTTGGCAGGGAACTCGAACAAGCCAGCGGACGTGTACTAATGGAAACCAATCGCCCTACCATCGTCAAAAGAGTAATTCTTTACGATGGCAAAACAGTTATCTTACATGTATCCAAGTTCTAAGCTATTGTGAATGCATTCATATAGCATACTATAAAGAAACGTCAAAAACAATGTCTCAAGCAGTTTAGATATTATATAGAATGGACATAAACATTTGATTCAAGTTTTGTGTTCCCCTATGTGGTTGAGGGCTATTACTTGTACAGCAAAGTGAAGGTCAGCAAACAGTAATGTATCCATCAACGAGCAAATTCCTGTATAGTTCCAGAATGACATGCCCAAATAGAAGTCAACTAGCTGCCACCGGACTCGTTCAGCCGCACTTTGCCACGAAGAATATTTTACTTCTTCCTTCAATCTGTTTGAAGCTAAATGATGACTGGGTAACAACTGTATAGTTACATATTTAGTATTGGTACTTAATTTATCCCCATACCAAGGCAGAGACATTGCCACCCTATAAAATCAGGACGACTCCAAGTGATTCTTCAATTTCGTATTAACCTTTAAAACACGGTTAATGTAACTTTCTTTGCCGACTTTTAGCTAAACCCTCGAAATCATCAGTCTGTGAAAGACAGGATCCTGGACTATCAAAGTGCAAGTCAAGTGTAGAATATGATACGATGGACATAGACGATCAAGAACAGAAAGCACAACAGTCACATACAAAATTGAAATGTCGGAGCAGAAGGAAAATATACGGCAATGGTACAATTACCGGATGAAGGGCAATAAATAGTCTCACTCTTTCCAGACTACTTGGCTAAGAGTAACGCTCGCGTGTCCAGTGAAACTTGTCATGAAGCCCTAAATGCTTATTGTAAAATTTGAAACATGCATCGACCATCGCTTGGATAAGTCACATGAACGCTCTCTTACCGTAGACACGTCGACATACCAAACGAACCTGTTTAAAGAAAAATAAAGCTTGTAAACATTACTAAATAATACGTGTGTAGTCGGTGAGAAACATAAAACGCATGCTTGTGAACTTTAATAATTCCTTTCACAAAATTCACACGCACGTCAATGGTATTCAGTGCCTGTGTCAAAGATAAATTCCTTCACCTAAATCTCAAAAAGTGAAAGAGTTCCTCTATCAACATTGACAAAACTCATCGACCAGGAACACAGTTATTGTCTCCGTTTCCATCGACAGCATTGTGGAATATGCGTATTCCTATTGATGACACACACGTGAACATTTCGAAGACCATATGACAGACATATAAGTAATGCTGCTTCCGCCAAATTCAGTAATGTGAGATTACAAAGATAAGTCCACAAGTAAGTAAATGAAGTCATCGTACGTTGTTTTGTGCAAAACAACTCAGGAACTAAACACTAATAATCGGAAGGTGCTATCTATCACCAGTCATGAAATAAATTGCTTAGTCTCTATTTGAAAATGAAATGCGCCTCAATGACAGATGAATACATTAGACAGATCTTGAAACAGCTAGTAAAATTCAAACACTATTCTTTATGTGATTTAAATTTTGTTGCTTTTGCTTCATTCTTTCTGTTTTGAAGTTTAGTTACACAAATAGTGCAGGATGCACAGATCTATCTGGCTGTATAATAAGAAACTTGGTCTCACGGGATAGTTTCGTATTTTGACACTTGCTTTTTTTAAGTACACTAATAAGCATAGCTCTTATGTTCACAAAGTGACACAAAACATAAATCTCCAATTTGATCAACATTCAGAATAACTGATATTCAAAAAAGGATTGGTTTGTTCAATACTTTTAACACAAGTATTTACTAGCACAGAAGATCAAATGCGTAACTTGGGCTAGGAGTCAATGGTCAGCTTGGTTTATGTGTGTATATATGTCTGCCACAAATGTAAATATCTATACAACAACAAGACCGCTGAGGAATAAGGAGAAGCATGCTAATTGTGCTATTAACAGTCCATATTAACCATGCCTAGGACCCATGCTATTTCTCTAACCATCTTTAATGAGAAATTACTCAAAATAGTACTAGACAACAGAAACCTAACAACATTAAGAGGGATTTAAACAGTGTTGGTCCGGTGGAAAAAAAAAAACTATGAATTGTATAAGGTGTTAATCGGAATTCATTACTCGAAATTGTACAAGCCTGTTTTTGCAAAAGAAGTATTAACTAAGTTTTATTTGTATATTTAATGTAAATATATTCTCATTTTCTGCAATCTATCATCCAATGATAGTTAACCAAACAACTTTCCAATGATACCATCTAGCAATTCACCATGCATCTATCTCAATAGTTACCTTCCTTTCCGAAAGGAATCGACTCCCCATATCCGGAATTTACTAATTCAGTATTCAGCTTAAATAGCTCAGATCATAAATTATTGTATAGAGGCAGTTGTCGACTTATTTAAAATTGTTCATTGGTTTTTATTCAGCATAATGCAATAGCTTTATATCGTTATTATTATCAACTAACAAGATCTCATAACTTTGCATTATTTATGCTTAGCGAACGAATTACTATGGTGATGCAGGAGTTAATCAATTGTGCAATATGATGGAACGTTTACGAAACCAAAAGGGCTAATCAAGCGGTTTCATATAATAAATGTCAAATGTATGCATTATTACTCAAGAGACGATAAAACCATCAAGTTACAAATGCAGATAATGTTGATATTTCATGTATTAGATAGTAGTAAATAACATATCAGAAACAGTCAGATATTTCCTTTCATTTCCTCCTGCTCTTTCCCTAATCTGCAATTTTTATAAATTAAACCGTTACCTGCGCAAAGCTTGAATAATAAACAAGAAAAATAATAGATCGAATTTAATTTTCCAGAATTGGCAAATTAACTGGATATAAAAAGGAAGTAGAAAAAATAATGACGCATAAGCAATGATTATGTGACAAATTACTTTCAACAACACCACTATATTTCTCCAGCGACCATTACACTTGAAAAATTATTTTGTTGGCATCGTTTTCCAGCAGCTCGAACTTCTGCGTGTTGAAATCCTCATGGAGTAACATGAGTGTTTAGCATTACGTCACAGTTAATCTTGCGAAGGACAAAGTTTGAAAATAATTTATTATTAATGTGTACAAATGTAGAAAGCAAAAGTAAAATTGCAAAGATTAAAAAAAGAAATTGAACATTTTTAATATAAATCATTTAAGTACAAATTAGTGACATATTTCCAACAAATGAATTGAATTGCGACCATAATACTTTATAATCGCCTACATATCTTTAATTGAGACTTATTGATAACAGCAGCCAGCTGGTCAACAGATGAAGGTATATGCAATGCAGATGCCGGTCATAATTATGGCAAATTGTGAATTAACGAATCTTCAGTTATATCATGTATTTCCAGGTTCTCATAATACAAAGCAATTTTCATGATAATTGTTAAGCGGAAAAATATGTAGTTTGCTTGATCGGAAATATGTATTAACAGCTCACATATATACAAAATTCGCATTACATTGTTTATCACCGACACGATTAATAATTGTTGCATGGTTCAATAAGAGGGTTTGGATAGCGACGTAATCGAGCTGTCGGTTTTTGAATCTCTACTTAATACCTATGAAACGTATGTGGAAACGAATATATATTTTTAGCATAATATTTACGTATTAACTGGCACGGTTCGATTTCTTCAATATTACCTAAACTGATACACGTATAAATCGATTTTCTAGACAGGTACTTCAGTATCATGTATATATCATACATATTATGCTGAATGTGAATATTTTCGTTCCAAACATCCTAATTGTATATTGAATTGTGGACTTAATGCCAAACACGCCAAAGTGCATTTGTTGAGCTGTACTTCATTCTATCTACAGATACATAAAATTACAATGCAATTTAAAAGAAAAACAGTATGTAATCCGGTGAATACTAAGATCAATATTTATGCATGGACCACATTACACTCAATCTTTGTTTATGGACTAGTCCATAATACACTCAAACTTTACTTATGGACCTGCCCATACTAGACTCAATCTTTATTCATGGACTGGTCCATACTACACTCAAACTTTGTTCATGGACTTACATGCATTTTCTAGTTAATTGCAACATACCAAAGCATCTATGATAACTTTAAAGAAGACACTGTATTTGGTAATCTACCGTATATTTTCCTGGAACAAGTTCTATGGAATATCGTGCAAGTAATCCAATGAAAACTTTAAAGGAAAATACAGAGGCAGCAAAGTATTCGTGTTTACTACACCATGAACTATATTCATCTTGATGTATTCCTAATATAATTTCAGATTAGATACAGATTACATATCACAGGCAATGATATAACCCCAAAAAACAAGACGCAAACCATTTTCATATTTAAATTAAGAACGAAAGAAAGAAAGTAAATAAGAAAGAAAGAAAGAAAGAAAGAAAGAAAGAAAGAATTAAAGAATTAAAGAACGAAAGAAAGAAAGAAATAGGAAAGAAAAAAGGAGTGAATGAAGGGGGAAGGGAAGGAAGGAGGAAAGAAAGATAGACAATGGTCTCTTATTATGTACAATGAACTTGTTCGTGCTTGAAATAAGAACATACCAGAGAAAATGTTAGTGTCTGTTAATCCTGATATTGTATACTACGGATAAGTTACCTATAGACACGCTTATACACGCACACCATTTAATATTGGATAAGAGTTATATGTTTAACTTGATTCGGCAATCTTTTTGCAGCATATCGTTTTTAAGATAAATATGTGTCGCTAAAATCTAAAATGTTGTAGCGTGTTTCTTTTGAACAACATATTTTCTTGACATTATCGCTTTTACGTTTTCAATCCATGTCTACTTCCAAGTGATACTGCTCCTCCTGCACCTTTTTCATTGTTGGTAGTAGTACCTATCGCTACTGCAGACATATCAGTGGCGGTGAGTGTGAATGTAATGATGGAAACTAAGATAGCTAGCGCATAAATGTATTTTTCTCAATGGTTTTGATACAAACGTCAGGTACATTTGTTTCAGACACTTTACTTCCATACAAATTTATCGTACTATAATTTTACTTTCTGCCTTTTGTCCTTCTCACCTTAAAGGTTTCCCCTTCTCTTGGGCTTTTAGCATTTGTCTTTCTTCCTCTTGCTATCATTTTTGAATACATACATCGTCTGCATCTTTGTGACGTTGTAAAAAATACTCTCCACTTATTCTTTCCCTCGCTTTCTGAAATCATCTACCAAAGACAATGATAGAGAGCAAGAGGAAGGTGGAAATACTATCGCTGCAAAATATGTATAAAAAGACAGACAATCAGCCACTGTGACAGTTAAATTGAAGTTCATCTTCTGCTGAACTAAAGATACTGATTACAGCTGCATTAGTTGCAGTCCCCACACTATCATTCAGATTATACAAGGTTCCTCCACCGGCGCACACCAACAGATTACCTTCCGCCTTACCCAAACTATTCTGCAATGGTAATCCGTCCGTACCGACGGTGCGACTATATAATTAATGTAACGTTGCGCATCGACTCTCTTCCGAGTGGAAGAGAACCTCACTCTCTGAAAGAATTTTTGTAGCACGAATTTTTATTGATGAACATTTCTATCCTTTTCGATTAGATGTTTCGCTATATATACAATTGCATTGTCCCGTTTGTTCACCTGTACTCAAGGCAAAGCAAGATGTGAACTATTTATGAATCGACAAAGATTGTTTCGGGTGTGCTGTTTAACCAGGTCTACATAGTTTCCTTGATGGCATCATGGACAATCACCAAGACAACGGATGTGGAGAAGCATAGGTATCTTACTGCAAGACGAATTTGGAGAACACGAAATCGAGAGAAGAGACGAAACTAGTGTTAAATCAATTTGTTAACAAAACCGAAAGGCCCTTTCAAGACCCCCTACATCTCAAAAGTATAGATACTAATTGTATTTGCTGTTTGTGTTTGATATAGGTGTATACTTATTTGTCTATGTCGATTTTGGTCACAACCAAAAGTGAAAGCCCTCTTACCCCTATATGTTTGTATGCACTGGAGTAGTAGAGTGCATGTAAACGCTCCCTTACCATATGTGTGATAGTATGTATTTGTATGTAAGATTACAGTAGTGTGCATATATGCACTCCATAACTCTTTATTGTGATATTACATATTAGTATGTCATAGTATTATAGTGTTTATAAACAATTATCCTTAATCGATCTTGTTATTTATTATTGCTTAAGGCATAATTAAAAGTGAGAAATTTGATTTGAAGAATTATTGGCAGATATAACAATCGTGATGGAGAAATCAAAGACATACTTTTCCTAGAAGTACATCGGTTTATATCAGCCGACAATCAAAATCCAAATATAATGATCATTGTCAGATTCCTCAGACTAAAATATTGAGACCTGGTATTATGAAAATCGCCAAATTGCCCAAAATACTCTGGATTCAGTATAGTGCCAGACATAACAACATAAGAAAAATCAGTAACAATAATCTAATCAACGTTACGTAGAAGCTTGACTCCTTTTAAAACGAGCTTTAAGCAACCTATCATATTGGGAAAAGGTGCAATAAGTCCAGAATCCTGAAGTTTGCAAGAGAGGGATGTAGTAATTTCAGTTGTCAACTGAACATCTAGACTTTCATTTAGTTGCGTTAAGTATTCACACTTTTATACTACTGTAGTTACTTGCATGGATGTATATACTATGATAAATATGTGGAATATGTCAACGTTCGCAGTGAGAATACCTTGTATTGAGGATCTTTACTGGCTGAAGGGGATACGAAATTCAGCTCAAGTGTTCTCCCACAAAGATATTAAGCAAGGAATATAATTCAGCCGTCAGCTTTAACACTTTTAAAAACGGGTACATTTCACTAGGTATTTGAGGGCTACCATTTGCCAGTTTTTATCAGTTTTGTCAACGCAATTTTCCCCTTGAATTAAGAGAATACATATACAGTTTTTCAATTTTCTCTGTGTTATTTACAGTCTGTTTGGACTCTTTGCCATAGGATATGGCCATTATCGTTGCAATAACTAAAACAACAACTGTTATTAATAATATATGGATTATTCTTTACAAAAGATCTAAGCATCTTTCTTAAGTAATGCTCTGGAGCTCAACATATATTGATCCAATAAAAAAAACTGTTTTGTTTTTTCCATCAGGGTTAATTTCTCGTAAAGTAATGATCAGCCTTCTTCACAATTACAAAATAACTAGGTGGTTAAAATATATCAATGATTTGGATTTCACAGTCTTTTGTATTAGTAACTTAGGTATTGGAAGTCTGCATTGTCGCATAATATTTTCTGGCAAAATTCAAAAGGAGATATATTTTCTCAAGATGTAAGGATTAGTAAAATATATTCCTATTTATAGATACTCTAACAAACAAAGAAAGATAGATGAGAAATTAATACTCACAAGTCGAATTATATATACTGATGTGGCAACAAGAGACGATCACCCAGGAATTCATAGACGCTTCCATAATCCACCTTTATAAGCTCAAAGGGAACCGCCAGGCCTGCGAACCACCGTGATATGTCTTTGCTCTCAATGGCAGGTAAGATATTCACCAGAATCGTTCTCAACCGCCACACTTGACCAGGGACTCCTGCCAGAAAGCCAGTGTGGATCCCAAAATGAACGTAGGACCATCGACATGGTGTTTCCTGCGAGGCAGCAACAAGAGCAATGTCAAGAGCGAAATACCAGCCTTTTCCATATCTACTAAGTCGACTTGACAAAGGCCTGCGATAATGTCAGCAGAGAATGCTTTTGGAAGGTAATGGCCCAGTAAGGATGCCCGAGAAAATTTATATCTATGGTACAGCATTTCCACGACTATATACAGGCACTAGTCCAGGACAATGGAGAGACATCTGAGTCATTCCCAGTAAACAATGGCGTCAAGCAGGGTTTTGTTGTGGCACCGACACTGTTCAGTCTATTGTTCTCAGCCATGATGACTAATGCTTTCAGGGACAGTCATACTGGAGTCGGCATCAGGTACCGTAAAAATGGGAAACTTCAACCGCAAGAGGCTTCAAGTGAAAACCAAGGTTATGACAAACCTTCAGGGAATTCTTTTTTGCTGATGGCTTGCTCAGAAGCCGACCTGTAACACAGTGTTGACATTTTCTCCGGCTGCCGCACAAGAATCGGTCTTACAATCAGTATCAAGACGACCAACGTCCTGCATAAGCCGGCCCCTGGAAAGCCCTTTGTTGAGCCCAACATCACCGTCAACGGCAAAAAACTCAACGTAGTGAACCGCTTCACCTACATTGGCAGCACACTGTCACAGAGCGTCAATATTGAGGTAAACCTCCGCATTGCCAGAGCCAGCGCAACTTTCGGCAGACTGTATGCCAACATCTGTAGTAGAATAGACATCAGCATCCAGACCAAACTAAAGGTCTACAGTTAAGTTGTGCACCGTACACTACTTTACGCATGCGAAACGTGGACGGTGTACCAATGCCACGCCAGGAAGCTGAACCACTTTCACACCACAGGTCTCAGCAAAATCCTCAACATCAAGTGGCATGACAAGGTTCCAGATACTGAGGTAACTGCCCAAGCAGATCTCTCTAGCATCCACACAATTCTGAAGCAGTCTCAGTTACGTTGGGCGGAACATGTTGTACGCATACCAGGCCATCGGCTGCCTAAGAGACTCTTAGCGACAACAAGGACAGCGATCCCACGGAGGTCAGAAGAAAAGCTTCAAAGACAATCTGAACTCTGCATGAAAAGCGTTCAACATAAACCCTGATTCCTGGGAACAAACAGCAAGCGATCGAGTCACTTTGCGTTCCTCCGTGCACAAAGGCTCCAAGTGGTGCGAATTTAGCAGCATAGAGACTACAAAAATCAAGAGGCAAGCCAGAAAAGCGCGTGTCATCAACCCTCCTGGAGATGTCCCACTCATTTCTTATCCCTCATGCAAACGAACATTTTGTGCAAGGATTGGCCGCATCAGCCACCTGTTCACTAAATTGTTAAGGTACAAAACCTATGAAAAATTAGTATAATCCGTTTCTTCCAAGAGATAAAGAAACATCTGAATATATTGTACCTCGTGAACAAGGACTTACTTGTATATTCTCCACCACACATTGAAGTTCACAATACCCGGGAAAATAGAATTATGCTCCATTTATCTGATCGACCCTTACAAATTGAACGGCGTAACGTGTAAAGGGGCTTAACCCCAGTATATAAAAAAAAAACTTTCTACATCGGGTTTTCTGGGGAGTTGTGTACCGTTAACTTCTTTACATGTTCAACAGTCAGATTTTAAACCGTGCTGTACTTTGTTTTGAGAATGTTGTTTAGAATTGACTATTATACTTTATACTATATTCTTAATCCTTCTCAACTGCGTCATTATCCAGATACATCTGGACATATGACAACCCACAGCTATATTTCCTTCACCTGCATTCATAATGTGGAACTGTATGTAGTATGCTATGCGATTGTAGTATTTACACGACTGTAACGTACGTACCAATCTATGTTTGACAAGCAGGTGAATCTGCATATATGTTGATTTTATTAGTTTCAATTTAACATGCGAGTTTCATGTGAAAATAGTTTAGCATGTCATTTTGTTGTATATTGGTTGGACGTTAAATAATTGTCTTGTGTGTTTATCTCTGCTTGAGGAAAGCATTTCAGCGTGGAAAGAATAGTGCATAATCGTGCATCTCACCTGAAGAAGAAGATATAAAATATTGATCTGGTAGTAATGTACTAGTACTTATGAATTAAATATTTTGCACTACATATCGAAATTTGACTCTTTCTGGATACAAAATATATATAGATACCACGATGAAGTAGCTTTCGAAAACTATAGCGTAGGTAAAATGTAAAAAAAAATACTAATGAATATTGAGTGATCTTTTCATGCATTAAATAGCATAATCATACTTCCTTACATGCACAAATGTAAGATGTATTTTTCTATATGGCTTTGTAACGACATCAACGTCAATTGTTTTTGATGGAGGCATCTGATATGTTAAATTGAAACAGTTTCTTCGTCTCTAGCAGGAAAAATTAATCGAGCCATTTCACATAAGTGCTAGGAAATAATCTCTTTAATACCCATCTTGCTTTTGTTAAAACTTTTAAGAACTTATCATCGTTGCGATTTGTCTAGCCAATCGGGAAACTGTATTATTATGAATGGTATATCGTTGTGTTGTGTCAAACCAATCAGAAAGCCGTTTTAATTAACGGTAGTTCCCTGTATAACCTATAATGTCAAGTGACAAGAACCGCAATCAGGCAATTAAAATATAGACATTATTGTACCTGTATAACCTAGAGAATTACTTGCATTGGTGTCGTTACCTTTCTACTGTAAAGTATGAGATTTGTGAAACAAATGCATCGAAATCTATACAAATCTTACAATGTATAGATGTTTAGAATTGAGGAAGAAAGCTCCTATTATCTTTGTAAACACGGATGTGCACCTGTCTAACTGTTAACATGAAATCTGAACTAGCTTCAAAGTACATTCTAAATAATTTGGAACTAAAATAGTATTCATATATTATGGACTTCGGAAAATGTTGGGATATTTTACTTGTGTATTTGTGTATATGGGTGTGTTATATTAGGAATGAAAAGCCTCCTTATCTCACCCAAATCTTCCTAAGACAAAGTGATGTGCTCTCCATCCTAAATTGCACCCTTTATTAACATGTGGACGTAGATTTGCTACAAACATGTGTGATTATTTTTGTTATAGGAAAAAATATGTTACGTATTGGTGTCAATATTCTTCTTAGCGAATTTACCATCAGCATCTAATGTAGCTTTTGATGTATTAAATATGAGATTTTACGGAGAAAAACCAGCAGTTCCTACTGCTACTGTATGCACAAACAACTTTTAAACACTATCAGCAATAGTATATCCAGCGGAACTGTTGTCCTACAGTTACAAATTAGGACAAGAAATTAGATGTAAATGTGGAGTAAAGTTCGAAACAGCTAGGATGTAAACTTACATGTTGATAAAAAAAATAAAAACGATTTCCGTTACTCGCATCACGAGATCGATTCCTGCCTGAAACGAATTATAAATCTCTAAATATATAATATTATAATATTTTTTCTTTGAAACATTCGTTTAGTCAGAATAAAGTTCAATAAATGTTATATGAATTAAAACGAATCTCATTGTTATCATATTGTTTATTTTCTGTCTGGCGTCTTATATCCCATAAATGAGAGATGCATTGTTGTTTTCCTGAGTCAGGTGTTTCATGGACGGTCCATATTTTGAATCCATACTTTAAAATAGGGCAAACCTTTGTGCAATATATATATGAAACGTTATTTAGAAAAGTTAGATAAACTACTTTTCAGTGTGCGTATAGCTTTCGATGTTTGGCAGACCAAAGTTTTCTGACACATGTACCAAGAATGTTTTAAGAAGACTATGCAGCCCCAACTTGTTGTATTACGATTCAGTTGTAATTTATGTTGGACTATGGTACCATTTCTCGTAAATACATTGATAGCCTCCCCTACGGAATATAACAGTTTCTTTTATTCCAAGGTCGGTCATAATTTTTCCAGCGAGAACAATATTATCTTAATATATTTAAAGTGCCATAACTGCGTACCTACATTTATTCAGTGTATTTCTTGGTGAATGGGAATATATATTCAAAAAACGAATGTAAAAAAAATCCCACTGAAACATTTTCAGTCATAATTTCGTAATTATAATTACCTAATATCGCGTTTGCACCTGTTTACGATAATAACCGAATGAAACCGCCGACAACTTCCGGTATTTAGTGAAAACAAAGCGTGACGTCACGTTTTGAACACTTGTTGTATACAAAAGTTGGTATCGTCATATTATGGAAACGTCTTCAGAAACTCAACACGAAAGCTGCGATTCTGAAGGAAGTGAATTGTCACTGACCTGAGGGTCTTCGCCATTCGAAGATGCGGAGATAATAAGTTCGGAAGATTCTGATAATGGTGTAGAAGCGGCTGCCGTTGCCAAAATTAATCCGTACCAGTTTGAACCCTATATTTCCAATACGGACGAATCCGAAGACGAAAGACAAGATAGATTGAAGGATAACTCAAGGTAAATGTTTTCTGAATATGTCTACGGCCTAAATATATGTACCTGACGATGTTAGCAGTACTGTTCAACATTCTCCTGTTCTTTTACAAATGTACTTTTTCTCACCTGCAATAAAGGCTGTACAAGTGTATTGCGTTTCATGGGTAGAGACGTATGTACACGCTGATGAGTAAAAGAAACATCGGATCACAGTTGTAAGCTTCAAGAACCTGAGAACAAATTGATACGATTTAAAAGTACTTAAGATTCTTAGGACAGGAGGTCCTCTTTTGCTCAACTGTTGAATTAGGCAGGATAATACCCTCATCGGAGTAAAATTAAATTCATATTCTGTACACTATGTTATAAGTTAACATTTTGAATTTCTCATATGTATGCATTTAGTTTATTTTTTGAAACTATCAAATAAAACCTTTTTTCTATGATAAACATTTACTTTGACCTGTTTTCTTGCATATCTAATTTAATTTTACAGTGCTGTACTAAATGTCTTACCTGTTCATGACTTTAGTCAGTTTGTGTCATTGTAATGTGCTATTGATCTGTTCATAAATATGAAATTAAATTTGACAAGCACAGAACTATGCATTAAAGAAGAAAACTCTATTCTATGTGTAATTGTGGACATTGTTTTGTAATACATTGTTTTGTAATGCCCACAGCACAGGTATGTGTATGTTGTTGTGACATAGAGAAGGTCACAGGTGTCTGCAATGAATAACAGGGATACAATGTATAACACACTATCCAGGGTCCAGTCCAGTTTGTCTCGATATCCATGTTTTTTAAAATTTGCATACTGCCAGTATAAAAAACAATTTGGAGAATGTCCAGAACAAGGAAATGAGTAAGTAAAATGTTTGAGTAATTTGTCATGCTCTTTTATTTTCATAAATTTTGTTTTCATGATCAATGCATGACAGCATAGTATTAGGGTTATTAATACAGCAAATAAATAAGCCACTTTTGCCAGTCATTTTATGACACCTTCATGGATATATATATATATATATATATATATATATATATATATATATATATATATATATATATATATATATATATATGCATATATTATATTGGAATCATTTAGCTTTATTGACATACAAAATAATGACAAATCACACTGGGCTACTATTAACACTATCTACTGAAACTTTTGATTTCCTAATTTGATCTCATGCATAAAGCATATTATATTTCAACTTAATTTTCCAATTATTATTTCAGAAGATAGCGGAAAACAACATATAGACAATTTGCTCAGTGGTGTTGGCACTTCTTGGACAAGGAAGTGATGGTCATCATTTTATCATGTGTTGTTCAGAGGATCCGCACTGCCTTTCCTGATCAAAACCTGAACTACACTGGCTTTCATGAGGTCTGACAGCAATTAAACATGCTAAGATTTTGAGTAGCAATATCCTTGTCAGGCCTTTCATACAAACTACACAATGGTAGTGGTACATCTGCGAGAAGTTTTACTCTTCATCATTCATATGAGACACCTGTCCAATTGTGAATGATGTTTTCATCAGACATTCAACATAATCTGTAAATTAAAGTAAATGTAGTATGCATTGTATTTTCCAAGCCAAAAAATGCAACCTTTTGTTGAAGTTAATACATGAATTAAAATTATTTTTCTGTACAATTGCTTGCATATTTTTATTATTTCCCCACAGGGCAAAATCATGACCTTTAAAATTAATAGAGTGTCAACTTTAATAATGTTTTGCCTTTACTGTTTGAATTTAATAAAACAAATAATGTAGGTACTTACGCTTGGTACAACAGTATTTGTATCTCCAAGTGATATAATTCTTTCTGTTTATTAATTACTAATGTATAGTCTTACCATATGTTGAGTCAACAAGGATTTCCCTGACAGTGTATTCTCCTTTCTTGTACTTTCGATACACTATTTTACATCTGGCTCTCCCGTCCTTAGTGCTTGCTTGTTCTCTTTGGTTGTTTTTATTAAAATGCAATGCAGATAGCCAACGCGTATTTTAAAGTAAGTAAAGATGCAAAATGCAGTATATAATCCTCTCAAACACCAGATAATTTTTATAGATTCTTTATTTGCAAACATTCGCAAACACTAAAAACTGTTATACAATTTTACATTGCAGGATATCAAAATATCAGATTTTGATATCTATAATTTAATTTCAAGTTGAATATACTGAACTATAAACAAAACTCTGAAAACCCTGAATCAGTATCTTTTTTGTGTGCAATAATGTAAGATTTACCTTGAAAGCATTCCATGATAGGTGACACAAATCATCTTTGGTGCAAAATGATTGATCACGGAGTGGTATCTATCGAGTGCTAAAGTTTGTTGTACAGATGACAGCATTGGTACATCTTTTCTCATTTGTCTGCTGGTCACAATCTCTTCAAGCTTTTCAAATACTTTAGATCCTATAAGTTATAATATATATTCATCAAAGCTGGAATTTATGCTATCTTGCATGAAAATTAAAAGTGTACACTACCAAAAATGTATCTAAATTCAATAAATTACTAGACCAATGCAGTTAAGTCAAAGTCATATACCTATATGACATGTACTCCATAAGATGCTTTTGCATACCAAATATCATTGATCAATAAGAAATAAATCTACTAATTAAACAAACAAAATGGCTAAGATTTTCTGTTTTCAACTATTGCCTTGAAACAATAATAGCCAAAACTAATTATATGAAAGTATATGAGTACCTGTGCTTATCACCTTTACTGCAGGTCGAGTCATTGAGTTTGGCGCCTTAATATAAGTTTGGCATTTCTTAGACCACTGTTTCATCTTTTTGTTGACTTGGCAACCAATCGATGCAGTCAGAGGCTTCACTCTATCAATTTCATATTCATCTACCTGAAAAAGGTCAATTCCACCAGTTGTATTACTTTTAAATACTGTAATTTGTTTAGCCAATTTATTCTTGCATTTAGAAATTTTAAGAAGATGAACTTATTTTTGGGATAAAGAAAATAGTTCCCAAATTTCCTATGATGAATTCAGTAAAAGCCGTATCAACCATAACAGAATATGTTTGAAACATATAAAAAAAATGTATTTTTAAATACCGACCTGTTTTCCTTATATATATTTATATATATATATATATATATATATGTATATATATATATATATATATATATATATACACACAATTAAGTTAAATTTTATGTACCACTTTCATAACGTCAAATTTATTTTCTAATCCTTGATCCTGAGATTCTCCCTGTCTTTCTGTTGTGAACATTGTTCCACATGTGCATCAATCATCTAAAGCAAAACTGAACATCTAGACTTTCTTTAGTTGCGTAAAGTATTCACACTTGTATGCTACTGTAGTCACTTGCATGGATGTATATACTATGATAAACATGTGGAATATGTCAACGTTCGCAGTAAAGATACCTTGTATCGAGGATCTTTTCTGGCTGAAGGGGATACGAAATTCAGCTCAAGTGTTCTCCCACAAAGACATTAAGCAGGGAATATAATTCAGCCGTCACAGTTTTAACACTTTTAAAAACCGGTACATTTCACTAGGTATTTGAAGGCTACCATTTGCGAGTTTTCATCAGTTTTGTCAACGCAATTTTCCCCTTGAATTAAGAGAATACATATACAGTTTTTCAACTTTGTGTTATTTACAGTCTGTTTGGACTCTTTGCCATACAATATGGTTAGTATCGTTGCAGTAACTTAACCAACAACTATTATTAATAATATATGACTTTTTCTTTGAAAAAGACCACTTGATCTTGCTTAAGTAATGTGCTGGAGCTCCAAAAATATTGATACAATCAAGAAAAGAAAAACTGTAAATATTGTTTTCTTTTTTCCATCATGGTTAATTTCTCGTCAAGTAATGATCGGCCTTCTTCACAATTACAAAATAACTAGTTGGTCAAACTATATCAATCATTTGGATTTCACCCTCTTATGTGTTAGTAATTTGGTATTGGAAGTATTAATTGTCGCATAATTTTTGCTGGCAAAATTGAAAGGAGAGATATTTTCTCAAGATGTAGGGATTATTATAATATACTCCTACTGATATATACTCATTCTAACAAATATAGAATGATAGATGAGAAATTAATACTCACAAGTCGAATTTGAGACGTGAATAATCAAACGCTGATGATGAATATCGAATAAATTCAAATGAAGAATTAAGATGTGGAGATGACTAAACAGGAGGCGATAATCACTAATCAATTGCAAAGATGACTAACCAAGAGGTGTAAATGAATAATGAAAGGAAGAATTATCAGCAAAGAGTCCACAAATGTAATTAAGGATTAGTAAAGGCGCTAGGAAACAACATGGGAACACAGGCGCCTAAGAATTGTCACGCAGTAAAGTTAAAAATCGAAATTAGTTTGTACACACACATACACACACACACACACACACACACACACACACACACACACACACATATATATATATATATATATATATATATATATATATATATATATATATATATATATATATATATATATATATATATATGAATTCATAGACGCTTCCATAATCTACCTGTATAAGCTCAATGGGAACAGTCAGGCCTGCGACAACCACCATGGGATATCCTTGCTCTCAGTGGCAGGAAAGATACTCATCAGACTCGTTCTGAACCGCCACACTATGCACCTTGTCCAGGGACTCCTGCCAGAAAGCCAGTGTGGATCCCGGAAAGACCTTGGGACCAACGACATAGTGTATGTTGCGAGGCTGCTACAAGAGAAATGCCAAGAGCGAAACGCCGATCGTTTCTCCATCTACGTCGACTTTACAAAGACCTTCGATACTGTCAGCAGAGAATGCTTCTGGAAGGTAATGGCCAAGTAAGGATGCCCGAGAAAATTTATCTCCATGGTACAGCATTTCCACGACGGTATGCAGACACGAGTCCAGGAAAAATGAGACACATCTGAGCCATTCCCAGTAAACAATGGCGTGAAGCAGGGTTGTGTTCTGGCACCGACACCGCTCAGTCTACTGAAAAGCTGGATTCGGCATCAGGTACCGTACAGATGGAAAACTGTTCAACCCCAGGAGGCTTCAAGCGAAAACCAAGGTTATGACAGACACAATCAGGGGAATTCTTCTTGCTGATGGCTGGCTCAGAAGCCGACCTGTAACACATCGTTGTCATGTTCTCCAGCTCCCGCACAAGCATCGGTCTTACCATCAGTATCAAGACGACGGAAATCCTGCATCAGCCGGTACCTGAAAAGACTTTGTTAAGCCCAACATCACCGTCAACGGCCAAAAACTCAACGTAGTGAACCGCTTCACCTACCTTGGAAGCACACTGTCACAGAGCGTCAATATTGACGACGAGGTAAACCTCCGCATTGACAGAACCAGCGCAACTTTCGGCAGACTGCTTGCGAACGTCTGTAGTAGAAGAGGCATCAGCATCCAGACCAAACTAAAGGTCTAAAAGGCAGTTGTTCTCCCCACACTACTTTACGCATGCAAAACGTGGACGGTGTACCAATGCCACGCCAGGAAGCTGAAACACTTACACACCACAAGTCTCAGTAAAATCCTCAACATCAAGTGGCAGGACAAGGTTGCAGATACTGAGGTAACTACCCAAGCAGATCTCTCTAGCATCCACACCATCCGGAAGCAGTCTCAGCTACGTTAAGCGGAACATGTTGTACGCATGCCAGGCCACCGGCTGCCTAAGAGACTCTTAGCGACAACAAGGACAGCGATCCCACGGAGGTCAGAAGAAAAGCTTCAAAGACAATCTGAACGCTGCATGGAAAGCGTTCAACATAAACCCTGACTCCTGGGAACAAACAGCAAGCGATCGAGTCACTTTGCGTTCCTCCGTGCACAAAGGCTCCAAGTGGTGCGAATTTATCAGCATAGCGGCTGAAAAAATCAAGAGGCAAGCCAGAAAAGCGCGTGTCATCAACCCTTCTGAAGATGTCCCATTCGTCCCTTATCCCTCGTGCAAACGAGCATTCCGTGCTTTCATTGGCCTCATCAGCGACCTGTTCACTAATTTAAGGTACAAAACCTATGAAAAATTAGTATAAGCCGTTTCCTTTAAGAGACAAATGAGCATCTGAATATATTGTACATCGTGAACAAGGACTTACTTGTATATTATCCACCAAACATTGAAGTTCACAATACCCGGGAAAATAGATCTATGCTTCATTTATCTGACTGGCACTAACAAGATGAACGGCGTAACGTGTAAAGGGGCTTAACCCCAGTATATACAAAAACTTCCTACATCGTGTTTTCTGAGGAGTTGTGTACCGTTAAGTTTCTTTACATATTCAACCGTTAGATTGTAAACCGTGCTGTACTTTGTGTAGGGAATGTTGTTTAGAACAGCTTATTATAATTTATAATATATTCTTAATCCTTCTGAACTGCGTTATTATCCAGATACATCTGGATATACGTCAACCGACAGCTATATTTCCTTCACCTGCGTTCCTAATGTGGAACTGTATGTAGTTTGCTATGCGATTGTAGTATTTACATGACTTTGACAAACAGGTGAATTTGCATATATATTGATTTATATTAGTTTCAATTTAACATGCGTGTTTCATGTGAAAATAGTTCACCATGTCATTGTGTTGTATATTGGTTGGAAGTTACATAATTGTCTTGTGTGATTGTCTCCTCGCTGAATCTCTCTTCAGCTGAGATGCACGATTATGTACTATTATTTCCTCGCTGAAAAGGTTTCCTTTTCAGCGAGGAAATAATAGTGCATAATCGTGCATCTCAGCTGAAGAAGATATAAAATAGTGATCTGGTAGTAACTTACTAGTACTTATGAATTAAATATTTTGCACCAAATATCTAAATTTGTTTCGGCTCATCGTGCATGCAAAAGATATATAGAAACCACGATGAAGTAGCTTTCGAAAACTATTGCGTAAGTAAAATGTAAAAAATTACGAATGAATATAGAATCATCTTTTCATTCATTAAATAACATGATCGTATTTCCTTACGTGCACCAAATGTAAGACGTATGTTTCTATATGACTTTGTCACGACAACAAAGTGAATTGTTTTTGATGGACGATGTTTCAAGACGAAGAATTTACTTTCCTTTCTCACCACCAAAATTGCACGGGGAAAAACAATACGCATTCTGTTTGGTCAGCATGCATTTGCACATATAGAGTTTAAATAACCAGTTATTGTACTATAAATATTAAAAATATTGCAACTTATTTATAACAAGAACCCAATAATTCCTGATCTCAAGAAGCGTCCTGAGAAATGTCTTCAGGTCATACGTTATACCGGCTAAAGGATATACCTTGAACAAATAATAAAAAATGATATAGTAAAAACAGTCTTTCAGGAAACGTTTCAAAATGGACGGCAGTGAGTGAAACGAATTGAATATAAAGGCTAGACAAGATTTTAAACAATGGAAAAGTAAGCGGATTCTGATTCAACTTTGGGAATGAACACATTTATCCCAATATGCACACGATCAGAATGTGTGTAGGGCGGTGTGAATAAACTTTCGGTCACGTAAATGATCATCAAAGCAAGTAAAGGTAGACACGTCCAGCTTTGGTTAACATTTCAGAGTAAAATTTTGCAAATATTTCGACCATTTTTGAACATCTGGAATGGACTTTAAAAATCCCTATAACCAGGTCAAGACACTCAAAGCATATTCTTCCTTTGTTATGTGGGTATCGGTGAATCTAATATATTCCAAAGTGGTTTGTGAGTGAGCGGATAAGATACATAAATAGGCAAATGAATGGAACCCAATTTGATAAAAGATAAACAGCAACAATTTAGTGCTAAGCCTCTGGTGTAAGAATGTTCAGCATCAGTCTAGACGCAATGCGCAGCATTGCAAGCAACTTCATTGATCCTGAAGCCATCACATTGTTTTTCATAATTTTTAGTTCAAATTTTTATATTATATTTCTGTCCTGCAAATCCGTCCACTTTTTCTGATTATGAAGTTGTATTCGTTGACGGTAAAGTGTTCATGATCCGACCAAATAAAATCGTGTGTTCATTTCGTTGTTTTGAAACGAATGTTTTGATCTTGACCTGATTTTAAGGCTACATCTATCACATGTTTACGACTTTACTTGAACTTTAATTGTGAGTGAGTCCTGTCAATTAACATTTAGTATCAAGTTGCCTTTTCTTGTCTTGGTACTGGTAACTGCATTTCTTACGTCCGCCACTGGTTGAAGTCAAAATAGCCCCTTAGCAAAGTTCGTTGGACTAAGTTCAAAATTTGCTTTTCAGATTTGTTGGTGGTGGCGTCCTGGTGATCGGTGTAATGTGCAATTATCGGTGTCATTATAAATTACTCAGTCTCCAAAGATTACAAGTTGAAATCCACCTTTAAACGGACAATGGCTGTAATGTAAGCAGCAATGATTTCATTGTCAAACTATTAAGGTGGAACAAACTACATTTTTTAGTACATCATCAAGATCAAATTCATGATTTCCACCTGCGAAATGACTTCCTTTTTCTCGCCGCAGGATTGAATGAAGTGTAGTGACTTTGATTTACAAAGTTGTCATTCCTTGGCATTATTGGATGTTCAGCTGCTTTGTGATGCAAATACTTGATCATTATTTTATCAAACTGTCTTTCTTTCTGTTTCTTTTTTCTACGGATTCGACTGTAATTCTTTTTGGGGATCAATTACTTTGTGTCTACTGACATTTTGTTTTTATAGAATGTGAAACTAAGTAGGATAGCTGCTTGCTTCTTTCTTCAATTTCAAAAACTTATGGAAACCCCTAAAAAATCGCTGTGAATAACACGTATGATAGGAAAATATATTTGGTATTTGATAAAAGTATTAATCCTAGATGGCTATGAGAATCCACATATCTAAGTTCGATATTATAAAAAACATGTTCAGAATTATTTTTACGTTATTGTTTGTGAAAAACATATCCACTGTTTTAAGTGGATTAAACTGTAAAAGCCAGTTTTATTATGCCATCATTCATGACAAGCTCTATTTCAGCACAATAAATGGATGAATAACGCAGAGATGAGTAATCTGGAAAAAACGAGTGAGAAAGCTCATACCATCGTCAATATCGTTTACAAGGATTTTCAACAATAGTAGTGCAAGAACGGATCCTTGCTGCACACCAGCATTTATAATCATTTCCCTTGAAAAAATATCATACAAAACCCCCGCTTGTTTTCTATTACTTATACAACTTTGATTTTTTTATAGAATTACCTGAAACTCTGTATCCCTTCAATTTAAATAATAATCATGTGTGCCAGACCAAGTCGAAAGCTTTGATAGAGCACACTCTACAATGCAAGAATTTTTGGATTGTTCTAATGAACTGCAAATACTATGATACTTTTCAGTAAGTTTAAAATTAGTGTAGTTACCAGGAAGGAATCCTGATTGATACTTTTAAAAAAAGATGGTTTGTATGAAAGTAATGACATGAATATACAAGTTTAAAACTGCATCTTTCAAGTATTGTTGCGACACAGCTAAGTAAAGAGATTGGTCTATATTGGCAATCTCGTTTCCATTTATCTGGAAATTTGTTTTCCTTCTATGATCTATTACAAAGCGTTGCTGGTGGTGCTGATATTTCACTAACGCCTTTAAGCATTCTATAATTTTAACATCAGTCAAAGTGTGTTTATGGACAGAAATGGAATTAATAAAAGCCTTATTTCTTTTTCAGTTATAGTAATTTCGTTTAGGGTATCAGAGCATCTTTTCCCTTTTCTGAAACGTAAGGAGGGGAACATTAATATCATCAATAGTTAAAAGTAAGGCAAAATAATCGTTTAGTAAGGAAGCCTTTTCTGTTTCATCATAGATGCAAACCGAAGGATTACTTCCTGTATTTATAAGTGGTGGAATATAATTTGAAGGATTGTCTAATTTAAAAAGGATTTTGTTATTTTGCAAAATGTTTTAGCGGCATTTCTTTTAAAAGAGCATCAATTTTATCCTTACATTACCGTTTAGTATACATTTTCATGTTGTTTACTTTATTCCTGATTTGCTTGAATTTGTTTTATTCGATTGGCCGATCACGAATGACTGCAGATTTGCCTGCTATATCCCTTTTCCTTTTTATTTTGCTTAATTGGCAGTCAAACCACGGTTTATCGGCTGGGCGAATTGTTAGAGTTTTATAAGGAATACGCAGAGTTGAGAATTCTAATAGTTTGGTTGTGAGTATATCAGTTTAAACATCAATATCACTTGGTGTTAGCAATAGATCTGCCAAGTTAGTTCCAGTTATCAGGCGTTCGATTTATTAAAATCAGCTTTCATGTAAATCCAAATTCGGCGCACAGAGGCGGTGTTAGGAGTACGCGGGGCCTAGGGCCGACCATGACCGCGCGGGGCCAGAATATCGGTATATGGATGGGTATGCAACTGCAAGCACTGATTATGTCTAAACTAGATCAACGTGCTTTACGTGCGGCCTGTATCAACGTTTCCAATTTACAGGAGAATATAGCTTGACAAACTCAAAAGGATGACCTTAGGCCTGATGCGCGGGGCCCCGTCAAGAGCAGGACCTGGGGCAGTCGCCCCACTTGCCAACCCCATGTACACCGCTTGGACGTGCACGTTAAGGCTGATTGCTCCATATGTGTGTGCAAGAGAATCCGTATTGATGTCTATCTGAACAGCTGAGAAGCACTTTACATTACCTAAGTAGCTGGGATCAATTCGCTTAAGAGAAACAAGCAACACATTCTTCAACCAGAAGAACATAAAAGAGCCCATATAAGAACATATAACAACGTGTGAAACCCCAGTACAGCAGATGTTGCTCGTCCACTAACTGATTGACCATTTTAGAGCGCAAACCCAAGTCCTCCTAGATTCAAGCGTGCCAATTATGATCGTACTATATGATTGGTCTTATTACTAAGTAATCAATAGGTCGTTTACATGGGTTTTAGTTCAAAACCTAGACTTAATTATGACAATAAAATTCTAGAATTAGAATTACATAGTGCTCATTGACTTTTGGACTAAGAACTCTTTGGGGACTGTTGCAAATTCATTCAAAGACATTCTGGATAATCTATATCAGCACATTCAGTAGTAAAATTTATGCGGAACACTGTATTCGTTTGGTTTTGTGATGAAGCTTTTAGGACTATTTGGGATTTAATTCACGACACTGTGAAAGTTCCTTTCAAATTTTAAACTTTGTATTCAAAGAAAAAATAATAATTTTACGAAACATATTTGTTTCTATTTTCTGTTATTTAGTTTAAAACCATAGAGGCTTAACAGCTTAAATATTTACAGAGTAGTATTTAGTCATATAAGAAACAAGTCTTGCCTATATCATCCATATAAGAAACAAGTCATTTCAACAACATGCCCCGAAGGAATACGTCATTTCTACGCCAGCACCTTAATATACACCTTATAGTTACAGCAGACTCATAAAAAACAAAATACAGAATAAGTACCATGTGATCAATGGCAGGAGAAAGCACGTGTTAGGAAAATGCAAGTAGTATGAAGCACTAGTCTCCACGAGAATCCAAATTCGTCTAATGGCGTGACACAATTACACATTGTAATGGCTTGAAAGTACTTAAAGCAAGTACAGTAAGCCACGAGCTCTTATTATGGTTGTAAAGAAACGGATGACGTCACCCATACTTATCAAGGTTGTATAGATAAGAATTACGTAATCAACACTTGTCATGGTTGTATAGTCACAGGTGACGTTATATTTTACATATGTCAGTGATGCTGAAACAGCAGGAGTACGAGGAAAGCTAAGAGGTATATTAACACAATATTTACAATGAAATTGTGCACAATATTTTCGACCATATTTCACACATTATAGCGTGAATATCGCAGATTATTGATATCCAGTATATCTGAGTGATATAAGGACATAAATATTATATAACGATTTGTACTGAAACGAAAACGGAGTCAGAATTTAGTACTCCAATAATATTTTAGCGAACAAACAAATAAACCCATATTGATTGGTGTCAGTAACTCTGTTTGTGCAAGATTTGTTTCGCCAAAGAGCTATTGTTTTGTAATTGTAGATAGCATTGGTTGGGAAGAATGGCTTAAACTCTCTCATGTATTCAACAATGAAAACAATAGCAAAGGCAGACAATTATGTTTAACATGAATGTCATTGATTCAGAAACGTGTGCATGAAGAACAATAAACAGGAGAGCGTAATTCTAATATGTATATCACTGGTATTTTTACAGGTATCGCAGCATGGGATCTTTCAGCTAATTGTGGGCATATTTTTAAGGAATGCTCTCTATACTATGATTGTAAATTTCTTTGTAGCCACGTTGTTCGCATAGACTATTAAATTGTCAACAAATTCATAGTCTTCGCCGTTTCTGGACTCAAACATCTGAGTTGCTTGTCTTTTTATGTTGTTATATATATATATATATATATATATATATATATATATATATATATATATATATCAACGAATCTCATAAGAAACAAGTCATATCTACACCAGTTTCATAAAATTGAAGCCAAATCAGCACCAGCCCAATAGGAAACAAGTTATATCTACGCAATATTTGTGTATGCATCCGCCTTTTAACATACTCAGATATTGCAAACGAAACAATTCCTGCTGAGCAGTTTTTTTTATTTTGGTTGCACAGTGATGCACAGTATTAAGATGTACCGTTATTCAAAACAGGTAACAATGTCGACGTCCAGGTACACGTATAGTCTAATTGTATTATGTGTCATTATTAGGGTAGTATCAAACTACGGTTTTTGCCTTTACTGTTCCCTTTATGGCCATTCCACCCGTCCTGACCTCTACCCCCAGCCCATCCCCATTACAATTTAACCCATAAGTGAGTGTTGCCCGTTGATTGTTTTACCACATACACAAACTACACGTGATTGAGCCAGTCCAGTCATGGGGATAGGGGTGGGGTCGGCAACCACAAGATGGCATGCCAAGAGTTTTTATGTGGTACGCGAAGAGCAGGCAAAGATCTCGATTTTAACAGTGTTACTCTCTTACTGTTGGTATATGCTCGTTCCTTTTGTAATTAATCCAGGAAAAAGTGGCACGCTATGTCCAATAGGTTGCCGACCCTGGGGTAGAGCGTCGTAGAGATAGAAGTACCGCAAAGGGTTTCCCAAAAAGGGCAAAACACCAGCCTTTGATAACACTGCATTCTGTGAAAATATGGATTCGGTGCCGATCGATACTACCAAGGCAACATACAATTCCAGCTGATGCTTTGTTTGATAAACCACTCTTGTGCGTGAAGATTGTTTCAATTCGACAGTAAAATGGTATAACTAACCACTGTTTTTTATTTGTGCTCATAACTGTCTGTGATATTCCGTTTCTGCATGTACAATCTCAAACTCATCCGCAACATTTTACCTTCGATTGCTACCTGGTACAGTTTACTGATAGTATCGAGACTGCTCTGTGCAACCCAAACGATTCGGAACAGACACGAATGTAGTCGCATCGGAATTAATTTTCTAGCACCACCGGAAACACCTCTTGCTATCGATATAGCTCCGAAAATATGACCAAGTGGTGCACCTGCAAATGTTGATATTGGTGTGATTCGAGTCAAACCAAGACCGAGAGTCATTGCCACAACGGACCGCAAATAGCATCTAGAACAAAAACACGTGCGTTTTTTTTTTCACGATCAACGCGGTTCTCTTCTCGACTTCGTTCCCTCAGCTTTTGTTCCACTTGGATTATTTTTTTCACATCGGTAAGACTGATGGTCCGTCATAGTTCTTGTATTGATAATACAATCATTTATTAGCTTCTCGTGGGTCGGTGGTTCTTTCCGGGGGTTTTCCCGGGTTCTTCCTCTACCATTAATAATGGCCGCCATGTATAGCCTATCTTGTGCTGAAAAATGGCGTTAAACCTTCAACAACAAAAACAACATTTAATTGCACGACAGACGGGCCTCATCATCACAAGCATTTATAACCAGGTATGCTCTTTTACTATCTCAGTAGCAGTACAGTTATAAAAACTATGCCTCTGCAATATTTAAATTTCTGGAAATTGCACGTTCATGTAGTCTAAAACCTTCCTATTTAAAAGGAAGTCGATTTCGCCGGCACGTTTTTTATCTAACAGTCGTTTTTGCCTAGTAATTGTCACCCTTACAAGTACATCCTTTTTGAATTACAGTCGAGATCTTCCTTTTTTCAAATGAGTCAAAGTGGGTTTGAAATAATCGATGGTGAACCTAAATTCGGTGATATGTCGGTGACTGCCACTGTAAAAATATCCCTGAGCATTTTCACGTGCATGTGCGATGATTCCAAGCTTACCTGGAATTGGTTGTGGTAAATAGAGTAAATTTTAATGGCAATTCATTCGATTTGACCCTTAATAAAGTTATATGACAGATCATACGATGGATTATTGACACCCCTTTGATACCGATGTTCCACCAGAAGTGGAGCAAACTTGTTACCAATGTTAACAGCTGGCCCAACACCCCGTCGGTCAATTCCACGAACACATCACCGCGATCAATTCCATTATGTATATAACAACGATAAAACCTAGTCTTAATCAGAAACGCCAAAAATGGTTAATGTTCCCGTTACGGTAAATGTTGAATCCTTCAAATTGAATTTTCACCTCCGGCAATTAATGATTTTGGTAAAGCAACTGTGTCAGAATGTGTAGTAGCACTGGTAGTTCATATTAGTGGTGCAAAATCATGACCAGGATATCGCTTATAATTTAGAAGCATTCCCAAAGCAACTCACCAACCTTCACCTACAGTTATGATAAACGAATATGATCCGAACTTGTGCAACTATAAGATCTGACGTTTAGGTCAGTCCAAACCATTTACAATACAAGAAGTAGAAAACGAAGCTAGAATAAGTAGACCACTTCCAAAGACTGCTTCACCATACTTTTCATCCCTTTACCTGATAAATGCTCATTAGATCTGACTCAAGAAAGTTACTACGATCGGTGGTGAGGGTACCTTAGCAAAATGCTGATCCGAGTATTGTTTCATCCCACTATTGGCTGCATCAGCATAATCTTGGATAAACGCAATTAACACGCCGTTGTATCTGATACCATCGTTGTCGGCGACCCCAGTCAGATTTTTGGCGACCTTGCATTTGCACTTGAGAATATTCTCTTGAATGCCCATATCAAACGATTTTAGTTTTGCGACAACTGATCCCAGGTTAACCATCATACAACTATATCAACAACGGTTGCATTTTTCCGGACGCAGCACAGCCCGTGTTTAGAGCACGAATTGAATTGACAATTTGGTTCCATCACCATGTTTGGACAGTTCAGGTGTTGCTTATGAAGAAAAGAAGTTTCTCAAGTTTTTGCCCTGATATAAGTCATGTTCAAATTTCTTTTGCGTGATGCCATTGAATAAGAAAATTATTGCGTAGCACAATCATATCTTGATATTATGTGAGATGCCCTGCCAAAACAATTACTTCAAATTCAACTCGAGTTCAAACATGTAATCAATGATCAGCGGTTTATGTGACTTGTGTTCCAGGTGGAGCAAAGAAGTCAATATTCATCAGGAAAGCAGAAAATATCGGCGGCGGTGATGATACCAAAATTACCAGGGACACCATGGAGTAAATGTCTGGGTAAAACATGCACCTTCCCGGATACAATTAGTATGGGCCTGGTGCAAGGCTAGATATATGCATCGATTCTAATAACCAAACAAACCCATTGAAGTACTTATTAACCGTTTCGATGCTACGTGTTACAAGAATGAACTTTCTTATAAGGCATCCTATTATATCCATGGACATCAGCGCGCTGATATTGAACTTATCCATGACTTTAATGTTATTAATCCAACAATGGGAGAACTGATCTCCTTATGGGTCGTTAACGGAGGTGTGGAAGCCAAAAATGCATTTGGTAGTGGCCAAAGAACCTCCGGTGGACAAAAGTCAACTCGTTAAAATTAAATTTTACCGGTGTGAACACACAATTAACACGAAAGGCCAGACATTATCCAAAATAATCTACCGTTTGCGTTGATATTGGAGAAGTGAAGCCGTCGTGGAATATTTAATCAGTACAGCTAAGGTAACTCATGGGATTACCCTAGTATTATTGGCCAAACAAGCGCTGTTGAAAATTTATTTACCAGTACCAAGAAAGCTCGGTTTAATGTCCAAACACCTAATGAGGTTCATCAAGTTGATTTATTGTTTCTTCCATATGATCGTCGCCTTGATCGACATGGTAAAGTATGCATGTACAGGTATGTGTTCACCATTAATGATGTGGCCTGCCGATACAAAAGAGGAGAGCCGCTGACACCACAACATTCTGCCAGCGTCGCAGATGCTCTCAAGCGTATTTATGCAAGCGGCCGACTAGCGTAGCCATGATTGTTACAAGTGGATCCTGGTAAAGAATTTATGGGAACTTTGGTTAACTAAATATCATGTGCTAGTCCGTGTCGGACATGTCAATGTTTATCGTGATATATCTATTGTGGAGCGATTTAATCGGACTCTAGCAGAATGGATATTATGTCATTCTTACGTAGACGAACGATTTATGATGTCCGAGTGATCTTGAAAATCGGTTACACGACTTTTATCCTTTCTAATGGTTTGTTGTCCAGCAATAATCGTGTACATTTTGGGCCGCAGTCCCACATACTCTTTGATTGGTTTACCAGAACATTCGTCTTTGAACTGGCCAACAAACATTCTATGGGATTTACTAACAGCGGATGGTCTTTCTTTACTCGTTGGTATCAAATTCGTTGACCAAACTTTGAAATGCCATATATGCGTACATATCATCGGTGGTGATATGTATCAACAGCGAGTCAGTGTCGGTGTAACCGATTTTGATTAAACGGTGTGATACTGCCTTTGTAAAATGCATTCATGCGTATCTTCAACAATTCAGAAAGTCCGGCACAAGACGAACCAATATATATATATATATATATATATATATATATATATATATATATATATATATATATATATATATATATATATATATACATACATATTGGTTTTGTCAAATATAGTTTTGATTTACTATGAATGGCAATACGTCCACCATCAAAGATTTTCTAGATTCAGTGGCCGCACCAGCATTGAGCTTTCCCAGTTTGATTTGCTCACTATCACGGATAAGATTAAATTCGATTTGTCTGAGCAGTCTATTCGTGGGTTTTTTAAACACAGCGTTGTTCGTTGGTTTGTAAAAGTGGCTTGAAAGTCATTGGTGGCCTTTGTGCGTAGGTCTGCATTTATTTGAATATTCGGGCTATGCAATCTTGCTGACGAAATCCAAGCAGTTCGTGGATTTTGGTTACGCTCATAACCAGTTACAAGTACAGCTAAAAATTTCGCACATGCAGTACATACATATGCCTGGTCCTAAGATTGACACCAGTTTGATGTGTTTAGTCTGTTTGCGTTGTGACTCATTGACTCACTGATACGGGGACAACCATGTACCGATCACTGACAGTTCTTCTGGGGTCATCGGATAATCGTTGTGTGCGTCATATAAATGGAATACCATATTCCATGCCAATTTCAAAGGCGTATTCTAAGTCACCGTTGATGTTATGATTGTAATCATGTTTTTGTAGATCAGTGTTCGCAGGGTCTTTCCTCAGAAATCCACCAAATGGAAGTGGTTGCATCATTGTCCACTATAAGGTTTCTCTTGCCCAGATACATGATATAACTGGTGGGGTCAGCGATGTTATACCCGTCCACGTTAAGGTATTGGCTTGAGTGTGTCTTTGACGACATTGATATTCCGCGACGAAGTGATCGCTAGATAAACAGATGCTCATCAATGTCAGTGAGCAATTCCAGCTCGATTTTGATTTTGGACAATAATGTATCTCATCCTATGCCCGGTGACGAGAAGTAGTGGACGGGATAGAACCTGAATACATGCAGGGCAGCATCGCGAAATTTCTCAAACACATCTGTGAGCAACAACACATTGATGCGAGATACAGATCGTGATAGTCACCCATGTTTTTCATTTCGAATGCTGACAAACTTCCTTTATGTACTCATAATCCTTTTCGGACATGTTTTCAGGAGACAGCGATGAATAAAACGCTTATATCGGTGACAATTGCGTTTCTGAATAATTGTACCATTACATCATGTACTCGCATGCATACACGCCTTTTCTTGTCAGCAATTATGTATTGTGTGGGAAGTACCGTGTGATTTTGAAGTTCTCTGTCTAATTCATATACTGTATCGAATCGACAAATTGCTCTTGAACCAAGTATTGTTTTCATTCATTAGGGATAACGCTTATCAGTGATTTTGATGCCGTGGCCATCAAATCAACGCAAGTTATGAAGAACCACGTGAAGTTTTGTTTTTGGAGTACAATTGTTCACCTGCAAATTGCATGCCTTGTGTGTGGCACCTATTTACCGACACGCGACGTGACAACGACCACGAACTTTGGAACCAGGGCTTTGTTTTTTTATAGGTGGAATAACTTCTCTCTTCAGTGACAGATTGTTCACAAATCCAGTGGTGAGTGACTGCAGAAAACTGACGAATGTTATAATATGTCATAGCTATGCTTGCTGGTGGATAAAGCTGCTCTAGAATACATTTGGCTGTAACTTCGATCGATCTGAGAAGCACCTCAGCTATGTCTGGAGTAGCCTGAGCACGATACAAAAGTGGCTGATCTGTTGTTCCATAACATTGAACTGCTACATAACAAATCCCACAAATGCTCAACGCGTTGCTCAGTTCGGTCTGTATCAGGCGCACCTGTGTCATTGTTAATATAGATGGACTCGTTTGTAAAAGCATAATTTGTTTACATTACCATTCTCACATTCAAGATCAGCGTAGATGATATACATAACTTTAATCTTTCAATGTACTGCAGTAAATCTGACAGTGTTTTACCAGGCTCTGGCATGATTGTACGCAAAGAGTTTTCAATGATACCACCGCAGTAAAAGTCGTTACTGATGAGTAGTTCTTTGTTGTTAAATGCATGCGTGCAACGTCTGGATTGATATTACCTTAGTTCGTTCTTGATATATCCAAGCAATGTTAGTTATGCATAAATAGTGTGATATCAATTATGATGCTTTTTGTTTTACTTTGCAGAAACAAATATGTCAGGGTTCGTCAGTGACGTCCATGGGATGATAGTGACAGCGGATAAATGCTTTTCTCTTACATGAACATATTTACAGAAATAGTTGGATAAAGTGTACCGAGTTTGTTCAGTGTAGTGTTGGTAACCAGCAAGGGAAATTCAATATCATCAAAATTGAGATCACTCAGGTGTTGTTGATATTTTCGGTGTAACTCTTGGTTATCAAAGACCGGACACAACGCCAACAAAATTGCCCGTTCAGAACATATATTGTCAAAGTGTTTCACGTTTATAACCTACCTAGGGATTACAGTTTGGTGCTGCTAGGTAACTCATCTACGTAACGGCTGATATGGTAACAGATGAAATGCGACTTTCGCCTATATTTCGAAAGTCCATCCCATTTCTACCTCCGTGTATTTCTGCAGCGTTTCGAGAATTAGTTTAATGCCTCTACTAATGTCATAATTGATGGCGCTGACATTTTTGATGTTCAGAATAAAGCGGGCACACTCTGAATTTAAGGTGTAGCAGTTTTAAATCTATCTTTGTCACCACTTAGCTGCATAAAACGAAGAGCATTAAGAAAACTGTTTGATTAAGCGTGATCAAACTTTTGTAACACGTTTACAATTATAGGAATTTTGTTTGTCAGTATTTGTCGAGCGTCTTTGCATGGTGTGTGAGGTAATTGCCATGTGATTTTCCAACTGGCCAATACATTTTTGAAATTTGAATTCAGGTACATGTGATTGTTGTGGTTTTGCACGAACATAGTCGCTTCATTAGCAAAAGCAGGATGCGAGACGACGATGGCGGTTTTTTTCATGCTCGTCCAGTTCCGCAAGGATGTTAGTTTTTCTTGCACCTTATGGTATTCGGACATGTTCACGTGCAAAATGTCTTTAATTTTTACCGTTACTTCATTTGTAATTGCTACGTATGTTGTTTTTGTTGCTGCTGATACTGCATTAGCAGTGGCTACCGGTGGTGGATTCATTACAAATAAGGGTCTCACTACTTCAAGTCTGCCCTTCTAGTACGACTTGGTACAAATAGTCCATGCTGCTGTGCAGTCGGTTTGAACAGTAACACAGTAGGCATGTTTATTATACGGTAAAGGTAAAGCATCTTTCTACTTGGGAAATTATGTCGATGACTTGCGTGATTGTTTTTATTTTTATTTATTTTTTGTTGTTGTTTTTTATTTTTATTTTATTTTTATCTTATTAGAATCAGAAACTGTAATAGCTTCAATCCTGGTTATTGTTTTATTTATTTCTGGTTTATCGTTTTTGCTGTATCTGTCTGTGCTTCTGCAGCCACATGTGTTTGTTGTTTCGACTTGTTTCTGCTTGCTTAATAATATTCACCAACTGATCAACCTAGGATTACAAAGTTGATCATGTGATGTGAATCCGATAGCAAATTTAAATCATAGTCGTGCCCCTAAACCGTCACGTAACATGGACTGGAAGGAAGAGGCACTCTGCCCTTCTGGCATGAAGTTATGAATGTTGGTTTCCACATCCAACAAAAACGTCTTGATGTTCTGGAACTTAGTCTAATGTTACGCAGGTCGGGCTAAACTTCTGTTTCCCAGCGACAGTGCTCCGCGACTTACCAAACATGCGATGTGCGGTGGGGGCAAGATAGTATGTTCTAGTGGTCATCTTTCGCCATTCTCGTGACTATGCGCTACTAATGGACTAATAATAAGAACGTTTAAACCCCATCACACATACCAGTATATACGAAATTAAATGCAAATATTCCTAGTAGTTCAACGGAAAGCACAACAGTCGGCTTCTTGACAGAACTCTTTCAAACCAGGGTGAGAGAACTGTATATACACGTAACACATGTGCTGATTATCTGCATTCGATTGGAAGTGTCACTGAGACCTCTGTATTTTCATTCCTGATATTAATATGACTCTGTGACCTTTGAGTTGCTGAACCTTTGTTTTTGATCTTACCATTAGCCACTTCCCTCTACCCGTGTCGCACGCGCTTGATCTTCAGATGGAGAAAAAGCCAGATATAAATAGAAAAAATAAATACATATAGACATACCCATGCATATATCTAAAATAAGATCATAACTGGTAATACTGATTTTAAGAAAACAACAACATAGAAAAACCAGGTAAACCATTACCACAGTAGTTTCATTGAAGGGACAGTTAGGACTATGAATAAGGTAACAAATTACCAACCAATACCAAGAGATTAATGTTCGACTTATTAATGGAAAATGTATGTTCGATGCTATTTAGCACAATGATTTAGTTGCGATCATGCAGCTTATTAGAATATAGTATATGTGAGTGATGCATTTACATTTTAACCTTTCATTCATTTGTGTTGAACAAGTCGTTAATACACCCGTAATTCTTAAAAATGAGTTGATGTCGGTAAGTTAGTGTAGTTTCGAAACTAATACTTTATGCATCGCCGATAGCAAGCTGCGGACGGTTACTAAAAACGCTGTCATTTTTGTAACCATACAAACTGTGACAATGCGAAAAAGTGCACTCAGTTATTCAGTTACTCCAGCCCAGTATTAAAATATGCCTTCATAACAAAACTTTTCTCCTCTTATTTACATAGTTTGAACTGTATCTGAAGAACTATAAATGGAATTGTATTTGTGAGAGGTGTCAAAGCACGGGATCTTTCAAATAATCATCTGTAATTTATTAAACGTTTATTACTGCTGTTATATGTAAGTTTCAAAGTACGGGATCTTTCATTCGTATATAATTTGAATTTTGGGTAGGTATCAAGGCACGGGATCTTTCATATAATCATATGTAATATGCAACAGGTAAGTTATTCATATATTGTGTGGGTATCAACTTTGTCCCGGCAGGCAAAATTAGCGCAATGCGTACGTTTAGGAGCCTGTATCTTCAGTTCGGTGCAACTCAGGAAAATCAATGATGGCTTGGTGAATAGGAAGATATCTCAGGAGTAAAACAAAGCCATAGATTATGGTCGCGTGCCTTCAAAGCCGGAAATAACAGAAGGAAATCGAGGATCAAGTGTGGAACGAAGTTTTTGGAGGTTACTTACCTTGTCTCTTTTATAGTACGATAGACACGGTCATAAGTCAGAACAGGTCATGGGGGTAATCTGATGCAGTGTGGTCACTCTTTATATTTTGTTTCATTTAGATTATTGCTTTTATATCATCAAGCTCGCGTCGAGCCCCCGTGTGTTAAACGTATTATAACATGCAAAATATAGTATGTGTGCAATATAGAAAAGTATAAAATGTATGATTTATTTTCCTATGAATTGTCTTAGCTTGCAAAAAGGGTGGGATACATTAATTTGCGTGAGATAGATTCTTATGAACAGTTATATATTTATGACATTTCAGGCAAAACGTGTAGAGGTTAAATGCATATTTATCGACTTTGTAGAAAGCAGAAGAATGTATCCTAACACAGATAAAGTCCTGAGGAAATGGATGCTAGATGCGTATCCCAGAGCAGGCCAGGAAGCACGTGATGGGGTTTACAGTGTTTCTTTGTGAAGATTCTGTTTGTTTATAATCTGGATCACAGTCTTTTAAATCAGCACCGGAACGCACTAGTGCTTTAACAGCCAGTATGTTTTGTTTTTTTGAAGCGTAAAATATTGGAGTTCTACCCGTATCGTCTCGAACATTCACATCCGCACCCTTTGAAATAAGAATACTAATCACACTGACGTCACCGCGATGTGCAGCCAAATGTAAAGGGGAACAACTCCCTGGAAGACCATCCGGTTTACCCATGGGGAAATTTACATCAACGCCTGCTTTCAGAGCTAGTTTAACCATCTTCCGTTCTCCACGTAACACAAAAGCATGAAATGGAGTCCAACCGTCGACTTCCGTTGTGAAGACAGTTTGGGCATAACTTTTGTTCCTTTTGACGAGCCTCCGCCCAAAATCGACTAATCTATCTTCCTCTCCTTTAAGAAGTCCAAATACGACGACTGCATCCTTTAAAGAATCATGGCTGCTCATTGAGATAAGAGTTCAGGAAGACTTATGGTAATGATTCTGTGCCGTCCTAGAGAAGAAAACAAATATAAAAAAGAAATAATAATAATAATAATAATAATAATAATAATATGGATGGATGGATGCTTTAAGTGGTATTAGCATATACTGTATATTTATAAGCAAGGCAGTGATAGTAATGATGTGATCTAAAAATGATTTGACCCTTCGACCCATTACATTTGAATCCAGCATTGACGAACCAAGGATAGTGATGACTGTCATGTTGAAGATGATGAGAGAGCGTAGACAGACTTTTTTATTCACATCAGGTAAATAATGAAATGGTTGTTAAAAAATAAAAAAAATAAAAAAAAAAAAACAGGTACATATTGCTAACCTCGAGAGAACATATGATCACCCAAGCCAACCGAAAACACTCGGATATTAAAACTGTCTATTTCTTGGTAAAATTTTGGTACACAGGAAGATGGAAAATTGCATGCAAGAATCGAAGCCATGTTTTCTTCTCACTAAAGTGTCTCACATCGACGCTTTATGCCAGGAGTGTTGTTAACACTCCTTCAATTTCTGCACATAAATACACATAGCTAAATGCACGCAGGCATAATCATGCCGATGTTTCCAAGCATATCCTTTATGATCATGTAAAGGTTAAGATCCACGATTGTTTTCAGAAATTAACAGAATATAAAGTTTGATCAAAGACATTCTGCAAAGTCTTGAAAGAAATATAATTTTAATATTTCATGAAAAGAAATTAGTAAGTTCTCAGTAACAAAAGACAAATTGAATACTGTTAAATGAATCACCGAAATGGGAAGAATAAATGTGGTGCAATTCTGTCAAGTGTGTCAAATGTGTAAAATGTAATTTATTAAAGGAAGAGTGAGGGTTGTCTGTAAGTCTGCTGCTTGAGATTTTTTTAAAAATAAAGTCCCGCCTGGTAATAATATTCATCGTCAAAAAGCATATATTAAGAACGCACAGGAAAATAATTTTGCCTATCATACCGCATTAGCAAAACAGCTGAAATGACTCAAACGCATTTGATCCTTGAAACGTTTAAATAATAGTTTTTTTTTGGACAAAATACCAACAAACTGCTGATCATTTCAAAGTTCTTACGTAACATGCTCTTTTACAAAGTCGATACTGATATAGTAGTCGTAGTACTAGTTGTAGTATTAGTAGTAATATTAGTAGTGCTAGTAATATTTATAGTAATATTAACAGTAGTACTTGTGGTAACAGCAGGAATGTCAGTAGTCATTGATTATTTGTGGTTGTGACCATGATGAATGTGTCACTACAATGTTTATAATGATGGTCGGTTTTGTAATCTCTTGGCACTGGTAACGGTAGTAATTACATAAATAGTAATCATATTAATCCTCGAAGTACTAGAATATACATGAGTACTAGAAGATACATTAGTGTTAGGGTATAGTGTAATACTAGAATATTCGATAGCACCAGTAGATACATTGGTACTACATTGGCACCAGTAGATACATTGGTACTACATTGGCACCAGTAGAGACACTGGTACTAAAAGATATGTTATTATTAGAAGATTACATTAGTAGTAGAATAATAGTCGTGTAGTAGTAGTAGAAAAGAGTAATAATAGAATATATGATAGTACTAGAAGATACAATAGAATTGGAAGATAGGTAGTACTGGATGATACAGTACTAATCGAATATATGATGGCATTAGAAGATACATATGGATAAGAAAATACACAAGAACAATAAGGCACGATTGTACTAGAAGATACAATAGGACAAGAGAAAACAGTAGGACTCGGAGATACACTAATATTACTTGTGGTAGTAGCAATAGTAGTGAATGGTAATTTTCATCAAGCACTGTACAGGCAGAGATGTGAACTTGATTTATTTTTAAAACGGTGATATAATTACAGACATACATGCATGCATGCATATATACGAACGTACACACACGCACCTACATACATACATACAGACAGACAGACAGACAGACAGGCAGGCAGACAGACAAAAAGGCAGGCAGACATACAAATGGACGAATGGAGAAAAAGAAGAAGCACCTATCATCTTACATACGCACATGCATAATGATATACGTACAAATGTTTGACAAGATGTGGAGATATTTTCATGTATTACTCGTAATTACAAAGTAATTGGCAAGGTGTCTTGAATAAATCGGTATAGACATTTTATCCAAATCAATGCCTTGATATCAAACAGTAAAATGGTCAATTTCGCTCTTTATAAAGTAAAATGACTAGTAACTAAATAGTGACACAAATGTACCCAGCAAGATAAATATTTGCAATGTTTTTGCACAGTCTCGTGGGAACTTTCGAACGGTACCTTAACAATTAAGTTGAACTTTGTTTTGCAGTGAACTAATTTAAATACATAAATATGATGTTAAGATAAAAGCAAACGTATGCAATTCTCATCTTCCAAACGGTATATCTTTGAGGGCGTAATGTCAGAAATACGGTATAGTTTCATTTACGTTGAAAATCTGGTATGAACATATCTCTCTCTTTCTCTCTCTCTTAACCGAATGTCTTAAATCGGATTACGAAAAAGGAGGGTGTCATTTGAATGATTACCGAGGCATTATTTTGGAACATATATAAGAATTTATGTATGACCTTCCTTTCAAATTTAAAATGGTTAAATGTGTCATAAATACCGAGAGAAGATATATTTATGAGGCTAATGTCGAGTTTTAATACTCTCGATCACAAATAGCTGAATTTGAACACTGAATGGTGTTAAGTGGCTTTGTTTTTATCATGTGACAGCTATGTCTTACAATGTAAAAGTGATTTGTTTAGAAAAATACCAACTCCAACGGTACAGTGTGTTTTCTTTTTGGGATTTTACTAAATGTTTTAACGAAAGTGTAAGTGTCAAAAAAGTAATAATTACATAATTCAACCCAAAATAATAACAACAAGACAGAATGACACAGAGAGACATGGCCATAATGTAGTCAGGTCGATATAAACACATTATTGCTTACGTTAATTATATGTATGTATGTATGTATGTATGTATGTATGCATGCATAATGCGCGACCGTGCGTAAGTATGTATGTATGTATGTATGTATGCATTTCCAGACATACAATTACTTACCAATCTACACCTTGTACATCCCTTTGCGGTTAATACACGTATAGTGGCCCTCGTTTCAATGACAGTATTTTGCCAAAGAAACAAATGCATCTTATAGTATTTGACGTCAGGAAAGTGTTGATATCCCCTAGTGATTATTTACGTGGAAATCGGTAGTCATGTGACTAATCATCCAACACTTGATAAGAAATACTTGTTTCCAGTGTATTGACGTTCAATAGATAATTATTTCTTGCGAAATAATAGTAGTGAATCCTAAATACGTAGCGGAATGGGTTTTCACTGCGTGTGATTGTAATCACAACGTATCCTTCAGTAACTATTTAGTCGCGATCATCCGTGTCTATACAACTACCCAGATAAGTGGGGGTGGCGTTCTATATTTGTCTCAAATTACTTTGTTCTTCTTACACTATGGAAGGGTATCACGCCACTAGACGAATATATTTACCTATGGAAGCTCACTAATAATTGTATTTTCTTCACACGTGACTTATGACGGCATGGCTCATATGACACATATTGCTTCACCTCACGCGTGCCTTATGATTCCATGGATCACATAACAAATATTGTATCTGATGACCGAAGACTGAGACCATTTTTAAAAAAAAATCAAACAAGACCTAGGTGACGATCAGTTAGAACAACACCCAAAACACCAGCGTCAAGCAAACGCTTGCGAGTTACTCAAAAGTCGTAAGAGTTTCAAAATCATGATCATCCAGGTACGTTGTTCTTGATGCTGATGCTGTTACCCGATCTTTGGATTTCACAAGCTGTCTGCGCTTATCACAGGCAGATTGACATAAAGCCAGACATAAATAGAGATATACAATCATTAATTCATACTTTCAACCGCGCATATTCGTCAGTGTACTTGATTCTAATATATTTAAATGAAGAAAACACTATATATTGAAACTGATATTTTGATGTGATAATATTGTAATGAATTGAATGGAAAGCGTCAGATTTATTTGTACCGTCATTATAAAATTCTTCACTGATGATTTGCATTTCTTTTTCGCCACCTAAACAATAATAATAACTATCAAGGGTGCAAATTTCGTGTTTTCCATACGTTTATGCAGTAGGTATTCTTTATAGCATAATGTTTAATAAGCAAGAAAACACAAATCGAGTATGATATGATGGAATTATGTTTGAAATGGTTTGATAAGATGATTATTAATTAACGGCGTGTGAATATAGTGATCACTTTTTCTAGCCTATGCAGTAGAATAATGTGTATTGCAGAGAGATTATTTAGCCTATACAATGGAGTAATGTGTATTGTTAAGAGATTTTATAGTATATGCAATGGAGTAATGTGTATTGCAGAGAGATTTTATGTGGAAGCTAAGCAGGGTTCCTCTTGGCCAGCTTCGAACTCGCATCCTAATCAAAGTGATACCGGTTCGATTACCACTGAATCAGTGCGACTTTAGATGAGAAAGAAATGTCTAGATATATTCCAACACGAAATATGTCAGGTACGATTAATGCAGGGTTTGACTGGCTGAAAACGTGTAGGAGGGTTGCAGTATTCAGCAGGGTGGGTAAAAAATACATGTACAAATCTAACGAATATATAGGGCACTAGCGGTTCCACATAACACCCGTTATACTAAATATTTATCCTGTACCTTCTTTGTCAAAGCAATATATAATCTGCAGAATCAAACTTTTGGACGCTAGAGCAGCTAGTGAATCTCTTCGAAGCGGATTAAAATAGAGTGGTTTTATATTCTTTATCTCATTGCTTTGTATGGCTTTTTGGTATACCTTGCACTCATGTTTTGAAATGTTATATTGACTGTTGTAACTTTAAAAAATGTTTAAAACAAAGGCGAAGATGAAGATGAAAACGATGTGAAATGTTATCCACAATTAGTGTGAAAACTGAGAGAAAACAAAAATGGCAAGCGTTCAGTTATTCGAGTGAATTAATTCAGGCAAACGTACAGGAATATGAAAATATATTTAAGAAAATAACGCCTTGTTAACATACCAGCATCTTTAAAAATGTCTTTATCTTTGTATCAAATCACGTGATAGCTATATGAACTATAAGTTGTTGGAAATTAACACAGCATAAAGAACTTGATATTTAAAATTTTCATAGGTCTACACGCTTGCTTAAATTAACATTTTTAAATATTTTTCTTAACATCGATGCTTTGTAATGTTTAAATATAAACAACAAACTATACAGCCTTTCAATAAACAAGTAAAGATTTTCATCAAATTTTACTTTAACGCCTTTTATCACGGACCAATCCGAAATTCTAAAATAACGAATTCTCCCTGAAGACAGTTACTAATCGTTCGTCCAAAAATACCGCAGGCTTTCAGTTATTCAAGACGTGTAACTCTAGCAAACTTACAGGAATAGGAACGTTTATTTAAGAAAACAATGTCTTGCATACATTCATACTAGCTAATATATTTAAAAATCTCTTTATAATTTAATCAAATCACGAGATGGCCATATGAAATATCAGTTGTTGGAAATAAAGCCTACACATTATAAAATAATATTGTTACTCTTATTTACAGAATTAATGTTCCAATGTTTGAGAAAGGTCATTATCGAGCTTTCACTTTGAATTACCTCCCTTATGCTAAATTACAAAAATGTAAGACATATTGAACAAGAGGCCCAATCAAGTCTGATCACACTCGCGTCGGATGCATAACTGAACAATCGGCCATTTCAGCAAGTAGGCGTTTGTAGCATTGTAAAAATACACCCCTTATGCAATTGTACCCCAAAGTATCTTTTGTCGATTTTACATATTTTACTATAGTCTCATAAAATTATTTCCGAAGATAAAAGTAATAGTTCCTTTAACAGTTATTATTGGTGTGCATCAGAGACGGCTCAGACATTGTATTAGCAGTTAGTATTAGCATGCATCAGAGACAGCTCAGACATTGTATTAGCAGTTAGTATTAGTGTGCATCAGAGACGGCTCAGACATTGTATTTCCAGCTTGTACGGAGAACGTTTACCCTCGCTGGGGTGGTATATACGAATGACGTAATCAATAGTGACGTTAGTTCGAGAGATACTGGTTGCCTTAGTACGAGTTGATAAAGATTCTGGACCAACAGTTCTTAGAGATGATACGGTTGCCGAAAAATCGTTCGGCAACCTCAGAAAAGTGGACCAAATGAGATCAGCCTGAACGAATACAGACACCCAAAACGGGAAAATGGTAATATGTGAATATGGCTTCACGGTTTGGTCAAGGTTGTTTCACAAAAGACAGAGAATTAACTACAAGAATCGATTATATGATTATATCACGATGAGAGGATTTAATATCGATTCCTTTGTCATGACTGTTGTTAATATTAAGTCAGTTATTCTCTGAAATACACATTATACATTTACAAAAACGCATAAACACATACCCTTGATTAAGAGGATAATGGAGGAGGGGGCATCAAACACAGAATTCGATCCAGGTTTGCTTTCTATAAGCTGATTAAAACTGATTTAACTAGCGCGGTTCTATTTCGCAAGAAAGATTAAGTTATATTTTAACCCTCGACAGAAATATGTTAAAATAAATATTATGTTGCAGAAAGCCATCCTGTATGACATAAAAATAAACGTTATCTTTTTGTCATTTGACACAATTATAATATTTTTGAATGACACCAACACAGGAAAAGGACACATTAGTGTATTTCACTTCTTTTACGTCTATCAATATGAAAAAATAATTTAAATAAAAATGAAGGCAATACGTAAGTCACGTGCTTCAGGTTTATTTTTTAAAAAAATCAAGCGCACTACAAGATCATAAAGAACTTAATATCTAGACGGAATTTACCGATCAAATTACGCAAGCAAAGATAGTTAATCGAAAAGACATAAGAACCTGAGATCTATGAAACGTTGCGAGAATTACAACTTGTCTGTCTGTCTTTATGTCTGTTTGTCTGTCTGTCTGTCTGTCTGTCTGTCTGTATGTATGTATGTATGTATGTATGTATGTATGTGTGTGTATATGTATGTTTGTATGGATGGATGTATGCATTTATGTATATATGTATGCAATATATGTATGCATGTATGCATGCATCTACGTATATATGACTATATGTATGCAAGTATGTATGTATGTAAATATGTATGTATGTATGTACGTATGTATTTATGTATGTATGTATGTGTGTGTATGTATGCATGTGTGTGTGTGCGTGCGTGCGTGCGCGTGCGTGCGTGTGTGTGGATGGATGGATGGATGTATGCGTCTATGTGTATATTTATGCATGCATGTATGTATGTATGTATGTATGTATGTATGTATGTATATATGTATGTATGTATGTATGTATGTATGTATGTATGTATGTATGTATGTATGTATGTATGTATGTATGAAAATATGTATGTACGTATATATATATATATATATATATATATATATATATATATATATATATATATGCGTGCGTGCGTGCGTGCGCGTGCGTGCGTGTGGATGGATGGATGGATGGATGGATGGATGTATGCATGCGTCTGTGTATATATGTATGCATGCATGCATGTATGTAGGTAGGTAAGTAAGTAGGTATGTGTTAATGTGTATGTATGGATGGATGGATAGATGGATGCATGCATGCATGTATGTATGCATATGTGTATATATGTATGCATGCATTTATGTATATATGTATGCATGTATGTAAGTATGTATGTATACATGTATGAAAATATGTATGTATGTATGTATGTATGTATGTATGTGTTTGCACGCATAATTAACTACGAAATATCTACCTCTTTCTCATGCAAATACATTTATCTTTGCCATGGGGGAACGAAAGTTGAAGTTTTGCCGTGTAAATCGAACCCTTATTGATTATTTCTCAAGCAATCAATTGTTACTTGACTATTCACAAAGTTCGCGACAAAAAGTAAGTGTGTCCCTTTGATTGACTTACACTTCAAGTCAGATATGCTTTTCTTTACAGGTTTTCACTTCATGTGATTATAATCAAAACAGACCGCAATGCAACTATTTAGTCACTGCCACCGGTGTCTATAAAACCATGATAAAGTTAGTAACGTCATCAGTGTATATATACAACTATGATAAGCGTGGGTTGATACTGTATTTCTCTCCAATTACATTCTAGCTCTTATAGTTTGTAAGGGTGTCACTTCGTTAGACGAATTTGGACAACTCTGGAAACTGTTGCATAAATAATAGTTGTATTTTCTTCTCATGTGATTTCTGATGACATCACTCACATAACACATATTGTACAAGGCGAGCGTGTCACGCCATTAGCCCAGTTTTATGAGTTGTAAACGCTGTTGTGTAAATATTTGTGCTCACCTCTCACGTGCTTTCTGTTGGCATGGATCAGGTGACACTATATTTGAGACACGAATAATCCATTAAGAAATCAAACAAGATGAAGTAACATTAGTACAACACTCAAACATGCTTTTACGAGGTACACAAAGTCCTAAGAGTTTTAAATGCCAATCGTCCATTTGAGTGTGTTGTTTTGACTGTCGTTTTTGCAGCCGCTGTTATCCGGGCTTTTAAATTTAGAATTCATCTCTTTCGATCGTCAAGCAGACTAATAGAACACAATACCTAACTAGAGAAAGGCATTCATTCTAACATACTATTCAGCATGCATGTTTGTCCCTATACTTGACATCATTTAATGAATTAAGAAATATAGCAACGTTGATGTTTAATAGGAGTCAATTTGTTGATGATCTTCACTTCCTTCGTCTCCATCTGAAGAGAGATAACGTAAATGAAATGGTGCAGTTTTCACCTCTGGCATACAACCTTTAAGTATACATTCTCTGGTTTGACCTTGTATTAGTAAAACAAAATGAAATAGTGTACTATATCATAAAATTATACTTTTTGGTATATAGGTTGTTGTTAACGTTTGTTACGTTTAGGCTCTTACGAAACGCAACAAGAAAAGGGTGAAGAAAACAAGATTTGTGAAATTAAACAACAAATTGATTTCCCTAGAAAAACAAGGTAAAAGTAAAAAAAAAACTTACGGTTCAACGAAACAAATCCAAACATAATCCAAGAATTATCCAAGAATTAAAAATTATAAGTCCTAATGAAAAGCCTTAATGAAAATGAGTTCGAATCCCGATGAAATCTAAATTGGAAGGTGATGACGTATGCTGTGGTCAGCGTCGTACTTATGTGTAAACAGTTCTTTGTGGAATAACATAAAATGCTAATAAAAGTTTTTGAATTCTTTGTATATTTCAATAACTTTCCTTGTCCAAGAATTAATTTAGAGCACAAGCATTTCCAGGATAAAATAGTCTCTTGGAATCCAAATAATTTGAAGACAAATAATGAATTCAACCCAAACTGGTCACACACAAAAAACACCTTTAAGTGTCAAAGGTTTAAATCCCGACTGCCCAAATTCTCTATAGAATAAGTTATACGCTAATTAAAGACGCAAAACATATGCCTGTATGAGTGTCACACGATCATGTTTCTAGAATAAGATATGAGGTTTTTACATGCCTAACATCACGTACTCCCAGTATAGCCTTGACTAAAACCAATGATTACTCTTTACTTTACTCTGGGAAAGAATTTTTTAAAAATGTACAAAGTTGTTTGCTTCAACTATTACTGATTCTGAATCAATGTCAGGAACTAGGTTGCATTAGTTGTTGTTGTTGTTATAGGGTTTGACGCCATTTTCAGCACAAGATATGCTATACATGGCGGCCATATTAATGGTGGAGGAAGAATCCAGGAAAAACCCCGGAAAGAACCACCAACCTACGAGAAGCTACAGGCAAGCTTTCTCACATATCCACATGGGCCGAGCCCGAGACTCGAACCCACGCAGACAGAAGTGAGTTGGAGTGATCCGTGACGGAAAGCGCTTTAGACCACTCGGCCACTCGGGGCCCCCTGTTAGCATTAGTTAGAAAGTTTATTTTATTAGTGTTTGCGAAAAACAGTCAGGTCAAACTGAACTGAATTTCTGGAAAATGACAAATCCAGTAAAATAAAGTTACATTACAATAACATGTACTGGAATAAAAACAAATTAAACTAAAAACAAACAATTAAATTAAATCAAATATAAATGAAATTAAATATACATAACACGGTATGTCAGAGGACGGATGGATTTATGTCGGTAGATTGTTGTTTAACGGCATATTAGCATCTCAATCAGTTTTTGTACGTAGATTTTTAGTTAACGACATAATAGCACATGAATGACTTTCTGTGGGTAGATTGCTTTTTAACGGTATATCAGCACATGCATGACGTTTTGTAGGTAGATTGTTATTTAACGGCAGTTCAGCGTATGAATGACTTTAACCAGGTAGATTGTTGTTTTATGATATATCAGCACATTAATGACTTTGCATCTTCTATGCAATAGGCTAATATGCTTTGCAAAGATATTCACCACGCCTATCGAACAGGCTACGTTTGCGTACCAAATGGCCACTATCAGCACGCTAACAACTGCACCGCCGCGTTTTCTGGTGGGAAAATAATGTATAGATAATTTCGAAACTGATAGATGTCATGTAAGACTAATGCCAGAATCCTTTAATAGTAAACTAGCGATGAGTGTTCAACGTGGTGCAGAAGAGGTTTGAGTATAAATGTCGCAATATTTTACGACATAAACCATTTCACTTGCTACAGTTTTCCAAACATTTCCATCCAATGACATCTTTGCCATTTAACAACAGAACATAATATTGATAAGAGCCTCACAATGTTAACTTTGAAATCCAGTGTAGCAAGCTACCGACTTTAACTTGAACCCAACACAGCAAGCTACCGACCTTAACTTGAAGCCAACACAGCAAACTACCGACCTTAACTTGAAGCCAACACAGCAAGCTACCGACCTTAACTTGAAGCCAACAAAGCAAGCTACCGACCTTAACTTGAAGCCAACACAGCAAGCTATCGACCTTAACTTGAAGCCAACAAAGCAAGCCACCGACCTGAACTTGAAGCCAACACAGCAGGATAATGCCATTAACTCGAAGCGAGCGCAGCTAGCTGTTGTCCTTAACTTCAAGTCAACGCAGCAATAAGCTACATACCTCAACTTGAAGCCAACACAGCAAGCTAATGCCATTAACTCAAAGAAGAGCGCAGCAAGCTACTGTCCATAAGGTGAAGTCAACGCAGCAAGCAACTCCCTTAAAGGTTACCGGCCACCTATATTGTACAAACGTGTGATATTATTATAGTTATAAACAAAACGCATTGGTTATGTATGCAAACCATAAAAATGTTTAATTAGACTTAAAACTCCGCTTTATAAAATGAAAAAATTATTCGGCAATCTCCGTAAACAATCGGTAGTTTCCGCGTGCCTAAACCGGATATGACGTACATTTATCCCATCTAGTCACTACCATGCCATTCAATTTCCCCACGTAAATGTCAGTGTGATATAGCGTACGATCGTGCTTTTGTACAGCAAATATGGTGCACTGTGTTGCATACGGATGTAACTCAGAGTGATGATGGGAAAAAGCATTCTTTCTTTTTCCGAAAAACCATGTTTACCAGAAGAAAAAAAAAGTGTATTTAATCTGTGTGATCGAATAGGGGAGGGATGGGAAAGTTGTATCATTTATGCTGGATTATAGTGAATTTGGCCCAAAGACAAATCGGCCCAACTCGAAATACAATTCAACCAAACTTAACAATGGTTTGTATGTTCTTTTTCTTCAAGAAAAAAGTAAATGCTATGTAAGAAAGGTTTTAGGAAAAAAAAAACTAAATTTAAACCAACTATTTTGATATTCTTTGAAAGAAAATTATCATACTTCGTAACGTACATATTTATGAGAGAAAACATAAACTGACATATCTTTCTTGTTCTAATTAAAATATTTATAAGCTTTATTTTGCACCGTTACCATCTTACTGTTTTTAATTTCAACCATTTGTTCTTTTATATCGCTGGTCGATATATGACCTTTTATAAGTTTTAAAAGATTATACAAATAACACTTTGTTTGGCGCTAAATAGCCTAACAGTGCTGATGCGCCGTTAAAAATCAATTAATCAATCAAGCAAATCTGATATAAATAGGAAAATGTTGGAGTATGTCCGGTGACCTTTAACTTGAAGTCAACTCAGCAAGCCACTGCCCTTAACGCAAGGCCGACTTAGCAAGAGACTGTCCTTAACTTGAAGTCAACGCAGCAATCCACTCCCTTCACTTGAAGACAACGAAGCAAGCTACTGTCCTTAACTCAAGGACAACACAGTAAGCTACTGCCTTTAACATGAAGTCAACGGAGCAAGCCTCTGCCCTTAACTCAAGGCCAACTTATCCAGCTACTGTACTTAACTTGAAACCAAAATTATTGAATTCACGTGATTATTTTCTCTGGAAATACAAAAGTGCTCTGATAAAACTCTTGGATAGAGCCATTCACTGGGATTTATAGTATATTCAAACCTGGAATTATATTCCTGTAATTCAAAAAAGACTGTTGGCACATCAACACACTAGGAACTATAACAGTCACATCATCACCGTCAGTTTTGGATCTAATCTGGATTTGTACTGAGTTTAATTCAGGACTATAAATTACTAGAACTTGCGTCTGTAATTCTTTGATTTTTTTTAGGATTTAATTCGCAATAACGTAAGTTCTTTGCTTCTCATTTTCACTCTGTATTTTAGGGAAATAAATTATTTAATACATTTTACAAGGCTTGTTGTCTTTCAGGACTCGTAACAATATACGTCTGTTTGTGCCTTGCATTTCTGACTGAAAATGAAATAGTTATGTGTTTTAGCTTGTACAATATAAAACTGAATGACCCCGAATAACGGAATGAAATATATCGTACAAGCAATGTACAAAGCAGAAAATCACAATATTTGCAAATTAAGCAAGCATATTACTGTATGTAATTGTAATATAGCAGTTCTGGAGCACATTTCAACAGTTGCATCGACTAGTTAAATCACCGAAAATTTGTTTCCAAGAAGCCACAATTGTGTGACGTGTTTGAACATGGTTTCAGGACACACATTTCGAATCCTATTCAGAGTGTTTAACCTAGCAATAGGAATTCATGGCATTTGCAATATTCCCTTACTAATTTGCTTTAATCTTATTTGATTTGCACTGTTATAAGATCTTAGCGATTTACGTCAATTGTCCAAGTTTGCTATAACTGTCTTAAAAGAAATACAGTCACTAGAAAGGAAACGCTTCCAGTCTGTCATATGCAAGAAGTCTTCGTTCGTATGTACGTATCTTACTAATTAGCGATCAGTTGCAAAATCTTGATTGTATAAGCAAATATTCCAACTTTGATCTAAGTCAGATAGCAAAGGTGGGCAAAGGTGACCTCCAAATAATTTCACATGATAAACGAAGTATCTCAAGACCTTCACTTGACATGAAACATATATACACAACAGGCGTAATTTGATTTGAATCGGCGGAGTTCATTATGGTGCAGTAATGTTATATCAAGGAGATTAAACAGTGACACTTAGCAAGTTCCATATCAAATAATCATATGTTACTGTATTTGTATGGGAAAACTTGAACGAGATTATCTGAGCAATATTGCACAATTTTAGGTGTATAGTATTACTTCGAAAATACGAGTTTATGTTTAGCCATACAAGTGTAGAACCGTTTTATAATATGTTCATTTAGCTTTTCTACTTAAGTCAGAATAATAAGCAAAACAAACTGCAAGAAGCAAAGTAACTGAATGTATGCTGGATTGCCAGGTAAATATGCAAACGTAGGTTCATCAATACACAGTAACAGAATTAACGCACACATAGCACCGACCAGCGGCCTTTGAACTAGGTTGGGCTCCAAGTCATTCGTTTCATAAATAATTCTCATGTTGGTCTACCTTAAACTGAAACTTAGAGTCACACTGTGTATGAATGCGCATTGAAGCGACGTTTCCAATTGGTCTGGAATAGATTCGTTTTGTTTTTCTGTCGATATAACTAAAGTTTGCTTTTCTATTTGTGATGGGCTGGATTTATTAACTTGTTTAATTGCGTAGAATGTACGTGTGATGGGAGCAGTAGAGGGGCCGGCCTCGATTCAACTATGCATGTGCTTCTGTTCTGTACAAGATTGTTTGAGATCATGATGTAGAGAAATATTAATTCTTTTAACTGATATTCTCACAAAGACTTGTGAACAAATAATGCTTGCTATGCAATATGTCGTGCATTTCGTTTTGAGTGTAGTAAGGGGACTGTGATTATTTTGGAGGGGGTGGGGGCGATAATGCAGTCGAAATTACGATATAATTTCGCGATGTGGATCAATTTAAGGAACCCGTGTAATTAGGTAACTAATAAAGTACATTTTGACACTGACAAAATTCAATACGAAAAAGCGTGAGTATATTTATTGACATTTTATTACCAACTAAAGAAAACATACATGTATGCCCTATCACATGTATGCTCGTTGTTGGAATGAATCCAGCTATTTATATTTCCTGTATGGCTTTTATAGCTAACGGAATCCAAGTTTCTTGTTAAAAACAGTGGATGGAGACAATTGCAAAGCAGCTGCAGTGTGACAGTCCATTTCCTCAGCGGAAATAAGACTTTTTGGTCAGCTTCGCTTATTGGCCATGAGGCTCTTGGTTTTCTACCAAAATCCAGCCTTCCTCGGTTGAGTTTTCCCTTTCTTTTTACTTTTTATTTCGAATTTTTCGACTAACTTGTAAATTGGACTTAATGAGGGAGAATGGATAATTATTGTTCTAAATATGCCTTTCTGCATCATTTGTGTTTACCCTGGTGAGCACTGGTCATAGCCTGAACCACTAGATCTGCGAATAGTTCCGAACATTTCTTCTAAATAATGCTAAATGATCGAAAAGGTGTTTTCAATAATGTGTGTCACATGTTTGTTTTGGACATTCGTTTCCTAGGCTAAATGTTTCTTTTATGACTCAGTAAACTCTTCCACATAGTCATCTTTGTCATCTCTACTTTCGAATGGTCTGCTTAGTTCATCCAGAAACAAATCTAATAAATCAAAAGATAAGGCTTCTGCTACACTAGTGTAAATTGTTTAGTATCAAACGTGGTTCGTACACTCGATACTATTTTTATACACGTGTCGTACAGTATGAAGCCTATCAGTATGTACAACAATGTACAATTCCGACATATTAAAGCTAATGTAAAACAAAAATGAGCACATAATAAGTTATTTTCCGGACTCAGAACCAAACAGAGTGTGGTTTTGCATCACATGACCTTTTATACGCTTCCCAAATATCTTTTGCTACATTATGGTAATGTATTCCGAGCAGATTGTAATATAGGATAGTCTGCACACTTTATCTATCGTATGTGCAGTTTAATATTTTTGATATAACAATATGTTAGCATATCACGTTATGTGATTCTGATTGGTCCAAATAAGTCCATGAAATTCTTGTGCAATATTTTCTGTACTGATAGTCTGCGATCGTGGAAAAATTAACTTCACTCCGCCTTATTCAACTTTTTCATTTTACTAATTCTATGAACAAAATGGTCTCGTCTTTCGGAATATGGTGAGCTGAACCCCCAAAAGTGATGATTACTCCATGTATAGCATAACAACACAATAATAAAAACAACAAGTAAAACTAAAATTCTTGTTCATTTGATAGCTGGTGTGGGATTAAGGTGAGTTGTACGTCTGTAACATGGGGTCAACCCTATAAACAAGCTTTGGTTTTAATATTACCTTATAGAAATAAATAAACACATCTCTGTTCTCAGAAGAATGTGGGCATAAACCGGTGTCACAGCTAACAGAACTCCATCCAACCAAAACATATTTACGTGGTAAATATGTGACGAAATTTCGACTCAAAATGAAAAGTAGGTCTACTGTAGTCTCCTGTTCCACATCATATAATGCAAATATACAATCACCAGTACATTACAGGAAAATAAATATGGGATTTTCTGCATACAGGAATCCTTATTTGACATGAATATTGCAATAATGTAATGTTTAGTTGCGAAAGTGAAACTTTAGGGCAAACATCGATCGTCTAATGTATTCTAACCGGTACTTTATCAAGCAATGTGACATCACACGCGTTTGACATTCGTTGTTAAAAATGATTTTGTCTTTGTACAATGTTTTACTTATTTCGGAGAACACTTTTTCTTTGATTTATGATTTGTAAAACAGTAAAATCTGTTTTCTAACGTTGATACTTATTTAACTTCATATGAGACTATTGTGTTGTGCCCAATCAATGAAAGATTCAGGGTCTCAGTCCGAATGATCCATATTCGTTCTTCTCTCTCGCTAAATACTTTACACTGAACTAAATACTATCTGATGAAAAGAATCTCAAATGGGTATTGATTTAATATTAAATTTATGAAACTCGCTGAATAATATCCAGCTTTAACTCGCCAAGGCTCATGAAAGGCGATATATATATATATATATATATATATATATATATATATATATATATATATATATATATATATATATATATATATATGTGGGGTGGGGGTGTGAGGGGTGGGGTGGAGGTGTGTACACTCACTACGTCAACTTACCCGTTTAGAATGGACTAACATGAATCACTATTTATTTGGTGGCGGGTAACGAAGTTACGAGTTACGACCAGGGGCGCCTGCAGAATTACTTTCGGGGAGGAGGGATGGAGCAACCATGCAGTGGTCAGCTGTTAGGTTTAGAGGTGAAATTCGCAGTGGTGTTACTGACAAGTGCCCTTCCCCCTTATCCAATGATTAGCACAAGGGTTGAACTGAAAATGTTGGCCTCAAATATAAATTGTTACAAAAATAGAATCAACTAATATATACCGAAATGATAGCTTTACATAGTGACAAAAGTTGATAATAAATCGGACGTGTCAGAATTTTTATCAAAAAATTCACTTTATTTTCATGACATTGCGTCTTTATGGTGTAAAACTACAAGTTGAGTTTATTCTATATAATGGGGAATGTCGGTCACGCAGATTAATCAAAGCTATAGCGACATATATTTTCCCCCTCACCATTAATAAAAATATTTTTTGAGGAATACCCTTTTTAAAATAAACAATCCGTTACTCTTCCACGATTGCAAAAAGAAATTAAAAACATAAAAACGTGCTGGATTTTATACTACTTCGGTCTGTCCGAACAAGTTTTCCTCTTAAAGCATTGGCTTGAATATTTTAATTAGGATAATTCACCTGGCTATTATATGGTTCGTATGGTATTAATTGCTTTTCTGCACTGTGGTTGATGGTAAGACAAGGGAGTAATAGGTCAAATCTGCTAACATTTGAATTATGATGAAAAAGTCTAGATATTTTCAATTTACTAATCAATGTCTTTTTTTACTAAATCTTGCATATCAGGAATTTCAGTCACATAATGAAGCCATACACTAATTGTAATGGTCTGCGTGTTTTTAGAATCTGGAGTGGGGTGTCGAAAAATAAAAATTCTCAGTTATCCAATAATGGAAAACGTGGCCATTCATTACTGCGAGTCATCAAAAGAACTCTAATTAGTAGAAGTAGTAGTAGTTGCTGTTTTTAGTGTACACGCTTTATCAACAGGTGTAATTTAACCCGTCAATACAATCTGTAATAATGGTTTTGCATAAATCACATTAATATTCTACAAGGAAATAATTACCCTTGATATGTACGAAAATAGAATGCTAATTTATTAACTATAAATTTCTCATATTTCTATCCAATATCCAATTTATAATCCATCATTATCGTCATAAGTCAATAATTTATGTACTGGATCAAATTTATAGTCCACCATTATCGTCATAAATCTAACGTATATGCAGACGGTGAGTTTTATTTATAATCCATCATTATCGTCTATTTCAAAGGATTTACCATTAAGACATCAACGCGTCAATTTGTCCACGATAAAAGCCAGGTGAGTCTGTATCCATCATGATGATGTCCCCAATGGAAATGACAGAAGCCAAGTCAATTGGTAAAAAGTGTACATGATTATGTCTATCTTAAAAAACAATTGATTTTACAGGATATAATCTACAGTTCCGATCGTAACAGGTTGCTTTCATTTTAGTATTATCTTACATTTTACAACGCACCTTCTATCGCAATAAAGAATTAAACTGAAGTTAGAGCCTGGACACGATTGCGAAGCAATGAAAAATAAAGCATGAAATGTAGGTAACAAAGTTTCGTCTTAGGTACTTGAATAACTTTATTCCAAGATGAAATCATTCGTGTGTGTGTGTGTGTGTGTGTGTGTGTGTGTGTGTGTGTTAACAATCTCAATAAAATGCGCTACCCAGGCCACCAAATTTACATTATTCACAGTGGAAGGAAGCATTTGTGTGCTGCCAAAAATGAAAGAATATTGTCTTGATGAAGCTTCGCTATAAACATAACAGAAATCACGTCAATGGATTTAAAGCTTTAGTTTGAGAAAACACTGACAATATATTTTCTTGACCACAGTCTTTCAAGTCAGCATCAGATCGGACTAGCCTTTTGATCACCAGCACGTTTTGCTTGTGTGCATCGTAAAATATTTGAACGCTCTTCCTTCGTCGTCACTTCCATCCGATTAGATAGAAAAATACTAACCATACTGACGTCATCATTCTGTGCTGCCAAATTTTTGAAGAGAATGTATCCCCGTAAGTCCACTAGTTTATCCATTGGGAAGTTTATATCAACGTCTACTGGTACCGTCTCACCTTTTCCCGAGTAAAACTAAAGCATGAAATAGAGTGCAATCGTCGATTTCCTTTACGAAGATCGTTTTGGCCTAATCTTTGCTCCTTTGACCAGTTGCGATCAGTGTATCCTTTTCGCTTTGGAAGTTCAACTAAAGGCGACTGGATATTTGAAATGGTTATGGAGGTGCATTGCGAAGAGATTAATGATGATTGATAATGACAATTCTCGGACGCGCTAGAGAATATAGAGCAGAAATAATAATAATAATAATAATAATAATAATATTATTATTATTATTATTATTATTATTGTTGTTGTTGTTGTTGTTGTTGTTTTTGTCGTCGTCGTTGTTATTATTATTATCATTATTATTATTATTATTATTATTATTATTATAATGTTATATGCAAGAGGTCTCTTTACTGAGTGAATCAAACACTCGTGTGAGTTCTACTCAAAGTCCTTTGTTTTCACTTATTTCCAAGGACTTACAGATAACAGCCGTTGTCAACTCGAAGTTCTAATAAGGCGCCAAGACTATAAATTATTTTCCTCTAATCAAGCAATGGCCATACAATTTCACAACTTCAGAATTGCATGGCTTCTCCTTGAGAGAACTTAAACATCCAATGCAAGACCGCTCCGGTGGCCTAATGGTTAGAGCGTCCGCCTCGGTAGCGGGATGTCGTGGGTTCAAACCCCGGCCGAGTCATACCAAAGACTTAGAGGTTAGTTTTAGGACTGGTCGTCCTGGTGTCAGGATAATGTGACTGGGTGGGACATCGTGCTACATATCTGCGGCATGATGCCTTAGTGCTATACATCGGTATAAACTGCCACACTGCAAACATCGTAGCGATATGACTGAAAAATTGTTAAAGCTACGTTAAAAATCCTAATCACACACTGACACATCCAATACAGGAAACTATTATCCTACTCGATTTTGAGCCTAATTTCAGTTGGACATTACACTAGATTTACATCATAGCAGCAACAAAAGGCGTCTCCAGATAATGGAACAACCCCTTCTAGATTATTCCATTTCTACAACCTATCAGTCCCTATCACAAATATTTCGCATGGAGATACACAACCAATCGACACCTTTATATTTAAATAGGAACTTCTTGGCTCCTGCCCACTTGTTCGGGTCAGACCTGAATTCAACTACGAAAGTGAAACACGCCGTCATAACATCTCATCAATCCTGCACTCTGTGACGTTTGCACATAGATTTGTTGTTGCTGTTGTAGGGTCTGACGCCATTTTTCAGCTATGCATGGCGACCAGTATTAATGGTGGAGGAAGAAACCGGAAAAAACTCCGGCACTGTTACCACTGAAACACGCCGAATAATGAGGATGATGTTGATAACGACGACATTAATTATGATAATGACGCGTATACAATGGTTTGTATTTAAACAAGTTACAGTGAAAGTTTGTCCTCCTCTATCTTGCTTAGACTGAAAACGAGTCGCAATCTTAAGTTTAAAATATCAATCCCAATGTAACACCCCTTCATGTACATTCATGTATATTATATTATATTATATTATATTATATTATATTATATTATATTATATTATATTATATTATATTATATCCCACCCCTTAACCTCAAGCGGCTTTAACGTTATGGAGCAAAGAGAAAATATAGCTACCGTGACAACGAGCTTTAACATAGGAAACTCCAATGCGGTTTATATATACAACTTGTATTGACTGTGTATTTGTATACCAAGTTTGATCCTTGACCTTGACCGGATTTCGTATTATAGAGGAGATTGAAAAGGATGATATAAAAAAACATATCTTTTAACCATGGCCCAGACCAAGATGCTGTACATGATATACTTTATAGAGATGATATACTTGAATTGCATACTTCATATATTAATCTCAAATGACTTTAAACTTGTTATTATTAAGGAAAGTGTGAATGCAGTCCTGACAAAACCCCGCTAGCCTTGACCTTAGGGTTGAATATATGGAACCGGTTCACAATTACCCACGAATGTAGTTCTAGTCTATTTTTAGAACATTTGGTCCTGTCTCATTTTGGTGGTGATAGAAGAGTTTTATTTATGCATTTTTGGTAGGGATTTAAAGGTAATTGTTTATTCTTGAGAATATGAGCTCAGGGTGTTGTTGTCTGTGTGTATTTCGGCGACAGCGCACAGTGAGTAATAAGGCCTTAGTGATGATCCGGAGGTGAAATCTGTGTTCTGTTTACATGTTGCTCTGTTGACAATCCAGCATCTCAAAAAAGAGCAGGTCAACCTTTGACGAGAACTTCACCGTGAAGTCATCTTTGAAGGTATTTTAGATTAACATATGATTTGTATTGATTGTCACACAGTGGAAAGGTCAGTACTGAGAAGCAAATGTAGAGAACATGTAGTAAAATTAATTGTGTTCTATGTCCATATAATCTCACTGATCCTTGACCTCAGCCTTAAATATCTGATTCCCGTGTGACACGCAGGCTCCCTCTAGTGAGGATGTAAAATTATACCGAGTTTCATCCCTTCATTTCAAAAGGCGTAAGGTTATATAGCAGAAAGTGGACTATGATGAACTTCGCTCGCTGCATACCTTATAGGCATGTTGTGCATGCATACAACGTTTCATCTATGAATCTCTAATTGCTTAACAATTATAGAGTGGAAGGGAAAGTGTGATGGAAGACTGAAAATACTGATCTTGCACCATGAGATAGTGCCTAGGTTATTGTGCCCATGCTCAGTTTTCGTTGCACAGTGTCAAATGGCTAAAAGTGTTTGAGAGAAAATAAAAGGGTGATGAAAAATGAAAATTTGGGAGATGTTAATGTCTGACCCTGATCCTTCTTACTGCATCCTAAATGTAGGACAAGTAAACATCTTTTAATGACATACTAAATGTAGGACAAGCAAACGTATTTTAATGACAATCTAAATGTAGGAGAAGCAAACGTATTTTAATGATAATGTAAATGTAGGAGAAGCAAACGTCTTTTAATGACAATCTAAATGTAGGAGAAGCAAACGTCTATTAATGACAATCTAAATGTAGGACAAGCAAACGTCTTTTAATGACAATCTAAATGTAGGACAAGCAAACGTCTTTTAATGGCAATCTAAATGTATCTAATGTTTCATGACTTTATTTCTAATTGGTTTTAAAGTTATGGAGCGAAAGATAATTAAGAAGATTTGTTTTAACCAGAAAGGTTTGCAATACAAGCAACATATCAAAATTTTATGTGTGAATATAACATAGTTTTTCATGTGAAATAAATATGTTAGAACGATTGTGAAATAAGTGAGAAACATATTGTAAGAACTTAAGGAAATAACAAACTTGTTTGATTTGATCAAAAGAAGCTGACCTTCTCAGAAACAAAAGACGATTGCAATTCTTTTAAATGACCCCACTAAAGAAATAGAACAAAACTCATTTCCTGCATTTGTGACATGGTTGTCAATTTGACAAAATACAAATTTCAGGGCTGAAAAGTCTATTTAAAAAAAAAAAAACACTGAGGTAAGGAAGTTAATAATGATGCGAAATTTGCACTAATAAACTTGCAGCTACGAAACATAATCTAACCGTACAATCATCACAATTTTTACGGATATTTACCCCTCCACACCCACCAATGTTCCCCGTCCACTCCTAAAATTGGAACTCGATTCTCAATAACTGTATACACACCATGAATCTCTCTCCCTCTCTCTCTCTCTCTCTTTCTCTCTCTCTCTCTCTCTCTCTCTCTCTCTCTCTCTCTCTCTCTCTCTCTGGATGTGTAAAGGGATTAACATAAATTATCCACGCACTAACGCGCATGTCCTGAAAAGGGTGTGTAAGATGAAGTAATTTTCTACACGTCCAAAGCGACCAGATGTGTAGGATTTATGGTAATTTTGAACACCATTTCAGGATTGTGCAAAATGACGTCAGAGATGAATGATGAGTGCTATGAGTTAATAAAGAGCATTCTACACAAGTATGTTGGCTTTTGTATAAAACTGCAATAGGACTATGTTTCATTTTTTATTTTCCTGCCAAAGATAAGAGAAACTACAATTTCAGACCAAATACGAAGGACCAGCCTTGCTGCTTTAATTTTCTGAAGCGATTGCACAGAAACGAAACTAATTTACACATGGTTATTTGAAAGGAAGGGGGATGCGAGAGTTTTCAGCTCAGATATCTAAGAAAATGCGAAATTTTCGGTAATTTGCTGATTTTATCGTCATGTGGAAGATTTTGTCTAATTTTTCAGAGTGTACTATGCTTGACAATAAATGAATCAAATCGAAACCCCTAAGCATGAGTTCATTTACCGGCCTTACTTGACGATACATTATGCGTGCGTATTGAGTAACGTGTCAAGATTAATAATTCCAATTTTTATGAATGAAAGGGATTTTCTGCAATATGATTGGATGTAAACGGTCACGTGATAGTCATCTGGCATTTTTAACACATCGATAAAATCTGAGATTACTTTCGGTTTGCAATATAAATCAACATTGCAGACACATGCAATAGTAGTGAAGTGTGGCACCCTAGCCTCAATGGAAATTAGCATTACAGAGACCCCTGGGCAAACCTAGCCTCAATGGAAATTTAACATGGGGAAAAATCGTGGGCAAACCTAGCCTCAAGGGGAATTTAACATCGGAAAAAATCGTGGGCAGACCTAGCCTCAAGGGGAATTTAACGTGGGAATAAATCGTGGGCCACTCTAGCATCAAGGGCAATTGAACATGGGAATAAATCGTGGGACTGTCTAGCGTCAAGGGGAATTTAACATATGGAAATTGAACATGGTGGGTCTGTATAGCGTTAAGAGGAATTGAACATGGTGGGATTGTCTAGGGACAATGATGGTAGAGGGTCAAACACAACAGAGACAGAAACATACATACACTAGTACAAGCGTGAGATTTATATATAAAGCATTACCAAGACCTGAAATCTTGCTGGGGTGTTCAAAAATTTGCATAATTGTAATGATGCTATAAATAGCTATAATCAAGGAAATGCTCAACGACAAAATGGATGTGACTAAAAGTAACGTTAAAATGACGAAATTGTCCCAGAATTTAAAGGAAAATAAACATATCCCCGAAAATTAAGTTACAATGGTTTAGACTAAAATGGATAAAATTAGTAACTACTTACAATAACAACTTCTGTGACGATCGTGGATAAATACCTATGTATCTATAATCAGCTGAAATTCCTATGAAATCCCACTATCTATTTATAGCTCCAACTTGTGGGTTATTCCTTTGGAAAATCCCACTATCTTTTTATAGCCTCAGCTTGAGTGACGTTCCGGTTTATGAATTCTAGTATATATGTATAGCTACAAAATGTGGAAATCCCCAAGTCGATATTTATAGTCTCAAAATTTCCAGCGTCAGTGACGTCACTGTACTGAACACTAGGGGATAAATGGCAACAGTGTTGCAAATGGCTGACCTGAATACGCGCTACTGTAGGTAGGTAGGTAGAGTGTATCTGATAGGGATAAAGTGAGTTTTATAGGGACAAACAGAGACCAATACACACAACATACGCGCGCAGACACACACGCACACACACACACACACAGAGAGGAAAGAGGAAAAAACAAACCCCAAATATACTATCAACACAGAGGGGAGATAATACAAACCCCAAATAAACTATCCACACAAACGTACGCGAAGATCGCTAACGCATACAAACCCCAAATATACTGTCCACACTCGGGAGGAAGAAAAAAAAAACAACCAAATATACGATCTACACAACGTACGCTAAGACACACACACACACACACACACACACACACACACGCACACCACAGAGGGAAGAAGAAGAAAACCATTATACACTATCCACACGGAGTGAAGAAATAACCCTTTATATATACTATCAGCAGAGAGTGAAGAAAATAACCCATTATATTCCATCAACAAAGAGTGAAGAAGAAAAAATTTTTTGAAAGCACCTAAGCCCTCACCTGCAATGTCCAACTCTGCCAAACACCTACACCCCACCCCCACCCCCATTCCCAACACTACAAAACCCATTTAACCCGTTATTTTATGGCATCAGTGTGTGCTTTAGGAAACATCAAGACACAAAAATGATGGATGAATAGACTGACTTTTGTTTACGGACTTGCATGCCTAAAGAGCGTGCGTGAAGGAAAACATCCTTCCATTTCAATTCTAACTAAAACATGATCCAGAGGGATCGAGAGAGGTGAAAGAGCACAATTTCATAAAGTGTGAGTAAAAACAAAACACGCCATCCTTATTATACAATGTCAAGACCAAGAGACACTTACGTTTTCTTTCTGGTCTATTCTCTTTTAGAAGGTAGTATGAAATTTCACATCAGGGCCAACGCATCGGCTCACATTGTCAATTTTTCCATTTCCATGTCTTAACTGGCACAAGTTCTTCATCATCTTCAATTTCTTCTTCTTCTTCTTCTCAATCCCTCCTCTCTGTTTCGTCTTGTTTCTGTTTCTTCTCTTTTCTCGTAGGGCACTCTGAATTCCAGTGTCCTTTCTCCTGACAACGATATTAGGTATCTTGACTTTTGTCTCTCTTTCTTAGACGAAGCGGGTATTTTGGAGACAAATACCCATTTACCTTTGCAGATATAGCAAACTTCATTAGCACACACTTTCGTATGACTCTCATCAAATCAACGACCAAAAGAGTAAGTTTTGTTGCCACTTTCGCCTGTGAATTATACTTTCGTATGACTTTTAGCAAATATTTTACCAGCAGGTCGATCTGTGCTGACTCTTCCATCTTCTTGATCGTTTGAGAGCGGAATGAACACTCTGACGCTAAGACACTCTTCTTATATACAGGGACCTGCTGCGTATGAAACCTAGTCAAATGTAATTTTGCAATACGATGAAACGATTTCATTGAGGAAGTAAAAAGCAATAATGTACCGTATCGCCTCACACAAAACCTGAAGTGTTAGCTCAGATCCGTGTCAGCGATTCCGAAGACGACATAACTGAACTTTCATCAATGCTCTCCATTTATGCCACAAAACCACGAGTCCTGATTCACGCCAAAAGAAATTTCGTTCGGTCCATAAAAAATAGTATCACATCTGAGAAACGCAAAAATGAACTTCCAGAAAACTGAGAATGACGGCTTACACCTACAACGTGAAATGTATGAGTTCAAGTAGTGCGTAAAACGTAGTCAAATTAAATTTTTATAGTCAAGACGAAACGATCTCTTTTCGAAGAAGAAAGCAGACACCAAGCGACAATGGCGATCTGTGTCACACAACACTTTTCAAAATGTATATGATCAGAGGTTTGTTCTAGCGATCTGCACGGTCAAATTAAATGTCGATGTATTTTGTAATAAGACGGACACAATTTCCATGGGATCGCCCATGGAACCATTGTTCGTGCATTAGTTTAATTTTTTAAAATATTTATTTTTATATAAATCGCCTATAGGATATACCCAGTAAAGCATGGCCATTCTCGTCACTGTGTGAATAGCTACTCAAGTCAATTCGAAGTGAACGCGGTAAGAAAATAAGTATAGCCAATGAAATGGCTTACAACGGGTGATGCATTGTTTTGTTCTAGGACTGTGTGGCATAATAATCCCTATGTTTTTCCGTTGTTACCATTACAGTGCAGACAGACTGAAATGTGAACTTACAAGCCCTCTTTGTCTGTGTTGTACCATTTCTTCTTACCACATCAAAATACTGAGCGTCACAGTATTGGGTCGCGTTTTCAAGCTGACCATTTTTTTATATCTCACTTAAACATTTTAACATAAACACTCACACTCACATCGGTAGAGTCAGAACAGATGTGTTACAGTATTGAGGGGCATGTTATCTTTTTTTTTTCAAACTAATAAATTTGAGGTTTGTATGAAGTAAAGAACCGAAAGTACAGTGAAACTCAAGGATGATGACCCAATCTGTCTGTCTATTGATGCGTGTATTTACTTAAGAAGAAATATGATCTCTAAAACACAAAGAGATACGGCAAGCATGATTAGAATGAACATAACGATGTTTTCCTTCACGCCCGTGTAATTTAGAGCTTCAATCCTCTTTGAAGACAAACTTGGTCTCCTTTTGTAGGGCTTGAAATAATAAAAAGCCTGAAAAAAATCTTAAGCACTTTGCTATAGATAATTTCATCAATAGACTAAACAACATAAATACCGTTACAACACTAGAAAGCCTTAAATCTTCTATCAAAAAGAAATGCATCAAAAACTTAAAGATTAACGATAACTAACCAATGAAACCGAATTTAACAAAGGCAGTGACATGTGAAGAAATGTCTCTCACTTTGGAAAGGTAGGCGAATGTACTCTGTCATGCACCATCAACTTGAAAAAACATTATAAACAGAGAGAAACCTGAATTCAAAATTCAGTTGTTTTTTTTTTCAAAATTGTTTCGTTTCTTTTTTCTTTTTTTGGAACAAATCTAAGCACTAATATAGAGTGGAAAAGGTAAAATGCACATACAAGCTTTGATATTTCTGAAAAAATGAGGACATATTCCTAACGTTCATAACCACCTATGGACTTGGACTTGTCTGTGACTTATCCACAAAACAAGATGTACATATTTCTTGTCAAGCTGCAAGTGTGCGGGTGTTTTTGAAAATGATAAACATTGGATATACAATTTTCTCGTGACACTTATAAAGTGAAGAGTCTGTGCAAGTGTCAAAAGCCAAAGTCATATAAGTTTTGTATTTTGTACGGCTTGTAAAGATTTCCACTTTAGAAAATGTGAAGTATCACAAGTTATTATCACAAACAGAAGTGGAACGTAGGGGCTTGCAAGAAAGAAAATAACCCAGACAGTTGGTGTCATCAAGAGTGCTAGAGACGGTACCCGAACTTGCTTGCTTGCTTACTTGAATTAAAGTGATTTTCGCTCTAATGGAGCATATATCACTGGTTTAATAACGCACCGCGTGATTTTTAATTACTCCTGGGGAAGGAAAGAGAGCCTCATCCCCCAGGCTTTTATGTACTCACAGACTACTTTTAAATTTAGCCACTCAGGTGTAGGACTAACTAGTCCTTAACAACCTGACTGAAAGGCTTTAAACATGAGTGGGAATAGTCTCACCACACATTCATTTTTCTGTCCGAGCGTGGTAAAGGAGGAAAAAGGTGGTCAAAAAGTCAGCCATGGGTGTTAAGTACTCAACAAAACGCTAGCCCGTACTTATTTCAAATCAAGTCCCGTTTTTGCTAATGGACAGTAAAAAGTACCAATAATGTGTTAACCACTTATGCAATTAGTTCAAATCTAACGATTCTGTTAAATTTCCTACTTCCTAACATATCTATCTAATATTAGTACTTAGTGTACATAAAAATAGCCATACTGATCTTATTTAAATTATTATGTCTAAGAGACATATACCAGTTTGGTCACTGTTAGGTTTAAAAAGTTAAGTTTGTTGCGGTGTTCCAATGGGTCAAGTTTGTTTCGAGAATAGTTTAGTCAAGGAGGGATACCAAGCCAAATATGGTTCCCTAGTTAATAAAAAGCAATCTTTTGGAGCCCTAAAAAAGGCTGTTTTTTTCTGTTAGAAGGTAACACGTCTCTCTTTTTCTTTCACGTTCTTTCCCGCACTCCTAGTCTCATGATTCTTGATATCAGGAAATGCGTAGCCATGATGGGCGGCAATGTAAGCAGCGGCTTCTACCAGTTGACTGAGGGGGTATCCAGTGTAGGGTTGTCTGTAGAATTGGGGAAGAACTCTGACCCTAATCCCCATTGAGAAGGTCTTGGTTTAAAGGTGTCTAGAGATTTGTAGGTAACGTATTGCATGGCTCTAATAAACTACTCTGCTTTGTTGACGTCATACAATGCTTGATCTAGTCCCATTTCGGTGTACTTCTCAACGAGTGGCAGCGTCCCCCTCCTCCTCCTCAACCGCCTCAATTTCCTCTTCTGGTTCTGATACTAATTCTTTAGTTGAGGTAGATAGTTTCAAATCCGCTGTTATGGTGTCTGTCGCTGTTATTGTTGTTGTGGTTGTTCTTTCAGCTGAGATTGCCTGTAGTATCGGAGTGAGAAAAGAACGTTGTTGTTGTTGTAGGGTTTAACGTCATTTTTCAGCACGCGATAGGCTATACAATGTGGCCAGTATTAATGGTGGAGGAAGAACCCGGGAAAAACCCGGAAAGAACCACCGACCCACGAGAAGCTACTGGCAAGCTTTCTCACATACCCACATTAGCCGAATCCGAGACTCGAACCCACGCAGACAAAGGTGAGATGACTGTGATCCGTAACGGAGAGCGCTTTAGACCACTCGGCCACTCGGGGCCCCAGAAAAGAACGTAGTGCCTCCGATGATTACATTTGAGTTTGACATACCGTTTGTCTAACATAATTGGCCCTTTGTTTTGCCACCACTCTTTCCGGGGCAGGTTGTTTGTTAGGTATAGTCGGATGTTGACTAGATGTTATTTGTGTTCTCGAGGTGGGTGGAGTGATAACTGCCTAGGTCTGCATTTCTTGCTCCCGCTACTGTTGCGTATATTTCTTCCCTCCACACCGAGTTCTGGGCCTAATTCTTTTAATTTCGTTGTACCCGAACTTACATTATCCATATTATCACCAACAAAAAAAAAACGCACAAACCTAAAAGAAACACTCACTCACTTTTTTACAGAACATTACTATTTTTAAAATTTTGAAAAGCGACGGAAACGAAGGACTTAGAGTCGCACTTTCTAACCGAGATAAAGAAATCATGTGCTGATAAACTCACTTCTGTATTTTTTCTTCTAACTGACTAACATATCATAGGCAATGGAATGTTATTTCTTTTCGAGAGTATGGGGTAGCCCTGAATTTTTTTTTTTTTTTGGAACTTGAAGCTATGGCGGTCGCTTAGGTTATAAGATGGCGACCTCCTCTGACGACAGGCTTTCTCACAGGATAAGGTCTGCTTCTTCGGAAAAGAGAAGAAGAACTCTTTGGTGTCGATACAACTGTTGCCAAATCCTCTGTCAGGTTCATGCTGCTGCTGTTGCTGCTCTCTCTGCTGTTTGTGAAGTCTGTACTTCTCCATCCATTCTTCTTTCTCCTTCTTGAAATCCTCCTTGAAGAGCTCTTCTTTCAGGTCTTCAGTGACTTTTAGCATTCTCACATTTTCTATCTCTTCTGGCTTAGGTATCAGACTGTGTCTGACCCTATGCAAATTCACGTAGGCTTCATTTAGCTGAGCTAGTTTGGAGCACATCTTCGTAGGAGGATGAGTTAACAATGGATGGGCAGACTGGAAACTTCCCCGGTTCTTAAAGTCAAAGCGCGGACGTCAAGGAAAACATTACTACACGGTTTTCTAGCCGGAACGTTCAAATAGTGTTATGGGAGGGATAGAGAGAAGTCAAAGAGCATGAATCAAACATTCTTATAGCCAAACAAAAAACAAAGGCATTTTTTTCTTCAAAACACAACATTTTTTATTCAATAATCACTTAACACTAACAAACAACTCTAACAGTTTTTAAACAATAATCCAACACTATAACATTAAACATTTTTTCTTCAAAAAATGACAAACATTTTTTTCTCAATTCACACTCTACTTTAAACAGGGCTGACAACGTTGTGAACGAAATTGTGATTTCCACTGTTGGAAGTCATTAGGCCATTGATGGACACTACGTTTCCTAGCTTGAGACAAAAGATAAGCATAATGGTCACAAAACCATCGATCTACTTTCACATCGTTTCTAGAAGAAGAACGAGGATCAAAATGAGTCACTAAATGTTCTAAGGAATAGCCCAGGCTGCGATGATGCAGAAAATACACACAGTACTGTCCACACACCAAGGAATCTGTGCCTTGTAATTTCACATTATTGAACAGAGTGGTTTGAGCATTTCTCCTCATAAAGTCGATGATATCGTCTTCCAAAGGGGGCAGTCCATAGGAATCAAAATATTCCACACATCCTTCTTGAGGAAAGTAGACGGCTACCCAGTGGGTTCCTGGGAGATGACTGTCGTCCGTGTTGATCACGTAAGCTTGATGGTCTTGAGGTTTGCGATGAGGGAGTTCCAAGAAGCAGTGTACAAACTGTCGTTCAAAAGGTAATAAAGTTCTCAGGTATCCATTTTTTTTTTTCTTCTTCACAGGTAATGATAAGTGATCAATTCGATCCTGACTTTTTGCTTGAAAATGTCTGACAAGTAACCGTTTCTTCGCCTTGTCTCCCAACTCTGATCCAACAGAGCTTCGATGCGATGGATCTCTTGAGTTGTTAATGGAGGACAATAACGTTCACGCAAGCCTTTATACCACTGTTGTAACACGTCTTCTTCCGAGATGAGACTCCAAGCGTCGTCCACATATTTGTCCAATTTTTCTTCTTGTCTCAGCATCAGGCATTTATCGTGTTGAATTTGACTGGGATGATCGTTATGACATCCATAGCAATCTTTCTTGATCAATTCCTTAATTGTTTTCTGTCAAGACTATAGCATAACAGGAAACTAAATGTGATTCTTCTTCTGGCCATCCAGACTTCATCATGATGACTTCTTCGTCTTTGTCTTGGGGTTCTCCTTCCTCAGGATCTTCACATTCCATGTCCAAAGAATCCCTACTATATAAACATTGATAAAAGTCTTTCATGACTTCTAATAGTCTAGAATGACTTCTCTCAAACTGTTGGTTTATATCGTATTGTCCAATTCAGCATACAGGATGACGTTCACCGTATTATCTGCGCGTAGATTTTCTGCAAACTGAAATTCCACACGCATCTGGCCGGATTTTATAGGGTGAAAATGTCCCTCCTCGCTGTCTTGACTTACAATTCGTTAAAGAACCGTTTTCGAAAATGGAGTTTCACCGTGAGTTTTCCTTTGGTGAATGGAATATTTTGTCCCAAATCTCCTTTTATAGCAATGTTGACAGTGTCCAAATACGACTTGCTGACAGGCAAATAGTGAGGATGTACAAATTCGCGGTGAACGTGGTAAGTGTTCCCACCTTCCTCGTCACTGGTCGTGGTACTATCCACTTTGAAAGGAATGACACGCAGTAACGGAACAGAGGTGTGTCCCACCACGTTGTACTCCACCACATCGGAATACACAAAGATCAAATTAAGTCCTTGGTTCAGTTCTACCGGGTTTCCAAAAGCTCTGTAAAAATCCATATTTCTTTTGATCTTGGGGCTCATATTGTTTGCGACCATTTCTGCATGTCCACCCATAATTTCAAAAAAACTACCATTGAACCTGAGGGACAATGTGTCCGTATCTTGAAATTTGATCACGAGACGATGAGCCACTTTATGGTACTCAATCTTCACACTTTTTTTGGCTCTGTTCAGTGCTTTGCCAAAGGCTAAGTTGAACCTATCCGCAATAGTGTCCACCAAATGTTCACCACTAAAATAATAACCTGAAGGAATTTTCAAGGTGTAGATAATGAAGGCTGGATTGCTGGCTGGTCTTGTGTCCCCTAAAAGCCCGATTTTGTTAATTTCTTCCTCTAATTGGGCATTCAGGAGTAGTGAATAGGGGCACTTTACGTACAATGGGAATTAGCATTACAGACCCCCCTGGGTCAGATTACGTACAATGGAAATTTAATATGGCGAAAAATCGTGGGTCAGATTACGTACAATGGGAATTAACATAGCGATAAATCGTGGGTCACTTTACCGACAAGGGGAATTGAACATGGGATTTTTTTTTTAAAAAAAAATTTAAAAAAGGGGTAGGCAATTGAAAAGTCATTCTCTTTTCGAGAAATATGGGTGGCCCTGAAAAGGGCCTTTGGTTTTTCTTCTTCTGCTTCTAATTTCTTCTTTTTCTCAACCAACTTCTTATTTTCTCTCCTACACTCTTTCTCTTCTTTTCTTTCTTTTTTTTCTCCTCCTCTTCTTTCTTCCTCTTCTCATTTTCTTCTTCTTTTTCAATTTCTTCATTCCATTTTCGTATTCGTATCCTTTCCTCGTCATCCTCCTTCTCCTCCTTTATTTCCTTCATCACACCACTAATCATGTCCTTTGCTTTTTTTAAGTTGTTAATCTCCATTTTTACTCTATGCGGACTATAAGAATAGAGGTCTTCATTGAGTCGTACTAGCATTTGTTCTATCATGCCCAAATTGTCAAGGACGTCTTGCAATGTTTGAAATTTATCGAGGTGGTTCGAAGCCATCTTCTCTGTAGAATGGTTTGAACGACGAATACTGTGGGTTCTTATACGAAAAGCGCGGACGTGAAGGAAAACATCCCCTAAAACATAAAATTGATCTTACCTAGATCATGACTAAACAACGCGCGGACGTGAAGGAAAACATCCCCTACTTTCTCATTTCATATAATAAAACCCAAACTATACTCTCCACATACGCTAAGAAACAATAAAGAAACTACTATAATCTACTATTCACACAAACTTACGTGAACGGTTACAAACACAAACACACAAACACATACACTCACATTTTTTAAAAAAAGAGTGTTTATATTCACACTACTCTACCTACACACATTGGCAAATTGATGGTTATTTCTTTTCTAGAGTATTGGGTAGCCCTGAAAAGGGCTGTTGGTTTATTTTTTTGAACTCCAGATGCACCTATCTAGTGATGGCACCTTCCTGGCCTGGCGCCACACACGCATCTTCTTCCACAGTCTCCTTTCACCTTTCTTCTTGGGAGTGCAGAGGCGGGATGATTGGCTTCAGCACCCCAATCCTCTGTCTCTGGTATCTTGTAAGTCATCCTCTCTCCTATTTTCTTTTCCTCCTCTTCCCTCTCTCTTCTCTCCTCCTCTACCTTCTTTATTCTTGCCTCTTCTACTATGGCTACCGCTGATAGTTCATTTACTATGCGCCTGGCATATTCCAGGTGCATCTGGAGTTCTAGCAGTTTCACAATTCTGGTGTTCATTCTTCTGGTGGTGTTGATCAATCAACAAGGGTAGCTAGACTGCCGAGCGAGTTTCAATTTATACTGAAAGCGCGGACGTGATGGAAAACATCCCCCTAAAAACATAAAATTGATCTTACCTAGATCATGACCAAAAAGAAAACAACGCGCAGGCCTAAAAGAAACACTCACTCACTTTTTTATACTTCCCATTCCTATTTTAAAAAATTTTTTCATGAATCACTTCAATAGACTATCCACATACGCAAAGCAATCCAACCCCCAAATCTACTCTCCCACACCTCAAACACCAACAAAATCATTTTAATCTACTATCCATACCAACGTACGTGAGCACTTACAAACACACAATCCTATACCCAAACACATACCCTCACACTATAAAAAAGAGTTAGTGTTTATATTCACACTACTCTACCTACACATTGGCAAATGGATAGTTATTTCTTTTCTAGAGTATTGGGGGTAGCCCTGAAAAGGGCTGTTTTTTTTTGTTTTTTGTTTGCTATGGCAATCTTTTTTTTTGTTTCTAAGAATGCGATGTCCTCTGAGGATAGACTGTCTGACGATAGGTCTGCTTATTCGGAGATAGAAGAAGAACTCTTTGGTGTCGATACGACAATCGACAAAGCCTCTGTCAGGTCCAGGTTGCTGATGCTGCTGTTGTTGTTGTTGTTGCTGTTGCTGCTGCTGTTTCTAAAGTCTGTACTTCTCTGTCCATTCTTCTTTCTCCCTGTTCACTTCTTCTCTGAAGAGCTCTTCTATCAGGTCTTCAGTGACTTTTAGCATTCTCACATTCTCTATCTCTTCTGGCTTCGGTATCAGACTGTGTCTGACCCTATGCAAATTCATGTAGGCTTCGTTGAGCTTAGCTAGTTTGGAGCACATCTTCGTAGGAGGATGAGTCGACAATGGATGGTTAGACTAGAAACAACCCCCGGTTCTTAAAGTCAAAGCGCGGACGTGAAGGAAAACGTCCCTCACACGGATTTCGAGTCGCAACGTTCAATGAGTGATATGAGAGGGATAGTAAGAAATGAAAGAGCATGAATCAAACATTCTTATAGCTAAACAAACCACAAAGGCATTTTTTTTTCAAAACACATTTTTTATTCAAAAATCACTTAACACTAAACAACAACAACTCTAACAAATTTTAACAATAATCCAACATTATAACATCAAACATTTTTTTCTCAATTTACAGTCTACTTTAAACAGGGCTGACAACGTTGTGAATGAAATTGTGATTTCCACTGTTGGAAATCATTAGGCCATTGATGGACACTACGTTTCCTAGCTTGAGACAAAAGATAAGCATAATGGTCACAAAACCATCGATCTACTTTCACATCATTTCTAGAAGAAGAACGAGGATCAAAATGAGTCACTAAATGTTCTAAGGAATAGCCCAGGCTGCGATGAAAATACACACAGTACTGTCCACACACCAAGGAATCTGTGCCTTGTAATTTCACATTATTGAATCGGGTGGTCTGAGCATTTCTTCTCATAAAGTCAATAATATCGTCTTCCAAAGGGGGCAATCCGTACGAATCGAAATATTCCACACATCCTTCTTGAGGAAAGTAGACGGCTACCCAGTGGGTTCCTGGGAGATGACTGTCGTCCGTGTTGATCACGTAAGCTTGATGGTCTTGAGGTTTGCGATGAGGGAGTTCATCTTTAGCACAGACGACAGGATTCCAAGAAGCCGTATACGAACTGTGGTTCAAAAGGTAATAAAGTTCCCAGGTATCCATTGATTTGTGTGTTTTTTTCTTCTTCACAGGTAATAATACGTTGTCAATTCGATCCTGACTTTTTGCTTGAAAATGTCTGACAAGTAACCGTTTCTTCGTTTCGTCTCCTCACTCTGATTCAGGAGAGCTTCGATACGATGGATCTCTTGAGTGGTTAATGGTGGACAAGAATGTTCACGCAAGTCTTTATACCACTGGTGTAACACGACTTCGTCCGAGATGAGACTCCAAGCATCGTCCAGATACTCGTCCAATTTTTATTCTTGACTCAGCATTAGGCATTTATCGTGTTGAATTTGACTGGGATGATCGTTTTGACATCCATAGCAATTTTTCTTGATCAATTCCGTTATTTTTTCAGCCAAGTGTTTGGCAAAACAGGAGACTAAATGGGCTTTTTGTTCTGGCCATCTTGACTTCATCATGATTACTTCTTCTTCTTCTTTTTCCACGGTCTCCTCACATTCCATCTCCAAAGTTTCTTCACTAGGTAAAGAGGGATAACAATCTTCCATGGTTTCTAATAATCTAGAATGACTTCTCTCAAACAGTTGATTTCTATGGTATTATCGAATTCTGCATACAGGATGACGTTCAACGTTGGATTAGCAGCAGCGGGGTTTTGGATTGCAAACTGAATTTCCACACGAATCTGGCCGGATTTTATAGGGTGGAAATGTCCCTCGTCGCTGCCTTGGTCTGGAGTGAAATCGAAATCTCACAAAGCATAACCTTTTGCATAATCCTTGTACATAATGCCGTGACTGGTGTTGGTTCCTAACTGTCCCGTGGCTTCGTACAGGGACAAGTACGATCTCAAGTAATTTTTGTTGGTAAAGTCAGGTTCGAAAGGTCGGGTACACAAGGTCTTGCCATCGCGACTGACTTCGATCTTGGACACGTCAAAGTGTTTAAAGTTGAAAGGATTTGTAGTGATAACTCCGTTGAAGGCTTCATTCTCGACGATGCCAATGATTAAACGTTTGGGTAGCTGTCCTTGGAACAGATGTACTTGGATCATGGATCGCTGCCCCTTGGGAATGGTGAAAGTTTTCACTTCCACGCGTCGTATGGGATTCTTGGCGGTCGTTCTGCTCAACGTCTGACTGATGTCGTTTCCCACTTTAGGTAACACTTCCACACGTCGCACGTAGAGTCTGGCTTCTTGGATTTTGGTTTTGTAATTGTCAGCATTAGCCAATAAATGGAAAGCGGTACTGCTCCTATTCAGTCTCAGGCGGACATCCACCCCGTTCAGCAAATATTTCTCTTGCAGCCACATGTCCAAATGCAAACGATCCATCAGTTCTAAACTCTTTCCATCTTTGATTTTGTCTTTTCGTTCTAGAAATCCGTCATTGTTGTTTGTACTCTTTGGATTAGTTTCTAAATTTTCAAACTGCTCACCTTCGTCAGCTTCCCATACCACACAGGCATTGAGATGAGTGTTCTTGGCATCTATTCCGTACGTCAAGAGATTTTCCAGGTAGGCACGATAAGGGTAAGTATCCATGCTGCTACTGACTAGTTTGTTATTCAAGTACAAGTCCACTCCGCTAAACAAGGAATGCATGAAATTGTTGACGGGAGCTACTGCATCATCGTCGTCTATAGGATCTCCAGTCGCATTTATAACTTTGACTTTCAGGTACAAGTAACTGCTATTCAGATCGATGTAATCTTCGGGCTGTCCTTTGATTTCAAACTCGATGGGAGCAGAATCGGTCAATGCGGAGACGGGGTGAAATTCCACCCATTGGGATTCTTGCATCGTCATCATGGTGGGGGGCATGGCAAACAGATCCAGTTCCGTCTTGGAACAGGCGCAAGATTCTCGGTGCATCATTTTTTCTCTTTCTCAATAATCGAAAACGTATAAGTCTCGAACGGTTCTTCTTTTCTTGATCTTTCTCGCTTGAAGTCTGGTGAAAGGATGTTTTCTTCGTCGTCTCTTTCTGCCTTGTCCTTGCTGAATGCCTGACTCGGTAGCGTGCAGGGCATTTTTAGGTGTGTCTCGTCGGCCTAAAATGTCTTTGCCCGTTTGCAGCAAGACATTTTTGCCTGCCCTCATGAAGGCTTCTTTAGGGTTTTGTTTGTCGATGATGACATTTTGGAGAAATTCTTTGCCTTGCCCTTGCCTCAGTGCCGCATCTTTCAAGGCGTGCAATCCGCGTGTCACCATCGGTTTCAACACCTGGGCCACCGAACGAAAGGCGGATTTTAACATATCTCCTAAACCGTGTCCTCGCTGTCGAGCAACCCCTCGGTACACTGGATACATGACTTACTTACGAGTCGTGAGAGAACCGTTTTCGAAAATGGAGTTTCACCGTGACTTTTCCTTTGGTGAATGGAATATTTTGTCCCAAATCTCCTTTTATAGCAATGTTGATCGTGTCGAAACACGACTTGCTGACAGGAAAATAGTGAGGATGGACAAATTCGCGGTGAACGTGGTAAGTGTTTCCACCTTCCTCGTCAGCGTTCGCGGCAGAATCCACTTTGAAAGGAATGACACGCAGTAACGGTACGAAGGTGTGTCCCACCACGTTGTACTCCACCACATCGGAGTACACAAACATCAAATTCAGTCCTTGGTTCAGTTCTTCCGGGGTAGGAAAAAACTTGGCAAAAGTCAGATTGTCGCCAATGATTGGTGATTCGGGTTTTTGTTCTACTTTCTTCCTCAGCTCCATGTCCCTGACCAACATGGCAAACAATTCAGGACAAAATAAGAAAGACAGGATTTTACCCCCCTCAGGAAGTTTTATCAGGAAGCGACGAGCTGTTTTGTGGTATTCCAGGGTGACGACACCTTTTTTGACACTTTCCAAAGCTTTCAAAAACACGCCATTAAACCTGGTGGCTATGGTGCTGACCAAATGTTGACCACTAAAATAATAGCCTGGGGGAATGAACAAGTGATAGGTGGTGTACTTTTGTCAACGGGTTTTCTTTTCATATTGGACGTTGTCATCGAAATAGCGTTGCAATTGCTCGTCATAAAATTCCGCGAAAAAAAAAGTTTGATTGGGAAGAACATTGAGGACTTGGGTCGGGTGAATGATTTCCACTAAAGCCACTTCCCAATGGGCTTCGTGATCTAAGGGGATGGCTTGAGGTAATTTGGCCGTGTAACAGCACAACGTGTTGTGGGGAAACACCTCCATTGAACTGTCACTGGGTAAGGTTAAGTAAAATTGGTTTTTGTGACTCATAATTCCAGAGTTCTGTGGCTGTCCGAGGGGTTATTACAGGACGTCAGAGGCTTGTCTCCGCCCAAAATGGGGTTCTGGTTGTGGTTGTTGTTGTTATTGGAGTGGTGACTGGCACTGGCACTGGACACAAGGTTCCCGGGGTTCCCGTTCGAGGAGAATTTCAGGAAGGGATTGGGAAGCATGTAACCGATGCAACTGCTCAATAAAATGGTCCACAATTGTTTGTCTCCTTGTTGCAAACTCAAATTGGCGATGGCTGCCCCGATGACACAATACACCACGAAGATTTGGCAGAAAAAGACGATTTGCGTTTTAGGCACACGTCCTCCGCATCACACCCACAAGGGTTGTTTTTGTAAATCTTGCACAGAAGAACTAGGTGAAGGAGGAGTGGTCGACGTAGCAGCGTCTGTGTGAAAGGGCATGATGGTCACTTCTTTTTATAGTCGATGACTTGGGAAGCGTCGATCCAAGAATCAAAACTGGGTGGATATCCTTTCCAACGTACTTTGACTTCTTTGACACGTCGTTTGCCCACTTTACGGGTTCTGCGTTCGAGAATGCTTTCGATGTCGTACACGTCGTCTTCTTTTTTGGTGACACGTTGTAACTCGGGCAAATAAAACGTTCCTTTGAGCACTTCTCCGTTCATGTCTTCCAATTTATAGACGGTAGGATGACGGCCATGCACTCGTCCAGTGACGCGAAACAATTCGGTCGTCCAGTTAGGTAAGTTACCTTTGTCGAATGTGCGTTTGGTTTTGCCAATGCGCACCCAATCTCCTACGGCCAACTCTCCACTTTTCTTGGGGACAGCCCTCGTCGGGGACGTACCGAACAGGCGCTCAAACACCAACACTTCGTTGTCGGGAGTCACTTCTTGCGAGGCACGTCCGATGCTTCGATGGTAAGATTGGTTGTACGCTTGCACCAGGTGCGATAAGATGTCGATGTACTTCAGAGTGTGGTGATGCGTAAAATATTTCCACATGCGTTCTTTCAAAGTGCGTTGGAAACGTTCCACGATGCTGGCTTTGGTTTCGGGATTCTTGGTGGTAAAAAAATGAATGTCACGTTTCTTTAATTCTTTTTGGAAAGCTTGTTTCAAAAATTCGGTGCCTTTGTCCGTCTGCCATCGAAGAGGGTGACGACCGCTTTGTTTCAGCACTCGTTGCAGGGCTCGCACTAACTCGCTGCTCGATTTGGAAGTCAAGGGCACGACCCAGGCACATTTGAAAAAGACGTCGTTGACACAAAACAAATATTTGTAGCCACGATTGTAGCTGGCCAAATGAGAGACATCGGCTAAATCGGCTTGCCATTGATGATCGATGCCTTCCACTCGGGTGCGACTTCTGGCAAACTTGCGTCGAATGGGTTTGTGTAAAGTGTAGGTAGCTTGTTCTTGTAACCATCGTTGCACTTGAGGTAAACGGAGACTTTTCAGTCGAGTTTTGGCAGCACGATACAATTTTTGAACTCCTGCGTAACCTGCAGGATGCGAGGGATCGTAGTAAATGCTGGCTAAGACTTTTTCCATTTTTATTTTTTGTGTTAATAAGGCACCCACTCTTGGAAGAGGCTACTCTTTTTCTCTTGGGGTACTTTCTTGGATTGCAATGCTTTGCGTGTGCGACCGGCAATAGGTGTTGAAGAGGAGGAGGAGGATCTCTGAGCGGGGGATATCGGTTCTTGTTTCACTTCTGTCTTCACTTCTGTCTTCACTTTCTTTTTCTCTTGTGATGAAGAAGGGGTGGCCATCATCTTTTTAATCCATCCAATTCTGGAGGTAGGTGGTGTTGTTAACTTGCGTACTTTTTCTGGTGGAGTTTGAAACCCTTCTTCTTCTTCTCCTTTTTCTGTTTTGGTCACTGGTAGTGGTGGTACTGGTACTGGTACTGGTGATGGTGCTGGACCTTTCATCAAGGTCTTAAAATCTTTCAGAGTGGGTAGAGCTGTTTCGTCTAAAGCTTTCTGGTGAAAGAGTTGCAGTCGTTGCAAGAGTTGACCGTACTTTTGCGATTTTTCTGTTTCGGACAAATCTTGGCGATCCATCAAGGATTGCAATTCGTGTTGTAACTGGGACATCTCGCTCAAATTGGGATTGGGAGGTAAATGCGGGGTGCGTTGTTCTTGCCACCGATGGTAAGGCACTAAAGCTAGTTTTCGTCCTTCCATGGGGTTGTCAAGGGTCGATTCTGAGATCTTGGAACTTCCGAGGGCCTTTTTATCTTGCTCCCACCAGTCCTTCCAACATGGTTCCCAAGACTCCTTTCAGTATGGGGCCTAACAAGAGGGGCAAAATGCCTCCACGTTGCACTAACATCTTCTTCTTTTGACGAATGGGAATTTTCTTTCGAACCATTTGGCGAAGAACGTGACGATGTTTGCTTGAGCATTGTTTCTAGTGTTTGGACAAAGGGATCGTGCCTTTCAAGACGTTCAAACAACATTCGCACACGGTATCGATGACCTCTTTGGAGGCCGATTGAATGAGTTTTTTTTCGTAGAGGTGAAGAAGCTTTGGACAGGACAGATAACAGGTCCCCATGCTTGACTAAACGTGGTGGTAGTCCTTTTCTTTTCTTTCCTTGGGGTTTTCTGGAGGGTGACATCTTTGAGTCTTCAGGAGCACTAAAAAAAACACTGATACCCCCGACTTGGTCACACACCTTTTTTTAGACTGGAACGCGTCGCCACTGATTGTCTTTACGTCGTATCAGTTTGAGGACAGGCATGACACGTCGTGCAGGGGTACGCAACGGACTAAATCGAGCCAGTTCTTGCTTGGACAAATCCAGTAAACTTTGTAACATGCCCGAACTTTCATGGACTTTGATTTTGGGAGAAGGTACTTTGTGAGCAGCAGCCACTGCCGCTAAATTGGAGGGTCCTGCAACTGGGGAAGTTCTTTTTGGGGTCATCAACGGAGATGTTCTTGGTGTGATCAACGTCTCCAAGTACTCTTCAGTTATTGGTGTCATTAATGGAGAAGTGGATGAACGTGAGGCTGCCGGTGACCGTGTCACTGCCGTGGCAGGTCGTGGTTTGCGAGTGTAAGGTTGCGTCCTGGCCGAAGTGCCTCTCTTGTTTTCTTCTGTGGGCTTTTCTTTTTCTGGGGACTTTTACTCTATTTCTTTTTCTGAGGGCTTCTTTTCTTTTTCCGGGGTGGTGGTGTCTGGTCAGAGGAGGGTCCCGCCACTGGAGAAGTTCTTCTTGGGGACCTGGTCTTTTTCTTTTTCTTCTTGGGGCTTCGTTGGACTTTTTTCTTGGGGATAACTTTGGGGGCATTAGGATCCCATCTTAAGAGTGAGCGAATGATGACCCCTCCTAGAGTACCGCTCCCTCCAGGTTTCAAAATGATTTGTTTTTTCGTTTGAGTGTCGAAGCGGGGATCGGCCAGTTGGACCAAAGCGACTTTCTTTCGGTCGAAAAAGCGTTTGGTTTGATGAGGGATCTGAATGATTCCTTGGAGTATTTGACGTGCCGTCACCGTGAACCATCGTAAGACTTCTTTGAGACTAGCTTCTAAGACACGAGCTCGAATTTGTTGATTTTTTTCTCGACTGATGCCATACAAGGCACGAATCAATTTGACGGGAAGATGCGACTGAAGGGACGTCATGTTCAAAATGTGTGTGAGACAGACGAAAAGGGTCTGAGGTTTTTATAGATTTTTTTATGTGGAGTGAAATTAAGTCGAGGACGGAGACGTGTACAGGACAGGCCCTCCGTCTTGGCACCAGTGGTGAAACAAGTGGGTACGAAATCGCAAATCCTCGGGGTTGTAGGTTTCAAATCGACGAGTAAATAGGCGTGTGGCGTTTGAGTGGCATCGTCGTACGCCTGGGTCAGCCAAGGCGTTCCTAACTGTTTGGCTAAGACTTGCACTTGCGATTTATCTCGAGGGCTTTTAAACAAGACCACATAATGTGCATTGAGACTGATGGTTCGATGGGCTTTACTTTGTTGAAACAAATTTTGAGTGATGTAAACGACACTGGCATTACGGTGATGCCCTTTACGCGTGAACCACAGTTTAATTTCTTCTTCGTCTTCTCCTAACATGTCGTCGAAAATGACCAAATGGGTTTGACGGGAGTCAGAGACGATGCCGTCGTCTTCTTTAGGAACGCCTTCCACAAACACGATGGAATCGCCTTGACTTTCTCGCAAGAGGCTGTACGCCGATTGACACTCTTTGTAACACCACACGATCCGCTGAGGTGGCCGATCGATCAAATGATGTTTATGTTCGATCAAACTTTTGACGAATTCGGTTTTGCCTGAACCACTAGGTCCAGCAATGAGCATGTTAAAGGGATGGCGAAGATACAAAGCCTCCCAACTGGCACAATCTAAGTGTTCGTCGATGACTTTGACAGTAGAGGAAGAGGGAACAGAGACAGCAGAGGTAGCCATAGTGTGAGGAATGTCACTTGTGACACGAAAACAAACAAGACAAGAGTTTATATACTTTTTTCAGAACACGTTTATTGAATGGTTTTTTTCAAACATGAATACGAAAGACAAAAATACATAAAAGCCAAAGGCTTAAGTACAAGAATAAAAGGCACATGATAACCATTAACGTGGAATAAAAACAAGTGTCTGTACAACAACATGTTTTCGGTAATGTTCTAACCAGTTCTATAGTAGGGGGTAAGGTCACACAAGTGTCCTCCCGAAAGGGTCTTTCAGGCCTGTCCACGATAGTCCCGTCCTGGGTGACGGGTTCTTCTGGCACCGTCACTAACACGGGTTGAAAAGTAACTTTTTTCCTTGAACAACTCTCGTGCATACTGGGCCACTTCTTGGGTGCAAGCCTCAAAACCCCATTCTTTCCAGGCACGGACATCTGTCCAATGGGGATGTAAGTCACAAGCTACACACACATCGTCATACACGTCTTGGGTAGCTAAAAGTTGACGAATCTTTTAATCCCGTAGAGGTCGAGAAGTATCCAGATGAAAACGCAAGGCTTTGAGCAAAAGGAGTTTTTCGTGACCATTTAAGGCCATTGAGGTGGTAAGTACTGATCGTAAAGAGTCCACAAAGAATCGGCTGGTCAACGAAATCCCAGAAAACAAGTCACTAAGACACACACCACTTGTCGACCCAAATTGAATGGATACAGTTCTTGTAATAATCGATGGTAATGATCCACGGTTTGAATATGGTCATTGAGTTCCTTCCACGGAATCTGTTCAATAATATGTGACATAATCCGTGGCATGGCAACTTGATTTTATAGTGTCTTTGTTTCGGAAGCAATAAAGGTAATTTCTAACTAAACATGTTCGTTCTCCAGTAGGGAATTTACATGTTACATACTGTAACTGAAACGTCAGAGTTTGTCTAGATGTTTCGTCTTTTTCTAAGCATATTCCATGTAACAAATGTTGGTAATCTTTTAACTCGTCTTCCTCAATGCGTTGCAGTAAATGAATCTCGAAGTAACCAAAATTACGAACGTCTAGTTCATCATCATTCACAAACTGAAAATGTTCAACAAGGTCTGACCACTGAAAAAATTTCTGACGAATCAGTCCTCTTATACCATTCAGGTACCAGTGGTTAAAGATCTGGTGACGTAACGGATGCAATTGTTCTTTACGTTTCACTTGTATTTTGACCAGTTCTCGGTAAATCCTTTCTCTCAACTCCTCAGGCAAGCCCAAAATGTTCTCTTGTAAAGTATCCATAAGTATATACACTGTTTTTGGAATCCTTGGGTGGTGGCCAATAGCCTCGTTTACCTTTGTGCCTGATGTAATATCCACTCATAATCAGTCTTCTTATACTTTGGAACAGAGCATAATTTAAAAACCGTTCAATTACTTTGAGTTTGCGTTTCACTTGTATTTTGATCAGTTCTCGGTAAATGCGTTCTCTCAACTCCACAGGCAAAGCACGAATGTTCTCTATCAAAGTATCCATGAATAGGTCATACTAAATCCTCTTTGGTCTGACACAAGACATGTACTGTTTGCACAAACGTGGTTTTAATTCATTGTCGAATCTAAATCGTTTAGTTGCTAATTTACACGTTACAATTCGTTGAGAAGTTTCCTCTTTCACCAAGTTGACATTGTGTTCAAGATGTTGGTAATTCGTTAACTCTTCCTCTGGAATTCGTTGCAGTACGTTTACAATGTAGTAGATAGAATTGTCAATACCGAACCATTCCTTTTTAAAACCAGGGGGTCGTTGATCAATGTCTGTCCAATGGAACACTTTCAACTCAATCAGTCCTTGTATAGCCTTCAAGTACCAGTGGTTCAAACACCGGTGACGTAACGGATGCAATTGTTCTTTACGTTTCACTTGTATTTTGACCAGCTCTCGGTAAATGCGTTCTCTCAACTCCACAGGCAAAGCACGAATGTTCTCTTGTAAAGTATCCATGAACAGATTATGGTAAAGTTACTTCAATGTCTCGGTCCCACTAAGGGTAAGTAATGACAATTCGGTGACCATCGAGCATGTTCTACGTAGGCCGAATCTTGCGGTTCCCAATAATGAAGTGACACACCGCAACTGAAGCACTTGACTTTATCTCCTTCGCCCAAGTAGAAAAATCCGGCTCTGGCTAACTCTTCGGGGGTCGGTCCTCCCAGATACTTAGGCCATTTTTCTTTGAACGATTGAAGACGATTTTCAAAGTCGCAGTATTCTGACACACGCACAGGAAACGAATATTCGTCTTTCACAGGTTCGTTTCGATGAGGGTTGGGTGACAGGAATAGGAGTTTGCTCAGGGCTGGATGACATCCATAGGGGGTAGACGTGAAGGTGAACATTCCCCTTTAAAACGAAACCCAGTAAAATGTCCAAGAGGACGAGCGGCACCACTTTCGCATCCCTCAGGTTTGACACGCACAGCATCACTTTCCATGATAGGGGTAGTGACACTAAAGTTCCCATGATGATTTACGGAATCGCTAAAGTCACAACGTACAGCATCGTACCCATCGCAAGGCTCACAATCGCATTCCACTTCCGAAGCCTCACACTTGAATTGTGCCTTTCTAAACAACTTGTTTTGTGTTTCTCTGAAAGTATTCATCTTGTTTGCTCGGTCTTGGTAGTCCCAATGAACTATCGACCTTGATCATAGCCCCCTTTTCATACTAGTCGCAATGCAGTCTCCAGCTTGTACATCTTTCCTTTTTTACGTTTTTTATGTCTTGTTTTGGAAGGTACCGTCTCTAAGGTACCGTCTACATTGTACCGTAGTGTGATGGGTGGAAAGGCCATAGAAAGGTAAGGGCAGTGCGGACACCATCGAGTATGTTCCAGAATAGCTGAATCTTTATAGATACATAGATCCATTCGTAACTTCAGTCCGCAAGCAAAACACTGTACTTCGCATCCCAAACCTGACTCAGGTCCCAAGTAGACAAATCCTGTTCTAGCTAAAACATGCGAAGAAGGTAATCCTTCCCTATCCGTAGGCCATTTCTGAAACGTGTCCAATCGACGGTCACAATCAGAATAGTCAGGTAAGAAGACTGGAAAATGGTAGGGTTTGAACTTGGAGTTCTCATCGGGTTTCTCACTCGATTCGTGCTGTGGCGAAGTCATCTTTCTGGTGGGTGACTATCCTCTTACAACCAATGTTTTATACCAACGTGTCCATACGGCAAAGTAAAGTGGTTGGGTAGTCGCACTCGGTTCTGGTACACGATTTGATAGACTTTTTCCAAGGGTCGACTGACGATGTGGTGAGTGGGTAAACGTACAATCTTGTTTGGTTGGTAGGTGGTCACTTTAAAGTGTTCATCCTCTACCGATTGCAAGGCTTCTTTCAATACCCCAAAATTGACCACTCGACTGGTACGATAATTCAGAGTCAGTCCTTTCACTTTGCACTCCGTGTGCACTTCTCCTTGCTTGTCCCGGTATTCGTAGCCGTAATTTTTGGGACCGCCACTGACGAAACTTAGAATCTTGTCGTCGGGATGCTCGTCTGTCCAGGCTCCTAAACGGTCTCCTTCGATGTCAGGGTGCTGTTGACTCGGGTAATGAATGTAAATGCAACTGTCCATGTCAAAGTACAGGACACGTTCCCCTAACAGTTCTAAAGCTTCGTACAATTCTAAGCGAGCATGAGCTGTCACGTAAGCCGCAATGATGACATTTCCAAAAGGGTCGTCTTGTACAAAGTCCAGATCTTCTTCGTAATTGACCAAGATCAAATCCTCTCGAACGACGTCCACGTGTTTCATGTATTTGGTTTTGTCGTGAATCATCTGGAAGTAGCGGGAAGGTTCTGTCAAATATTCTGTCTTGGGTAAACACGGTCGTTGTGCCATTTTACCCCACAAGCAATTTAACATCACTTTGGCAAACGATCGCCTGCCTTCGCTTTTCTCGATGTGGTCTAAAGAGATGCCTTCTTGTTCATAGTATTTCTCTTTGAATTGTATTTGGTCTTCGGGAGTGTGACACCAGGACGGATAGACGCTGGCTTCTTGCTTCAGTTTCAAAAAGGCATCCACGTAGTCAGCGAAAATGCCTTTCTGACTGGGGTCACCCTTGTGGTATTGTTGTGTCTTGGGAAAGTGGCAAATTTCGTACACTTCTAACAGTTGGTATCCCATGTCCAGAGCTTTGAACAATTCTACGCTGACCCAGGTTCCCGTCAAGGCACGTTTTTCCTCGCTGTGATGGCAAAGCTGGTCCTGGTTGCACGTTTCGGCACAAGTACGGCACAAGGGAAACATCAGTTGCCTTGGCAATGGTGAGGTAAGACGGGATGGTATAGGTTCGTGGGAGGCAAAACTTTACACTTGATCAGGCCTTCGTATTGTCGAATGTTTTTCAGGTCGATGTGTTCCGTCAGCAATTGCGGGTGCCCTACAGGAAAGCGACAATATTTGCACACGTAGGGATACAGCGAACACACGTCAAAGTATTTGATTTCTTCTCCTTTCTCTTCGTCGGCTTGGTACAGCAAACAGGTGGCATTGGTCCTTCCTCCGTACAAACTATCCCTCGGGTTCAGCGGGTCCATGAACTGGTAACTTTCCACGAGGCGTTTAAACTCGGCATCGCTTTTCATACGGTGATCGTACTCGTGTTCCCACATTTCCACCACTTGGTATCCTTGCTGTTCTAACTTTAGGCATCGCTGACAAGTGTCCTGGTACAAGTCTTCCATGGTCCGTTGTAATAACTGATTTTTAGTGCTACGGTCAGGGTAACAGACGGGACATCCGTGAAATAAGCAACCGTTAAACTCGTACACGATCTTTGGGTTTTCTAAGTCCCAGCCATCGACCGAATACGTTCCGATGGTCTTTTCACCCCCTCCGTTGCGGGCATGCTGAATCCATTTGTCTTCCTTGTCGCACAAGTAATGTAGCCAACGTAGGGCTTTGACCGAGTATTGACGTTTGACAAAGTGAGTCGTTTGAGGGCTGATGACAGCCACGGTGTTTTCAGGCATGAATCGTTGTCGATACACTAAGGAACACGCTTTGGCAATGGTGCAAGCTTCTTTCAAATGATCGACCCATCCGTGTTCCATGAACAGTTCTCGAAATTTTCCACAGCAACGCCGTAAAATGTCCACGTCGGAACGACAATACTTTAGCATTTCTTCCTGAAAGTTGAAAGGGTCCGAGGCGTTAGTCTGGTACCAAGCGTAGAAAGCTTCTCGTTGTTCGGTACGCATGTTGTCGGGGTCGTAATAGTGAGCCTCAGGTAAATAGGGTAGAACGGCGTGTTGATTGGCTTCCGTATTGAAAAAGTGTGGAAAGTACCCTTTAGCCATTTCTGTCATTCCAAACGTTTTAGGCATTCGACTCAAAGGCATGGCCAAATAGCTCATCGAATCTTTAAACTGTACTTGTCCCACTTGCATGAAAATGATTTTGGCTCCGTTCAAAGTTACTTTAGGACGTTCGGTGCCTTGTTCCGTATAGTATCTCAAAAGAAACTGTCCATCGTATCCGGAGAAATTGTGAGCCATCACCGTGGCATGACGATGACAATCTCCGTAACGTTCGATGTCCTTTTGGCTCCACGTCTTGTCGATGGGGTCTAAGACCCATTGGGCAAAATCGGCTAACGTGTTCGGTCCCCGAAAGATTTTTTCACGCCCTCCAGGAATCTTGCTGCAGTGAGGGCAATGACTGAAGATAGGTTCTTGAATGCACTTCTCGCACGCTCGATGAGCCACGCAGAAATTAGGAATGTGAATGCCGGTCTCTTGCATGCATTCGAAATTGAAAAAGATGAAAATGCTTTTCTTCTTGTGACCGTCCTCTTTCTCTGGTGGGGGTTGGTATTTTTGCACGTAGCATTGGTGTTCCAAGTCCACGATGTGGTGACAAATGTGACATTTTTTCTTTCCTCGACATACGTGTGCCTTGGCAGTATTGGTACATATGCCTTGTCCACAGGTAGGGCACAATCTCAGGAGTTGACAAGCACATTTCTTCAGTGAACCTTGTGTTTTCAAATGTTGTTGGTAACAGGTAATAACCGTATCCCAGGAATCCGGTGATGGTGGTAATGGTATCGAAATGGTCATCGTAATAATAAACATGAATGTATTTTCCGTCCTTAAAATCTTGGCCTCGAAACAACAGAGGCCCGCGCATTTCTTGAGGGTGCACTTTCAAGGTGTATTGTGGAGCTAGGACATCTTGCAATTTTTGCATCTCAGGAATGCCACAGGGTGTGTCTTTGGACAGGCCAGCTTGTTGCAACAGGAGTTCTGCTTCGTTTCGTTGTTTGGCTCGATAGGAACGTTGAATAGTGTTCCAGGTTCTTTTCCATTCTACCGTGTCGTTCTTGTTGGCATAGGTTCGTCCCACCACGATGGCACGGGATAAACACATCTGGTCATGAGTGTTGTTAATTCGGACGAGATTCTTTTTGGTGTTGCGAAGGTCGTCCACCAATAACATCTTTTTGCGTCCAGTCCCTTGAGGAGGAGAGACGTGGGTCATGTCCAGTGTGGCTTTTCCATCGGTGATGTCAAACTGGTTATTAGATTGTTGTACGTGTTGAATCTTGTCCATGACTTTAGAAGCGGTCAATTCTGCAGGGGTGCTAAACTCGATCCAAACAGGGGATTTCAATCCGTCGTGTTGTATGGAAAGTCTCAAGCGATCGTCTTCTTTGGGTTGACATTGTAACTTGAGTGCAGTGAGCAAAGAATCCCACACATCAGTGATAAACACTTCTGCTTTCTCTAACGGCACTTCAGCCATGAAATCTTTAAACTTCACTGTGTATTTGTAAGCCGTGGTTCTAAATTTTCTAGAGGAGCGCTTTTCCGTCCCTCGAATGGAATAGTATTTTTCAGGGTTGACTAAGGGTGGTGAACTTTGTTTAGAGGTTTCAAATTCTGGTTCACTCATGTCTTCTTCAAAATCACTGGCATGAATTTGTGCCAAGATTTCAGCCCTGGTACGAGGCGATAGATCACGTTTCTGCCTCTTACTTTCTTCTTCTTCTTCTTTCTTCTCAAATGAATAGGATCGTTTCATCTTGAGTGAAAAACGTCAAATGACTCAAGTTTAAACACCATAGACTAATTTATAGTCATGGCAGACCAGCGTGGATAAAAGGGTGTGTGTCTTGTCCTTTTCACTATTCATTTCACTCTCAAACCGAGCACAACGATGGTAGAGACTAACCAAATCGAACGTTTCATCAGAGCTTTGCGAGGGGTCATTAGAAAATTCTCTTCAGACCAGCCCACGGACTACTCTCCTTCCTTTCGAGATAAAAGTCAAGATACTTGCTATATCTGTCACAAGAAAGGGCATTGGTCTTCAGAGTGTCCAGACCGTCAAAACAGAAATAAAACAGGGGCTAAAAAAGACAAAAGTCAATATACCTGTTATTATTGTAAAGAAAAAGGACATTGGTCTCCAGATTGCTCAAAAAAGAAACAAGAGGAGTCAGAAGAAAAAAGGAATTCTTCAGAAGAAGAGAGGGATTCTTCGGAAGAAGAGAGGGATTTTTCAGAGGAAGAAAGCAGACAGGTGAAGAAAAAGAAACAGGAGAAGAAAAGAAGAAGGGAAGAAAGTGAGGAGGAAGAAGAGGAAAAGAGTGTGACGGTGAAGAAATTCAAAAACAGAGAGACTAAAGAAGGAGAAAGAAGAAGTCAATGAACTTTTTATTAAAGTGTTCTGTTGTGAATTGTGAATTGGGTTGTAACAATGGATAAAAGAATAAATTAGGTAAGTGTCTTTGAGTTCTGATTTTAAACTAAGAAGCTACACTCACACACTCATACAAAGACACGTACTATAGGGGGTAAAATGGGTTGGGTTTTTTTTTTTAGTTATTGGCAAATTGAAATTGTATTTCTTTTCGAGAAATGTGCGTGGCCCTGAAAAGGGCCTTTTTCTTTATGGTGTAGGGGTGAGTTCAAGCAATCAACTTTAAATGCCTTAAGCCTTTGCCACGGCCAAGGCCTACTTCTGGACTGCGTAATGTTGATGATGATGATGATAGGGTTGAAATCACTAAGGGTGGTACGTAGGCTTAGTCACAGGGTTATCGTGTTTAGCTCGGGAAGGTCGTATTCTCTTCGGTCGTAATAAAGAAGTCTGATACATTTGTTTCAGACTTCTTAACTCCGCTAAAATGTCCAACAGTACCGTGACCGTTTGATTTTCACCCTCTTGTTTCTTTGCTGCTACTTCTTCTTGCTGTTGTTGCTGTTGTTTTTTTTTTCTTACCTCTTCTTCTTGCTGCTGCTGTAGGAGAAAAGCTTGTTCCGCTTCCTTTTGTCGTTGTATAAATTTCTCCAATTCTTCTTTCTGTCTCTGTCTAAAATTCTCCACTTGCGGTAATGAAGAAGGTAACGAAGGTTCCGGAACAAATTCTTGCGAGGTAAGAAAATCCACAAAATCTCAATTCACCTCTTCTGAAAGTAAGTCCGGGTTCCCTTGGGCAGTCTCCCCTGTTGGTGCACCCCAATGGATCGTTTTCTGAATTTCCGTCATGTTGAATCACTGTCGCATAGATTGACTGCAGACAAGCGCTAACGAATCTATATAGACCAAATGACGTCACAGACTGCTCTCTTCGGATTGGATGCGAGCTGACTGAATTTTGTAACGCGTGTTCGGATTGATGAATAAACTCAATCCGTTTCAATCCTTCCTCTACCTATAAATAAGCGCAGTTCACTGCATTGATTCACCTGTTCTCGTCGCTCAAGATGTGGACCACAGTCGAATCCTCCACCCTTGTGTCTTCCATGATGTTCAGGACGGACATGCTCATGTATGTCCTATCCAAGTGGACCGTTGTCCACAGGACAAACACCAGCCTGTGGATACGTAGGATCTACGTAGAAAGACAAGGATGCCTCAAACGAGTGCTGATTTACGGGCCAACAGTGAGACGCAGCCTAAGGACAAGAAGAAGACCAATGCGGTGCCCTTTATGTTAATGGATACATTAACATAAACCCAAAGGCCCTTTTCAGGGCCACCCATATTTCTCGAAAAGAGAATGACTTTTCAATTGCCTACCCCTTTTTTAATTTTTTTTTTTAAAAAAAATCCCATGTTCAATTCCCCTTGTCGGTAAAGTAACCCACGATTTATCGCCATGTTAATTCCCATTGTACGTAATCTGACCCACGATTTTTCGCCATCTTAAATTTCCATTGTATGTAATCTGACCCAGGGGGGGTCTGTAATGCTAATTCCCATTGTACGTAAAGTGCCCCTATTCACTACTTTCAGGATTTCCACCTCGAAAGTGTTTTGCTTTTCGGTGATGTTTTTGATTTGTGTTGGGTGAATGATTTCCACTAAAGACACTTCCCAATGGGCTTCGTGATCTAACTGGACGGTCTGAGGTAATTTGACCGTGTAACAGCACAACGTGTTCTTGGGAAACACCTCCATGGAACTGTCACTGGGTAAGGTTAAGTAAAATTGGTTGTTATTGCTCATAATTCCTGAGTTTTGTGGCTCTCCGAGGCGATACTGGAAGTTAGAGGAGTGTCCGCCCAAAATGGGGTTGTTGTTGTTGTTGTGGTTGTTGTTGTTCGATTGGTGACTAGCACTGGCACTGGACACTAGGTTCCGGTGGTTCCCGTTCGAGGAGAATTTCAGGAAGGGATTAGGAAGCAGGTAACCGATGTAACTGCTCAATACAATGGTCCACAAGTGTTTGTCTCCTTGTTGCAAACTCAAATTGGCAATGGATGCACCGATGACACAATACACCACGAAGGTTTGGCAGAAAAAGACGATTTGCGTTTTAGGCACACGTTTTCCATACCACACCGACAAGGGTTGTGTTTGTAAATCTTGCAGAGAAGAATTGGCGGAAGGAGTGATCGCAGTAGCTGAATCTGTGTGAAAGGGCATGATGGTCACTTCTTTTTATAGTGCGAAGCGTCGATGCAACAATCAAAACTGGATGGATATCCTTTCCAACCTACTTTGACTTCTTTGACACGTCGTTTGCCCAATTTACGGTTTCTGCGTTTGACAATGCCTTTGATGTCGTACACATCGTCTTTTTTGGTGACTCGACTTGATTTGAAATAAGTACGGGATAGCGTTTTGTTGAGTACTTAACACCCATGGCTGTCTTTTTGAGCAACTTTTTCCTCCTTTACCACGCTCGGACAGAAAAATGAGTGTGTGGTAAGACTATTTCCATTCATGTTTAAAGCCTTTCAGTCAGGTTGTTAAGGACTAGTTAGTCCTACACCTGAGTGGCTAAATTTAAATGTAGTCTGTGAGTACATAAAAGCCTGGGGGATGGGGCTCTCTTTCCTTCCCCAGGAGTAATTAAAAATCACGCGGTGCGTTATTAAACCAGTGATATATGCTCCATTAGAGCGAAAATCACTTTAATTCAAGTAAGCAAGCAAGCAAGTTCGGGTACCGTCTCTAGCACTCTTGATGACACCAACTGTCTGGGTTATTTTCTTTTTTGCAAGCCCTATGTTCCACTTCTGTTTGTGATAATAACTTGTGATACTTCACATTTTCTAAAGTGGAAATCTTTACAAGCCGTACAAAATACAAAACTTATATGACTTTGGCTTTTGACACTTGCACAGACTCTTCACTTTATAAGTGTCACGAGAAAATTGTATATCCAATTTTTACCATTTTCAAAAACACCCACACACTTGCAGCTTGACCAGAAATATGTACATCTTGTTTTGTGGATAAGTCACAGACAAGTCCAAGTCCATAGGTGGTTATGAACGTTAGGAATATCCCCTCATTTTGTCAGAAATATCAAAGCTTGTATGTGCATTTTCCCTTTTCCACTCTATATTAGTGCTTAGATTTGTTCCAAAAAAAGAAAAAAGAAACGAAACAATTTTGAAGAAATAAACAACTGAATTTTGAATTCAGGTTTCTCTTGTTTATAATTTTTTTTCAAGTTGATGGTGCATGACAGAGTACATTCGCCTACCTTTCCAAAGTGAGAGCCATTTCTTCACATGTCACTGCCTTTGTTAAATTCGGTTTCATTGGTTAGTTATCGTTAATCTTTAATTTTTTGATGCATTTCTTTTTGATAGAAGATTTAAGGCTTTCTAGTGTTGTAACGGTATTTATGTTGTTTAGTCTGTTGATGAAATTATCTATAGCAAAGTGCTTAAGATTTTTTCAGGTTTTTTATTATTTCAAGCCCTACAAAAGGAGACCAAGTTTGTCTTCAAAGAGGATTGAAGCTCTAAATTACACGGACGGGAAGGAAAACATCGTTATGTTCATTCTAATCATGCTTGCCGTATCTCATTGTGTTTTAGAGGTCATATTTCTTCTTAAGTAAATACACGCATCAATAGACAGACAGATTGGGTCATCATCCTTGAGTTTCACTGTACTTTCGGTTCTTTACTTCATACAAACCCCAAATTTATTAGTTTGAAAAAAAAAAAGATAACATGCCCCTCAATACTGTAACACATCTGTTCTGACTCTACCGATGTGAGTGTGAGTGTTTATGTTAAAATGTTTAAGTGAGATATAAAAAAATGGTCAGCTTGAAAACGCGAACCAATACTGTGACGCTCAGTATTTTGATGTGGTAAGAAGAAATGGTACAACACACACAAAGAGGGCTTGTAAGTTCACATTTCAGTCTGTCTGCACTGTAATGGTAACAACGCAAGAACATAGGGATTATTATGCCACACAGTCCTAGAACAAAACAATGCATCACCCGTTGTAAGCCATTTCATTGGCTATACTTATTTTCTTACCGCGTTCACTTCGAATTGACTTGAGTTATACACAAAGTGACTAGAAAGGCCATGCTTTACTGGGTATATCCTATAGGCGATTTATATAAAAAAAAAAAAATATTTTAAAAAATTAAACTAATGCACGAACAATGGTTCCATGGGCGATCCCATGGAAATTGTGTCCGTCTTATTGCAAAATACATCAACATTTAATTTAACCGTGCAGATCGCTAGAACAAACCTCTGATCATATACATTTTGAAAAGTGTTGTGTGACACAGATCGCCATTGTCGCTTGGTGTCTGCTTTCTTCTTCGAAAAGAGATCGTTTCGTCTTGACTATAAAAATTTAATTTGACTACGTTTTACGCACTACTTGAACTCATACATTTCACGTTGTAGGTGTAAGCCGTCATTCTCAGTTTTCTGGAAGTTCGTTTTTGCGTTTCTCAGATGTGATACTATTTTTTTATGGACCGAACGAAATTTCTTTTGGCGTGAATCAGGACTCGTGGTTTTGTGGCATAAATGGAGAGCATTGATGAAAGCTCAGTTATGTCGTCTTCGAAATCGCTGACACGGATCTGAGCTAACACTTCAGGTTTTGTGTGAGGCGATACGGTACATCATTGCTTTTTACTTCCTCAATGAAATCATTTCATCTTATTGCAAAATTACATTTGACTAGGTTTCCTACGCAGCAGGTCCCTGTATATAAGGAGAGTGTCTTAGCGTCAGAGTATTCATTCCGCTCTCAAACGATCAAGAAGATGGAAGAGTCAGCACAGATCGACCTGCTGGTCAAATATTTGCTAAAAGTCATACGAAAGTATAATTCACAGGCGAAAGTGGCAACAAAACTTACTCTTTTGGTCGTTGATTTGATGAGAGTCATACGAAAGTGTGTGCTAATGAAGTTTGCTATATCTGCAAAGGTAAATGGGTATTTGTCTCCAAAATACCCGCTTCGTCTAAGAAAGAGAGACAAAAGTCAAGATACCTAATATCGTTGTCAGGAGAAAGGACACTGGAATTCAGAGTGCCCTACGAGAAAAGAGAAGAAACAGAAACAAGACGAAACAGAGAGGAGGGATTGAGAAGAAGAAGAAGAAGAAATTGAAGATGATGAAGAACTTGTGCCAGTAAAGATATGGAAATGGAAAAATTGACAATGTGAGCCGATGCGTTGGCCCTGATGTGAAATTTCATACTACCTTCTAAAAGAGAATAGACCAGAAAGAAAACGTAAGTGTCTCTTGGTCTTGACATTGTATAATAAGGATGGCGTGTTTTGTTTTTACTCACACTTTATGAAATTGTGCTCTTTCACCTCTCTCGATCCCTCTGGATCATGTTTTAGTTAGAATTGAAATGGAAGGATGTTTTCCTTCACGCACGCTCTTTAGGCATGCAAGTCCGTAAACAAAAGTCAGTCTATTCATCCATCATTTTTGTGTCTTGATGTTTCCTAAAGCACACACTGATGCCATAAAATAACGGGTTAAATGGGTTTTGTAGTGTTGGGAGTTGGTCATTGCAGGTGAGGGCTTAGGTGCTTTCAAAAAACTTTTTCTTCTTCACTCTGTGTTGATGGAATATAATGGGTTATTTTCTTCACTCTCTGTTGATAGTATATATAAAGGGTTATTTCTTCACTCCGTGTGGATAGTATATAATGGTTTTCTTCTTCTTCCCTCTGTGGTGTGCGCGCGTGTGTGTGTGTGTGTGTGTGTGTGTGTGTGTGTGTGTGTGTGTGTGTGTGTTAGCGTACGTTGTGTAGATCGTATATTTGGTTGTTTTTTTTTTCTTCCTCCTGAGTGTGGATAGTATATTTGGGGTTTGTATGCGTTAGCGACCTTGTGTGGATAGTACATTTGGGGTTTGTATGCGTTCGTGTACGTTTGTGTGGATAGTTTATTTGGGGTTTGTATTATCTCCCTTCTGTGTTGATAGTATATTTGGGGTTTGTTTTTTCCTCTTCCCTGTGTGTGTGGGTGTGTGTGGGTGTGTGTGTGTGTGTGTGTGTGTGTCTGCGCGCGTGTGTTGTGTGTATTGGTCTCTGTTTGTCCCTATAAAACTCACTTTATCCCTATCAGATACACTCTACCTACATACCTACAGTAGCGCGTATTCAGGTCAGCCACTTGCAACACTGTTGCCATTTATCCCCTAGTGTTCAGTACAGTGACGTCACTGACGCTGGAAATTTTGAGACTATAAATATCGACTTGGGGATTTCCACATTTTGTAGCTATACAAATATACTAGAATTCATAAACGGGAACGTCACTCAAGCTGAGGCTATAAAAAGATAGTGGGATTTTCCAAAGGAATAACCCACAAGTTGGAGCTATAAATAGATAGTGGCATTTCATAGGAATTTCAGCTGATTATAGATACATAGGTATTTATCCACGATCGTCACAGAAGTTGATATTGTAAGTAGTTACTAATTTTATCCATTTTAGTCTAAACCATTGTAACTTAATTTTCCGGGATATGTTTATTTTCCTTTAAATTCTGGGACAATTTCGTCATTTTAACGTTACTTTTAGTCACATCCATTTTGTCGTTGAGCATTTCCTTGATTATAGCTATTTATAGCATCATTACAATTATGCAAAGTTTTGAACACCCCAGCAAGATTTCAGGTCTTGGGAATGCTTTATATATAAATCTCACGCTTGTACTAGTGTATGTATGTTTCTGTCTCTGTTGTGTTTGACCCTCTACCATCATTGTCCCTAGACAATCCCACCATGTTCAATTCCCCTTGACGCTATACAGACCCACCATGTTCAATTTCTATATGTTAAATTCCCCTTGACGCTAGACAGTCCCACGATTTATTCCCATGTTCAATTGCCCTTGACGCTAGAGTGGCCCACGATTTATTCCCATGTTAAATTCCCCTTGAGGCTAGGTTTGCCCACGATTTTTTCCCATGTTAAATTCCCCTTGAGGCTAGGTTTGCCCACGATTTTTCCCCATGTTAAATTTCCATTGAGGCTAGGTTTGCCCAGGGGTCTCTGTAATGCTAATTTCCATTGAGGCTAGGGTGCCCCACTTCACTACTTGCAATTATTTCATCTTTTACATTTTTTATTCAGCAAATAATTACAACTTATACCCTTTTTATATTTTTTCCAATATTCTTTGATTGAAATGCAGAGTCTACTATACAATTTAGCGCCCGTCTGTTACATAGTCGAACAAAATGGTCGATTACGGTGATTTTTCACTGCAGTTTTCTGCGGAGTATTTTTTTAACAATTAGATGATAAGGAATTAAAAGAAACAATAGCGGCGATTGAAGTAGATGGAGATGGATTTGATGATATTGCGATGGATTTTACAAGCGATGAAAATGAAACAGAACAGATTGATAAATTCCCTCACCGAGTACCCCATGACCGCCGTCATCCTAGCCATACACAACAACAACACTAATAGCGTGGGAACTAGGCCTGTCAATTTTGAGGCTACTGAGGGATATAAACGAAGATACAGGTAATTCTCTGAGGAGGACTTAAAAGCTATAGAAATAAATCAATACTCAGAGGCCACTAAACGAAACACAAAATGGGGCATTGGCGTTTTCAATGGCAATTTTTATTTTAAATTTAATTTGCTTATTTTCAATCGTGTGTGGTGCCCGTGGTATGGTGCGAATATAACCACTTACACAAAAATAAAAACAAATATTCTTGCGATGTGAAGCAGCGAAAGAAAGGAAAGTAGACACTACTTAAATTCGAATGCAATGTTGATGGAGTAAGTTGATTGGACGATAGAAAGGACGAAATGGAATTATATGGATTAAATGATTATGGTTGGGTATTTATCGATGTATAAAGTTTGCCTGATCACTCACAAAGTTAACATAAAGTCCTTCGGACTTGGTTTGTGTGTGATTAGGTAAAATTTACACATGGATAAATACACATCCATGATCATTTCGTCATATAATGAATCTAAAAGAAGGAGGGAGGAATGCTTAACGTGATTTGCTAGAAGAACAAAATCCATAATTAATCACCTCAAAGAATCACTGTTAAATTGGAGAGATATAGTTTATTTAGTTCATATGATAGCCACTAAAAGCAAAAGCTAAGTTATTTCTATAACATCACTCTTCATGAATTCGTTTTAAAACCTTTGATTGCTTCGTAAGAGATGAATAATTTCTTAAGTCATTTTTAATTTTATATGTATTTATTTATTTTGTTGGAAATTGGTAGTGGTGAAAAGAACCGGGGTGCCATTTGTATATAAAAGCCTTAGCACAGTAAATATTATTCAGGTTTTACACAATTCAAAATGTAAGTGAAGTGCAGAAGGGATTTTGAGATTTCTCGCTTTTCGAGTTTACGATGATGACCATGGCATTGTTATCTGTCTTGCTTTTTCTGAGTAAGTAATTGGCTAATTGAGCCAGTTTGTCCCCAACTGTCGGTGACACACATAGCCGGAAATGCCGCTTGGACTTGCATGATCAGCACAAAAGATGCTGAAGTTCTAATTTCGCTTCTCCGTTCCATATCGAGTTAGAACATGTATAAATGTTGATGGTGTTGGAGACTTGTTTGCAACACTACATGGATTTTGAGACTAGAGTGAACATCCCGAACAAAAACCTGTTTAAAATAAACGGAGGCTTTGAAGATTAGATTGTCCATCCTAGACATGCAACTGTTTTTGTAATACCGGGTAGATTTGAAGTCTAGAGATTATCTTAGACCGAAGCTGTTTGCAATACCCGCTGGATTTGAAGACCAGAGGGTACATAACCCAATCGAAAACTGCATATGATATACGTTAGATTTGAAGACTACAGTGTTCACCCCAGACCAAAACCTGTTTGTAATACCCGCTGGATTGGAAGACTAGATGCTACATCCCCGACCAAAAACTGTTTTAAAGACTAAAGTCTAGATCCCTAATGCAAAACGTTTTTTGTCGTACACGGTTGATTTGAAGAATAGTACAGAGTACAAACCCGACCGAAATCTGTTTGCAATACCCACTTTACTTGATAATATTCTGTACATCACCGACAAAAATTATTTAGTGATACGTGGTGGAATTGTAAACATTGTTTGATTGCCATTCTTGAAATAGTACGCGTATTATCCTATTCAATCATGAAATCTTGTATTAATGTCCACGAGTAACAAAATTACTTTTGGTTCAATACAAACGATCAATAGATTTTTTACTGAAAGGGTTCAAAAATAAGAACGTTGCTTTTCTTATCGACATCCGGAATGAGCCACACGTTCCTTTTCAATGTCAATAAATCACCTATGGAAACGCCATAATATTTCACTATCATTACATTTGTAAATGGTCCCGGTAGTATATTATGATAGCTCGCATGATATAATCATCTTTTATCTCGTAGTATGTGTTAGGAAAACTATATGAGCTGCATCAATTATGTTGTTAAAGTACGTGGGCATTAAACGTGCATCACCCATTATGCGCCTTAAGATAGCACAATAGTTTACTTATTGTGCTACTACCAAGCTTGGAGAGAAATGACCAGTGGCGTAGAGCGAAATTCAGGATTAGCACCTTACAACAGAAACGTGTGGCTCTATCCCATTTAAACTGTTCTTTAAAGAGAATGTTTGGTCCCCACTGGGGTGAACTCATCACTCCCAAACCTACTCACCCAACCAATTCCCACCCCTAGTTCTGGTGAATGCTCAGGCAGTTACTGCGCCATTGCGATCATTAATGCTTCAGTAGAAACTTTCTTCCATTACATTATAGTTGCAGAGGCGTAGCTATGATATTTTGCGCCCGGGGACGAACTATAAAATTGGCGCTCCAGCCCCCTCCCCGTTTAATCACATTTTTGAATATTACCCTTGTTTACTTATTATAATGTAACGTTGTAAGCCTCATTTTGGCGCCCCTGTACCTTGGCGCCCGGTGACATATGTACTCCCCTGCCCCTCCCCCCCCCCCAGCTACGCCTCTGTATAGTTGTAATAATAGGGTTTACTTTGAAACCATATTTGTATTGAATGTGAACACCTCGTGAACAACAATTCATGGCCCCACAACCAGTATATCTCTATTCATCCTCACTGATTTGTAAACAAATCGTTTAACGCAACAGGTAAAGTGAACCTTCCCGTTGTTTTTATCGGGTTGGACTGTCTGCATAAACGGTGTTGTGATAATTTACAACAATCCATAAATTTTAACGGTTAAGGAGTTTAGACAACCAAAATATGCCCCGTACATGTCGGTGTTTCTGTTTGAGGAATAAAACTAGTGTGTGCTCTTGATGGCCTTGGTGGCCAAGTACGTAACAGATGAACGTATTGACTGAAGTTGTGCAAACGATCAAAACCGAGTAAAACCGAGTACTACGTGGCATGTTCTTAAAACATCTTATTATTACTGCTTTAGGGTTGTTTTTTACTGGGCTTTTTGGGGAGGGTATGGTTTTCTTTTGAGAGAGAGAGAGAGAGTACGGCACTGGTAAAACCAACATCTAATCGCATCTGTTCGGGCACTATACGACCTTGTTCTGCATGGGGAATGTATAATCTGGTGTAACTACACAAATTGTATGTCAGTGTTCAAAGAACCGATAAAACGTGTCAGAAATGTGTACCTAAATGAAAAACAATTTACACAGATAGAAAGTATTATGCAAGCTATCCTTCCAGACTCTAATTCTGTTCCATAAACCATTAATAATCGGATTTTGAGCAGTGAATACTACTCCAACTAATATATTCCAACTAAATGTATTTTTCTGATGCAACTATATATAGCTTATCACAGCATGTTTACAAAAATATGTAGTTCAAGAAAGGAAAAAAGAACTTCAATCACATATCCCTTCCTTTTAGCTACTGTCCGAGTTTATAACATAATAATATAGTCCTGTTGATTATCGTAGAATTACTGTCCACGTTTATCATGTTTTAATATAGTCCTGCTGATTACCGTTGTGATTACTGTCCAAGTTTATAATCTATTAATATAGTCCTGCTGATTATCGGATAATTACTGTCCAAGTTTACAATGTAATAATATAATCCTGCTGATTACCGCTAGGATTACTATCCAACTTTATAATGCACTGATTGTTGTAATGCTGATTACCACTAAATTACTATCCAAGTTTATAATGCATTAATATAGTCCTGTTGATCATCGTAGAATTACTGTCCACGTTTATCATGTTTTAATATAGTCCTGCTGATTACTGCTAGGATCACTGCCAACTTTATAATGCACTGATTATTGTCCTTCTGATTACCACTAAAATTACTATCCAAGTTTATAATACATTAATATAGTCCTGCTGATAACCGCTAATATTACTGTCCAAGATTATAATGTATTAATATAGCCTTCCTAATGACCGCTATAATTATTGTCTATGTGTACAATAGTTCACACATGCAAAACGCTGTTCGGGTATCTCTTCATCGTAAAAAACGGAGTCACGTGTGTTCATCGTCATAAACATCAAATATACTCCCTTGTAATACAAGTAAAAACTATTAAAATGATCCAGATAGTACAAGATTGATATCATTAGCTTCACATCTCTTTAGTTCCACGTTTAATTCCCTATGAGCAAACTGCAGCTGGACAGATTAGGCATGCTCCACCATACTTTGCCGACACATAGACCCTTTTCCCCAAAATGGATAAGGACGTTTCAAGGACAAGAACATTATCAAGTCCAATCAGTTTCACGTACGAATATTCAAAAATCATTTTGAGCAATTAAGTAAAACTAAATAACTAATCATTATTTTCTTTCTTATTCAAGCACCTTGCTTGTTGAGGGCTTGAATTTAACTTAATTCTACGCTGCCACCTACAAACTCTTATTGTGTGTGTGTGTGTGTCTTTTCTCTAAGAAGCTTACCGTATGCTTGTCTCGGAATAAAGAGCTGGCCGACAGCTCCCAAATTAATAAGAAATGTAATTATAGTGATTTTTATGCCACCTTGAGTCCACCTTTTGTGTGTCTTTATCGTTGTACTTGTCAAAACAGTTGATGGCAAAGTTCAAATATTCAAACTTGTAACACACGCGTCACGTAACTGTTCCAAATTAGAAAAACTTTATATTTATTCAGACTCGATCCATAGAAATGTGTGTGAAACTTAACTTCTACAGTTACATAGAAGTTACACTTAATGGGGATCAAAATGCATGAGTAAAGAGTTTATGAAATTTCGATATGGATAAGTACCGAGTACATAACGTTTTCCATCAGATTGGCTAATGAGCGGGATGACGTCAATGATTGATTACCGGATGATAATACACTGGCTAACATATCGCAACGGAGTTCAAGATTATTAATATCCATTTAAATGCTATAATGGATTTATGAAAATTCTGAGGTTGTCGACGAGTAGAATACGATACAGAAAATTACTAACTCTTCAATTTGAATCAAGCTATTAATTCCACATTAACAAGCCAAAATTGGTAATAATGTCAAATTCAGGAACACCACATTTTCTATACAATAAGTTATACGGTTTAAATTTCGTATCTCTATTACAATCGCATTGTTACTTGATAATATTTTATCTTTACACATGCAGTGATTTTACACATGCAGTGATTTTACACATGCAGTGATTTTACACATGCAGTGATTTAACAACAGTTGCTAAAAGTTAAAAGCGCGTGATTTGTATATCAATTGCCAGTCAAGCCTTGTGTATATTTTTAGTCATACAAACAAACAAACAAAAAGTCACCCGTTAAAGTTTTTACCAATTACAAGTGCTAATAATGAAAAAAGGCGTGGTCAAGGACAAAATGAGATTGATAGGCCTTGTAACGGCACGGAGTTAAAAACTTGTGTGGGAAAAATGCCTTCTTTTTTGGAGAAGGAATTCTAGTCCTTTGTGCAATCCATTTCCCCAAAGGTAATACCATATTTACCCGCTTATGATACGTACGTTAAAGTCTTAAGATAAATACTGTATTTATCCGATTATAGGCTCCAGTCAACTCAAAACATTATATATATAGCTTTACTCGTTATGGATGTTTATAGCGTGGTGTCTACATTATTGTGGTAATATAGGTGATTAATGTATGGTCAACACTTTTATCGTAATGCGTGTTTATAGATTAGGGTCGACACTGTAGCCGTAATATATATTTATAATTGGGGCATACACTGTTGTCGTAATATATATTTATAATTGTGGCATACACTGTTGTCGTAATATATATTTATAATTGTGGCATACACTGTTGTCGTAATATATGTGTGTATATTAGATTCTACACTCTGGTCGTAATATATATATATATATATATATATATATATATATATATATATATATATATATATATATATATATATATATATATATATATATATTCTCTACGACCGCTCCGGTGGCCAAGTGGTTAGAGCGTCTGCCTCGGATGCAGGAGGTCGTGGGTTCGATCCCCGGCAGAAGTCATACCAAAGACTTATAAAAATGGTACTAACAGCTGCCTCGCTTGGCGCTCAGCATTAAGGGGTTAGTATTAGGACTGGTTCGCCCGGTGTCAGGATAGTGTGACTGGGTGGGACATCATGAGCATTTTACCCCAGTGATATACATCACTATAAGCTGCCACGCTGCAGACATCATAGCCATATGACTGAACAATTGTTAAAAGTTACGTTAAAAATCCAAATTACACACACACACACACATGCACACAGTTAGGGTATAAGCTGTTGGCTTGACACATCAGGTAAAGAAACCTCGGTAGACTTGAAACTGCCCTATAGTCATTTACGTGCACTCTCTATATACCGTCTACTATCAGATGGTCGGAATAGCTTATCAAGCAGCACAGTCGAGATGAAGTGCATGGTCATTTGACCCATGCTGACTTTATTAATTAGATTGTATGTGCTGGTCAAGCACTAAGTGAAATCTTGGACTGCGTGTTTCTCTCTGACCAAATCTTTATAAAAGACCCCAGCATATTCGATGCTATCAAAGATGATGTATTCTCTTTTAAGCTATCGGGGATTAGAAACAGTAAAATATCTTTCCACATAGCAAATCACACACACACACACACACACACACACACACACATATATATATATATATATATATATATATATATATATATATATATATATATATATATATATATCGATTTTGAATTTATTAATTTGAACAAAATACCTTTCCATATCCAAATTAAGCCTCTTAGATTGATTTTTGCTATAAGGATTGATACCTAGGTTTAAGTTCGATCAAATGAGGTGCCATTTAAACATACAGATATAAAAACTGTCATTAGTCAGCTAAATAAAGCTTGGGTGATAGCCACGTTACGAAATCTCCAGGGATTAAGTTTCGTGACATGAGTCCATTTGATAAAGGGTGAGCTTATCAATCATTTATGCATTACCTGTTTGCGCATGAAATGTAATTTAACACGATATTCACCTCACAGTGTTTCTGTGTGCATATTCGGTAAATCAAATGTTTTTTTCTGCATTGTTAGATTAAAGTTACTATTTCTTTTGTAAATTGCACCCAACAGAAATTGCACAGCTACAACTTTATACTAAAGAATAACTGTCCCTTCTTTCTTCAGGGTGGAATGGTCAGACCAATACTTATTTCTGCATATAACGTAATGTTGGTATATTAAAAACGAAAAACATATGTGCATTAGATTAGCATAGAAACCACAGATACTTTCGTTCGTCAGAGCTATAAAAATTGATTCAGCCTTGTAATGCAGGTGTTTCGCGAAAAGGTTTGAAGCACGTACTGATAATCATTGGAGCACCTGGTCGGCACATAACAACATAACCTCGAACCAGGAGTTCATGTGATCCTTTGTCAGTGGTAAATTAAACATAGTATACCAATTTTATAAAAGAAAATCATTTTACAGTACAGAGACTGAAGATCGTGATATTATTGATGAAAATATTAAATCCATTTACAATGTATGTATCTGAACCCATTTAGTACTATGCAATTTATTGCCCCGCAATTAGTCCTGTTTGGTACATGATGTGTATAAATGCGGATAAGTCCTGAACGAAAATAAATAAAGATATATATATAACAACTGTATGATCAGACAGTAGCAAATGTTGATGTTGACAATACTCATGATAAATACGTTTTCATATTAAAAAGTTATAAAACTTATAAAAGTTATATATATGCAAAAGTTATAAAACTTCCATACTTATATGTGGAAATATACCGTCTATGGAATAGGAAGATCAGGATTATTTCCCCTTTACCCTAAATGTATACAATGATAAAAATTGTAATCAACTGTTGAACACAGTCAAAACAGACGATGATAACATGGTTATATATTGCAATAGTAGATGTAAGGCATAACATGGTTATATATTACAATAGTAGATGTAAGGCATAACATGGTTATATATTACAATAGTAGATGTAAGGCATAACATGGTTATATATTACAATAGTAGATGTAAGGCATAACATGGTTATATATTACAATATTAGATGTAAGGCATAACATGGTTATATATTACAATAGTAGATGTAAGGCATAACATGGTTATATATTACAATAGTAGATGTAAGGCATAACATCAATCTCACCAAGTAGTCAAAATATGCCCCTGGCTAAAGAAAAAGTGCACGTGCCTTTGATTAAACCATATCTGAAATAGATTGTGATTTATAAGCAATGCACTTATTTACCATTATAAAGAAATAACTTACACTGACATTAATCATACTATTCAAAATATGATATCAGGTGTATCTGATATTTGAAATTATATAGCTTTATTAGTAGTAAACTATATTTGGTCTCAACTAAATGTCATTGATTTACCTCTCCAGGCAGAAAACATCTGTTTATATAACACAAAATCTAATTCTTTGTTTGATTACTATACAATATTTATTAATATAATATTATGTAATATAAGCATCAATATATTAGTATAATTTAATGTAATTGCTTCTTGTAGTTCCTTATCTTCGTGATATTAAACCACGAAATACTGAATTTTCATAATTATGGCCATATAAGATGGCTTCTAGATTTTGCATTACCACAAAATAATCATCGCTATATTAAAACGTATCATCCGAATCTATTTTTGTGAACAGTTCTCTCATAAGTCTGTTTTATCTTTCTGTTTTCTCAATAGCTCCCTCATATCATAAAAGTCTTTTCCATCTTTCAGATCTCTGAATAGATTTTTCATATCGTAATTCTGTTGTTTTTTTTCTTCAGTCCACTGAAAAGTTCTCTTACATCACATAAGTCTGTTTTATATTTTCCTTCATTGGATTAATATTTAATATTGCATACTTTAAAAATATCGTCTGCAAACGTACGTTTTGCTACTTTGTCTGTTGCATCATCATCGTATGTTATGCCTTCAGTACAGACCATTGCACTGACATACAACTTTTAAGGTACAAAGTGACATTTAATTTTTAAGCAGAAGTATAAAGTACATAAAGGAACGATAAAACAAATGGAAATGAATAATTAAAACAAGCTTAGTTACAAACCGTTGAGGGTTTATTACTTACATATTATCTTCAAAAATTGCAATTTTTAGGATTTATCACTGAATCGAATTGTTTGTGTATCAAAACGGACATGTGGGGAAACTTTTTATAAAACAGGTACTGTTTGTAATCCTATATGTCGTAAACATATACGACATTTGTGAATATATAGATCACTTCTATATTCTGATGTGCACTGGTACGCACGTAGCATTTGTTCGGACACACTTGGCATTATTCATACCTGACATCTATCAGTTTCGAATGTGTGTAGAAATTACATCTTCAATCTGGTGGAGTGGCAGTGGTTCAATGGGAAACATGTTCGACTCGATTTTAGTGTGATCCGAATTTTCAATTCAAACCAGATGATCCTGAGATGGTGTGTACTGTACTCTGAGATGGTGTGTACTGTAACTGAAATGACAACATTACATAGAGCCATTTGCAACAACGATCGAATGAAGGATTCATAAAGAATAAGAGTGAAATTGAACTATTGATCTTTCACGCGGAGCACCTCAAAGAACATATTAGAATTGAGAGACTGATCAAATGAATCTATTTGCACCTCTTCCTTCCGCTTGTGCTCACAAAAAATCTATATATTTCGTCCAAGAGAACTACATATACCATTATTATGCCGATGCTGCATTCAGATATACTGCACCTTTAGTTTTGCATATAATTGGCTGTGTTACATATTGTTGGTAATGCCGTTTCACTAATATCTTATTCAAAGTACTAGTAGTGATGTTGGCATAACCCATTTTGGTGTTTGCCGTCCCTTCATTGAAACTCATTTTACATTTCAAAATAATTACAAACGTATCATGAGCTATAATAAAGTCATGTATGTATGTATGTATGTATGTATGCATGCATGCATGCATGCATGTATGTATGTATGTATGTATCTATGTATCTATGTATGTATGACTTTGTCTCTGCGTCCGTATGTCTGAAGAGCAAATGAGACGGGACTGAAATAAATATGCATGGCTCCAAATATCAACAGTTACAAAAACAGCACACCTTCATGGATGACTGTGGCATTTAAAACTCCTGCGATTTTCTAGTACTAAGCATGCGCATGCCGGTTAATGATCCTCGTGATTGTGGTGACAAATGTGCGTCATTGGGGTTTGTTTGATTTCATGATGGAATCTATTTGTGTCAGTCTTGAATTATCTGAGATACAAACAAAAATATTATTTGATCCAGGCCATCGGAGATCACGTGTTGGGATAGAGCAACGTTTGTTTATGCAATAGTTTCCACAACTGTAAAACTTCGGCTAATGATGGGACAACCTTGCAAATGAACAGGGGGTGAACGTAATTCAAAATAAATACAGTAAACGGCCCCCGTTTATCGAGATTGTTTTATAAGAGGATAGGTTTGACCTGATATTTACTCAGTAGCGATTATATCTACACACATTGAACACTTGCGGCTAAAAGCGCTTCAAGAACCAGTTTAGTGAATGGCTACATAATACAAACGTGCCTTTATTGATGTATTGAAGTTGATTTTTCACGTCAGATTTCTACAGAAATAGCCACGATGACCTCCACAGCAACTCCGATGTCAAACAAATGTAAGCAGTATTGAGTTGACTGACAAAGTTAAAATAACAGTGACACAAAGGAAACGTAGTATTAGTTGGACAGGTACAACACACACACACACACATATACACACACACACACACACACACACACACACACACACACACACACACATGCATGCACGTGTATGTATGTATGTATGTATGTATGTGTGTATATATGCATCCATGCATGGACATATCTATGTATAGATGTGATAGTAAGACAGAAGAAAACTATGCTTTCGAAGCAAGATAAGGTCGTTTAATATAATACAATGTATCACACGAAGAAAAACATCACTTATATGAGACAGGTAGATTCGATCTCGAACCCATGTACAAAATATATTCATCGTTTCCATGACACAATAAGATAATAGTTAGATTATACCTGGTGAAATTTTATCTTTGGAATATACACTGAGCTTTTGGAAGAAAGACTGGTCTTACATGTGCCGTAAAATATCCCCGAAAAATCACTTATATTGAAATGATCAGGAATAACACCCCCAAAATCAGCCATATTGGGCATATCGGGTATAACATTCCCCAAATCACTCTTACCGACCAGTGTTAAGACCATCAGCTTGTTATAATGTGCCTATGTTTGAATATCTATGTCTTGGAGATGATTGCCGACTGTGTTATTGCCAGGATCCATTAAATAATAACATACGATATGAAGTTAATAATAGATTAACATATATCTGAGCAGAAATATGGAATGCAACAACAGGAGTTCCCCTCTATTTTACATATAACAATTTAATGAATCACATAAATAAAATTAAATTGAGCATAACATTCGAATGTTACACTTTCCTTTAGAAAATAAAATTTTATAAGAAATGCAATTAGTCGTTCTTTTATACCGAGAAAATAAATTTTATTATAAAATCGAGTGAACGTTTGAACTCATATATCGTCTTATCGTAATTAAACGGAATAAGGGTAGTATGGGTCAGTTCGCAGTCTGAAGCCGATACACAAATCAATTAACATGAAGTTAATGTGTTTCTCTAGCAGAGAGCCGCAACCATAAATAGAACCATGACATGACAAGGCATCTTACTTAATAGTACTGCGACCCTGTGGGCTATAAATTACTAACTGGACAATTTCGTGTCATGGAGCGATTTTCGTTTGAAATGAAAATAACTTAATTACACGTATGAATTAATGGACTTCATTGCATGTCCTAACTATATTACTTGCTAACTAGTAATTCCTAGAGTAACACTTCCAGATGTAGCAACATCAGTTCCTATAACACATGATACATATCTGTTAAGACAGATACATTCACATATTCATGCAATTTGTATCAGATATAATGCATGAAATCCTTAGAATACAAGAGTCATATAACATTCGATACAAATGCATGCAAGCCATTAGCTTCCGAACACACAGGACAGTTATATGTAATTTAAAACGAATCTATTCAACAAAAAATTATAACCTTATATCAATGAATGCATTGTAGCTAATGGGACAGTATATTGTGCTTTCGGATACTCGCTTCCTTTCCTATGAAGCCGAAACTCTCTTGTCATTGTCCCTCAACTTCCAGACACCTGTCCCTGTAGCAAATTGGACGAGAAAGTACTTTCTGCTAATGCGGGATTCATCTTATTACCTTCCCACAGGATCGCTGACTACGTTCGCGAGGGAGATAATTTGATAGTTATTGTTATTGTAGGGTTTAACGCCATTTTTCAGCACAAGATACGCTATACATGGCGGCCAGTATAATTGGTGGAGGACGAACCCTGGAAAACCCCGGGTAGAACCACCGACCCACGAGAAGCTACTGGCAGGCTTTCCCACGTAGCAACGTTAGCCGAGCCTGAGACTCGAACTCGCGCAGACAGAGGTGAGATGGCAGTGATCCTTAACGGTGAGCGCTTTAGACCACTCGGCCACTCGGGGCCCCGAGATAATTTGAACACTGAATTTAGTCTAGCAACCCACATCACTCGTTTAGCTTATCCAATAAGGATAACATTTATCAAACAGCCAACATTTTACACGTCTATTGATGTCAAATTAGTTCTCTCTATTATGGCTTTATTAAAAACAAATAAGGAAAAACACATTGATGACACTTATTTTAAACTATACTAATTATCTCTGGATTGTCTCTGCTTTGACATTTACGTCTATTTAAATCGAGAGTGGCATAACTGTAAGACCATTATTACAGCCGGTCCTAAATAAACTCAATCATGCCTCCGACAGGAGCATAACATCAACCGCATACTATCGGTTTACTGCGGGCCTATCCCTTACATCAACGTTACTTATTACGTGTCATGCTGACCACGAAAAGATTACCTCCAGTTGTCGTGCAGCAGTAGTTGTCTTCAAAATGTACTGCTACAATGATATCACGAGGTACTTTCAGCATTTACTGACCTAATTTGCCTTTGCCTTAACAGGAATGAAATGATATATTCCACCAAGCCAACCATATTCTTTGCTGACAATCAGACCACATACGAGCTTCAATCTCATACGTTAATCCTAGTGATATCATAAGAATACACCTAATGATACAGCAGCTGAGAATTAAGCATTCATAGCACTCAGAGTTGGTTATTATCGGTTTAACGCCATGTATCTGCACAAGAGAGGTTATACATGGAGGCCTCTATATTTGCTGGCGAAAGGACGCGGGACCCCAACCCCCTGCTCGGGAAGAGCCAGTGACCCACGGGAAGCTACTGGCTAGGATTCTCACATATCCACGTTGGCCGTGCCGGAGACTAACTAGAACAAACACGTAGAGGTGACACGTCATTGATATGTAAATGAGAGCGCCATAGAACGCTCGGCCATCTGGGGAATACCTTAGACAAGTAAGCCACCTTGGGCCTGCATTAGACCATTAGGCCATCTGGGGCTGGCCCTAGACAATTCCGACACCCGTGTACAATAATAATATTAATATTTTCCTGTATGCACTATATATAATAAAGCACATCCAATCTGATTGCGAAATATCGTCTTTGTATATTATAATATATTCACTTCAACTCTGACTGTAGATAAATTGTATGTTGTGATATTCTTCCCTTTGTGCGAGATAATAATGTTGATGCTATTGTGGATTTAGCACTTTTCCTCGAAGCAAGAATTTTTTATATCCATATATTATATTATGTACTTTTATGGACACGTCATTCATGAGTCTACCAGTACACAAATGCATTCCATATTGATCTTTCGCTCGTTTATGAACATATGCGGAAATGAAAACGGGAACGTTGAATCACACTTTTGTAAATAACATTAAGATTATGAGACAGAGAAACAATATAGATCATTATGAAAACTGTAATTCTTCATCCATATGAATCTGTGGTCTTCACAACAATAAGACTTTTATACCTAAGAGTGGATATAAGGAACTACATTGAATAACAAATGCAAACAACAATACAGTTCTCATATTTAATTACATTTTTCGAAAGTGGGAAGTATACATTTAAATTTAAATTTTGAACATAATTACGCATTTCGTAAACTGTAAACTTAGAACATGGTCTATAAACATATTATGACGACTTATGGTCATAACATATATTACGAAAACAATGTTTCCATTTACACCATTGTATATAAGCATATGATAACGAATAATATTTTGTTTTGTCTTAAGTATAAACAGTCATGTTTGATTATGTATAGGCACAATATTTACAATGTATAATTCCTTTCATGTCACACTGATTTCAATCAGGTTTTGATTACATTTGGTGAGTGATTTGTCAGTAGTAGCTTAATGGACAACGCAATACTAGATCTCTTGCATATGTCACTATTCAGTACAACACCATACTAAATCAAACCCACCCTTCGCGTTATACTGCTTTACAAATACAAGAATGATGGCTTATGACATAACGTCTTCCGTGTCCAATACTAACTGTATAATATAACAAATACAATGCTGTTTTAATATCTGTCATTATAAATAAAGGAGCTTTGCGTGTTCATCTTCATCAACATCATTGTACATAAATAAGCCATACTTGTTCAAAATAGTTCTTTAAAACATGGATCAAAACTCCAAAAACGACCCAGATAGTAAATGTATTTACAATTAGCTTTATGTTCATTCAGTTCCATTTTCAATTCCCGATGAGCAAGTTGCTGCCGTACAGTTTGGTCATGCGTGATCATCAACCAAATTCCTCAAGCTGGATATTGACATTTCAACGGCTAGAACGTTATCTGGTCCAATCACTGTCACGTCAAATTATCGAAAAGTCGGTTTTGAACAATTAAATTAAACAAATAAATTAGCATTTATGCCATTCTTATACTTGTATCTTGCTTGCTGTAGACTTAAATTTCACTCAGGTCAATGCTGCCTTCAACTAAGTATTTCCTTGCAAGCGTGTATGTGTGCGTACGTGCGTGCGTGTGTTTGTTTTCTTTCTAAGAAAACAGAAAATGCTAACATGGTTATATATTACAATATTACATGTAAGCCATAAAGTCAATGTCACCAAGCAGTCAAAATATGTCCATGGCTTAAGAAAACGTGCACGTGCCTTTCATTAGACTGTACCTAAAATAGATTGTGATTTATAACCAATGCATTTATTTACCATTATAAAGAAATAACTTACATTGACTGTAATTATACTATTTAAAATATGATATCAGGTTTATCTGATATTTGAAATTATATAGCTTTATTAGTATTAAACTATATTTGGTCTCAACTAAATGCTATCGATTTACCTCTCCATGCGAAAAACATCTGTATATATTATACAAAACCTAATTCTTTGTTTCATTACTATGCAATATTTATTAATATAATATTATGCAATATAAGTATCAATATATTAGTGTAATTTAATGTAATTGCTTCTTGTTGTTCCTAGCTAAAATGTTCACTAATTGTTCATTTTGGTGATAATAAACCTGAAATACTGAATTGTCATAATTATGACCATATAAGATGGCTTCTAGATTTTGCATTGCCACAAGAAAAACATCGCTCTATTAAAACGTATTATCAGAATCTATCTTTTCTGAATAGTCCTCTCAAAGCATATGTCTGTTTTATCTTTCAGTTCTCTGAACAGATCTCTCATATCATAAATCTGTTTTCTGATCAGTTCTCTCATAAGTCTGTTTTAGCTTTCTGTTTTCTCAATAATTACTTCGTATCATATATTTTTCCCATCTTTCAGATCTCTGAATAGATCTATCATTTCGTAATACTGCTTTTTTTCAGCTCTCTGAAAAGTTCTCTTAAATCACATAAGTCTGTTTTATATTTTCCTTCACTGGATTAATATTTCATATTGCATACTTTAAAAATATTTGTGTCATGTCTAAGTAGAATTATAAGACACTGAACTTCAGTATCGTCAACAATTATTGAATACTCTTATTAGTATGTTATTTACGTACTCAGGTATTGTACAAAGTTATTTCTATATTTATTTACGTCATCAAATATTGTATGGACTGGTTAACATATTTTTTGACTCCTAGGGCAATGTCAGAGTCTAATGTTTGTGAACACACGTACTCAAACATTTTCTTTACTCGCAAATACGTACTAGTTGTTATAACTTTTCTTTACAATTCTTGTCAAACATATTTAAAGCTGGGAAGTATTTTGCTTGTATCATCAAAAATCGTCAAAATCTAAGAGGTTATTGAGAACGAATAAAATCAACGTATTTTAATACGAGATCATGTAATTGCCTGGATGAGCTTGATAACATTTTCCTGCGAGCAATCCATACAGCCCTTGGCACAGACCTGTACAAAATTGCCTATTGTCTAGCAGTTACAGCATCTGTGAAGTAACGGGGTTTTAACAAACTGACCATATTTGCACTTTCTGCATATTTCGGAATATTATCTTCCGTCTATCGTCGAGTCAGTAATATTAATATTTTTGCGAAGTTGCGCATAAAATATGTGCATCGTCTGCAAACGTACGTTTTGCTACTCTGTCTGATGCATCACCATCGCATATTATGCCTTCAATACAGACCATTGCACTGAAACTTTTGAGATACAGAGTGACATTTAATTTGTAAGCATGAGTGTAAAGTACATAAAGGAACGCTACAAAAAAATGGAAATAAAGAATTAAAACAAACTTAGTTACAAACCGTTGAGGGTTTTTTACTTATACATTATCTTCGAAAATTGCAATTTTGAGGATTTATCACTAATTCGAATTGTTTGTGTATCAAAACGGACGTGTGGGGAAATTTTTATAAAACAGGTACTGTTTGGAATCCGATATATCGTAAACTTTTGCGACATTTGTGAATATATTGATCACTTCTATATTCTGATGTACACTGCAACACACGTAGCATTTATTCGGACACTGTTGGCATTATTCATAACTGACATCTGTCAGTTTCGAATGTGTGTAGAAATTAATCTCCAATCTGGTGGAGTGGCAGTGGTTCAATGGAAAACATGTCAGTATCTTCTTTAGTGTGATCCGAATTTTCAGTTCAAACCAGAAGGTCCTTAGAAGCAATTCCACAAGGACGGTGTGTACTGTAATTGAAATGACAACATTACATACAGTCATTTGCAACAACGATCGAATGAAGGATTGATTAAGAATAAGAATGAAATTGAACTAATGATATTCTTTCACGCGGAGCACCTCAAAGAACGTATTAGAATTGAGAGACTGATCAAATGAATTTAATTGTACCTCTTCCGTCCGCTTGTGCTCACAACCAATCTATATATTTTGTCCAAAAGAACTACATATACCATTATGATGCTGATGTCGAATATACTGCACCTTTAGTTTTACATATAATTGGCTGTGTTACATATTGTTGGCAATGCCGTTTCACTAATATCTTATTCAAAGCACTAGTAGTGATGTCGGCGTAACCCATTTTGGTGTTTGCCGTCCCTTCATTGAAACTCATTTTAGATTTCAAAATTTATACAAACGTATCATGAGCTTTAATAAAGTCATGTATGTATGTATGTATGTATGTATGTATGTATGTATGTATGAATTTGTCTCTGCGTCCGTATGTCTGAAGAGCACTAGGGACGGGATTGTAATAAAACCGCATTGCTCCAAATATCAACAGTAAAAAAAAAAAAACAGCACACTTTCATGGATGACTGTGGCATTTAAAATTCCCACGATTTTCTAGTACAACGCATGCGCATGATGGTTAATGATCCTCTTGTTTGTAATGTCAAATAAACGTCATTGACGTTTGTTTGATTTCATGATGGAATCTATTTGTGTCTGTCTTGAATCATCTGAGTTACAAATACAAATATTATTTGATCCAGGCCACCGGAGTTCACGTGTTGGGATAGAGCAACGTTTGTTTATGTAATAGTTTCCACAACTGTAAAAATTCGGCTAATGATGGGACAACCTTGCAGAGTAACAGAGGGTGAACGTAATTCAAAATAAATACATCGAACGGCTCCCGTTTATCGAGACTGTTTTATAAGAGGATAGGTTTGACCTGATATTTACTCAGTAGCCATTATATCCACACACACTGAACACTTGCGGCTAAAAGCGCTTCAGTAGCCAGTTTTGTGAATGGCTATATAATACAAACGTGCGTTTATTAATGTATAGCGGTTGAGTTTTCTCGTCGGATTACTACAGAAATAATCACGATGACCTTCACAGCAACTCCTACGTCAAACAACCGTAAGCAGTATTAAATGATTGATAAAGTTAAAATAACAGTTATACAAAGGAAAAGTAGTATTAGCTGGACAGTTACAACACACACACACACACACACACACATATACATACATACATACATACATACATACATACGTGTATGTATGTATGTATGTATGCATGTATGCATGCATGAATGTATATATGTATGTATACATGTCATATTAAGACAGAAGAAACTGTTGAAAACAATCAACCATGCTTTCGAAGCAAGATAAGCTCGTTTAACAAAATACAATGTACCACAATGAAGAAAAACGTCACTTACATGTAACCGGTAGATTCGATCTTGAACCCATGTACAAAATGTATTCCTCGTTTCCATGACACAATATGATAATAGTTAGATTATACCTGGTGAAATTGTATCTTTGGAATATACACTGAGCTATTGGAAGAAAGACTGGTCTTATATGTGCCGTAAAATATCCCCGAAAAAAACACTTATATCGAAATGGTCAGGAATAACACCCCCAAAATCAGCCATATTGGGTATATCGGGTATAACATTCCCCAAATCACACATATTGACCAGTGTTAAGAGCATCAACTTGTTATAATGTGCCTATGTTTGAATATCTATGTCTCGGAGATGATCAACGACGGTGTTATTGCCCGGATTCATTAAATAATAACATACGATATGAAATTAATTATAGATTAACATATATCTGAGCAGAAATATAGAATGGAACAACAGGAGTCTCCCTCTATGTTAGATATAACAATTTAATGAATCACGGAAATAAAATTAAATTGAGCATGATATTCGAATGTTAAACTTCCCTTTAGAAAATAAAAGTTATAAGAAATGCAATTAGCCGTTATTTGATACTGATAAAATAAATTTCATTATAAAATCGAGTGAACGTTCGAACTCATGTATCGTCTTATCGTAATTAAACGGACTAAGGGTAGGATGGGTCAGTTCGCAGTCTGAAGCCGATACACAGCCCAAAGAACATAAAATTAATGTATTTCTCTAGCAGACAGCCGCGACCATAAATAGAACCATGACATGACAAGGCATCTTACTTAATAGTTCTGCGACCCTGTGGGCTATAAATTACTAACTGGACAATTTCGTGTCATGGAACGATTTTCGTTTGAAATGAAAATAATTTAATTACACGTATGAATTATTGGACTTCATTGCTTGTCCTAACTATATTCCTTGCTAACTAGTAATTCCTAGAGTAACACTTCCGGATATACCAACATCAGTTCCTATAACACATGATACATATCTGTTAAGACAGATACATTCACATATTCACACTATTTGTATCAGATGTAATGCATAAAATCCTTAGAATACATGAGTCATATAACATGCATGCAAGCCATTAGCTTCCGAACTCACAGGACATTTATATGTGAATTTAAAACGGTACATACAGCCATTTGCAACAACGATCGTATCATGGTTTGATAAATTATAAATGACAACATTACATACAGCCATTTGCAACAACGATCGTATCATGGTTTGATAAATTATAAATGACAACATTACATACAGCCATTTGCAACAACGATCGTATCGTGGTTTGATAAATTATAAATGACAACATTACATACAGCCATTTGCAACAACGATCGTATCGTGGTTTGATAAATTATAAATGACAACATTACATACAGCCATTTGCAACAACGATCGTATCATGGTTTGATAAATTATAAATGACAACATTACATACAGCCTTTTGCAACAACGATCGTATCATGGTTTGATAAATTATAAATGACAACATTACATACAGCCATTTGCAACAACGATCGAATGAAGGATTCATAAAGAATAAGACTGAAATTGAACTATTGATCGTTCACGCGGAGCGCTTCAAAGAACATATTAGAATTGAGAGACTGATCAAATGAATCTATTTCTATCTCTTCCTTCCGCTTGTGCTTACAAAAAATCTATATATTTCGTCAAAGAGAACTACCTATACCATTATTATGCCGATGCTGCATTCAGATATACTGCACCTTTAGTTTTACATATAATTGGTTGTGTTACATATTGTTGGTAATGCCGGTTCAGTAATGTCTTATTCAAAGCACTAGTAGTGATGTCGGCGTAAGCCATTTTGGAGTTTGCCGTCCCTTCATTGAAACTCATTTTAGATTTCAAATGTTTTACAAACGTATCATGAGCTTTAATAAAGTCATGTATGTATGTATGTATGTATGTATGTATGTATGTATGTATGTATGCATGTATGACTTTGTCTCTGCGTCCGTATGTCTGAAGAGCAAATGAGACGGGCTTGAAAATAAAACGCATGAGTCCAGATATCAACAGTAACAAAAACAGCAGACCTTCATGGATGACTGTGGCATTTAAAACTCCTGCGATTTTCAAGTACTACACATGCTCATGTTGGTTACTAATCCTCTTGATTGTGGTGTCAAATGAACGTCATTGGTGTTTGTTTGATTTCATGATGGAATCTATTTGTGTCAGTCTTGAATCATCTGAGATACAAACAAAAATATTATTTGATCCAGGCCTTCTGAAGTCACGTGTTGGGAGAGAGCAACGTTTGTTTATGCAATAGTTTCCACAACTGTAAAAATTCAGCTAATGATGGGACAACCTTGCAAATTAACAGGGGAAAACGTAATTCAAAATAAATACAATAAACGGTCCCCGTTTATCGAGATTGTTTGATAAGAGGATAGGTTTGACCTGATATTTACTCAGTAGCCATTATATCCACACGCATTGAACACTTGCGGCTAAAAGCGCTTCAATAGCCAGTTTTGTGAATGGCTATATAATACAGACATGCATTTATTAATGTATAGCGGTTGATTTTTCACGTCAGATTTCTACAAAAATAGCTACGATGACCTCCACAGCAACTCCGACGTCGAACAACTGTAAGCAGTATTGAGTTGATTGACAAAGTTATAATAACAGTGACACAAAGTACAAGTATTAGCTGGACAGGTACAACACACACACACACACACACACACACACACACATGCATGCACGTGTATGTATGTATGTATGTATGTATGACAGACTGACTTTCTTTATTTCCTCTTCCGAAGAGATTTCATTCAGTTAAATTTTCGTTAATACAGAAAAGATAGGAACATAGCTTGACATACATGCAGACATATACACACATATATAAATATATATACACATACACATATATATACACACATACATATATTCATATACACACACACACACACACACACACACACACATATATATATATATATATATATATATATATATATATATATATATATATATATATATATATATATATATATATATATATATATATACAGTAAGATCAGCTTGTTTAATATAATACAATGTATCACACGAAGAAAAACATCACTTATATGAGACAGGTAGATTCGATCTCGAACCCATGTACAAAATGTATTCATCGTTTCCATGACACAATAAGATAATAGTTAGATTATACCAGGTGAAATTTTATCTTTGGAATATGAGCAATCCATGCAGACCTTGACACAGACCTGTAAAAACATGCCTATTGTCTAGCAGTTACAGCATCTGTGAAGTAACGGGGTTGGAACAAACTGACCATACTTGAACTTTCTGCAGATTTCGGAACATTATTTTCCGTCTATCGTCGATTCAGTAATATTATTATTTTTGCGAAGTTCCACGTAAAATATGTGCATCGTCTGCAAACGTACGTTTTTCTACTCTTTGTCTGTTGCATCACCATCGTATGTTATGCCTTCTGTACAGTCCATTGCACCGACTTCTGAGGTACAGAGTGACATTTATTTTTTAAGCAGAAGTGTAAAGTACATAAAGGAACTATAAAACAAATGGAAATAAAAAATTAAAACAAACGTAATTTCAAACCTTTGCGGGTCGATTACTTACACATTCTCCTCCAAAATTGCAATTTTGATGATTTATCTCTGAATCAAATTGTTTTTATGTTAAAAAGGACATGTGGGGAAAAAATTTATAATGCCGGTACTGTTTGGAATCTTATATGTCGCAAACATTTGCGACATCTGTGAATATATAGATCACTTCTATATTATGTTGTACACTGTAACACACTTCGTATTTGTTCGGATACATTTGGCATTATTCATACATGACATCTATTAGTTTCGAATCTGTGTAGAAATTACATTTCCAATCTGGTGGAGTTGCAGTGTTTCAATGGGAAACATGTCAGTATCGCCATGAGGGTGGTCCGAATTTTCAATTCAAACCTAAAGATCCCGAGAAGCAATTCTACAACGATGGTGTGTACTGTAACTGAAATGACAAAATTACATACAGCCATTTGCAACAACGGTCGTATCATGGTTTGATAAATTATAAATGACAACATTACATACAGCCATTTGCAACAACGGTCGTATCATGGTTTGATAAATTATAAATGACAACATTACATACAGCCATTTGCAACAACGGTCGTATCATGGTTTGATAAATTATAAACGACAACATTACATACAGCCATTTGCAACAACGGTCGTATCATGGTTTGATAAATTATAAATGACAACATTACATACAGCCATTTGTAACAACGGTCGAATGAAGGATTGATTAAGAATAAGACTGAAATTGAACTAATGATCTTCTTTCACGCGGAGCACATCAAAGAACATATTAGAATTGAGAGACTGATCAAATGAATCTATTTGTACCTCTTCCGTCCGCTTGTGCTTACAAAAAATCTATGTATTTCGTTCAAGATAATTACATATACCATTATTATGCCGACGTTGCAGTCAGATATACTGCACCTTTAGTTTTGCATATAATTGGCTGTGTTACATATTGTTGGTAATGCCGTTTCACTAATATCTTATTCAAAGCACTAGTAGTGATGTCGGCGTAAGCCATTTTGGAGTTTGCCGTCCCTTCATTGAAACTCATTTTAGATTTCAAAATAATTACAAACGTATCATGAGCTATAATAAAGTCATGTATGTATGTATGTATGTATGTATGTATGTATGACTTTGTCTCTGTGTCCGTATGTCTGAAGAGCAAATGAGACGGGACTGAAATAAAAAAGCATGGCTCCAAATATCAACAGTTACAAAAACAGCACACCTTCATGGATGACTGTGGCATTTAAAACTCCTGCGAGTTTCTAGCACTACGCATGCGCATGCCGGTTAATGATCCTCGTGATTGTGGTGTCAAATGTGCGTCATTGGGGTTTGTTTGATTTCATGATGGAATCTATTTGTCAGTCTTGAATTATCTGAGATACAAACAAAAACATTATTTGATCCAGGCCATCGGAGATCACGTGTTGGGAGAGAGCAACGTTTGTTTAATCAATAGTTTCCACAACTGTAAAAATTCGGCTAATGATGGGACAACCTTGCAAATGAACAGGGGGTGAACGTAATTCAAAATAAATACAGTAAACGGCCCCCGTTTATCGAGATTTTTTATAAGAGGATAGGTTTGACCTGATATTTACTCAGTAGCGATTATATCCACACACAATGAACACTTGCGGCTAAAAGCGCTTCAAGAACCAGTTTTGTGAATGGCTACATAATACAAACGTGCATTTCTTAATGTATAGCGGTTGATTTTTCACGTCAGATTTCTACAGAAATAGCTACGATGACTCCACAGCAACTCCGACGTCGAACAACTGTAAGCAGTATTGAGTTGATTGACAAAGTTAAAATAACAGTGACACAAAGGAAAAGTAGTATTAGCTGGACAGGTACAACACACACACACACATGCATGCACGTGTATGTATGTATGTATGTATGTATGCATGGACATATCTATGTATAGATGTGATAGTAAGACAGAAGAAAACTATGCTTTCGAAGCAAGATAAGGTCGTTTAATATAATACAATGTATCACACGAAGAAAAACATCACTTATTTGTAACAGGTAGATTCGATCGCGAACCCATGTACAAAATGTATTCATCGTTTCCATGACACAATAAGATAATAGTTAGATTATACCTGGCGAAATTTTATCTTTGGAATATACACTGAGCTTTTGGAAGAAAGACTGGTCTAACATGTGCCGTAAAATATCCCCGAAAAATCACTTATATTGAAATGGTCAGGAATAAAACCCCCAAAATTAGCCATATTGGGCATATTGGGTATAACATTCCCTAAATCACTCTCACCGACCAGTGTTAAGACCATCAACTTGTTATAATGTGCCTATGTTTGAATATCTATGTCTTGGAGATGATCGCCGACTCTGTTATTGCCAGGATCCATTAAATAATAATATACGATATGAAATTAATGATAGATTAACATACATCTGAGCAGAAATATAGAATGGAACAACAGGAGTCCCCCTCTATGTTACATATAACAACAGGAGTCCCCCTCTATGTTACATATAACAACAGGAGTCCCCCTCTATGTTACATATAACAACAAGAGTCCCCCTCTATGTTACATATAACAATTTAATGAATCACATAAATAAAATGAAATTGAGCATGACATTCGAATGTTACACTTTCCTTTAGAAAATAATATTTTATAAGAAATGCAATTAGTCGTTCTTTAATACCGAGAAAATAAATTTTATTATAAAATCGAGCGAACGTTCGAACTCATATCGTCTTATCGTAATTAAACGGACTAAGGGTAGGATGGGTCAGTTCGCAGTCTGAAGCCGATACGCAGCCCAATTAACATGAGATTAATGTATTTCTCTAGCAGAGAGCCGCAACCATAAATAGAACCATGACATGACAAGGCATCTTCTTACTGAATAGTACTGCGGCCCTGTGGGCTATAAATTACTAACTGGAAAATTTCATGTCATGGAGCGATTTTCCTTTGAAATGAAAATAACTCAATTACACGTATGAATTAATGGACTTCATTGCATGTCCTAACTATAATACTTGCGAACTAGTAATTCCAAGAGTAACACTTCCAGATATAGCAACATTAGTTCCTATAACACATGATACATATCTGTTAAGACAGATACATTCACATATTCACACAACTTCTATTAGATGTAATGCATGAAATCCGTGGAATACATGAGTCTTATAACATTGGATACAAACGCATGCAAACAATTAGCTTCCGACATCACAAGACAGTTATATGTGAATTTAAAACGAATCCATTAAACAAATAATTACAAACTTGTATCAATGAACACATTGTAGCTAATATGACAATATCTTGTGCTTTCGGAGACTCGCTTCCTTTCCTATGAAGCCGAAACTCTCTTTACATTGTCCCTCAACTTCCAGACACTAGCCCCTGTGGCAATTTTGACGAGAACGTACTTTCTGCTAATGCGGGAGTCATTTTATTACCTTCCCACAGAATCTTTGACTACTTTCGTGAGGGAGATAATCTAAACATTTAATTTAGTCTGGCAACCCACACCCCTCGTTTAGCTTATCCAATAAGGATAACATTTATCAAACAGCCAACATTTTACACGTCTATTGATGTCAAAATAGTTCTCTCTATTTTGGTTTTATTAAAACCTAATAAGGAAAAACTCAGTGATGACACTCATTTCAAACTATACAAATTCTCTCTGGATTGTCTCTGCTTTGACATTTTCGTCTATTTAAATCGAGAGTAACATAACTGTAAGACCGTTAATACAGCTGGCCCTAAACAAAACTCAATCATGCCTCCGACAGGAGCATAACATCAACCGCATGCTATCGATGTATTGCGGGCCTATCCCTTACGTCAACGTTACTTACTACGTGTCATGCTGAGCACGAGAAGATTACATGCAGTTATCATGCAGCAATAGTTGTCTTCAAAATTACTGCTACAAAGATATCAGGAGGTACTTTCAGCATTTACTGACCTAATTTGTCTTTGCCTTAACAGGAAGGAAACGATATATTCTACAAACAAACCATATTCTTAGCTGACAATCAGACCACATGTCATATGTTAATCCTAGCGATATCATAAGAATACACCTAATTATACAGAAACTGAGAATTAAGCAATCATAGCACTAATAGTTTGTTATTATTGGATTAACGCCACGTATCTGCACAAGAGAGGTTATACATGGAGGCCTCTATATTTGGTGGAGAAGGGACACGGGCCCCAACCCCCTGCTCGAGAAGAGCCAGTGACCCACGGGAGGCTACCGGCTAGGATTCTCACATATCCATGTAGGCCGTGCCGGAGACTAACTAGAACACACACGTAGAGGTGACACGTCATTGATCTGTAAATGCGAGTGCCATAGAACGCTCGGCCACCTGGGCAATATCTTAGACAAGTGGGCCACCTGGAGCCTGCATTAGACCGTTAGGCCGTCTGGGGCTGGCCCTAGATAATTCCGACACCCTTGCACAATAATAATATTAATATTTCCCTGCATGCACTATACATAATAAAAGCACACCCAATCTGATTGCAACGTATCGTCTTTGTATAATATAATATATTCACTTCAACTGAGACTGCAAATAAATTGTATCTTGTGATATACTTCCCTTTGTGCGAGATAACAAAATGGAAATGTTGATGCTATTTTGGATTTAGCACTTTTCCTTGAAGCAAGAATTTGTATATCCATATATTATATTATGTACTTTTATGGCCTAGTCATTCATGAGTCTACCAGTACACAAATGCATTCCATATTGATCTTTCGCTCGTTTATGAACATATGCAGAAATGAAAACGGGAACGTTGAATCACACGTTTGTAAATAACCACTAAAGACTGTGAGAAAGAGAAAGAATATAGATCATTATGAAAACTGTAATTCTTCAACCGTATGAATTTATAGTCTTTACAAGAATGAGACTTTTATACCTAAGAGTGGAAATAAGGAACTACATTGAGAAACAATTGTAAACGACAATACAGTTCTCATGTTTAAATACATTTTTCGAAAGTGTGAAGTATACATTTATATTTAAATTTGAACATAATTATGCATTTCGTAAACTGTAAACTTAGAACATGGTATATGAACATTTTATGACGACTTACGGTTATAACATATATTACGAAAACAATGTTTCCATTTAGACCATGGTCAATAAACATATTATGACGACTTACTGTTATAACATATATTACGAAAACAATGTTTCCATTTAGACCATTGTATATAAGCATATGATAACGAATAATATTTTGTTTTGTCTTAAGTAAAAACAGTCATGTTTGATTATGTATTGGCACAATATTTACAATTTGTAACTCCCATCATGTCACACTGATTTCAGTCAGGGTTTGGTTACATTTAGTGAGTGATTTTTCAGTAGTAGCTTAATGGGCAACGCAATACTAGATCGCTTTCATATGTCACTATTAAGTACATACCAAATCAAACCCACCCTTCGCATTATACTGCTTTACAAACACAAGAATGATGACCTATGATAGAACGTCTTCCGTTTCTAATACTACCTGCATAATATAACAAATACAATGCTGTTTTAATATATATCATTATAAATAAAGGAGCTTTGCGTGTTCAATTACCTGTACCATTATTATGCCGATGTTGCAGTCAGATACACTGCATATTTAGTTTTGCATATAATTGGTTGTGTTACATTTGATCGGTAATGCTTTTCTGTAATGTCTTTATCTTAGCACTCGTACATAAGTCGGCGTAAGACATTTTGGTGTTTGCCGTCCCTTCATTGAAACTCGTACTATATTTTCAAAATTATTACAAATGTATCATGAGATTTAATAATGTCCTGTATGTATGTATGTATGTATGTATGTATGTATGTATGTATGTATGACTTTGTCTCTGCGTCCGTATGTCTGAAGAGCAAATGACACGGTATTAAAATTAAAAAGCGCGGCTCCAAATATCAACAGCAGCAAAAACACAGCACCTACATGGATGACTGTGGCATTTAAAACTCCTGCAATTGTCTAGTATTACGCATGGCATGCTGGTTACTAATCCTCTTGATAGTGGTGTCAAATGTACGTCATTGGGGTTTGTTTGATTTTATAATGAAATATAATTGTGTCAGTATTGAATCATTTGAGATACAAACAAAAATATTATTTGACCCATGCCGTTGGAGGTCACGTGTTAGGAGAGAGCAACGTTTGTTTATGCAACAGTTTCCACAACTGTAAAATTTCGGCTATTAAAGGAACAACCTTGCAAAGTAACAGGAGCTGAACATAATTCAAAATAAATACAGTAATCGACCCACGTTTATCGTGATTGTTTTGTAAGATATTTTCTCCGTAGCGATTATAACCACACACATTGAACACTTGCGCCTAAAACCGCTTCAAGAACGAATTTATTGTATGGCTATATAATACAAACGTGTATTTATTAATGTATAGCGGTTGTGATGTCACGTTTGCTTTCTACAGAAATAATCACGATGACCTTCACAGCAACTCCGACGTCAAACAACTGTAAGCAGTATTAAATGATTGACAAAGTTAAAATAACAGTGACACAAAGTACGAGTAGTAGCTGGACAGGTACAACAAACACACACACACACGACAGGTACAACACACACACACACACATACATATATGCATACATACAAGCGTGCACGTGTATGTATGTATGTATGTATGTATGTATGTGATAGTAAGACAGATTACTTCCTAAAAGTGTATACTAGGGTTTAATCAGGCTTTAGTCACTGACGTTTAAAAAACCCTACTCGAACGTCAGGGACAAATTATATTTTAGAAGGAGATAACGTCAAAACATAGTTTGTTTCAGATCAAGTGGAACCTACCATATCATTTTAGAACAAACTGTTGAAACAGTCAGCTATGCTTTCGCAGCATGATAGGCTCGTTCAACGTAATTCAATATATCACACGAAGAAAAACACAGCCTACATGTAACAGGCTGATTCGATCTCGGACCCATGTACAAAATGTATTCATCGTGTCGATGACGCAATACGATAATATTTAGATTTTGCCAGGTGAAATTCTATCTTTGGAATATAAACTGAGCTTATAGAAGAAATATTGGTCTTACAGGTGCCGTATAACATCCCCGAAAAATCACCAGCGACCCACGGGAGACTACTGGCATGGTTCTCACATATCCACCTTGGCCGTGCCGCAGACTAACTAGAACACACACGTAGAAGCAACATATCATTGATCTGTACATGCGAGCGCCATAGAACGCTCGGCCACCTGGGAAATACCTTAGGCCAGTAGGCCACCTGGGACCTGCATTAGACCATTAGGCCATCTGGGGCTGTTCCTAGATAATTCCGACACCCGTGCACGGTAATAATAGTAAAATTTCCCTTTATGCACTATATATAATAAAAGCACTTCAACTATAATTGAAATATATCGTCTTTGTATAATAAAATACATTCACTTTAACTGTGATTGCAAATAAATTGTATATTGTGATCTACTTCCCTTTGTGCGAGATAACAAAATGGACATATTGATGCTATTGTGGATTTAGCACTTTTCCTCAAAGCAAGAATTTATATATCCATGTATTATATTATGTACTTCTATGGCCACGTCATTCATGAATCTACCAATACACAATTGCATTCCATATTGATCGTTCGCTTACTTTAAGAACATATGCAGAAATGAAAACGGGAACGTTGAATCACACTTTTGTAAATAACCATTAAAGATTGTGAGACCGAGAAAGAATATAGATCATTATGGAAACTGTAATTCTTCAACCCTATGAATGTATGGTCTTTGCAAGAATGACAGTCTTATACCTAAGAGTGGAAATAAGGAACTACATTGATAAACACATGTAAACGACAATACAGTTCTCAAGTTTGATTACGTTTTCCGAAAGTGGAAAGTATACATTTAAATTTAAATTTTGAACATAATTATGCATTTCGTAAACTGTAAACTTAGAATATGGTCTATAAACATATTATGATGACTTACGGTTATAGCATACATTACGAACACATTTTTTTTCTTCCAGTTAGACCATGATACATAAACATTTGATAACGAATTACGGTTATAACATGCATAACGAAAAATTGTTTCCAGTTAGACCATGGTATATAAATATATTATGAAGACATACAGTTATAACATATATTACGAAAAAATGCATCCGGTTAAACCATCTTCTATAAACATATCATGACGATTTACGGTTATAACATATATTACAAAAACAATGTTTCCAGTTAGACCATGGTCTATAAACAAATTATAACGACTTACGATTATAACATGTATCGCGAAAAATGTTTCCAGTTAAACCATGGTCTATACACATATTATGACGATGTACGGTTATAACACATATTACGAAACAATGTTTCTAGTTAGATCATGGTATATACACATCTTATGACAACTTACAGTCAGTGGCGTCGCTAGGGGGGTGCGGGGGGTGCGGACTGCACCGGGTGACACCATCTCAGAGGGGTGACACCAAAATGAAAAATTGCAAATTTTACAGAGCACACACTGCTCGGTCTAGTCGGATTTCATAAACGGATAACCGAACATAGTTAAATACATGACTAGCAGGCACAGCAGTGGCGTCGCTAGGGGGATGCGGGGGGTACGGACTGCACCGGGTGACACCATCAGAGGGGGTGACACCAAAATGACATTACTAAGGATTCTTTATGGTCTGTTACGGAAGGAGGACCATGGGGGTGACACCATGAGCTACCGCACTGGGTGACACCAACCCGAGTGACGCCACTGCTTACAGTTATAACATATATTACGAAAACAATGTTTCCAGTAAGACGATGGTCTATAAACATATTATGACGGCTTACGGTTATAACATATATTACGAAAACAACGTTTCAATTTAGACCATGGTCTATAAAAAGATGATAACTAATTACGATTATCACATATATAACGAAAGAATGTTTCCGGTTAGACCATGGTCTATAAACATATTATGACGGCTTACGGTTATAACATATATTACGAAAACAACGTTTCAATTTAGGCCATGGTCTATAAAAAGATGATAACTAATTACGATTATCACATATATAACGAAAGAATGTTTCCGGTTAGACCATGGTCTATAAACATATTATAACTAATTACGGTTATGACATATATAATGAAAGAATGTTTCCAGTTAAATCATGTTCTAAAAACATATTATAAACCATACGATTATAACATATATTACGAAAAATGTTTCCAGTTAGATCATGGTCTATTAACATATCATGACGACTTACGTTTATAAAATATATTATGACGATAATGTTTCCAGTTAGGCCACGGTCTATGAACATATTATGACGATTCAAAGTTATAACATTGATTACGAAAAATGTTGTCATACACATATTTTGACGTCTTACGGTTACAGAATATATCACGAAAAAAATGTTTCCAATAAGTCCATGGTCTATAAACATATTATGACGACTTACGGTTAATAACACATATAACGGGAAAAAAATGTTTCCAGTTAGAGCATGGTCCATAAACATATGATAGCGAATTACTGTTATTACATATATTACGACAAAACTGTTTCCGGTTAGACCATGGTATATAAACATATCATGACGACTTACGGTTATAACATTATATTACGAAAACAAATGTGTACAGTTTTCTGATTTTTACATTATCATTTACATTTGATGGCATATCAACATCGTTTACGTAATAATAATGGCAGACATAAATGACTGCAGATGGGTGTTACACAAATTTGGAAGGCATATGGGTTGTTGTGTTTTGGGGAAAAGTTGATGTCATTTTTTTACCTTTTTCTCAGAGACCACTGTTAATGTTTTGTTTTGTCTTAAGTAACAACAGTCATATTTAATTGTGTATAGGCATAATATTTACAGTTTGTAGGTCCCATCGTGTCACAAAGATTCCTATCAAACTGTATTGTTCTTAGGTATAAAATTTACAACTTAAAATCCGTTCATGTCACAATGATTTCAATCAGGATTTGGTTACATTTGGTGAATGATTTTTTTCAGTATTAGTAGCTTAACGGACAACGCAACACTAGATCACTTTCATATGTCACTATTCAGTACATACCAAGTCAAACCCACCCTTCGCGTTATACTGGTTTACACATACAAGAATGATGGCGTATGATATAACATATACAGGCAATATTGTGTTTGAAATATTTACGTCTTCCTTTTCTAATATTAATTGCATAATATAAAAATACAATGCTGTTCTAATATCTCATGATTATAAATAAAGAAGCTTTGGGTGTTCATCTTCATCAACACCATTGTACATAAATAATCCATGCTTGTTCAATATAGTCCTTTTAAACATGGATCAAAACTAATAAAACAACCCAGATAGTAAATGTTTTTACAATTAGCTTTATGTTCCTTCAATTCCACGTTCAATTCCCGATGAGCAAGTTGCTGCCGTACAGTTTGGTCAGTCATGATCATTAACCAATTTCCTCAAGCTGCATATTGACAATTTCAACGACTAGGACGTTGTCTGGTCCAATCGGTTTCAGGTCAAATTATCGAAAAGTCGGTTTTGAACAATTAAATCAAACAAAGTAAATTAGTATTTATACCATTCTTATACCGGTATCTTGCTTGCTGTAGGCTTAAACTTCACTCAGGTCAACGCTGCCTTCAGCTAAGTCTGTCCTTGCATGTGTGTGTGTGTGTGTGTGTCAGGTCAACGCTGCCTTCAGCTAAGTCTGTCCTTGCATGTGTGTGTGTGTGTGTGTGCGTACGTGCGTGCGTGCATGCGTGCGTATGTGTGTGTGTTTTCTCTAAGAATTTTGCCTTATTCTTGTCTTAAAACAAACAACTGGCCGACAGTTTCAAATTTGTACTAATACTGATTTTATGCCATCTAGTGTCTAAATAGAACGTTTTATTATTGTTGTCCTTGTCATCAAATTTCAAGAAAATTTCATTTAAACATACATGTAACATACAGGTCACATCTCTGTTTTATGAGGTAAGAACATGATGTTAATTCAAACTCAACCAATGATAATATGTGTGAAACTCTCATCCTCTGCAGGACCGGTCCTGTCGCCTAGTGGTTTGAGCGTCCGCCTCGGATGTTGGAGGTCGTGGATTGGAACCTCGGCCGATTCATACCAAATACTTACAAAAATGGTAATAACAGATGCCTCGCTAGGCGCTCAGTAATAAGATGCTAGTGGTATGACTGGTCGGCTTGGTGTCAGGATAATGTGACTGAGTGGGACATGATGTTACATGTATGTGGCATGATACCCCAGTGCTAGAAGTCTCTGTAAACTGCCACACTGCAGACATAGCAGCGATATGCCTGAAAAATTGTTAAAGCTACGTTATCAATCCAAATCTCACACACACACACACACACACACACACACACACACATCCTCTACAGTATCATAGAAATTTGATTTAAAAAATCAGTGTTGTAACTTTTATTATGTCTTTTATTACAACATATCCCCAAACTAGAAATCACTTTTCAAAAATTGCATTTATAACTGAATTTGCAATAGCTTTATGGATAAGTACCGAGTAAATTACCTCTTCAAATGAACGAATATCTGCATCTGATTGGCTGATAATTTAGATTAGGAGTGTTAGATTACCCAATACAAATACTCTGGCGATTATTGCGCATCCGAATTCAATACTATTAATGGATATAGGGGTTAGAATAGATCTCCAGGTCGCTAAAAAGTCGAATACGATACAGAAAATAACCAACAAAATAGTGCTTCATTGTGGATCAAGCGAATAAATATTCCAAATTAACACGCCAAAATTGGTAATAATGTCAAAGTCAGTAACGCCGCATTGCTATACAATAATTTAATACGGTTTTAACTTCGCATCTCTATTACAATCGCGTTGTAATTTGCATATATTTTATCTCGACACATACAGTGATTTAAAAATAGCTGCTAACAGTTAAAAGCGCGTGATTTTGACGTCAATTGCCAGTCAAGCCCTGTGTATTCATTCAGTCATACAAACAAACAAAATAAGTCATCCGTTAAAGTTTCTCCAGTTACATGTTTGAATAGTGGAAAAAGGCGCAGTCATTGACAAAATGTGATTGATAGGCCTTGTAACGGTATAGGGTTAAAAACTTGTTCGGAGAGACACCTTCTCGGAGAATGAATTCTAGTCCTTCATACAATCCATGGCTCAAAATGAAATACCGTACTTACCCGTTTATAATACGTATTTGATAGTCATAAGATAAATACTGAATTGGACACAGTCAACTCAGAATACAATAGATATATATCTGTTCTCGTTATATATGTTGATAGATTACGTTCGGTACATGATGTTGTCGTAACGTTGTTTATATATCAGGTACTGCAATATCGCAATAAATGCTTATAGATTACGGTCCACACTGTTGTAGCAATATAGGTCTATAGCCCATGGCATACACTGTTTTCGTAATAGTTATAGATCAGGGTTTACACTGTTGTCCTATATAAGATTTTTATATTAGGGTCTACACTGTTGTCGAATTATAAGTGTATAGGCTATCGTATACACTGTCGTCGTAATATATGTTTATAGATTATGTTATACACTGTTGTCGTAGTAGATTAGGGACTACACTGTTGTCGTAATATATGTTTTTAGATTAGGGACTACACTGTTGTCGCAATATAAGTTTATAGACTATCGTATACACTGTCGTCGTATTATATGTTTATAGATTACGGTATACACTGTTATCGTAATATATGCTTTTAGATTAGGGCCTACAATGTATCCACAGGTATAGCAAGTTCGGTAGACCTGAAACTGTGCTGTTGTCATTTATGTGCGCTCTATAGGCCTATACGAATATATTTATCTGGTGGCCGGAATATTTTCTGAAGCAGTATGGATGGGGTGAAGAGTGTCCTCGTTTGACCATTGATAATATTAATTTTGCTGCTGGTAAAGTAGTGGTGAATACATTTTCTATCTGATCATGTTTATCACATTTTTATAATAAAATAAGAATTATCACCAGGTAGATTAGTTTTTCCGTGATTTAATGCAGCAGTGAGATTCGTTTGGTTTTGGAAAGAGATACATCATAATCAATGTTGAGAAAGATTTTGAATTCTCCTTTGTGCTATTTAAGATTATGAACAGCATAATCTTTTCTCTTGGCAAATCATGCATATTGATTTTGAAATGACTAGTTTTGAAAAGACTTTACTATGATGCTAATAAAGCTTTTTACCCTTGCAAATAGAAATCACCTCAAAGCTAGGTCCCTAAATTGATTTTTGCTATACGGATTTAAAAGTAGATTTTACTTCGATCCAATCTCAGCATGTACTGATTTGTATATGGTCATTAGTGAACTGGATAAAGCTTGATTGACAGTCACGCTACTAAATATCAAAGGATTACGTTTCGTGAGACGAATCTATTGGATAAAAATGTGTCTAATCAGTAGTTTCTGCACTAAATGTTCGCGCATGAAATGAAATTTCGCATAATATTCACCCTGCAGAATGAATTTTCGGGAAATAATATGTTTTCTGTATTTTGATATCGAGTGTACTTTTTCCATTGTTAATTCCTCCCCACAGCTAAAAACGGCGCATGCAAAAATCACTTGTCCATTTTGACGTTGCAAGGGTCGGACCAATAAGTAGTTTCTCATTTAACGTAATGTTATTATACTACAAAGGAAAAACAATTTTGCATTAGATCGGTATAGAAACCACACATGCTTTCATTCAACAAGGCTAGACAGCCAGGTGTTTCGCGCAAATAGTTTTGAACCACGTGCTGTTAAACGGAGCACCAGGTCGGTACCTACTGATATAAACAAGAACAAAGAGCTCAAGTTATGTGATTTCAGTAGGAAATTAAATACAATGGCGCCAAAGGAAATATATGTCTAATTGTGAACTATATTAGAGTGACTGAAGGTTTTGAAATTATCACTGGAATAAATGAATCTATTTATGAAAGATGCATCTTAAACCATTTACATGTAGTACCATATGTTTTCTTGATTCGATAGACTGGTTCCTGGGCTATAAAATATTTAGTAGAAATGCTGAGAAATAAGAAGTTTAAACGTCAAAAACCTTAACCAAACCTTTAGCGCTTTACCTTGAAAATAAAACGTAAATACTAACCAAACATATGACCGGTCACTAGGAAAAGTTTAAATTTGCCCAAACTCAGGACAAATTAGTTTTCATATTCCTTACCAAATTTTAAACATTCCATATTTATATTGCTTAGATAAATGTGATATATCGGCTTCTTCAAATTTCATTATTTGTTATTCAAAATACTTTGTTCCAAACTTATACTGTAATAATTTGAGCCATTTGTATACGCCTTTAACATTTAAGGATTTCTTAGATTTTCCTGATTCCTTGTTTGATTATGACAAGTCGGTGTCGGGGAATTAGTACTCGGCCCCAATAATTAGTCAGTTGGGAGGGGCAAACGTGACAGAGTGTAGTGCTGATGAGATATCATAATTTCGTAGAAAGTTCAGGGTCGCATATGTGTCCCTGCAGGCAAGTAGTCCTTTTTAAAATCTAATTTTGTAGATTGATCTTGTGTCTCCATGTGAAGTATTTGTGATAGGGACTGATAAATTATTGTCGAGAAGTTAGTTGAATAAAAGGGAAAACAAGTGACATCAAACAGGATTCTCGTCGGACTTGAATTAACTCGGTAAAGGGACCTCTTTATCTTATTACAATAGCATATACTACAGTATAAATGTTTTTAAGTTTCTGGTTTTAAATTTTCACCATTATTTAATGTTGCTTTTTTTTAAACAAACTTTCGGCCATGTTGCCAATAATAATCTGTAGAAAGAAAAAGTTTCTTTTTTGGACCAAAAATTATTCATGATAAATAACCAGTTTTTTCTTAAATGGAAACATTTTTATACACGAATTTTATTCTTACATTAATATGTTGTGTAATCGAATAAATTCTTCACACATCTATGATAGTTTCCTTGAATGTTTCCAAATATATCAATATAATTGTTATGTACAGGGCGTTTGCTTGAAATGAGTGAATAACTGGTATATTTTATCAGATAGGTGACAATATATGAATCATTCACCCATGAGATGAAATATATGTTATCCACTGGGAGCATGCAAGTTTTATTTTGTTTCTTCCAAGAGTATTGACTAGCAAAACGTATAAACAAAATGAAGTGAATATTCACACGGAAAATATCCGTGGCTGAGTGATTTGAACTTGGTTCGTCAGCATACGATGCTGACATACTTTCCATTAAACCAAATTACCTCAGTATCGATGTGTATTGACGTAGCAGTGACAAGATATATTAGATTCTTCCATATTTTACGACAGCACGGCTGCAATAACCTTCGTAATTAACTTTATCAATTACAAATTACATCCACTCAATACCTCCATGCCAATCAAAATCTCAAAACCAATCAATACCCCCAAGCGAATCATTAAGTCTAAGCCAACAATATAATCAAAGTCAATAAGTACATCCAAGCCGATCAATACCATGGGCTAAGGTTAGCTGAGTACTTTAAAACGCTCACCTTTACCGATTGCTGCCAACTCACCTCTAGGTGTTCGAGAAAGCTTGCCAGTGGCTCCCCGTGGGTCATTGGTTCAGGTTTTACCAGATTATACCTCCACAAGTTATATTGGTGTTCATGTCTGGCGTTAAACCCACAACACCAACCTCCAAACCATTTACAATATATTTTATTTTCAGATTTTGAATTTTGTTTTAAGTGACGCTAGCTGAGGTAAATAATGAAATATATTCAAAAACTAAATAAACATGCTTTACAATCGTTCTTAATATTAGTAAATGTTTGACGTTATCCTTTGATATCGTCGAAAAACTTCTTTCTGGGTTAATGATTTTGTATGATAATCTTACTTTATCAGTCTCTCCGAGTTGATGATTTTGTGTTATTTCTGCTATATCAGTCCGAGATGATGATTTTGTGTTATTTCTGCTATATCAGTCCGAGTTAATGATTTTGTGTTATTTCTGCTATATCAGTCCGAGTTAATGATTTTGTGTTGTTTCTGCTATATCAGTCCGAGTTGATGATTTTGTGTTATTTCTACTTTATCAGTCCGAGTTGATGATTTTGTAATCGTTGCTGTTGTCTGTGCAATCATGAAGAGTACTTCAGGCTTCAACCCTTCATCTGTTTCTAGCTTCGTACCATTATCATATTTCTGGAATTTCCTTAGGTCTCACAAAACATTTAGCGATATATTGTCTAAGCGTGGAATACTAACGGATGGGGTATAGGCAGATGGTTGTTGACAGAAATCATTTTTCATGACAGTATTTAAGGACTTTTGTTGATGACGCGTTTTTTATAATGCGTGACAAATATTATTCAAGCCTAGAATGAAACTCAGGAAGTACTTTTACATAAAAAGGACAATACGACTTGTCATGAAAAGAACAGGAATCACAGGTTAAAATATCTAACAAGTACGATTTCATTCTCAAAAAAGTACGATTCCATTCTCAATTTCTTTTCCATTGTACTATTATCGGTTCTAATTATAGTATCCAAACAATTTGTTTATATTCATTACATGTTATGCAATCCAACTCTTCAGTACTTTCTTACGATCGACATTTACAATACTAGTTCGGTGAGAAGGTACTATCGTATAAAGCGGATGGAGCGAGCAGAGAGACAGACAGACAGACAGACAGAGTCCTGAGGAATGCAAGAGAATGTATAACAACATATGGCCTCAAAGAGATGACTTTGTACTTCTTTGGACTCAAAACTGTAAGGGAAATATGACTCTAGTCTTTGGTTTGAAAACCGTACAAGACATATGACTGATATTATCCGGATCAGAATAGTTATATATTTTTGCCCATATGAATTATATAAAGACTTTGCAGGGCACAGTTAAGAATAGCTCTTAAAAACAAGTAATACATGTAGTGGTTGGCAAACAAATCATAAGATCTGCTCTACAATGTGTGTTCCTATAAAATATAAGTAATTGACAAGTCCTGTTTTGTTTTTTTTAAATTGTGCATACTGCATGGAGTCCTGTACAACATAGGTAAATGACAGGACATTTTTGAAACTATGCATGCTGGAATGGAGTCCTCTACAATATTTCTAAATGATTGTTCTACCTTGAACTTCTGCATGCGTGGAATGGAGTACAGTACAACAAAAGTAAAGGATTCGCCTTTTCTTGAAATTCTGTATTCCGGAGTGGAGTCCTGTACACTCGTCACTTAGGTAAACAGCTGTAGAATTTAAAATTACAAAGCACGTTGTAGAAGATATCGTACTCCATTTCAAGATGTGGTCAGGTGTGCACGATATAAATTTATCAGACTGCTTTAAATTCAGTATACATGTCGACGTATCATAATACTGATTAAAAACGTGATATAGATACACTGAGAAATTGGTCAAATAAGCGTATTTATTTTCAATTGTTCTTTTCCCTGCTACTACTCTCTTTATCAGTCTGGGCCATACAAAACCCTGTATGTATTAACGCAGGTATTGATATGGATGGATTTATATCCCTCTATTTGAAGAGACAATGAGTCGAACAGAAAACATGTGATGTGATGTGTCGTAATCAAAACGCATAAATTAAAAAACAACAACGAAACTTATACATTGATATTTTGTTTACTTAAAACTCGTATGGTTACAGCTTTTTTATTTAACACAGCTTCAATTTTTATGTGAAAATAAATACTGCGGCCACATTTCCTGCCATCATTGACCCCCATCAGTCATTGCTTGTTGAATATATCTGAGTCGGATACCTGCTTTCACGTGCGACGAGTATTATCAATCGAACACCGGGAAGAAAACATCCATCAACGCGACGCGAGTATCAGGTACATATAGCTCTCTAACTTGGAGTCCGAGTGTTCCTTCAAGAGGCCAGCCGTTGACACTCAATTTAACCATGAATGTTTCATGATAGGTAGGGTTTAAATTTGGTGTATTGCAAATAATGGCTTAGAAGACGTCTCTGAAATCATATGCATGGCTCATACAAACAATGACATTTACAGTTTTTCATCTTGCTGTTTTCATCGTACATCAAGCAAATGCAACATTTGATATAATTTCATACATTCTATAGACTATCATTTCACAACGTTTAAATTAGGTAAGTTTACCAAACGTATCAGTGTCGATCAAATCATACAATTAAGGCACTAGTTTTGGTTTAGAATATCTCCCCCATTACAGTTAACGTCAAAGGGATTGAGTGGAGTTGAGGGCATTATGAACTGAGGCACACTTTATAGTGACGTGCATTCTCCCTTACTGAATCTTACTATTAGACTTACAATTTTGTTGAGAATACGTTCAGCTATGTTATTACATGTCAATACTTACCACATAAAAACAGTCATAGCATCGGGGAATGAAATAACTTGTACTAAAAGGAATGTCTCAATTATTATGTATCCCATTTTATTTTTTCTAAAAGTGTGTATGTGGTGTCGGTGTGTGTGTCCATAACGTGCTTTGCAGACACACGTTTCACAAAAGCGTTGAGTTTATTGCATTAAAGGAACGTCGCCTCTGGTTTAACTTTGATATCTGAATGGAATATTTCTTGTCATTAAATGAACGTCGCTTGTCCGCTTGAAATTTTTAATGGAATATTTCTTGTGTCGATCTGGGATCATCGGAAACAGTAATCATTTATAATCCATATTATCAGAAGTCAGATGTAAAAAAGGATAAAGTTTGATTCATAGAACAGTCTCAATAACCCTGCAAATTCAGAGGTGGAAAGAATTTCCAGAAAGGTTTAGTAAACCAGACACATTACTCAAGCTTGAACAGAGATGGACGACTTAAATATATACAGTATGATTGGTTGTTATTATAGCCACCAGCAGCGTTAAGATTTACGGCTAAAACCTTTTAATAAGTACCTTTAGTAGATCGATTTAATTAGAACATCCAATTCTTAGTTCATGCTGTCTCATAAGTCTGCCTAACTGCAAGATTCATTAATTTCGCTGGCTATGTTTGTGTATGTCATAGCATTACGTCATGCTGTCATCCGGGTAATTTTTAAGGCGGCAGCTTGCAATTACGTCTCAAGTCCGAATGACATCTGTGTAAATGGAAAACCGGAAGTTTTAAAAACACGTTGACAGGTTTGATATTAGATCGTAATCACGCGGAAGTTATCCTAAATGTGAAGTAGGCCTTGCGAGAATATGTCCTCTCCCAGAAACAATCTCAACACTTGGAACGTTACAAGATGTTTCAATTGACCTATCACCAATTGTCAATCATACTGATCAATTATCCAATCAGCAAGCGCAAATTAGACACACCTCCAGGCATTGCTTACGTGCGCAATGTTCCACCGACAAGCTGCTTGTGGCAATCATGAATTGATTACGATAAATATTTGTAGTATAAGCAATGATTTGTTGATTACTCGAACGATAAGGATGAAAAGAAGGCAATGGGAGCCTTGTAATTCTGAATGTAGATATCCAGATCGTCTTAATGGAGGAATTAATTTCATTCCTTTCCCGAAAAATATACAACTTTTTACTTTTTCGCGTGTACTATTATCTAAATATGGAAACAAATAATGGCAATTGAAACATGATTTTTTGCATAAAAAAGTATTTGGAAAAAGCATGTCCCGTCGACGGCATTAAGAAAAAAGGAACTGAAATTGAAAAATATATGTAAAAGTAAACGTTTCTAAAATATTGCTGGAGAACCCACAACTTCCGGGCTTTGACGTATATTATTTTTCTTGTACGGGAAGTTTGAAAAATTGCAATTTAATGTTGGCTCTTTCAAATTTATTTTTCTTTACTGAAATAAATCACTTAGGTTATTACTATACGAACTTGAGCAACAAATATTAAATATTGTCAACTGCATTGTAATTTAAGCAACTTTGAAATTTTCCTCATTTTTAAGAATAATACACATCATTTTCGAGAAACATATCGCATAAGCTGAAATATAAATCTTTGCCAAATACTGCATGTTTGTCATAGGTTACCAGGGCGTTATGTCAGATAATTAGGTAGGCGGAGCGATCTATCATCTCGCGTAAGGTCAATTACCAGAATGATGTAGCTAATGAGTCGAACGCAGTGATACATTTGAGGTTCTAACACAAGTATGCTTAAATATGGACATTGATTAACCAAACATCAATAGAAAACTAGTGCACGCAATCTCTCTTGTTCCTTCACTGGAAGGTTTCTATGCTTTTACTTATGACAAAATGGAAGGGTTTTGTTGTATTTACTCTAATAAATAGGTTTTAAAAAATGACTTTAACCAATTTTCATTTCTTCGGTCACTTTCTGCCCTTCAGACCGTTAAGATTAAATAAAATATTATGTATATGCTCACGTAAGGCACAGAACAAAGAATGCCATCAATGTAAATTCTCATTTGGGAGATGTATGAAGTGAATTCATATTGTTATACCATTAATGTAAATTCACATTTGGCAGATGTATCAAGTGAAATCGTATTGCTATATCATCAATGTAAGTCCCACTTTGGAAGATGTATCAAGTGAATTCATATTGTTATACCATAAATGTATATTCTCATTTGTCAGAGGTATGAAGTGAATTAATATTACAATGCCATCAATATATATTCTCACTTGGCAGATGTATAAAGTAAATTCATATTACTATACAATCAATGTAAATCCCAATTTGGCAGATGTATCAAGTGAATTCGTATTACTATACCATTAATATAAGTTCTCATTTGGCAGATGTATGAAGCGAATTCATATTGTTATAACATCAATGCAAATTCTAATTTTGCATTCGCCTGTTACTTAGCGTAACATCATTTCTTGAACATGGCCTATTTTCATTTGTGTCCATACAGTCAACCTGCATTGATCTAATTATAATTATGTATTTTAAACCACGTGAAGTTTCGTTTGTAGAGATACAGTTTCAATATGCATTGTATATGTGAGTTAACCTTCATGCATCTGTGTGGTGTTTAGGCAGATCCAGGCTGAAATAGGGAATGAAAATGAGAAATATAAATAAGATGGTGGAACCACTGTTGATCAGATAAAATCAGAAAGAAGGTCGCTGTCATAAAATAAATCACTTGATATTATCTCCTGTAGATGCTTCCCGATGAGGTCACTAACAGACGATATTCTGCCCATTTTACCTGGAGGACGGGCAACCTAGCAGTTTCTCCTATAGCCGATTACCAAAATTTACCATATTTAACAAGGCACTCTGAAGCAATGTCAACTTATAATTTATAGATATAGATACTAACAGAAAGCCTGATTTGCGTTCTGTTTATGTATGTGATTTTCATAAAAGTATCAAGAGATTCAATGAAGTTATTTCAACTTACACACACCGTATAAAGTCAATGGTCAATCTGCCAAATGACCACAAATATTGCAACTGATGACATCATTCGGGATCTTCAGTGGCAGAGAATACCCGAAAGCTAAAGAGTCTTCAATTTATGATCCATACCCATTTTGACTACTCTTTTTATCCCAGGCTTCAGTAGACATTCACATCAATGATTGTGCAATGTATGTTATTGTCAAAGTGCCCGCGCATGTTGCAGCGTCTGCATTTGTTACCCGTTCTTAATTATACGGTTCTTCATACATAATGGATGATATAAGGACGGATTCTGCAGAAGTGCGTACTCCATTATTTTATAATGGAAATAAGATTTCTACAGTCACTATTTATATCTACATTTAATGCCCTTTTCTCTTATAATTGAACATATTGCAAGCCTTTGGATTTAAGACTACATATTGTATATGTTCATTGAATCTGAACACGACATCTGTTTGAGGATTGTGTTAACTTTATCAATGGATTGCCAATAGCAGGATAATTGTGCAAAAACGTTAGATAATCACTGTGTAAATTATACCTTACATCATAATTAATTGATTAAGTATATCTCCTTGCAACAAAGTTGTCACAGCTGAACAAAAATTTAAGAAATACAATATTACGGGTGACGTAATTTGTATATTAGTTTGTCTGTGTAGCGTACATATTTAATGGCCTATCGAAATAATTGGTATTTTTTTAAAAAAACACGGAACGATATCAGTTATTACCATGGTGCTTCTCGGCAACTTTACCCAATTATTTTGACCTATTACTGAGAAAAATTATTTTAATTTTTTTTTCAAATTTAAATTTTTAGGGTTATTTTTAGTATTAACGGTCACGCTTGATGGCGGATCGGCATCTCCTATTTACAGTTAAAAGCGTTTTATGCTAGGACACATTCTGTCAAATTTAGTCAAAATTAGAAGCGACTTTTCAGACGAAGGTGTTGAAACAGAAATTTGTAAACAGTACTCATACTTCAGCTTTATTTGAATAAAATACGCGAAATCCAAATCGTTACACATAAAAGGGTCAAAATAAGACAGAACTGGTTGAGCGTTCTATTGTGTTTTCTTTAGATCTTTCAGACAGTAGTTACTGAAGGTCACACCTAGAGAGGTCGCGGGTTCGAAGCCAGGCCGAGTCATAACAAAGACTTACAAAAAATGGTACAAACAGCTGCCTCGTTAGGCGCTCAGCATTAAGAGGTTAGTGTTAGGACTGGTCGGCCTAGTGTCAGGATAATGTGACTGGGTGGGATATCATGGTACATGTCTGCGGAATTATGCCCCAGTGCTAGACATCACTATAAACTGTCACACTGCAGAAATCATAGTGATATGACTGAAAAAATGTTAAAGCTACGTTCAAAATCTAAATCACACACATACATACAGACGGACACACGACGCAAAAAGACAACGGACAATGAAGGACGGACGCAGAGCATACCGTCTGTTCACTTGATGTTAGGGCCAAGAGTGCTGAAAAAGTATGCAGTTATCAAAGCTTGGGATCAAGCTATTAATTATATTTAAACTTTTGAGGAGTGTTTATTTTGGTGTATTCGTCTTTATTCATGACTGTGCCCTTTCAAACCCATACAAATGTTAAACTTTTAAAATGACTCAGGATATGCTAAATCTTGAGTGTATAATTTTCCTGACAGTACCACTTGTTCTCGTAACTAAGGCTTTTCTTAGCTCGATATAATTTGGCACACACTGACACACGGCAGCTGTGAAAATGTTTGAAACTCTTTCATCTTGCCGACGTTTCATACATAATGCTTATAATTGGACGAATGACGTATGGCCTATATAGAATAAAGTTTTAAGTGGGCTAATTACAGCTGAAGACATCAAGTCATGAAGAAAGTTTTGTGAAGACACTGACTTGTCGAAGTTCTGGATCACAGTCTGTTAAATCGGATCCGGCACGCACTAGTGTTTTTAACTCACGGGTGTTTTATGTTTGGGAAGCGTAATATGATGCAGTTCTTCCCGTATAGTCTATGACATTCACATTCGCACCATTAGATATTAGAATACTAATTGCACGTACGTTACCATAATGTGCTGCCAGCTGAAAAGGGGAGGAATTTCCTGGAAGCCCTTTTGAAAGGATTATCTTGACGCCGGCTGTCAATGCCATTTTCGCCATTTTCCATTGTCCACGTAACACAAATGCATGAAATGGAGTCCAACCGTCCCTTTCCGTTATGAAGACGGTTTTGGCATAAGATTTTTTCCTTTTGACGAGTTTTCGCCCATAATCAACTAATCTATCCTCTTGGTGTTTTAGAAGTACAAACAGAAAAGAGACAGCATCTTTGAAAGGGTCATATCCGCTCATTGGGGAAGTAAAGCTTCATTTAAATCAGTGATGATGTTGATCGACCGTCCAAAATAATAATAATAATAATAATAATAATTAATATCTGTATATATTACATAGGTAATGTATGGCTTTATTGATACTTTGTAACGCCATATCGAAGCCACCAGCAGATATCTTTTCTAAATATGTACGAATAATTACTTCCAACAAGAAATGTTTTGCAAACTCACAATCGGGACAAACTTATTTATTCGCCGATTCCCAGCATCTGTAATGCAATGCGTGCCATTGCAACGTGTATAAAGCAATCAATGTTGAGCCATAATTGGTTGAAGTGTAACTGGGGTCATGACGTAATCAACTTCCAACACTTTTGGTGAGTCAGCAATGTTCCTTTACATAGGCACCTTTGTGCAGTGGTGAATGGGAGTTTGAATGGAATGGATACACTTATAGTGCGAAACTTGATTACATCAAGGAGATGGTTGGCATTGATTTCAGAATGTAAGTTAGCGACATTGTTTGTTTTAAAAGTAATTGCATACATAAACAATACAATCAATGATAATCAAAGCTGGGGCCAGTCCAATGAGTACTTATATAAATATATGCTGTCGTTGTCGCCTGAGCGAAGCAGTGTATCAATAAAGCTAACAAGTTTTAGTAATACCGATGATCTAGGTCGATGATAACACTATTAGACCAGGCGAAATATTACATAATTTTAACATTATACATTCACACATGTACACTTATAAAACAGTTTAACAACATTTGGACCGAAAAGAGCTGTTTGTTGGAGGCAGAAACAACTAAACTTCCACATATCAAACATTCACTACAAAATACAAAAACTGTTTATACAATGGAAAAAGGAAGAGAGAAGAATTGAACAACTATCCTAATATGACTAAACTACATACTTAATGTCTATTAGTTATACAATATCTCATGCATATAATTATAAAAAATAGACACTCGAGTAGGGATAATATGAAAGAATATGAGTTATGATACTAAATAACAAATATAAATCACAATACCTTTGACATTCGTTAGAAGAAAAGCAACTCACACTATTCTATATCAAAGATGGATAATAAGCAACCTTTGAAAACATGTGAGCAATATATTTGTAAAAAGAACTTCGGCTAGTCAGTCCTATATCATTCCTGGAAATTATATGATACCCGCTCAAAACAAGTTACCAGCTTGCAAGCTGCGACTTGTATGACCTCGCAAAGTTTATGACTTGATATTAAAACGTTTATAAATGTATCAAAGTGACTGCCTTTGGTATTTTGGTAGTTTACAGAATTAACACAGAAAAACACGTCTTCCTCAACTTGGAATCCTAATGACAACATATAATACCCAGGCTAACCTGCCGGTGACCCGTTATCTCGCACATATTTAAACCATGAGTCGCTCCAGTACTACAAGTAAACAATATTGACTATCCTAGTATCCTACAACTTGTTTTCCAGTCTATCGATAAGTTGCTAAACATCACTTAGGGAAAACATAAAGAAATCTGTTATTCGTTTTTATGATACTAGTTATGATATAATTAAACAAAAAATCTTAAAGTTCATTTTATTTAACATGCTGGATTCGGAAACAGAAGTTTTTAAGATCGCTTCCAACCATGAGCTCAGCGAGGACAAATTATCATGGAGTGTGTTCTAGGTTATGACAGAGCCAAAGGAAGACGAGTTCACAAAAATGCTCTGATGTGTCGTTTAGGCGAAACAAGTCACAACGTTTTTAATCAGATACAAATGTTATTGCGAGTGTCTGAAGCACAGTCATAAATCCCAATGTCAACTGGGTAATCTCTAGAATGTTATTTCCGTTCTAGAAAACAAGTCGCACGACATCGACGTTGTGTGGCTTCCAGTTTGCTAGTACACACACATAAAAACCCATATATATATATATATATATATATATATATATATATATATATATATATATATATATATATATATATATATATATATGTGTGTGTGTGTGTCAGTGTGTGTGTGTGTGTGTGTGTGTGTGTGTGTTCGGGGACGTTTGTTATCTGTTGGCCAGTTATTCAACTTATTTTATAAAAATTGTTAATGAAAACGTATTTTGTATTCTAATGCCGCTAGGGGATTATTTACCTTTTTCTTGCATTTGTTACATAAATAAACTACATACCCGTTTATCGGTCTTATAAATATATATTTCAACTTTACTTGGGACTTTTGTACGCACAACAAATGAAAGGTACAGCGTCTGTCAGAATGAAAAAAATTATGCGTTATTTCTCTGGGGAAGTGCCAGTCCACTCATCTCCTCTTACCTTCATATGTCACGAATCACGTGCATCACATTCAGGCAGGTAATCTTCAGGCGGAGAACTAATGACAATCACTATATGTGTACTGCCAGAAAGAGTGTGTTGTTTATACGTATTATTGAAGTTTTAATTTACTATTATGCAGTTATGTAAATGGATGACTAATCTCTATGGAAATTTAAAAAAAAAGTAATTCATTCAGTCAGTTATCCATATATATTGTTACCAGTCTATGATATTAAACTAAGTTACAGGAAGATGTTTAGTAAAAGCAACAAATAAATTTATATATCTAAGTAACCAACTGAAAATTTAAGAGGAACGTACGGTAGTGTGAATTATATACCAAACAAATCTAAGTTTTTTTTTTTTCACGTGTACAAAAGTGTTGAGTGTTTCTAATGAATTCCAATACTGAATGTGTGGATATGCCAATAGTCTTGAATAGGCTGATGTACTAATAGTCTCGATGTATCACAATAATATAATCCACAATGTATTTGAATCAATTCACAATATTTTCAAATTAGTTTGTTATATCAAAATGACAATAAACAATTCTCATTCCAATGACTAATGTAAAGTAATGATTCCTCTCAAATTATATCGGAACACAACAATAAAATAAAAGATTTCACAAAGCTTAAAATATGAAGAAGTATTTTCTTTTACCACAACCTAATTTAATACCAAAAGCACAATACAATGACCACGATGTCACAAGATGATATATATGGTTCGACCGTGAACTCAAATACCAGTAAATAACCTTCCGTCATACCTACTATACATTCCATCACTGACAAAAGTCAAATACACAATATAAATTAACTATGCATAACACACTCGTGCAGAAAGACAAACTACGACGGTTGGACAGGCACCATTGACGTCATTATTCATATCCATATTTGGATATGGATCTGACGGGACTAATGTAAACAATGGAGTGATTATATATATATATATATATATATATATATATATATATATATATATATATATATATATATATATATATATATATATATATATATATATATATATATATATATATATATATATATATATATATATATATATATATATATATATATATATATATATATATATATATATATATATATATATATATATAATATCATGGCTTTTAAGGTGTTTGCATACAGCTACGTGTTATATACCAATATTATTGGTTTATTAAATGGTGGTCCTTATCGCAGCGTATTAATACGTGCATATAATGTTTTCAACATTAGGTTATATTTTCAACTGTAGGTTATAATTCTATATTAACTAAATATTTGATGAATTTCCATGGTGACATGACTTCCAAATTACTCCATTGTTCTCTTACCGTATGGACAAGCAAATCGTCAAGTTTACTACGTTTCTTTCACTGTGTTGGGGAGGGGGGAGAGGTACAGAAGGACAAATGAGTTTGTTAATAGTAGATTGGTTAGAATATGTTAGTTACTGGCCTTAGGAAATCGTTTTAATATTTGTGGTAATATACGGTATTAACATCCTGTTGCTACAAATGATCTGACAGTTACAGGTCACCTGAGGTCAGCTCCAGGCTCTCGCTCAGATGTAACCCTAAATGCCTTATGATAACGTTTGCGTGAGAAACTAGTGTGCTTGTGTTTTAACTATTTTAGTCAGTTGTAATCTAGCCATTAAAGTAGTTAGGCCGAACCATGTTTTTTGTTATTTAGCACAATATAACATGGTGTCAGAAGTTAAAATACTGTAATTTGGATACACAAGCTAATGTCTTAATTGTGACATCATGGAAAAAACTCCATCAGCCACCTGAAATGGACTTTAATTCCCGCCATCTAGCAGAAACTTGGAGGAGGTGGAAGCAGACTATGCAGTTTTACTTAGATGTTGTGCTTGCAGATAAAGACGACAAAGAAAAATTCAGTGTTTTCCTATATATTATTGATCCAAATGGTAGAGACATTTACAGTACATTTATATTCGAGGCCAATGAAGCTGAAAAAGTCGCTCCACTTATCCAGACGTTTGAAGACTATTGCAGTCCGAAGCAGAACATTACAGCAGAGAGGCACATATTTAATACAAGAATCCAACAAAAGAATGAAACCATTGACCAATATGCAACTGAACTTAAATTGATTGAATAGAACTGCAAATAAGAAAATCTATACGACGAAATGATTAGAGATAGAATTGTCTGTGGGACTAATCCTGAAAACGTAAAAGAAACACTATTACGAGATGTACTGATATTACAATAGGCACTGGCTATTCTGCAGAGCAGAAGAAGAATCCCAAAAGCAGATTCAACGTATGCAAAATGAAGCAGCTGCATCAAAAGTTCATGGTGTGAAAATGAAGAAAAAAGAAAAGCAAATGGCAAAACCAAAGACAACATAATCGATATGTATCAAATCAGACTCCAGACTTTTCAACTGTGGTAAATATGCAAATTACATATAAATGGTAGGTATCCAGCGTATGGAAAACTTGCTACAGGTGTAGAAAATAACATCATTTTCTGAAATGCTGCAAGACAAAACTGGTGCATGGTATGCAAGGAAGAGGAAAAACATCTTTTGTAGGAACAGTGACAAAGGCAAACACTGAAACCAGAAACTGCGTCACTCTGACTCATGGTACTGATGTCAAATTTAAAATTGATACTGGCTCGCAAGTAAACGTCAAATCAAATCACATTTTTGAAACAGTGAACTTTGATAGCGTTGAACCTACTCTGGTGACAAACTACTTCTCATAGGCAAATACAAACTAAATTGCATGAATCAAGAACTTGATTTTTATATCACAAAACAAACAAAACCGCCTATTCTTGGGTTCAAAGCGTCTCAAGATTTTCACTTATTACAGGTAGTTTGCAATGTTCACAGGAATAAGGACAATCATATCCTGAAATAATTTCCCAGTGTGTTTAATGGTTTACGATGTCTAAAAAATAAAATATCATATTGCAATTGACAAAAATGTGAAACCTGTCATTAATCCACCACGGATGGTTCCTATAGCTTTGCAAGAACCACTTAAGTAAAAAAATTTAGAGATGAAACTGAAAAATGTAATACGGAAAGCAGACGAACCAACATAACTGGTCAGTTCATTACTAGTTGTTGAAAACCCTAAGTCGGAAAAACTACGAATTTGCCCAGATCCGAGAAATTTGAATCAAGCTATCAAGCAAGCCCAAAAATATGTCTACAGTGACAGAGCACGCTTGAAAAGTGACACTGAATTTGTTTGGGAAACTGCACAGAAACATACATTTGAAGAGACCAAACTGATTATAAGCATATGACCTGTGTTGAAATATTTCGATGTTAAGAAGGCTGTCGTTGTTAATTGTGATGCATCAAAATCAAGACATGGAACAGTGTTGATGCAGTCAAGGTATGCACAGATCGAAATAGAACTGCATGCTGTGTTATTTGGTCTTGAAAGTTTTAATCAATATACTTATGATCGTCAAGCACACGTTGAATCGGATCATAAACCTCTGGAATCAATCCTCAAGAAACCTCTATCTGCCGCACCGCCTAGACATCAGAGAATGCTTTTAAGACTGCAGAAGTACAGTTTTGACTTAATGTATTGTCCAGGAAAATAGTTAATTGTAGTAGATACCTTGTCGAGAGCATACAAATAGACGAACACATCTGTGATGAACATATAAAGTGACATTGAGTGATATGTATACATTCTTGGCATCCGTCCGTCTACGAGAGACGATGGCATAGCTCCAAAGTACGCTTTTGCTTATCCTTCTTTTTAGCTCTCTTTTCAGCTTGCTTTATTCTTCTCTTTTCCTCTGCGTTTTGAACTCCCTGCCTGACAACTAGACGCCAGCTGGAACGGTTGTTTGCACAGCTCTCCCAGTCGTTGACATTGATGTTTGCTGTCTTCATATCCTTCTTGCAAACATCTTTGTAGCGCAGATGTGGTCGTCCAGTTGGTCGTGCACCTTCTGCTAACTCCCCATATAACAGGTCCTTGGGAATGCGACCTGGGTCCATTCTCTTGACATGGCCGAGCCAGCGAAGGCACCTCTCGCTGAGTATGGAGAACATGCTGTTCATGTTGGCGCGTTCTAGAACCTCTGTGTTGGGTACTTTGTCCTGCCACTGGATGTGCAGAATGCGCCGCAGACATCTCAGGTGGAAGCTGTTGAGTTTCCTCTCGTGTCCTGCATAGGTGGTCCATGTTTCGCTGCTGTAGAGAAATGAGCTGAGCACGCACGCTTGGTAGACACGCACTTTGGTCTTCTCTGTGAGGTTTGGGTTGTTCCAGACCCTCTGGTTAAGTCTGGCCATCACTGCTGCTGCCTTGGCAATCCTGCCGCCCACCTCAGAATCAATGGAGAGTGAGCTGGAGATGTTAGACCCGAGGTATGTGAAGTTCTCGACAACTTCCAAATTGTACCCATCGATGGAGACAGAGGGAGGGGAGTCTGTGTCCTGTGCCATGACATTCGTTTTCTTGAAACTGATGGTCAGTCCAAATTCCTTACATGCATGGGAGAGGCAGCATACCAGCTGCTGAAGTCCATCTTCCGTGTGTGATGTCAAGGCTGCATCGTCGGCAAAGAGCAATTCACGGATGAGTACCTCTGTGACTTTAGTCTTAGCACGGAGACGGGCGATGTTGAACAGCTTGCCGTCGGCCCTGGTATGGATGTACACTCCCTCGCTGCAGTCCTTGAATGCGTACTGGAGAAGCATGGAGAAGAAGATGGCAAAGAGCGTCGGTGCAAGGACACAGCCTTGTTTGACTCCGCTAACGACTGCGAATGCTTCAGATGTTGCGCCATTGAAGCACACTGTGCTGTGCATGTTCTCGTGGAATGACATAATGACAGCAAGCAGACGTGGGGGGCAGCCGATCTTCTGCAGGAGTCTGAAGAGTCCACTCCGACTAACCATGTCAAACGCCTTCGTCAGGTCTATGAAGGCAATGTAGAGGGGCATCCGCTGCTCGCGACACTTCTCCTGCAGCTGACGTAGTGAGAAGATCATGTCTACAGTTGACCTGCCGGCTCGAAATCCACACTGGGATTCTGGGTAGACGCGGGAGGCTAGGATCTGCAAACGCGCCAAGGCAACACGGGCAAAGGCCTTTCCGACGATGCTGAGAAGGGAGATGCCCCGATAGTTGTTGCAGTCGCTACGGTCTCCTTTGTTTTTGTACAAAGTGACGATGTTGGCGTCACGCATGTCCTGTGGGATGTATCCCTGTTCCCAGCAAAGGCAGAGGAGTGTGTGTAGGGGCTGGAGCAGTGCTGGTTTTCCGCTCTTGAGGACTTCAGGCGGAATGCCGTCGCTTCCAGGAGCCTTCCCACAGGCAAGGCAATCGATGGCTTTTCCGAGCTCTTCCAGGATGGGCTGTGTGTCTAGCTCCTCCATGACAGGCAGGTCTGGAATGGCGTCCAGGGCAGTTCCAGTGCCATTGTTTTGGGTTGCATATAGTTGCTCAACCCATCGCTGCAGTTGTTTCCCCTGGTCTGTGATGACTTCGCCCGTCTTGGACTTGAGGGGGGCGGTCTTGTAGCTGGGGGGGGGGGGGGGCCTGTCGCCTTTTTGATACCCTCATACATTCCTCTTGTATCCCCGGTGTCAGCAGCTGTCTGTATACTGTTGCAAAGGTTCAGCCAGTAGGTGTTGGCACAGCGGCGGGCGGTCTTCTGGGCGTTATTCCTTGCAATCCTTAGGGCTTGTAGTGTTCTGGGGCTAGGTGCAGCCTTGTATGCCAGGAGGGCTTTCCTCTTTGCCTCAGTCACGGGCTCCATCTCCTCCCAGTTTGCCTCATACCAGTCGACATTCTTTCGCTCCCTCTTCCCGTAAGATGTGATGGCTGAATTGTACACAGAGTCACGGATATGGGACCACTTGGAATCAATGGTGTCGTCAGGTGTCACTTTGGTGAGGGCTTCCTTCAGTTTGCTGATGAACTGCTGTGTTTTCTCTGGGTTGCTTGCACAGCAGGTGTTGATACGTGGATGACCCTTCTTCTTGGCGTGGTGCAGCTTCTTGGGTAATATTCGCACCTTGCTGGCCATGAGGGAATGGTCCGTGTCACAATCGGCACTGTGGTAGCTGCGGGTAAGGAGGACACTGGCCAGTTCTGCACGCCTGGTGATGACGAGGTCTAGCTGGTGCCAGTGGCGTGAACGTGGGTGTCTCCACGACACCTGGTGGATCTCCTTGCATTTGAAGAAAGTGTTGGTCACACATAGGCTGTGGGAGCAGCACATCTCCAGCAGTCGCTGACCATTCTCGTTGATCTTGCCCCTTCCGTAAAAGCCGAGACAGGTGGACCAGGCCTCATGGTCAGCTCCCACTCTAGCATTGAAGTCTCCTAGTAAGTAAAGGCTTTCATTGTTGGGGATACTGAATATTGCCTGATCCAGAGCCTCATAAAACTTGTCTTTCTCCTCGTAGGTGGAGTAGAGGGTTGGGGCGTACACACTGAAGATGTTGACCGGGCCTAAGGATGTTGACAGCCGGAGGGCAAGGATTCTCTCAGTACCTGATGATGGAGGTTCAATGAAGGCGATTAGCGTGTTCTTGACAGCAAAGCCTACACCATGCAGTCTAGGTTCATCCAAGGGCTTCCCCTGCCAAAAGAATGTGTAACTGGCTTCCCTGATGGTGCCGCTGTCAGCCAGTCGGGTCTCCTGGAGGCAGGCAATGTCGATGTTCAGTCGGGAGAGTTCTCTGTCAATGACGGCAGTCTTCCGTGCATCATCGATCTGCTGTAGGTCAGTGGTCAATCCAGGACACATGGTCCTGATGTTCCAGGTTGCAAAACGAAGAGTTGGAGTCTTTTTATTTCTTCTTTCAGTCTTTCCTGGTGAAGAGTTTTGTGGCCCACTTGTCGAGATGGTTCTCTAAGCTCCACGCACCCAGTGAAGCAGGGAGGCCATGGCGGGCAGCACCTTACTGACTGGGGGCTGCCCAGCTTGAGGCGGGCGGTAGCTGTCCAGTGAGACCTGATGATCTCTCCCACCGTCAGAAGTAACCCCTGGCGCCAAGCTCTACGCCAATCGAGCTTTGATTTAGAACCGGTAAACTGCTACTTCTCGTGTTGTGCCGACGCCGTACGACGACGCTGGAGTGTCCTGTCCAGTGGAGCTATGAAGCCTGGGCAGGGTGGTATGGAGAATCAGCTGTTGCCCATGCAGCAGATCCCCCCTCTCCACGCAGCTGGTGTGCCCAAGGGAACGACGAATGCCGATACAGCTTTTCACCAACGGCGTCGCAGGAGTTGCCGGAATGACGTTGAAGTCAATGTCATACCGCCTTAGGGACTCCATCTCCGGATTTTCTGTCGGGGTTTACTCCCTTAGCCTTTCCCATGAGTGGGTATAGCCACAAGGCAGCAGAGGTTTGGAATCGGAGTTTTCCTTCTCCTAGATGAGCTACCATCCAAGGTTTACGAGTCCCATCTACCCGAAGCAACTGGTTTTAAGGCGCCAGTGGGCCGCCTTCATCCCTTCTCCTGTTAGTAGAAAACATGGTCTGCCGGGCTTCAAATCTAAGCCACTCGCGAAGGCCAGGAGCTGGATTTTAGTTGACAGAGGCAGTAAGAGACGCAGGCCGTATGGGGCATTTTGGAGGATTGGGGCGCTTGTCTCCCACTCCCACCCCGGGCAATGTCAACCTTAGACCACTGTATACATTACTATGTAAATATATAGATTGCAGACACACAGATAGAAGCAATAAAGAATGGAACTAAACGTGATAATAAAATGACCAAATTACGAGAAATGATTCAAAAGGGATGGCCAATCGATAAACATATCTTACCTTTTGAAATCAGAAATTTCTTGAACTGCAGAGATGAACTTTCAGAAATGGACAGATTAGTTTTAAAAGGAGAGAAGATTGTAATACCAGATGTTCTTCAGAAATACATGCTAACGACTTGCACAACAGTAGCATGATCATTGAGAAGACAAAGCAAAGAGCAAGAGACATTATGCATTGGCCTGACGTGAATGCACAGATTGCAGACACAGTATCGAATTGTCCTACTTACCAGGAATACAGAAAGTCAAATATAAAAAAAACCATTGTTGTCTACACAACCGACTGCAGAATGGGAAATGGTTGGAAAACAATGTATGTGGAATAAAAACAACTATATCTTGAGAGCAGACTATTGCTCCAGATATTTTTAAGTTGCCAAGTAATAAAATACACGAACAAGCACAGTAATCACATACACAAAGTCCGCTTCTGCAAGACATGGAATACCATGAGAAGTAAGAAGTGACAATAGACCCCAGTTCTCCTCAACAAGAATAGGGTCAGTTTACGAAAACCTTCGGATTCAAACACACTAGGTTACGTCCCAAGTATCCACAATCTAATAGTTTAACAGAAAGAACCATTCAACTGTCAAAGGAGTTCCCAATAAAGCAAAGAGAGGTGGAAAAGATCCACATTTATCGATACTGGAGTATCGAAATACACCAACTGATGCTATAGGATCTCCTTGACAAATACCGATGAGTCGAAGACTTAGATGGACTTTACCTACTACCAACATACAGCTACATCCGCACGTTATGAATGAAAGAAACCTAAAGTAGAAACTAGGTGAAAAGAAAAATCAGCAAAATAAATAGTTTGACAGAACAGCTAAAGAGCTTCCAAATCTGACTTCTGGAGACAAAGTAAGAATCAGAAGACAAGATCTTTGGGAACCAGCTGTAGTCGTCAAAGGAAGTAGCACTCCAGGGTCGTATGATGTGAAAACCCAGGATGGTGCTATATACAAGAGAACCCAATGACATCTGTTAAAAACAAAAGATACATCACCAGAGATATATGATACATACGAAGATACTAACAAGGAGGTCCCTGAACTTAAAGACATGATGTCAAACCACCAGACAGGAGAGATTCGAACAAAGAGTGGGCGTTTAATAAATACGCCTGCAAAATACAAAGATTTTGTTATGTGATTTTTCTGAATTATATTGTGTCCTGTGTGTTTTCTCGGTTTTAGTCAGTTGTAATCTAGCCATTAAATTAGTTAGACTATACCATATTTTGTGTTATTTAGCGAAACATAACAAGTATAGTATTGGAGTAGTTTTGTCAAAAAATCAGTTATTATTCTGCGTGACCCACATGTCTTAAGCTAGATACAAACGGCACCTTGTCTGTGTGACCCACATTCCCAAAGTTATACATAAAGGTCACCTTGAAATGGAACCCTGTAAAGGCAATTCATGTCACAAAAACAAACGGAATATATCGATAATAGGTGTGATAAGTAAGACTGCATTCTCATTTTCGTTCCTATTGTTACGTTGTCATTTGCAATTTTAGTTTTAAATGCATTTGTTTTCGACCAAGTAAATTCTTAGAAAGAAAGAGAGGTAGCACTCGTTATATTGTATGATTAATTCAACTGAATGGAACAAATAACGTCACATAATAGGAAATTCATATTTCATATCATGTAAATGACTTCATATGTTACATATTTCAGGTGAACTTAATGGGATGGGAAAAGCCGCCAACAGGTATCAATAGTTGTTTCTTCTTGTAACAGATTATTTCTGACTTTTGTGTTAAACGATTAAATAACATTATTACATATTTTTGTGGTACTAAATCAACATAATAACTCTCTCTCTCTCTCTCTCTCTCTCTCTCTCTCTCTCTCTCTCTCTCTCTCTCTCTCTCTCTTCCTACAAAGGTATTTTGGCATGGCTGAATAAATAAAAGTGATTAAATTACGCCCAGCTAGTTAGCTCAGTGTATTTTTGTTCACAATCTCGAGAGAAATTATCAAGGGTATTTTAAGGTATCTTATATTTTGCAGGTATCATATAATAAAATAGAACTAAATTAAAATGCAATAGGTGAAATAAGTAAACAGATGATAAAATAAAATTAAGCAAAACTAAGTGTATGCATTTGTGTTAGAGATTATAGTTTGTTTCAGTGTGTAACACATAAATATTGTATGCAATATCCTCATGGAAAAGGTTACGCAACGACAAGGCAATCTGCCTGTTTATCTCCGCCTCCTGCTCTCTCTCTCTCTCTCTCTCTCTCTCTCTCTCTCTCTCTCTCATATTCTCACGAACGGCACTTTTAAAATGAACCAACTTGTTCAAGACACGTCCATGTAAGTCTAATTCAGGATGACCTTGCACTCCTCCTTCAATGACATGCATCTATATGCTGGGAACATTTTCATACGATATGATGTGATTAATGTATTCAAACACAAAGCCAGAGTTTTCATATGTAATTGTATCGAACTAAGTACAATAACTGTGCGTGTGTGTGTGTGTGTGTGTGTGTGTGTGAGAGAGAGAGAGAGAGAGAGAGAGAGAGAGAGAGAATAAATATTCGGTTCCAATACTTTATTTTCAAATCGGATGTTAATTTTACATAGTTGTGTGAGACCTGGAAGCTAAACTTAAAACAGTCATTGATATCAATAATATAATGCCATGTTATGTATGAATACACAAAGCATATCCCCTAATATCATACACAACATTGAGAGTACTGTGTTTTATTTTGATTTTGTTTGTATTATTAATGCCTTGATTTCATTGATTTAACTGCAAAACAAGGTATATCAGAAGTATATGACGGTGACACGCTTTTATTTTATCAGTCACCGGTAAAGTCAGTTTGACAGATCGATAGCTAGATCGATAGATAGATAGATATATAGATAGAGCGGGATGGCTGGCTGGCTGGATAGATAGACAGATATATAGATAGATAGAGCGGGATGGCTGGCTGGATAGATAGATAGATAGAGCAGGCTGGCTGGCTGGCTAGATAGATAGATAGATATATAGAGAATCAAGAAAATATCATTTTAACATCTAATCCGTACCGTTTATGCTAATATTAGTCGTGCGACCTTTCAACGTACGAAAGCTATGTTTACAAAAGAACCCCACTCCAATCACGTTCCTGCAAATAGTATGATACACACTCGTAAGAACAGTTACTAGAGAACAGGTGCTAACTTGAATGAAAGCCCGCACATTGCAAACTGATTTGGCTTCGTTTCAAGTTTATTATGTTTTAAGCCTTTTCACTGTTTCTAGTAAATGACAGCCATCTATAAGTTTTGTATTTGATCCCGTTCAATATGTCAGAGACCTTTATATTGAATATAATCCATTAAATTGAGAGTTGGCCAGAGGACGTGATGGTGTACAATAGCTCCAAAGTGACGTTAGCAACAGGACAACTTTTTGACTTTGAAATGCGTCCATTGGAGACATCGAATCAAAGAAAGTCTTGGACTTTTCAAGATAAAAAGAAATGAGTTTGTACCTGGATTTTACAGGGTTTGTTTTTCCTTTTATCTTGTATGCCTAACATACACAACACTTTATAGCTATGATTGTGATGATGTGTTGTTAGTTCGTATACATACATACATGTATACATACATGCGTACATACATGCATGCATACATCCATCCATCCAACCATCCATCCGTCCATACATACGTGCATAATACATACATACACACATACATACGTACGTATATACATACCTACATACATACATACATACATACATACATACATATGGATATATGGATGGATGAATGGGTTGCATGGATGGATGGATGGATGGATGGGTTGCATGGATGGATGGATGGATGGATCTATCGATTTATTGATCGATTGATTGGAAGTATAGAGTTGAGCAGCACATTGAGGCAGTCCTGGTTGTGTAGTGGAGAACAGGTTCACGTAGCCAAAAAGACACACAAAAAACCAAAGATAAAGCAAAAATTTTATTGATGTTAAATAGAACAAAATATCTCAGGCTGGGCATTACGGGGCGCTGTAAAAAGGTAGAGAGTGGTTCGGCAATATTCGTATAGGCCAGAAAGAGCTTTAAGTCATAGATTTATGACTTACAGTAAGTTAAATTTTGTTGATTGGATCCCGAGAAGACTATTAAGGCCTTTAGTTTCTATTTTAGTAACGGCGGCCATAGTTGATGTTGGATAAATATCTTTCAAGCCTTGGGACTCGTGATAAAACTGGTGTAGTCCCGATTTCTACCATCAGATTATTCATTATCAATTACTATGTGTCACGTGGAAAGAAACGTCCTTCCACTACCCTTGACACGATATAACCTTTAAGGCATTGTTATGTTGCCATTGACAAAGCAAGCAAAACAAATTCCTTATGTATGATGGAGATGTCCAGAACTAATATCGTCGGAAATGATGATAAAAGCAATGGGCAATAAAGTACAATATAATTTTATTAAACCAAATACTGCTGGAACCATATGGATCGTTTTATAGAGATGGACTGGTTGAGCGGGTATTACTAGTAAAAGAAAGGTTCCTTTGGTACATTTGAAGAGGACGATTTCAAGTTTATATTAATGATAGGTTGAGGGAACTTTGTATTCTAAATCAAACATTGCAATCGTGTTATACTGCAAACCAAAACGAGTATGGGTTTCTGTGTGTACATGGGTATTTGTGTATATGTGTTTGTGTGAGGGGTCTTCGTATGTGCATTATATATATCTCACCTCTTTCTTCATAATTTAGTATACGGCCTTGAAATTGTAGGTTGTAGTTTGTGGTCAGTCACTTTTTACGCATCAAACTTAGGGCCCTGCCTTACCTTTACGTCATCACTGACATTCCTCCAGTCAGAAACCGATGTTGGAGTCGCATACTCATTCGAAAACGAAGCAATTTGCCAACCATTTATCCCTTTGTGTCGTTGGACAGTGATAATGGATATTATTATATGATTCGTGTACAATGCTTTACCATTGGCCGATACTATGTCACGCGATTTGCTAGTATGCAAGATATACATCTAGTGTGGAGTCACAACGTATTTTTCGTGGAATCAAGACATAAAATGACACTTTCACTAAACGGAAATAATTTAAAAAATTATGAAAGTATAACTGAGTCAAAAAATATATATGAAGAGTACAAACCTTTAAACATATTATAATGACGTCATCTCAGGTAAATGTGCGGATTACTGGTTCATACAATTTAATATTCGCCTCAACAAAGGCCAATAGCTGTATAATAGCAATCTCTGTTATAGGATGAAATATGTAATGCCATGTAAGTTTCGATTTAGGTAGCACTAAGCAATAAATTATGATTTAACATGTGGCAAATATTTGAGTGAAGAAACGTGTTGTACGCTGCAAGGGTTAGAGACTAAGATTTGTGCTAAAGATATGAATTAGCCTTGCCGATTTCTTCCTTTCATTGTTTTCATGTGTTTACTGATATTATCATAAATGAGGTAATTTGGGGGGAAACTATTCCGAGTGTGGTTTATTACCATAGTATATGAAATTATGGGATGCATTTGTCCCCATTATATATGAAATTATGGGATGCATTTGTCCCTATTATATATATATATATATATATATATATATATATATATATATATATATATATATATATATATATATGTGTGTGTGTGTGTGTGTGTGTGTGTGTGTGTGTGTGTGTGTCTGATATCACAGATTCTGTTTAAAATTAGGTAATAAATATCTTAGAGACCCGAGTATTCTTAATCAAATAGACTTAGCCTGAAAATAAAATAACAACATACTAATAGCTTCATCCAAAAATCTAAGAAAATAAGTTAAACATAAAGATAGATTAGCAAGTACTTAGCTCAACCCTAAACCCGCACATATAGAAACAAATAAACATGCAATAACCCTTAATCTAATTTTTTTTTTTTAAAATCTTTTCTTGTATTTCTTTTTTTTTCTTTCTTTGAAAAAAATGAATTCATTATTTTTCTAGGGCACCACAATCCTACAACATGAAATTAAAGAAACTAACATCTTTTCATACCGCAAGGTAAACGCAGATTATATGTAGTACAACAAACGCAACTGCACTAAGGCACAGCCTCTCCTCGAGGCAAATTAGAGCACATAGATAAGACTCCAAAACCTAGAATATATAAGGTGGTCTAAAAAAAAACAAGACCATCAGGAACCACTGCACAGGGCGGAAAAGTCTACCAAGATAGGAAAACTTACCATAACCTCAAAATGAATACCTGTAAGGTGGTCCAAACCCCAAGGACCATCAGGCCCAGCTGCACAAAGCGGCGCACCATTACGCCTATGAACGTTTAAATGACCGAGCACAAAAGGGTGAACCCAAACCAAGAACCACCCCACACATATCAGACTCGATAGATAAAGTTTAAAAATCCTTACAGACATTCACTAAGCGGTCACTGGTGTGGTACTATCTTTAAAAAAACGGCACAGAATATATCTCCAAAAATCCGTCAAGACGACAATTCATTAACCTTTTGGCAAGGGAGTCAAAAAGTGTATACCCTGGATAAACCAAGGTGCTTTTCTAGTGAGCAGGATCCTTCCTGACCAAACCTTCCTCAACGCCAGCCCCGGACATTTTATTAATAAACGTGCATAGCACATATTAAATACATGAAGAGAGAGGCACTTTTTCCTCTCTTCATGAACAATTAATTACCCTCCACATGGAAATAGAAACCTATGTGTCCCGATGTGACGTCATAATGGCGACCAATCGCTACTGTCGTCATATACTGCTTGGTTGACATACACCGCAGCTAATGCAGACTGAATTGCTACCTTTAACTCGAGTGCGCTGGGTTTATCCCCACTCGAGTATAGCCTTACATTCAGGTCGCTAGGGTCTATGAAGCCAATCATATTGACCGAAGACCTGACCGCTCATTTAAATAGTGCCTTTTATGCACAGTAATGCTTGGGGGGATGAGGCTCTAATTCCTTCCCCCGGGATCAATTACATAGTCCGCTTATGGACATTAACCAGACGTACTGCCCGTATGGGCGAAAACGTCGATAATTTAAATGATGATGATGATGATGATGATGATGATGATGATGATCTGTTTAGCATTTGTACGTCTGGAGTTTTAAGGATTTTCGCTAAGTTATGGATAGAGAGATCTGTGAAAACCCTAAAAGGAGCTAACCATTTGAGGGCCAGCTGTGTCTAGCCAATATAGGCTCTGACTCGGTTTCTCCTTGTGTGTGTGTGTGTGTGTGTATATATATATATATATATATATATATATATATATATATATATATATATATATATATATATATATATACATATATATATATATATATATATATATATATATATATATATATATATATATATATATATATATATATATATATATATATATATATATATATATATGATAGTAATTGTGCGTTGATTTGCTAGCTAGTGCCCTGAAATGACAGGGTGCGATTGTATAAGTGTATGCATGTAATTTTACGACTTCACGATCTTAAACTAAGTAGCACTAAATAACAAAAACCAACAAGTTTTCTAAAATTCAGCAAATAATTTATTTCGATAGAATACAAAGGTGACAATTTTAAATAGACTTAAAGTATTGTGAATTAAGTCCCAAATAGTCCTGAAAGTTGTATCAAATGTCCAAATGTATATAAAGTTCCAACTGAATTCCAGTGGCATTCCTAATACGGTCCAATAGCGTATGTGCTGATGTGCCCGTAATCTCGAACGTGTAATATGGCAATGGTCCGGATTGTGATGATGTACTAACAGGCTTTGTATCACATTACTACAGTTAAAATATCCTTGTCTGAACTCACTATAATTCCAAATTTGTAATGTTTCTGTCCAAGAATATTATTATTGTGCACTTTTTATTTCCAGTGAATAATAATTTAAATAAAACATTTCACCCAAATGAAAATCTGAACACAACAAAACTGTTGATTCTGCATAGGACTTTAAGACAAGAATTACTAATTTCTCAAACAAAGAACATTATATAAAAAGCTTGGATGCAAAATAGAATCAATATGATGGTCATAAGTTCATTTCTAGAACATTTTAATTTATCAACAAGACAATATCTACAAATAAATTATAGCCAGTGGAGACTTCCAATGTCTTATGCTCAGCTCTAGATAAACATGTTTGCCTCCATTGATAATGATCCTAATATTTAATCTATTCTCTCAGATAAATATTAGATATGCATGATGTTGTTTACAAAATCAAAGGGCTTAGTCAGGTATACGATGAGGTTGATTTTTATACCAAGTCAATTACAAAACACAAATGTTCATAACATAAAATTACTAAGAAACAAATAATACATATTAAATATGCATAAATAGGTATGTATGTATGTATGTAAGGACTGACGCCATTTTTCAGCACAATATAGGCTATACGTGGCGGCCAGCATAAATGGTGGAGGAGGATCCCTTGCAACAGTATAAAATATCGTTGCACCACTATCCAAATATCGTTGAAACGGTAACCAAATAACAATTTTAAATTTATTTGATGCAGCAGTAATGTTTTGCAACAGCATTCACGTACCGCTGCAGCGATATTCAAATACCGGTGTGAGATTATAACTTTCTTTTTGTACACGTTTATCTTATAGCTGCAGATTGAGTTTTAATTGTAGCGGCGATTTATTTTACCATTGTCACACAAAATCAAACTTTTCGTTGCAACGATACCTGCATACGTTGCAATGATTAGCACTGCTACGGTACTGGTTGTTTTGACCCATTTCACGCACCACATTCAGTGCTACGTATGGTATTGTAAAAGCTATCCAATCGCCTTTGTCGACATTAAGTCGGTTATCTTCGCTGAATATGAGCCTCCCGTACTGGTGATTAGGGCAAGAGAAATTATTTATTTTGTGTAAAACGCACGGTTTATGTGTCATTTTATTGAATGCGATTTAGGGGTCGTCCATTAATTATGTCAACAAAATGGGGGTTAGGAGTTTTGAATAAGTTTGACAATTGTTGATATGGGGGAGGGGGGAGTTCAAGATAAATTGACGTCAACAATGTTATTTTTTACAATAAATTTAATAAATCAAAAAATAGGAAATTAGTCGGTGCGTTGGTATGGCACACACTCGCTCGCCCGTCAACAGCCCACCAGTTTAATCCTAAACCGGTTGAGCTCTTGCCAAGGAAGTCATAGTTTTGCATCATCATATTTTGTTTTTATTCAATGTAGATTGTAGACTGTAGACAGATTTTTAAGGGAAGCTGTTACTAAATTCAAAGACTGCACTGAGCCATAGACATCTAAATAGTACAGCTATCCATGGACTTCTATTAAATAGCATCTATGTTATATGTATAGATGCTATATATATTGAAGTCCATGAGCTATCCATCCAAGGATGAATAACTGAGCCTAGGAAACTTGAGAGCTTGACTATTATACAGTCATCTTTAACATAATACATTATGTAGCCTACACAAGCATACAACTTCTTCAACCAGATGCAGTAACCTTAATGCCTTACAAATATTGTACACATTGATAACACTGGACAACAAATTTTTACAAAAGTCATGTTACTGAAATAAAATTAGTCAATTCTTATCAATTTTTATGTGCTGAACACGAATATGACAGTCAAATTGCAAAATTGGCTCTAGTTTTTTTGTAATCTGCAAGAAATTAATGTTTACATAACGAAATGCATTCCAATAGTAAAAGGTCAACTGTAATAGCCTACCTATAAAAAATCAAGTCATTGACTACATCTTAGATTTCTTCGCCTGTCTCTTGTACAGCTGTTCGGGAGCATCTCTGAGGAGTGTCCAGCAGTAGTCAGCCAGCATTGTAGTGGACCATTTTCCCTGGTATCTTTGTTCCATTGTTGCGATATCTTGATGAAAACGTTCGCCGTGTTCATCACTAACAATACCACAGTTGCTAGGAAAGAAATCCAAATGGGAATGAAGGAAGTGAATCTTTAGAGACATATTGCAGCCAAGTTTCTTATACTTCATCAACATGTCTTCTACTAGTTCCTTATAGTTTTCTGCCCTAACATTTCCGAGGAAGTTTGTAGAAACTAGGCGAAAAGCATTCCATGCTTGTTTCGCATCACCTTCCAGCAAGTTGTTGAACCGGTCATCTTTGAAAAGCTCTCGAATCTGAGGACCCACAAAAACTCCCTCTTTAATCTTTGCTTCGCTGAGTCGAGGGAATTTTTCATGCAGGTATCGGAATGCTGGCAAAGTCCGGTCAATGGCTTTCACGAAGTTCTTCATCAAACCTAGTTTGATGTGAAGGGGTGGTAGCAAGATTTTCTGAGCCTCAACCAGAGCTGGGTGTTGGATATTCTTCTCTCCAATGGCTACATTCTGCCTGTGAGTCCATTCCTTCCTCATGTAGTGCATTTCCCTTGCTCGGCTATCCCACTCGCATAAGAAACACATGTATTTTGTATATCCTTGCTGCAGTCCCATTAAAAGGGCAACTACCTTCAAATCACCACAGAGGTGCCAGCTGTACTTGTTATACTCAATGGAATTCAGTAGCTGCCTTAAGTTATCGTATGTCTCTTTCATGTGGACAGCATACGCTACTGGAATAGATGGAAGAATGTTTCCATTGTGCAAAAGCACAGCCTTGAGACTCAGTTTCGAAGAGTCCACAAATAGTCTCCATTCTTGTGGGTCATGAGTGATTTTTAAAGCATTCATGAGGCCCTCAATATCGGAACAGAATATCAGATTACTTTCCTTTCTGAAGAAAGGCTCCAATTGCTGGTGGCGCTTTCGATATGCAGTAATTGTGACATCTTCTTCTAGAAGATTCCATTGTTGGAGTCTTGATCCTAGCAATTCTGCCTTGTTCTTTGATAAGTCCAAATCACGAATCAGGTCATTTAGTTCTTCCTGTGTTATTCTGTGTGGGGTTGATGATGCACCACAGTGAAAATCTGGATCACTGCATGCTGATGGACCAGGAGAAGAACAGGTCGACTCACCTTTGTCTTCGTCAGATGAATCAAGAGAATATTCTGCTGGAGGTTCTGGAATAGGAAGTCCCTCACCATGTGGAACTGGTCTCAATGCAGACGGAATGTTTGGATAGACTATTCTCGACTTCTTTCGCTTCGTTATTCCGCCGGAAAGAGGAGGAACCAAGCAGAAGTAACAGTCATTTAGGTGGTTGCTTGGCTCTCTCCACACCATTGGGACTGCAAACGGCATTGATGACCTTTTGCAATTCAACCACTGTGAAAGCTGTGTTGTACATGTAGCACAGCATATATGCGGAGCCCAAGGCTTGTCTTGGTCACCAACCTTGCATCCGAAGTAAAGATGATATGCCTTCTTCACTTGAGAATTGATACTTTTCTTCTGGTTGGCAAATGTCACTTCCCCACAAATATAGCAAAAATTGTCCGCGGTATTAACACACTTTCGAGGCATTACTGTTCTTTATTGTACGTAAATGGATAAAATAATAAGTTTTATGTAACAGTAGCTTGAACTGTCTCGCACAACGTCTAAAATATTTTAAATGCTGAACCTATCTGATTGGGCTTTATATAGTACACTGCTTACGTCAGCTTCAGCAGCCGCCTGGCATTAGTATAATAGGCCTACACATGTATAGTACATTGCTGATGTCAACTTACTTCAGCAGCCGCATGGCATTAGTATTGCATTGCATCAGAAAATGATGCAATCAACTGTGGATGATGTGAGCATGATGGTATTATGCAATGTTACATCATTATTCCGGATGTTGCTGCAGTCCTACTGGAGAAATTTACACAGTGAAACATAGAAAATGAGGTATATGAATATCTTGAAAACGAGAGCCAATACAAATTTTTCACGGTTATATTCGTGTTCGGCACACCAAAATACTACAGATTAGGGCCTTTTCAAGTCAGTAATGATTTCACTGTTGACCAGTGTAACAGACTCTTGTTCAGTTCAGGCAAATGCCCCCCCCCTCCCCCCCCCCCCCCCATTTGCATGTGCTGTAAGATTGTCATAGTCAATTTGAAATCTGTTAAACAAGTAAAAAAAGATGTATTAAAATTTATTTGTTGACCTTTTAATTTCCATAATTCTATTTTTAGCATAAAAGCCAGCCGTATACAATACTGTTAGTTTGAAAGGGGGGGGGGGGAATTTTATTAGGGGGGTCACTGAAAGTTTGACAGTTGTTGACAAGGGGGGAAGGGGGGTAAAAAATTGCCTAAAAATTGTTGACATAATTAATGGACGTCCCCTTATACCATGCTCATCGACGTTATTGATAGGGCACACGTTTAATCAGTGAGACACATGCCTTGCTTATCAACGTGATCAATGGGACACACGGTAATAACTCTGTTCTTTTAACAGCTTACGAAAACAACATAATATTGAAGATTTTCTTTATCAGGACCTAGCATACCTCTCACAGCACAAAATCGTCCTTCATGCATGCATTATGAAAACCATATGATCCCTGTTATTGTTTTCTGGTGGTATTGTTTTCTGGTGGTATTGTTTTACTCTGTATATATATATATATATATATATATATATATATATATATATATATATATATATATATATATATATATATATATATATATATGTGTGTGTGTGTGTGTGTGTGTGTGTGTGTGTGTGTGTGTGTGATTAGGATTTTTAACGTAGCTTTAAAAAAAATTCAGTCATATCACTACGATGTCTGCCGTGTGACAGTTTATACTGATATCTAGCACTGGGGCATAAAGCCGCAGCCATGTAGCATGATGTCCCACCCAGTCACATTATCCTGACACCAGGCCGACCAGTCCTAACACTAATCTCTTAATGCTGAGCGCCAAGCGAGGCAGCTGTTAGAACCATTTGTGTAAGTCTTTGGTATGACTCGGCCGGGGTTCGAACCCATGACCTCCCGCTTCCAGGCGGACGCTCTAACCATTTGGCCACCGGAGCGGTCTTTAAATAATCCTCTATTTTCATCATAGAGGTTAATAAAACTAAACAAATAAAAGACAAGTTTTGGACGGTGCATCTGTAGAATTTCCTTTCATTTTCATATATATATATATATATATATATATATATATATATATATATATATAGAGAGAGAGAGAGAGAGAGAGAGAGAGAGAGAGAGAGAGAATTTGTGTGTGTTTGTGTGTGTGTTCGTCCATTTCTAGACTGGTTCAGATAATTTGTACAATTATTGATGGTGTTTACTCAATTTGCTTTCCATTTGCTAGATGGGCAGAAATGTCGGCCATAAATTTTCGATAGATTTTAAGATCAAGGACGACTAATTTACATTCCGTAGATATCATTGTTAACAGTGGAACTGTTTTACTAGATATCCCGCTATGTGACATCTTTTTATTGATTGATCTAGTGCAAACTTTCTGAACTATCAACACGAGTGCGTTGTGGCTTTTGTCATGATCAATATCCATAATGCAGGGCACTTTTAAAATAAAAGGTTACTTAGTCTATACCACACAGCGTGGGGCACAACGTAGCTTTATTCTGCCGTGAAGAACGAAGGAAAGCGGTGGCAGTGAAAGAAAACTTAGATGTACACATTCATAGCACAGATAACAGTATTGGAACTTTCGTTTTAAAGAAACACGCTTAACTCTGATAGTATACTGGATGACACATGTGCTAGTCCCTGTTCGAACACAAAATACATTTAGTACAAATGAAAATCTATATAAATTGCTTGTCACGGTCTGTATTCAGGACTGAAAATAATAGTATAGTAATAATAATATGATTTCCCACCATTACTCTCTCTCTCTCTCTCTCTCTCTCTCTCTCTCTCTCTCTCTCTCTCTCTCATCTTCCTATACTTTGATTTGTATACTTCATATGACACCATTTATTGTCCTGCTGATTACCGCTGTGATTACTGTGCAAGTGTATAGTGTAGTACTATAGTCTTGCTGATTACCACTGTGATTACTGTGCAAGTGTATAGTGTAGTACTATAGTCTTGCTGATGACCGTTGTGATTACTGTGCAAGTGTATAGTGTAGTACTATAGTCTTGCTGATGACCGTTGTGATTACTGTGCAAGTGTATAGTGTAGTACTATAGTCTTGCTGATTACCGTTGTGATTACTGTGCAAATGCATAGTGTAGTAATATAGTCTTGCTGATTAACGTTGTGATTACTCTGAAAGTGTATAATGTAGTACTATAGTCTTGCTGATTACCGTTGTGATTACTGTGCAAGTGTATAGTGTAGTACTATAGTCATGCTGATGACCGTTGTGATTACTGTGCAAGTGCATAGTGTAGTAATATAGTCTTGCTGATTAACGTTGTGATTACTCTGAAAGTGTATAATGTAGTACTATAGTCTTGCTGATTATTGGTAAGATGTATAATATTATTGATATCGTCCTCCTAAATACCGATAAGATTACTGTCCAAGTTTATAATATATTAATATAATCCTGCTGGTTACCGCTAAAATCACTGTTCAGGTTTATGGACAGAACAGAAAAAAAAAATTGTATTGATGAAAATAAATCTCAGGTCACACATAGGTGGCATATGGGAATACCACAACTGCTACAGTATTGTAAGGCGACGTCACTAACATAAGGAGACAGAAATCACAGGTCAACATCTGCAATCAAAGCAAGACTAAACATTCGGATGTTTGTGACATCATTTGGGTACATAAATGTATAATTGTTTTCGTAGAGCACAATATCTCTCATGGAGTGTACAAAAGAAATGTAAGAAAGAGAGAAATATATTACTATAGTTCTGCTGGTTACTGCTGTGATTACTGCCTCAATTACAGTGCATTCATGCATCAATTAGTATCCTGTCAACACATTGTGGAATACACAGCAGGTCCAAACGGACCCGAAATCGCTCACCTGTCTGCTATCTACCTAATAACCAACTGTACAAGAAGTTGACGAAGAAATGTGAATTAGTAGGCTTCATTGTGTCGCAAATTCTCTCAGTGTTGTGAGTAACACAAATGTTTCAAGGTTTCGCTGAATTTTTGGAGTCTTAATTCCTACTTGAAGGCGCATTTGTGTCATTTGCCCAACATGTAAAAGTCTAATGGCATGTTTTGCGATAAGGTCATTTAACAATTTCTACTGTTGTTTTTGTTTCGAAAATATTGTTTCTTTGTTTACATTTTTTATATGGGGAGCAAAATTTGACCCGACGTAGGTATCATTTAAACATATTTTCAATGGCTTTTAAGCTATTCTGTCACAATTTGTTATAATGTGTTTAGCTGCTTTTGAGAAGATGTTATTACAGAAACCCAACCCCCCAAGCCCCAGCTTTACTTAGGAACAGTATCCATACCTGATTATGGAATGGTATAGTTTTATAGCCATGTCGAATTCTGCTGAATCTTTTTTGAGAAATCGTTTAAGGGCTTTCTAATTTTTCTAGAACCTCCCTGTGCGACGGGTATTTTATTCCAATTGTTTCGATACTATACAACCTTCATGCATTGCTGTTCCGCAAAATGCGAAATCAAACGAGAACCAATGTATTCCTTCCGGTTGTATTAGTGTACAAATACCAGTAATGCTAGCCTAACATATAGTTAGACAGACAAGTTCTTTACCGCAAATCTGCTAAGCATTTACGCCTTCCTGTTCAGATATAAAGTGCTGAGTATGAAATGCAACATGGCGTTCCATTATTCCACCGTTGAAAATAAACATTACTTAAATAATCAGGCTGGTTAAGGAAAAGACCATTGCTTGTCAAACAGGTCCAAACTTTTAAAAGGACCTAGATAGTTAATGATTTACACTATTTGCTGTTTGTTTGTTTGGTTGGTAGGTTGTTGGGTTTTTGTTGACTTACAACACCATTAACTATTGTTTCCTTTACGAAAAAGAGCAGTATGATATTCGATGCTGTCTTTGACTCGGTTGTCGTCGTTGTGTTATCCGGAATTATAAACAGGTAAAGGCAAATAGTTTTGCTTCACAATGAAAATTTTAATTTTGAATTTCTTGAACAACAGCATTTTCTATCGTGCATGAAGAATATTTATATTGCCTAAAAGTCATCATCGCATATATTGGCCATGTCACAGGACACCTCTGTCAGGAAATATATCTAGGTAGCACAAATTCAAGATGTAACGCTGTGAAAACTCATATATATATATCAAAATGTTTCTAAGACCCTATAAGCACACAAAAGACTATGTATGTTCTACGACAGGGAGTAAAGTGTCTTGCCAGATGACTCATTAAATGAGCAGTCCTGGGCACGTCTGGGCGGGATTCGAACTCCGTCTGGGCGGGATTCGAACTCATACCATACCGTCGGTGAGTCCGACATGCTATTTTCTGAGGATAACTAAAAATTGTAAACACTTCCAAAAATGTGTATAAACTTCTAAAAATATGTAAACACTTCTAAACTGTTTACGAGCTCAATGATTCTAAACAGTGCCGGATTGGCCAACCTTCTCACACGCCCTTTTTGCCATTTATTTTCAGTGTAAAATCCAATAAGTCAAAAACAAACGAAGCAAGTGTCATTGAAATACTTTAAAATTTATATTGTTTTGCATTCGACCGTTCCACTTCTTTGCTTGGTTCTTATGCTATTTTTTATTCTTATATTTTTAAATGAAAAAATCGTTTTATTCCACCTAAGATGTGCCCTAGGAAATGTGATTCAGTGACAATACCTGTGTGAACAGTATGAAATATGGCAATAAAACTTCTCGAAACAGCCAAATGGTAAACTTTGCAGATGAATACGATATTTCTAGCTAAAGGAAGTTCGCAAGAACATTTTAACCGGCATGAAGATGACGGGTAATGAATATTCCTTTATAAGAAGGTCTGATCAGAATCTTCTAACACGTTTCAAGCAATGATGAATTAACGAACACAACAGAGACACATAATTTACAGGGCTCTTTTTGAATACTGAATTAACAAACAGAACACAGACACATAGTTTACAGGGCTCTTTTTGAATAATGAATTAACGAACAGAACACAGACACATAGTTTACAGGGCTCTGTTTGAATAATGAATTAACGAACAGAACAGAGACACATAGTTTACAGGGCTCTTTTTGAATAATGAATTAACGAACAGAACACAGACACATAGTTTACAGGGCTCTTTTTGAATAATGAATTAACGAACAGAACACAGACACATAGTTTACAGGGCTCTGTTTGAATACTGAATTAACGAACAGAACAGAGACGCATAGTTTACAGGGCTCTTTTTGAATAGTGAAGTAACGAACAGAACAGAGACACATAGTTTACAGGGCTGTGTTTGAATACTGAATTAACGAAGAGAACAGAGACACATAGTTTACAGGGCTCTGTTTGAATAATGAATTAACGAACAGAACACAGACACATAGTTTATAGGGCTCTGTTTGAAAAATGAATTAACGAACAGAACAGAGACACATAGTTTACAGGGCTCTTTTTGAATAGTGAAGTAACGAACAGAAGAGAGACACATAGTTTACAGGGCTCTTTTTGAATAGTGAAGTAACGAACAGAACAGAGACACATAGTTTACAGGGCTGTGTTTGAATACTGAATTAACGAAGAGAACAGAGACACATAGTTTACAGGGCTCTGTTTGAATAATGAATTAACGAACAGAACACAGACACATAGTTTATAGGGCTCTGTTTGAAAAATGAATTAACGAACAGAACAGAGACACATAGTTTACAGGGCTCTTTTTGAATAATGAATTATCGAACAGAACAGAGACACATAGTTTACAGGGCTGTGTTTGAATACTGAATTAACGAAGAGAACAGAGACACATAGTTTACAGGGCTCTGTTTGAATACTGAATTAATGAACAGAACACAGACACATAGTTTACAGGGCTCTTTTTGAATAATGAATTAACGAACAGAAGAGAGACACATAGTTTACAGGGCTCTTTTTGAATAATGAATTAACGAACAGAACAGAGACACGTAGTTTACAGGGCTCCTTTTCAATAATGAATTAACGAACAGAAACACAGACACATAGTTTACAGGGCTCTTTTTGAACGGGACAGATCAGATTTATATCGAGAGATCGATGGGGTAACATTTTAAAAACAGACAATATCAATTTGCCGGCGATGCCACCAGTCTCTCATCAATTCTGATTTTTGAAAAGGGTTTGAATAGTAAATCCAAACCATAAACCCAATAAGAACTTTCCTTATTATTACGGAAATGAAGAAAACATTCAGGTTATTTAGCGTTATATGTTCAAATTTGGATATGCGCCAATTTCCGGCTGATCCTATGTGTAACCAGCTAGGCGTGAGTTGCTTTTATTGGAAGCAGCAATGTTTTTATTAGGCGACGTGAAGAGTTTCAGATTATATATTAAATATAATTATTTCAATTTCTTGGAAATAACAAGCTGTGTGCACTAATTGTACTTTCTTTTATTGCAAATACTTTCAAGGCTACGCTTTGCTTAAAAATGTCACAAGTTGCAAATGACATATTTATTTTACTGCGAAAAGTGGAAAACTGTTTACCAAAAATGTATAATAAAACGTACACTTCTGGAGAAAAGGCAACTTTTTAACAAATCAAAAGCTTGTAGAATGCAACTGAACATTTACGATTCAGTTTTGAAATGCCATGCAACGTTTTCTAAATCTAACTGACAATCCTTCTTGAGGGTTAGGACACATGTATATCAATCTTTGTGTCTGACAGTGTATGTGTGTGTGAGTTTATAATATATATATATATATATATATATATATATATATATATATATATATATATATATATATATATATATATATATATATATATATATATATATAATATATATATATAAAATTTTGTTTTACCCCAAAAAACTATGTCAATTGTTGTGGAAGGGGATCTGTAAAAGCCTAATATTAGAACATCAATAATAAAAATTTAATAATTAGCAGTCGGCCATTTCACTTAGCCAGCTTATGTCGTATTAATGAACATTATGCAAAATATCTCCAACAGTCTAAGGGATGTCGTATTTATCTAGTTTATCCCAGACTTAATATCATGTAATATTTACATATTTTACACCAGACTTAATATCATGTCGTATTTACGTGTTTTACCCCAAACGTAATACCATGCCGTATTTACCTATTTTACCTCAAACTTAACAGCATGTCGTATTTACCTATTTTACACCAGACTTAATATCATGTTGTATTTATCTATTTTACCCCAGACGTAATATCATGTCGTATTTACCTATTGCACCCCAGACTTAATATCATGTTGTATTTACCTATTTTACGCAGACTTAATATCGTGTCTTGTTTAGTTTACCCCAGATTTAATATCATGTCGTATTTACTTATTTTACCCCAGACTTAATATCAAGTTGTATTTACCTAGTTACCCCAGACTTAATATCATGTCGTATTTACCATTTTTACCACAGACGTAATATCATGTCGTATTCACCTATTTTACATCAGACTTAATAATATGTTGCATTTACCTAGTTCACCCCAGACGTAATATCATGTCGAATTTACCTATTTTACACCAGACTTAATATCATGTCGTATTTACATATTATACCCGAGACTTAATATTATGTCGTATTTACCTATTTTACCACAGACTTATATCATGTCGTTTTTACGTATTTTACCCGACTTAATATCATGTCGTATTCGCTTTTTTACCCATGATTTAATATTATGTCCTATTTACCGATTTTACCCCAGACTTAATATCATGTCGTATTTACCTATGTTACCCCAGATCTAATATCATGTCGTAGTTACCTATTTTACCCCAGATTTAATATCACGAAATATTTACCTAGTTACCCCAGACTAAATATCATGTCGTATTTAAATGTTTTACCACAGACTTAATATCATGTCGTATTTACCTAGTTTACCCCCGGCCTAATATCATGTCCTATTTACCTATTTTACCCCAGACTTAATATCATGTCGTATTTTACCTGTTTTACACCAGACTCAATATGTCGTATTTACCTGTTTTACCCCAAACGTAATATCATGCCGTATTTACCTATTTTGCCCCAAACTTAATAGCATGTCGTATTTACCTATTTTACACCAGACTAAATATCATGTATTTATCCATTTTACCCCAGACGTAAAATCATGTCGTATTTACCTATTTTACCCCAGACTTAATATCATGTCGTATTTACCTATTTTACGTAGACTTAATATCGTGTCTTATTTAGTTTACCCCAGATTTAATATCATGTCGTATTTACCTAGTTTACCCCAGACTTAATATCTTGTCGTATTTACCTATTTTACCCGACTTAATATTATGTCGTATTCGCTTTTTTACCCCAGACTTAATATTATGCCATATTTAACTATTTTACCCCAGACTTAATATCATGTCGTATTTACGTATTTTACCTGACTTAATATAACGTCGTATTCGTTTTTTTTTACCCAGATTTAATATTATGCCCTATTTACATATTTTACCCCAGACTTAATATCATGTCGTATTTACATATTTTACCCCAGGCGTAATATCATGTCGTATTTACCTGTTTTGCCTCAAATGTAATATCATGCCGCATTTACATGTTTACCTCAAACTTAATAGCATGTCGTATTTACCTATTTTACCCCAGACTAAATATCATGTCGTATTTACCTTTTTTAACCCATACTTAATATCATGTCGTATTTACCTATTTTATCCCAGACGTAATATCATGTCGTATTTACCTATTGTACCCCAGCCTTAATATCATATCGTATTTACTTTTTTTACGCAAACAATATCGTGTCTTTTTTAGTTTACCCCAGATTCAAAATCATGTCGTATTCACATATTTTACCCCAGACTTAATATCATGCCGTATTCACCTACTTTGCACCGGACGTAATATCATGTCTTATTACATATTTTACCCCAGACTTAATATCATGTCGTATTTACCTTTTTTTACCCCAGACGTAATATCATGTCGAGCTTACCTATTGTACCCCAAACTTAATATCATAACGTATTTACCTATTGTACCCCAGACTTAATATCATTTCGTATTTGCCTATTTTACCACAGACTAAATATCATGTATTTGCCTGTTTTACCCCAGACTTAATATCATTTCGTATTTGCCTATTTTACCACAGACTAAATATCATGTATTTGCCTGTTTTACCCCAGACTTAATATCATGTCTTATACCTATTTTATCCCAGACTAAATATTATGTAGTATTTACCTTTTTTACCCCAGGCTTAATATCATGTCGTATTTAGCAAAATAGATTTAGTCTTATAGGCATTATATTTACTGATAAGGACACGACTATTATGCAGTAGAATGTATTCATATTCAAGTCGTCCTAAATCTTTAAAAGTTAAGTTGACTGACAAAGCTTTAATGTGTGATTTACAGAGTTACATGCCTTTAACACAAATCTAATTCATATTTGATTAGTTCAGTTCAGGGGTTGGCAACCTACGGTACGCGTGCTACAAGGTGGCACGTCAAGACGTTTTGTGAGCACGCGAAGGGCAGCCAAACATCTCGATTCTAACAGTGTTACTCTCTTACTGGCGCCAAGGGCTCGTTCATTTTGTAATTAATCCGGAAAAAGAGTGACACGCTATGGAAAATAGGTTATTACTATCGCTAACCATGTTTGAAAACATTTCATGAGTATTTATTCAAATAGGAGAACTTTAATTAAATTTTAGATGCTAATTATTTATCTTTGGGATATTTTTAATTAAAGCCTACAACTACAAAATATTAATTTAGTGTTACATATGATCCAGGTCTGGGTTCGGTTTGACCATCAGGCGCCCTTCATTATGAAATCTAATTTCTTATCAGAAGTTTCCCTTTATGTACGACATTCCTCTCTTTTTATCCAGGTGTTACCAGTTTGTTAACTACGGGTCTCATATATTTTAAACACAATTAAGTTCATTGTTTTAGACCAGGGGTCTCAAACACGCGGCCCGCCAAGCCATATCATGTGGCCTGCAAAATGATTGGCGTCACAAGGTGTCATGAGAGATAACAAAGGTGGTGCGGCCCTTGGGCCATGAAAAATGCCCTCATGCGGTCCTCGTGGTGGTTTGCGTATGAGACCAGTGTCGATGACCATAAAGCGGTCCTTTGTTCTTTCCTGCAGGATGAGGGCAGAAGTTGGTAAAGGCCCAATGTCATTATACTTAATCTAGCTGCCTCCGTTGTATATTTATCTTTATTTTGGAGCGAACATCTGTGTCCCGTGAAAAACAACATCTGTTACATCGACTTTCATTCCCATAATGAATTAGTCAATTAGACAAATATGACTCCTGACCTTATGACCTCTCTCTCTCTCAGCTGTATAGATTTTCAGTCCACGTAAGCAGCAGCATGGATTACCTTGTGAACGCAGCTACTGATAGTTTCTCTTTCTAACATTGTTATATATTATAGCCACATATGGTGTGAATATGGTTGCAGATTCATGAAATTTAGTAGGGAACCCTAATATTTTTATACAACGGTAAACGCTGAGGTTTTTATTTAAAGATAAATTATCAGTCTAATTTCACTGAGAATTAAAAAATACATTATTGCAATATAAACTGCATTCTATAAAAATTCTTTTGAAATTACTAACATCGCCAAGAATACAATTTTTCATAAAGTAAAAGAGATGTAATAAAACTTAAGTGGAAGCTACCGCATTACATTACTTTGATTTGCTTCTTTTTACGTTGAAACTATTACAATTATTTCTCATGCCGAACTTACCCTTAACCTCTCAGTCAAACAATATTATGGGATACAACTGCATATAGTTAAATCCGGATTATCCTCAACAGTACTATATATGCGATTATGAGCATGGGCCAATGCAATTCAGAAAGATAGCGTAATAGATTTGAATGCGTCCGATATATAACTGAGTAATTCGGATACAAACTTGTTGGTTGGTGCAACTGTAACATCCTTGGAGGAAACTACAGTGCGCCCCGTTCATTGTTCACACCATTAGGGCAGTAAATCTCTTTTGCAGTATTTGTTATCTGGTTTGCGCAAATCCCGCAAGAGTTCCTATTAGCTGAAACATTAGAGATGGAATGTATTCAAAGTCATAAAATAACGTATAATGCATACGATAACATATCTAGAAAAACTGTCAAGATCACCTCAGAAATTCGCATTAACCTTCCTCATATTTATACTCATCTGAGATGTTTACGATTTAACTCTGACTTGCAGGTTTACTCAAAATCGGATGAGAAATACAGTTTTTAGAATGGAAGCGATTTCAGCCAATCAGATTGCAGATGAACTCATTAAAATGTGAATAAATAGCGTTTTCATCAAATAAGTTTAGATTCCGAACTTAAATGGAAACTGACTTCCATGTTTTCAAGAAGCTCAGGCAGTCAGATTCATGAAAACCAGATTAATATTCGCGGATCTCGCTCATCCATTAGTTATTTCCAGAGTCTAATGACATTGCCCTACATTATAAGTTTGATCAAAGTCTGTTTAGACAATACTCCGCAAATCTCAGGCAAGATCTCGTTATTGTGAGTGGCCATCATCCGAGATCTTAACGATACGAGCATAATTTCTAAGTTTGATCAAAATGGGATAACACACCTGTGGCTTCTACATTAACGTAAGGTTCATCCAATTAAATTCAATATCGTCTGAGTAATATGAATGGATGCGGGTCATTAGCACAATTTTCCGACACAGTGACGATGTATGTTCATATAGCATGTTGGACCAAAACCTGATGAGAAAATCTCAGCCAATCAAATGCAAGATCTTATTATTAATATACGTTGGTTCGAAATCTTGATGATATAAGCTTATGTTCCACGTTTCATCGAAATCAGATCAGAAACTGAGCTTTAAGAGATATTACAGAATAAGCCAATCAGATGTAGCATCACCACGTCACTATTGCTTTCCTCTGCAATTTTGATGATATAAGCCAAAGTGCAAAGTTAGATCGAAACGGCATAAAACTTGAGTACTCCAGAGACTTAAGCAATTGTTGAGGTACGTAGGCCGGACGACAGCGGACACGTGTAGCACGATGGACGCAGGGCCATACCATAAAGCTCAAAATGACCGTACGGTCAGGTGAGTTACATGTGAACAAGGCCGTTGTTCATGCAATAATTTTGTTTGTAATAGTTGTGAAACACTTCCCATCTGTGTGAGGGTGTGCTGTTGGTATGTCCAGTTAGCTATAACAAAATACTATTCATTCCTATTGTGTCGTGTACAGCAAAAGCAAGAAATATACGTTTCAAAGAAGTAGTTTGAATATTTCGAAAACGTATACATTTATTGGCGGTATTTATTCCAAGTGTCTATAACTCTTTCCGCGTGGCAATGCTTCAACCTTAAAGATGACGAAAATAAAGTCCTTTGCGTGTTAAGAAATTTGACGTGTCAATTATGTGAAATTAGTATTTCCAGTCGACTGAACTCATCATACAAGACAGCAAGCCGTTTGCAAATCTCTCTCTCTCTCTCTCTCTCTCTCTCTCTCTCTCTCTACCACTCCGGTGGCCTAGCGGTAAGAGCGTCCGCCTCGAATGCGGGAGTTCGTGGGTTCGATCCCCGGCAGAGTCGTACCAAAGACTTACAAAAATGGTACTTACATCTGCTTCGCTAGGCACTCAGAATTAAGAGGTTAGTATTAGGACTGGTCGGCCTGGTGTCAGGATAATGTGAATAGGTGGGACATCATGCTAAATGTCTGCGGCATGATGCCCCAGTGCTAGACATCACCATAAACTGCCACACTGCAGACACCGTAGTGATATGACTGACATTTTTTTAAAGCTATGTTAAAAATCCAAATCTCTCTCTCTCTCTCTCTAAATCTCTCTCTCTCTCCCTCTCTCTCTCTCTCTCTCTCTCTCTCAGACTTTGCAAACGGTCGAACATACAACATTTACAAGGTGTGAACCAAATTGCTGGCATACAAATGTTCCAAATGCAGTCTTACTTACCGCAGGTATTATCGGGATAAACGTTTGAAAGAAAAACCTTGTATATTTTGAAAAGATGTCGGTATTTGGTGACGGCTTGAATGAAAGTGTCTATAATTTGTTTCCCATCCAAATGATTTCACGTAAAATATAACCAACATAACGTCATATACATGGTATGTAACAGGAACTGCCTTTTATGTGACACTATTAATTCCAGTAGATTTAACTTATCATTCTCTCTGGTTATATATATATATATATATATATATATATATATATATATATATATATATATATATATATATATATATTCTGCCACTCTCATTTACACATTAGAACCTTCAGACTTGGCAAACCGTCGAACATGCCAAAGGTACGAAGTGTGAACTAAAATGTTAACTTAGAATTTACTGAGTCGAAACAAGTTCATTTACAGTATAATTACAAATGACAACTTAACAATATAATTACAATGTTGAAAATGCAGTCTTACATATCGTAGATATTATCGAGATATTCCCTTTGTTTTTAAAAATTTTCTTCTCTTTCAAAAGTTTCGTTTCAAGTTGAATTTTTTCCATAGCTTGGGGAATGTCAGTCACGCGGAACAACTACAGCTATGTGGACAAAACTGCTCCGATATTATCATCAAAAAATTTCTGGAGGCCAGGAACTATATCATTCTGGTCAATCCATTGTTATTCAACTCATTTGTCCGTCATTACTCATTTTGTTTCCAAAGCTATTTATGGACATTCACTAAACATGATTTGTTTGTCCCTATTATAAGAGAACAATGGAGAATTTCGAAAGTCATGTCACTTACTCCATCAAAATTTAACAGATGTTCAGTAGTTTGTTAAACTAAGTAACGACAGCTAAATGTGATAACAGATAAGCTATTTTTTTTTTCGGCGTATGGTCTAGTATTACTGTGATTTGGGAGGTTGGATGGGGTGGGGGTGGGGGTCTACGGGACTGAACAAGTGAATTATGCTAAAATTTTGATTGGTGTGACAAATATTTTGACTGAATTTTAAACAGCAGGTGTCCAGTCATAACATGAGAAACATTACTACAATGTAGCGGATTATGAGTCAATAAACCTGTGTTGGGATCACTCGGTGTGTGTGAGAGAGAGAGAGAGAGACAGAGAGACAGAGAGACAGACAGACAGACAGAGAGTTTGATAAAGGAGGGGCAGGGTGCGCGTGTCACTCGGATGTGTGTTTGTGTGTATGTTAGAGAGAGAGAGAGTAGGTGGGGGGTAGAGTGCGTGTGTCAAACATCCGTACTAATACAAAATTGTCACTAATAGAACAAATGGTAATTCTCGGTTATAATCGATTGCAGTTTCTCTTCTTCATCAGCTTCTTCTTTTTTCTTCTTCTTTATTTACCATCTACAATGATGCAATATTAATCTCCATCACCCATTGTGTGAGATGTGCAGATAGCATGGTCGCATGACCGAAGTACCTCTACTTTGCTTCCTGTGGTCAACACCGCAAGACAAGCTGCTCTAATGCTTCATGAATATTTGTATTGTTAGCACCTGCTTTGGCCATATTCTACAATAGAATACTAATTCGCTGGCCATAACTCTGTCAATCGCCTTTTTTACTCTTTGCTCTATCTACCATTATGGTCAATTTCAAATGATATTTGTCAACAATAATTCAAGGGTTAGACTCCATGATTAATGTTTTTGGACAAATACGAATTCAACGTAATAATGTTCTCATCTGAAAGATAAATGTCTAATTTTATTCATCTTCTTTGATATTTTTATGACATCGCGCCAACTTAAAAAATCATTAAATTTATAATTACAAGTACAGTAGTTCCTATCTTAACTTGTTGGTTTTATCAGAAGCTTCCACCAGGTCATGACTCGGACAGCAATAATAAAAATAGCATTTGAATTAAAGCCAATAGACGATTCTCAACAAATGAAAATAAAGTCTGGGAAAATAGGCAACAGCGATTCAAATTTAAAACATCAATACATCTATATCAAGATCACGTCACACTGGGCGTCTGTGTCTTTTTGTAGGTGTACCAACGTACAAGCTGCAGCCAGCCACATTAAGTATGACACACTGACCAAAGAAATACTGATCTTACATATAGTCGACATGTAGAAGATAGAATACAAATATCTCGCTAATCAAGTCGAGGAACAAATAATTTTAGGGGTCTATTTGTGCAGAAGATATAGTTCATTTTTATTTTCCTGACGGGATTTAATGAAACACGTCTGCTAATTTGCAAACAAGCAGTTACCAATGCCAATATGAAAGCTCAGACATCAAAATGTGCTTGCCAAAATGTACGTAATTTAAAAAACAAAAACGAATTGTCTGTTGGGGAAAGATGATCGTAATATCAGATAGGTGAGTGACTAACAGTTGAAAGAAGATAATTTGGATATTTTGCTGTAGAAGAATGAGTCACGTGGGATATAGAATCCATCAAATGGTCATGATATTTCTATCATAATGACGAATACCTAATACCTCCACGTCATGTGACTAATTCCTCCACGTCATGTGACTAATTACAAGTTAAATCATGAACATCAAAGTTTTCAAGCCAAGTAAAATGACGCCTACGTTCCTGAAATATATGAATTCGTATTAATTTATATGTTATCTTTAGTTATCTTGTACAGAAATGTCGATATATACACACACCGGAAAAAAAAATATTAATGTTTTAAATTCATATTTACGAAATGTGTTAGCATTAGAAAAATATTGACATTTCAAGTATTTCTGAACGACGCTAGTAATTTATGATTTTAGAGATGAGCGACTCATTCCCAAATATAACTGGTATTTCATAAGAAACTTATTTTGATAAGAGAGCTGTGTTTTCCAAAAGCGGTATCAATCATTCCTGGCGTCACTATGTCACAGATGGATTTTCTGTATTGGGTGGCCAAGTGGTCCAGTGCGCACGCCTTTACACATCACTCGCATATCTAAGGGTCCCTAGTGGTCTGTGGCGATCGTCTTTACCGATGGATGATATTTCACATTTGTCTGCCTGGTTTCGAGTCTTTGTCTCGGCCAATGTGTGCATGTGACAAAGCTGACTCATATCTTCCGATATATCCATGTTTCATCCCGGATCTTTACTGAATGCCCCCCCCCCCCGGTTACACTGGCCGCCTTGTGCAACCAATTTCTGTTATATAGCCCAGAAAAGTAAACAAATTTACACATCTTAACTCTGTCTTGCAAATATAGATGATATTGCAGATAATCTACTTAGTGCACGAGCCTTTGTGCGAACGACAATTATTTCTCTTTCTAAAAGCATGAAAACTTTCCATATATACACAGTACCGACTTAGAAACTTTACAAGATTGGTCAAATAAATGGCTGGTAAGCTTCAACCCAGACGAAGCCGAATGTTTATTTTTCAACACTAAAGAATAATTCACTCTTTCCCAAATTGAAGTTCCAAAATGAATCACTCGCATTTCTGGAAAATCATCAGCCTTTAGGCATACACCAAGTAAAATATGGACTTGGAGGTTGCATATTAACAATATGCAATAGAAAACATCTAAATTAATAAACATTGTAAGACTCAAAAAGTACAAAAATGCGTAGAAACTCTTTATATATATATTTTACTTAACATATATAACGTCTATTTTAGAATATGCAGATGTTGTTTAGTACGGATGTTCAAACGCAGACAGATTAGAGAGATTTCAGTTAGAACCTAGTGGGCTAGACATACAAGCAAACGTTATGAGGAATGAGGCTGAGCACTGCATTCAGAAAGAAGAAAATCTCGCAAGTAAGATACCACGTAAGTAACAAATTCTCTGTATTAAATTTCAGGCCTGAAATAACAAAACAATCTTTCCTTGACTCTTCTATTCTCATGTGGAATGTCCTATGTGAAAATATCAAATCGGAAAGCGATTTCTTGATAGTTGTAAAATCTGTTATTATGCTGAACAGCTTTCCTTCTTCTTATCTTTCTGGTGGACCGCAAATACTCTGTGTCATTCATACAAGGATTGGAAATCAATGTACCGACGTCCAGAAAGATCAGTGGAACAATCTCCTGCTATAAATCTCTATGCAACTACGAGATAGAGCAGACAGTGCACATTATTATATTTATATGCACTCAATACATATTTCACATGCAAAATCTAATACTTAGTCAAAAGGAAATCCCCGTCTCGATCTCTATAAAGTCTCTTATTTAGCAGAACTGAACGTGCAACTGAGAAAAAAATTGAATATGTTTTAGTTGTTCCAAAAACACATTAATGATGCGAGGCGTTTTAAATAGTGTTACTTCCTTCGATTTTATACATACAGGTTATTATTAATAAATAGTGTGCTTCGTCAGGCAGTAGAACTATCACACCATAGTAATGTTGATGCATTACATATGAAATGCAATTCCGTCCGAAGTTAACATCATTGTTTACTTACCTTGTATATCTCTCCTCTTTATTTCTTTTTTTTTTTCTTCTCTAAGCTTTATTCTTCAACTAGAAGACCATCTATTTTATCGCCAATGTTCTTCTTTTTCTTTAACTTCTTCCAATTTGATCAATGGATATCAAAGTATTAGAATGGGAATGGGACATATACTGTTGTGAGAGCTTGTAGGCCTTTTGCATAATTTAGGAAATAAGAAATGTTTAAAGTAAAACTTAATATGCGTGAGTTCAAGTTTTGACTCATTATCATCGTCATCATCTTTATTTCCTTGAATGGAAGATTACATGATATAAGAATAAATCATCTAAATACAATCAATAAATAAGCATTTATAAAAAAAATTAAAATAATAATATTAGAATACAAATTCTTACACTATATCAGTCAACAAAGTGTTCGTCAACTGCACAAGTTGCAAGTTTCAGTACCTTTATTTGCAGAAGATAGCTGCACACTGCGGTTATTCCTCCACTAAAGATACTGTCTACCGTGGTCATTTACACGCTATCATGTGCTGCAAAACTGCGTTAAACCACGCAAAGGCAAACAAAAATGATACTCGTATCTCATTAAGGGAATGAACTATTATTAAATAATACATTTACTCTCCATTAATGGCATTATGCATGCTTCTAGCTTTCCATTATGGAACAAAAGGTACAGCTGATGCATATTTAGGACTGTAAACTCTTGTGTTTTATTCCATGCATTAAAATTATAACATTATCCATATTTTCTTTGTTATTTTCTCGCTCAAGCTGAAGAATATAGCACACGACGAGATAGTGCAGCTTTAGAGTATAAAACGCATGTATTATAATTTCATTAATTGTTTCTGATCATTTTATTAATATTATTATTAGTAGTAGTAGTATTAGCAGCAGCAGCAGCAGCAATAGGAGTTGTTGTTGCTGTTGATGTATTTATAATTATTATTATTAGTAGTAGTAGTAGCTTCTATTGTTATCAAAATATTCCTCATCATCAGCAGTAGTACCAAAGGAGTAGTTGTAATACAGTTATTTACTACTACTACTAGTAGTAGTAGTAGTAGTAGTGATGGTATTAGATGCTTGTACCTTATGATTTCATTAATTGTTTCTGATCATTTTATTATTATTATTATTATTATTATTATTATTATCATCATCATCATCAGTAGTAGTAGTACTATTAGTAGCTTCTATTATTATCATACTATCCCTCATCATCAGCAGTAGTACCAAAGGAGTAGTTGTAATACAGTTATTTACTACTACTACTACTAGTAGTAGTAGTAGTAGTAGTAGTAGCAGTAATGTTGGTATTGGCTGCTTGTAACTTTGGAGCTTATTTACCATTTATATACAGGATTAACAACCTGGCATTGAAGATCTAATAGAGTCTGAATATCAGCAATGGCACATCCAGCTGGGGTGAGTGAGTGTAGTGCAACATTCGAAATAGGCTCAACATTTCGCTTTCTCTTTCTCGAAGGAAAAAGAAAATCTTATCAATCGCATAGAAGCACGCGCAACATTATTTCAGTTAATAAGGACGGTGCCATCATATCTGCGTGGGAAAGAGATTGTGGGGATATTTACGGTAAAAACAATATTTTCAGCAACGCAGTGCGTTTTTTCAAGAACTGCTTTTGAACATATATTTATGTTACGTCATAGAAGTGAGTAGTTCACATCCTGCGTATGTATGGTCCACGCCACGTTTTCGAGGTTTACGTAACACATCGTGCTATAATTTAAGTTGTTTAATTTTACTAAACTGGGAAAGCTTAGTTTGCTGTTTTTAATATTTATTCAAAAATGGTCATGTCGTTTACAGCTGTCTTGAAGAAAGCCATTTTGTGACATTAGATGAATATGAACGGAATTTACACGTAGCGTTTAAGTAGCTTTTTTCTTATTCCTGCCTCTTGACTAACCGTGTGTGATTTTTTAAAATCATTAACCCAGTTTTGATTGTTTATGTAATTATAACGATCGTACACGTTGGTATATTTCTAAAGAGTACAGAAGCACCTGGACAAAATGTAATACCTCAAGACGAACCATTTCCTTAATACGTCGAAAAGTAAACTTGCAACTCTGGCTCAAACTCTGCCTTAATATTCTAGAAGGCAAAGTTTGCCCGATTCATCTAAAACTCCTTCTACGTATGTATAGTTATAAACGTGGAAACTTGGAGCTAAAACATTTCCGCACAGCACAGCACAAATCCCCAGACAACAACTCTTCGTCTTCAAAGGTTTTTCTTTTTTAACAATGGCATAAAAAGTATACAGCAAGTACAATATCTGATACCTATATTATGGTTTATTTCACACTGCTTTAGAATTATGTATAGGTCCTAATTCCAACACTATTTCCATTACTTGTATCATAGTTCCTCATTGGTGGAAGTGAATAAGATACAAGCAGGTCAAGCTGGGAACTGCAGCCATAACTTTAAAAGCAAAATAGACAACTTCTGAAGACATGACATAGTGGTATAAACGTTTGCAAAACAATGAGATAAATATGGTTTTGATTTCGTAGCATGATTATAATGAATGCAGAATTGGTGGCTATTTATGCTTGGAAGAGGCGATGCGTTATGGTATCATCGACAAATCCTTTTAAACAGATACATAATGGTGGATTAAACAAATGATCAAGTGGACATATAATAGATCCATTGTCAGTTTATGGGTATTCTCGTTTAGTAATTGTGACCTGACTAAAGGGTCAATCAAGTATGCATGTGCTAGATAGTTGGTCCGTGAATGTGTATTCGCATGTAGTAATGGTGGATGGATTAAAAATCAAGTATACATATAACATATATATGGTCAGTGAATGAGTATTCTCATGTAGAATATGTACAAAGGGAAAATTGTCGAACTGCACAATAGCGCAGAAGCACAAGAGGTGCCTGTATTGCAGTGTTGACCAATAAAACAAACCTCTCACGTATGTCACAATTATATAATCATCAGAGTGGCTGAGTGATTGATGGCGCTCGCCTGTACAGGTCAGTCTCATCTGATTATATTCCTCGTTGGTTCAAAACTAATCTCGGCCAACGCGGGTATGTGATAAATCTTGCTGCCTGCGTCCCTTGGGGGTGGGGTGATTGTACCCCAAAAGAATCGATATTAAATCTAGCGTCATCTCCACTGGATAAAATATCGTATTTTGTGCCACACGTTGAACACAGAAAAGAAAATGTCATCTGTTTACTGAGAGATAAAAAATATTTTTGTGAGGAATACAATGTATGCGGTCTATTATCATTGGTCAATAAGTTCCACAGTTAATTTAATCACAAGAGTTGTGAAAATTGTTGAAATAAGTTGTATTAAATTAATGGTTGCAATTACAAGTTTTCCGACTTTATTTTAAAATACATTTTGTTTTAATGTTCTTCGCACACTTATGAGTGTGACTGGTGTTCTGTATTCTATTAATTGAATGCCATCTCTTTGGTTGAAATTAAGCTTCTAAATGGAATCTTGTGTAAATCCTGAGCAATCAAGAGTGAGGAAAGGGCAGTTGTTTATGGTATAGTTTGTACAGATATCTACCTACTTTCGTGGTTTTATTGACACAGATGACTTCTAAATATTTACAGTACGTTCGTTGCATCCATAATGGCGTGCAAGCGATACGCATTACATTTTACGTCATTAAGGCTTATTGAGAAATAATTACCTATTGTACGGTAATTTAATGAAGGTATGTGATTATTTATGTTTTTGACGGAGTAGTTAATCAGGTAATGTGCACGTAACAAGTGATTTTTATTGAAATCGTCATCGTTAGGACTGTAATAACTTATGTAACGTCAGAAACCATAGGTGAATTCAGTTCAATTGCAAATGGTCGCTATACATGCATGGGCCAGAAATGCTGGTGCCAAGTAGATATTGGCAAAAGAAATGACTATCAACCTGCCAACGTACTACCTACATACCTTCATATATCACCCAGTCCGTCTTGCTGTTTTCCTATTTGTATGATGTTATTACATTTTTTAAACATTATGCTTACATACTTTAATTACATTGGAAGCATGCAACAGACCTAGGGCTTTTGTGGTAAATGAAATTAGTTTCACAATTGCCTTGACACAGTACAATGTATCGTCACCAAGCTAGATCAAAAAGATCACCTTGGTCTGAAGTACAGTGTATCAAAGTACGTAATGTGTTAAATACCTATCCGTTCTGCATTATTTTTTATACGTCAAAACAATTATGTTACTTGAAATGTTGTTTATAAGTGTCAGAAAGATATATGGCTAAATGTACGTCTACCAGTTTAATATCTAGCAACCAGGTTTGGTTTGATTTGTTGGGGCTAAAACATTGCTAGTTGCTTTTCTAGCAACGAAATCTTAGGTAAGAATAGCGCCTTTTTAATTTTAGGAAACCCCGTGTCATTTCAATGAAGCAACTTTTCAAACAGAATCACACCTTGTTAATTTTAAGAATACTATTTTTTTTCTATCCGTCAAGTCTTACGCCAACAATGCAGTATAACTTCAATTTGTACAACAATCATTAAAAGCAAAATAGTATGTATTCATCTCCCTTTGCCAATCTTTTTATTATTTTGCTATCATTGTTAACAAAGATCGCTCTTAGCTTCAATGCAGCTATTACAGAGTTTTTTTTTAATTATATTTTTCATTTATTATACGCATTGATCGCTGATATTTCTTGTTTCTAAAGGAACTGTAGACTTCAACACAGTACAGGATACAGCATACGTTATCGCCTTCCATCTTGGATTCTTCGTCGGGGCTAGAACGTGATTTCATTAAAACATTTCAATATTAGGATTTCAAATAATGTATTTGTGCACTATTCTTGGATTACATTTGGATTTGATTCTTAGAACCGTAAGTCCTTATTTTTTAATTTTTACAGTATTTTTCCATGGAAATAAATTATTTGTTAAATTTCTCAAAGGTTGTTGTTTTCACTCTTTCTTGTGTTAATGTTTATTCGAAACACGTAACAGAATGCAGAGCATGTTGTCCGTTCATTTGAGTGTAGAATAAAAAAAGATAAGTTATACTTATCAAACCATTGCATCAATCATTTAATAACGTATGTACTTTACATTGGTGTTTCTTTCGATGTACAACGGCTTTATTTGTACCAGTGACGTTTCAAAACCTTAGCTACAAAACCTTTTCTTAAAATATTAGGAAAATTGTCAAATGATTTATAAAGTGGACTGTAGAATATTCCAAATCTGCGAGTTATTATCATAACGCTTTCTTTGCTAGCTAGATATAACTTAGCACACCATAACCCATACCAGCTACAATCTTTGGAACACTTCCATGTTCGAACATTTCATACCAAACGTGTTTAATATCAATGAACATTTATCCTCTTTAAAGAAGGAAGACGTCTTTGTGCTACCACAGCTGATGAAATGACATCACGAAGAACTTTTCGCTATCTACGTATCCCAGAGCATGCCAGAAAGCAGGTAATGGGGTTGACGGTTCTATTTTCTGAAGACACTGATTGCTTATGTTCTCGGCCGCATTGTCTCAAATCAGCACCGGCACGCACTAAAGTTTTCACCGCCAACGTATTTTGTTTTTGCGAGGCGTAAAATACTGGAGTTCTACCCGTATCGTCTCTGACATTCACGTCAGCACCCTTTGATATAAGAACACTAATCACACTGACGTCACCACGATGTGCTGCCAAATGCAAGGGGGAACAGTTCCCCGGAAGTCCTTCCGGTTTACCCATGGGAAGGTTTACATCGACGCCGGCTTTCAATGCTATTTTCACCATTTTCCGTTCTCCACGTAATACAAAAGCATGAAATGGAGTCCAACCTTCCACTTCCGTTATGAAGACGGTTTTGGCATAAGTTTTGTTCCGTTTGATGAGTTTTCGCCCAAAATCAACTAATCTGTCCTCTTCGCGTTTAAGAAGTACGAAAAGGGCGACTGCATCTCTGAATGGGTCAAGGCCGCTCATTGAGAAAAGTTTCATGAAGATTGTTGATTATATTTCTCGATTGTCCTGTAGAGTATAAATTAGGGAAATAAAGATGATGGTGTGATTATGATGATGATATTAATGATGAAAGGTGGCGCTGATCGGAACTTTAGAACATAAGGTCGATCAAAACAGGATTTGAATAATGAATAGTGATGATGATGATGACGGCGGCTTTCAGATATATATATATATATATATATATAGAGAGAGAGAGAGAGAGAGAGAGAGAGAGAGAGAGAGAGAGAGTCTTTGTGTGACTATGTTTGTGTAGTAATGGCGCAATTATGAGATTCCCATCATTTCAATCTAACCACGTTATTCGGGAGATGAGAAAACTTACATGCATAAGGAAAACAGTAAATTCAGGATCTGAGAGATAATCTGGAAAATTACAAATCTTAACGACGGTGGTGATGGTGGTGGGGACGGTAAACATTCTTTTAAAAAATGGTTGAAGAAAGAAGAAAAAAGAATTTAAAAGCAGTATAACAATGAGTAAACTGCATGTCTACATGTCGAGCTTGTATTGTTGATTGGTTAACTATTAAATACATCATGCTTGCAACAATTTAGAAAGAAAACTACAAACTCTATTAAAGATAAAATTACTTAAGATAAAGCATGTGTTGTCACAATGAATAACAAATAGAATCAACAATATCACTGACTTACGTTTGTATTAAACCAGCCCGTTTGACGAATATCAATCTGCACTCTTCTCCGTCAAAAGTAGATAATAAGAGACCGTTCAACACCTGGGAGCAATATATTTTAAAACGAACCCCCTGCTAAGCACTCCTAGGTCATTCCTGGAAATCATACCATAACCGCTCTCAACAGCTCACAATCTGTATCCTCTGATATTAAAACGTTCGATGGCACGTTATCAAATTAATTGCTTTTTAATCCTTTTAATTCTGTTAAAAAGCAGGTATCGTACAACGTAAGCATGGTAAATATGTCGTCCTCATTTTCAGGTCCTTCTTTAAAAAGGAAATTGTTGAAATGTTAAAGGAAACAAGATAGACTATTCTACTATCATACAGGTTACTTCCCTTTGTATAAATGAATTACATTCCATAGTAATTGGTCGCTACAAACTATGGAAAACATATATAAATAGTTTATTCATTTTCAACCTACCGTGGATGTGTCTATAGGTAACGTCACAGACAAAAGAAAGTCCGTTCGTGTAAGAGGTCAAAAGTGTATTTTATGTCAAATATTTGAAAGCCGGTTAAGATTCACAATAAGAAGGATCGGCTACCGTGATGTGTCTTGGGGGAATTTTTTGTTCTGCTTACCTCGGCACGAAATAACCATTAAAGTGTTGTTGTGTCGCACAACACTAAACCAAATTAGCTGGACACTGCATTGTAAAATATCTGAATCTCCGTCTCAAGACAGGGATTCCAGTTGAAATTTCATGTGACAACAATTTTGAGAAATACACAAAAGCTCAACTATGTTGGGCAACTATTGATAAACATGTATAACAGAGAGATACGTTCAGAGGGCTACTAAAACAAATCTAAGATAAGAGAATTCAATATCAAACTTTTTTTTTAAAAAAAAAAGCTTTTTCTGTGTACGAACAACAAGCATTAAGATCAAGCAAATTAACTAACAAGAATGAGCAAACTGTTGTATGGGACATACACAACACAAGCTACATAACACAAGCTACACAACACAAGCTACATAACACAAGCTACACAACACAATATGGTATATCCCAGGCTGATGCTCAAATGACATATATAGAAATAAGAATGGTATATACTATGGAATTTGTGTACAATTAATCATATGTATAGTTACACCATATCAGTGGGTGTGGACCGGGGAGGTGGAAAATGCATATCAGGTAGAAAATGCCTACTTGAATATCTCGTAACGACTTTAGCAGTAAATGGGGTCACCCTAGCGACAATGGGAATTAGCATTACAGAGACCCCTGGGTCACTCTAGCGACAATGGAAATTTAACATGGAGAAAAATCGTGGGTCACTCTGGCGACAAGGGAAATTTAACATAGAGAAAAATCGTGGGTCACTCTGGCGACAAGGGGAATTGAACATGGAGAAAAATCGTGGGTCACTCTAGGGACAAGGGGAGTTGAACATGGGGAATAGAGTTTGGGTCTGTCTAGGGACAAGGGGAATTGAATATGGGATTTTTTTTTTTTAAATTTTTTAAATTTAAATTTAAATTTAAATTTAAAAAAAGGGGTAGGCAATTGAAAGGCTATCTCTTTTCGAGAAATATGGCTGGCCCTGAAAAGGGCCTTTGGGTTTTTTCTTCTTCTTCTTCTTTTAACTTCTTAACTTTTTCCACCATCGTCTTATTTTGTCCATCATTCCTTTCTTCTTTTTCTTTTCTGTTTCTGGTATCCAGTCCGGGTGACCCATGGCTCGGAACTTGGCCTGTATTTTCATCCAGTTGTTATTCAGTTGGTCGAATTCTAATTTCTTCTTCTTATTCTGTTCTTCCTTTCTTTCTTTAGTCCACCTTTCCTTTATGTTTTCTACTTCTTGGGTCATCACTTGTTTCATTATTTCTTCTCCTTTTTTCAACCTGTTCAGTCCCCTCTTCATATATGACAACTCCGTCCAATACACTATATGTTCTAGGAAGCACCGGACTTGGATGACATAATCCAGTGCTTCCTTCAAACTCCCCACTCTTACATAAGGTGGGTCAATAAATCCTCTTGATTTGTTGACTTCATCTTCTATCATTCCTTCTATTATATGTCTGGCGGCCTTTATACGTTCGACTTGACTGGTTACCAAGTGTTCTTTATCTTCATACTCCCATTCCTTTTGTATCCTTTCTATAGCATATTCTGCATATATTATCCAGAAATAGATATGCCTCAATTGATTAAATAAATCAGTCACTTGCGTCATCTTGTCTAGATTTTTCTTTGTAGAATGGTTTGAACGACGAATACTGTGGGTTCTTATACGAAAGCGCGGACGTGAAGGAAAACATCCCCTACTTTTTCATTTCATATAATAAAACCCAAACTACACTCTCCACATACGCTAAGAAACAATTAACAAAATCCATAATCTACTATCCACACAATCGTACGTGAGCGCTTACAGAACCCTAACTATACTCTTCACATACGCTAAGAAACAATTAACAAAATCCATAATCTACTATCCACACAATCGTACGTGAGCGCTTACAAAACCCTAACTATACTCTCCACATACGCTAAGAAACAATAAACAAAATCCATAATCTACTATCCACACAATCGTACGTGAGCGCTTACAAAACCCTAACTATACTCTCCACATACGCTAAGAAACAATAAACAAAATCCATAATCTACTATCCACACAATCGTACGTGAGCGCTTACAGAACCCTAACTATACTCTTCACCTACGCTAAGAAACAATAAAGAAACCCATAATCTACTATTCACACAAACATACCTTAGCTCTTACAAGCACCAACACACAAACACATACCCTCACACTATCTTAAAAAAGAGTTAGTGTTTATATTCACACTACTCTACCTACACATTGGCAAATCGATGGTTATTTCTTTTCTAGAGTATTGGGTAGCCCTGAAAAGGGCTGTTTTTTTGTTTGGAACTTCATGGACACCTGGTTAATGGTGGCACCTTCCAGGCTTGGCGCCGCATACACATCTTATCCCCCAGTTACGTTTTACCTTTTGGGGGGAGAGAGCAGAGGCAGGATATGTCGCTTCAGAATCCCAATTTTCGCTCTCTGGGATTCTGAAATTTCTTCTTCTTCTCTCCTTTTCCTCCTCCTCCTCCTCCTCCTCCTCTTTGTATCTTCTCTCCTCCTCTTTGTATCTTCTTTCCTCTTCTTCTTTATATCTCCTCTCCTCCTCTTCTTTGTTTCTTCTTTCCTCCTCCTCTCTTATCCTTCCCTCCTCCACAATGGCTTCCGCGGCCAGTTCATTTAATATACGCCTGGCATATTCCAGATGCACATGAAGTTCCAACAGTTTCTCCAGTCTCGTGTTCATTTTTGGTGTTGATCAATCAACAAGGGTAGCTGGACTGCCGAACGAGTTTCAATTTATAGTGAAAGCGCGGACGTGAACGAAAACATCCCCTAAAAACATAAAATTGATCTTACCTAGATCATGACCATAAAACAACGCGCCGACCTAAAAGAAACACTCACTCACTTTTTTATGCTACCCATCACTATTTTAAAATTTTTTATAAATCACTTCAATAGACTATCCACATACGCAAAGCAATCCAATCTAACTCCAAATATACACCTCAAACACCAAAAAAAGACACCATTTTAATCTACTATCCATACCAACTTACTTAACCACTTACAAACACAAACACACAAAACACATACCCTCACATTTTTTTAAAAAAGAGTTAGTGTTTATTTTCACACTACTCTACCTACACACATTGGCAAATCGATTGTTATTTCTTTTCTAGAGTATTGGGTAGCCCTGAAAAGGGCTGTTTTTTTTTGTTTGCTATGGCATTCTTTTAGTTTCTAAGAATGCGATGTCCTCTGAGGATAGACTTTCTGGCGATAGGTCTGCTTCTTCGGAAAGAGAAGAAGAACTCTTTGGTGTCGATACGACAATCGACAAAGCCTCTGTCAGCTTCAGGTTGCTGCTGCTGCTCTTGTTGTTGTTGTTGCTGCTGTCTCTGAAGTCTGTACTTCTCTGTCCATTCTTCTTTTTCCCTGTTCATTTCTTCTCTGAAGAGCTCTTCTATCAGGTCTTCAGTGATTTTTAACATTCTCACATTCTCTATTTCTTCTGGCTTCGGTATCAGACTGTTTCTGACCCTATGCAAATTCACGTAGGCTTCGTTGAGTTTAGCTAGTTTGGAGCACATCTTCTTAGGAGGATGAGTCGACAATGGATGGTTAGACTGGAAACAACCCGGTTCTTAAAGTCAAAGCGCGGACGTGAAGGAAAACATCCCCCACACGGTTTTTGAGTCGCAACGTTTAGTGAGTGTCATGAGAGGGATAATAAGAAATGAAAGAGCATCAATCCAACATTCTTATAGCTAAACAAAAGACAAAGGCATTTTTTTCAAAACACAACATTTTTTATTCAAAAATCACTTAACACTAAACAACAACTCTAACATTTTTAACAATATAACATCAAACAATTTTTTTCAAAACACAACATTTTTTATTCAAAAATCACTTAACACTAAACAACAACTCTAACATTTTTAACAATAATCCAACAATATAACATCAAACAATTTTTTTCAAAACACAACATTTTTTATTCAAAAATCACTTAACACTAAACAACAACTCTAACATTTTTAACAATAATCCAACAATATAACATCAAACAATTTTTTTCAAAACACAACATTTTTTATTCAAAAATCACTTAACACTAAACAACAAGAACTCTAACATTTTTAACAATAATCCAACACTAAAAGTTTCTCCACTAGGTAAAGAGGGATAACAGTCTTCCATGGTTTCTAGTAATCTAGGATGACTTCTCTCAAACTGTTGATTTCTATGGTATTATCGAATTCTGCATACAGGATGACGTTCACCGTTTCATCAGGGTCTCGGTCTTTAAACTGAATTTCCACACGAATCTGGCCGGATTTTATAGGGTGGAAATGTCCCTCGTCGCTGCCTTGGTCTGGAGTGAAATCGAAAGCCCACAAAGCGTAGCCTCCTGCATAATCCTCGTACGTAATACCGTGACTGGTATTGGTTCCTAACTGACCGGTGGCTTCGTACAGGGACAAGTACGATCTCAAGTAATTCTTCTTGGTAAAGTCAGGTTCGAAAGGTCGGGTACACAAGGTCTTGCCATCGCGACTGACTTCGATTTTGGACACGCCAAAGTGTTGAAAGTAGAAAGGATTTTTTTCGGCAGCTCCGTTGAAGGCTGTATTCTCGGCGATACCAACGATCAAACGTTTGGGTAACTGTCCTTGGAACAGATGATCTTCGATCATGGATCGCTGTCCCTTGGGAATGGTGAAGGTTTTCACTTCCACGCGTCGTATGGGATACTTGGCAGTCGTTCTGCTCAACGTCTGACTGATGTCGTTTCCCACTTTAGGTAACACTTCCACACGGCGTACGTAGAGTCTGGCTTCTAGGATTTTGGTTTTGTAACCGTCACTATCAGCCATCAAATGGAAAGCGGCACTGCTACGATTCAGTCTCAGGTGGACATCCACCCCGTTCAGCAAATACTTTTCTTGCAACCACATGTCCAAATGCAAACGATCCATCAGTTCTAAACTTGTGTCGGCTCCCGTGATTCTCTTTCTTCGTTCTACAAATCCATCATTGTTGTCTTTCTTTTCATCAGTTTCCAATATTTCAAACTTGGTAGGTTCGTCAGCTTCCCATACCACACAGGCATTGAGATGAGTGTTCTTGGCATCTATTCCGTACGTCAAGAGATTTTCCAGGTAGGCACGATAAGGGTAAGTATCCATGCTGCTACTGACCAGTTTGTTATTCAAGTACAAGTCCACTCCACTGAACAAGGAATGCATGAAATTGTTGACGGGAGCTAGTGCTTCATCGTCTATAGCACCTCCAGTCTTATCTGGAATTTTGACTTTCAGGTACAAGTAACTGCTATTTAGATCGATGTAATCTTCGGGCTGTCCTTTGATTTCAAACTCGATGGAAGCGGAATCGGTCAGTGAGGAGACGGGGTGAAATTCCACCCACTGGGATTCTTGCATCGTCATCATCGTGGGGGGCATGGCAAACAGATCCAGTTCCGTCTTGGAACAAGCGCAAGATTCTCGGTGCATCATTTTTTTTTGTCGCTTTTCTCAATAATCGAAAACGTCTAAGTCTCGAACGGTTCTTCTTTTCTTGGCCTTTCTCGCTTGAAGTCTGGTGAAAGGGTGTTTTCTTCGTCGTCTCTTTCTGCCTTGTCCTTGCTGAATGCCTGACTCGGTAGCGTGCAGGGCATTTATAGGTGTTTCTCGTTGGCCTAAAATGTCTTTGCCCGTTTGCAGCAAGACATTTTGCCTGCCCTCATGAAGGCTTCTTTAGGGTTTTGTTTGTCGATGATGACATTTTGGAGAAATTCTTTGCCTTGCGTCAGTGCCGCATCTTTCAAGGCGTGCAATCCGCGTGTCACCATCGGTTTCAACACCGGGGCCACCGAACGAAAGGCCGATTTTAACATATCTCCTAAGCCGTGTCCTCGCTGTTGAGCAACCCCTCGGTACACTGGATACATGACTTACTTACGAGTCGTGAGAGAACCGTTTTCGAAAATGGAGTTTCACCGTGACTTTTCCTTTGGTGAATGAAATATTTTGTCCCAGATCTCCTTTTATAGCAATGTTGACCGTGTCCAAATACGACTTACTGACAGGCAAATAGTGAGGATGGACAAATTCGCGGTGGACGTGGTAAGTGTTTCCACCTTCCTCGTCAGCGTTCGTGGCAGAATCCACTTTGAAAGGAATGACACGCAGTAACGGTACGGAGGTGTGTCCCACCACGTTATACTCCACCACATCGGAGTACACAAACATCAAATTCAGTCCTTGGTTCAGTTCTACCGGGGCACGAAATAACTTGCTAAAAGACTCGTTGTCGTAAACGATGGGTAATTCGTTTTTCTTCATCATGGTCTTTCTCATGTCCATGTCTCCGCCCAACATGTCAAACAATTCAGGACAAAATAAAATGGGCATGATTTTACTTCGTTCAAATTTCATCAAGAAGCGACAAGCTGCTTTGTGGTACTCCATGGTGACACTTTTGTTGACATGCTCCAAAGCTTTCAGAAACACGACATTAAACCTAGAGCTTATGGTGCTGACCAAATGTTAACCACTAAAATAATAGCCTGGGGGAATGAACAAGTGATAGGTGGTGTACTTTTGTGTACGGGTTTTCTTGTCATATTTGACATTGCTATCCATCCACTGTTGCATTTGCTCGTCATGAACTTCCACATCAAAAAAATTTTGATTGGGAAGGACATTGAGGACTTGGGTCGGGTGAATCATTTCTACTAAAGCCACTTCCCAATGGGCTTCGTGATCTAACTGGATGGCTTGAGGTAATTTGGCCGTGTAACAGCACAACGTGTTCTTGGGAAACACCTCCATGGAACTGTCACTGGGTAAAGTTAAGTAAAATTGGTTTTGGTGATTCATAATTCCAGAGTTCTGTGGCTGTCCGAGGGGTTAGTGGACGTCAGAGGCGTGTCTCCGCCCAAAATGGGGTTCTGGTTGTGGTTGGAGTGGTGACTGGCACTGGCACTGGACACAAGGTTCCCGTGGTTCCCGTTCGAGGTGAATTTCAGGGAGGGATTAGGAAGCAGGTAACCGATGCAACTGCTCAATAAAATGGTCCACAATTGTTTGTCTCCTTGTTGCAAACTCAAATTGGCGATGGCTGCCCCGATGACACAATACACCACGAAGATTTGGCAGAAAAAGACGATTTGCGTTTTAGGCACACGTTCTCCACACCACACCCACAAGGATTGTTTTTGTAAATCTTGCACAGAAGAACTAGGTGAAGGAGGAGTGGTCGACGTAGCTGCGTCTGTGTGAAAAGGCATGATGGTCACTTCTTTTTATAGTCGATGACTTGCGAAGCGTCGATCCAAGAATCAAAACTGGGCGGATATCCTTTCCAACGTACTTTGACTTCTTTGACACGTCGTTTGCCCACTTTACGGGTTCTGCGTTCGAGAATGCTTTCGATGTCGTACACGTCGTCTTCTTTTTTGGTGACACGTTGTAACTCGGGCAAATAAAACGTTCCTTTGAGCACTTCTCCGTTCATGTCTTCCAATTTATAGACGGCAGGATGACGGCCATGCACTCGTCCAGTGACGCGAAACAGTTCGGTCGTCCAGTTAGGTAAGTAACCTTTGTCGAAAGTGCGTTTGGTTTTGCCAATGCGCACCCAATCTCCTACGGCCAACTCTCCACTTTTCTTGGGGACAGCCCTCGTCGGGGACGTACCAAACAGACGCTCAAACACCAGCACTTCGTTGTCGGGAGTCACGTCTTGCGGGGCACGTCCGATGCTTCGATGGTAAGATTGGTTGTACGCTTGCACCAGGTGCGGTAAGATGTCGATGTACTTCAGAGTGTGGTGATGCGTAAAATATTTCCACATGCGTTCTTTCAAAGTGCGTTGAAAACGTTCCACGATGCTGGCTTTGGTTTCGGGATTCTCGGTGGTAAAAAAATGAATGTCACGTTTCTTTAATTCTTTTTGGAAAGCTTGGTTCAGAAATTCGGTGCCTTTGTCCGTTTGCCATCGAAGAGGGTGACGACCACTTTGTTTCAACACTCGTTGCAGGGCTCGCACTAACTCGCTGCTCGATTTGGAAGTCAAGGGCACGACCCAGGCAAATTTGGAAAAGACGTCGATGACACAAAACAAATATTTGTAGCCACGATTGTAGCTGGCCAAATGAGAGACATCGGCTAAATCGGCTTGCCATTGATGATCGATGCCTTCCACTCGGGGGCGACTTCTGGTAAACTTGCGTCGAATGGGTTTGTGTAAAGTGTAGGTAGCTTGTTCTTGTAACCATCGTTGCACTTGAGGTAAACGGAGACTTTTCAGTCGAGTTTTGGCAGCACGATACAATTTTTGAACTCCTGCGTAACCTGCAGGATGGGAGGGATCGTAGCAAATGCTGGCTAAGACTTTTTCCATTTTTTGTGTTGGTTGGTGTGTTAATAAGACACCCACTCTTGGAGGATGCTACTCTTTTTCTCTTGGGGTACTTTCTTGGATTGCAATGCTTTGCGTGTGCGGCCGGCAATAGGTGTCGAAGAGAAGGATGTCTGAGCGGGGGATATCGGTTCTTGTTTCACTTCTGTCTTCACTTCTGTCTTCACTTTCTTTTTCTCTTGTGAGGAAGAAGGGGTGGCCATCATCTTTTTAATCCATCCAATTCTGGAGGTAGGTGGTGTTGTTAACTTGCGTACTTTTTCTGGTGGAGTTTGAAACCCTTCCTCTTCTTCTTCTCCTTTTTCTGTCTTGGTCACTGGTACTGGTGGTACTGGTACTGGTACTGGTACTGGTGATGGTGCTGGACTTTTCATCAAGGTCTTAAAATCTTTCAGAGTGGGTAGAGCTGTTTCGTCTAAAGCTTTCTGGTGAAAGAGTTGCAGTCGTTGCAAGAGTTGACCGTACTTTTGCGATTTTTGTGTTTCGGACAAATCTTGGCGATCCATCAAGGACTGCAATTCGTGTTGTAACTGGGACATCTCGCTCAAATGGGGATTGGGAGGTAAATGCGGGATGCGTTGTTCTTGCCAACGATGGTATTCCATCCATCGTTTGTAAGGCACTAAAGCTAGTTTTCGTCCTTCCATGGGGTTGTCAGGGGTCGATTCTGAGATCTTGGGACTTCCGAGGGCCTTTTTATCTTGCTCCCACCAGTCCTCCCAACATGGTTCCCAAGACTCCTTTCAGTATTTGGCCTAACAAGAGAGGTAAAATACCTCCACGTTGGACCAACATCTTCTTTTTTTGACGAATGGGAATTTTCTTTTGAACCATTTGGCGAAGAACGTGACGATGTTTGCCTAAGCATTGTTTCTGGTGTTTGGACAAAGGGATCGTGCCTTTCAAAACGTTCAAACAACATTCGCACACGGTATCGATGACCTCTTTGGAGGCTGTTTGAATGAGTTTTTTTCGTAGGGGTGGAGAAGCTTTGGACAGGACAGATAACATGTCCCCATGTTTGGCTAAACGTGGTGGCAGTCCTTTCCTTTTCTTTCCTTGGGGTTTTCTGGAGGGTGACATCTTTGAGTCTTCAGGAGCACCAAAAAAACACTGATACCCTACTTGGTCACAGGCCTTTTTTATACTGGAACGCGTCGCCACTGATTGTCTTTACGTCGTATCAGTTTGAGGACAGGCATGACACGTCGTGCAGGGGTACGTAACGGACTAAATCGAGCCAGTTCTTGCTTGGACAAATCCAGTAAACTTTGTAACATACCCGATCTTTCTTGAACTTTGATTTTGGGAGAAGGTACTTTGTGAGCAGCAGCCACTGCCACTAAATTGGAGGGTCCTGCCACTGGGGAAGTTCTTTTGGGGGTCATCAACGGAGAAGTTCTTGGTGTGATCAACGTCTCCAAGTACTCTTCAGTTCCTGGTGTCATCAACGGAGAAGTGGACAAACGTGAGGATGCCGGAGACGCAGTCACTGCCGTGGCAGATCGTGGTTTGCGAGTGTAAGGTTGCGTCCTGGCCGAAGTGCCTCTCTTGCGACTAGTTTTCTGTTGACTTTTCTTTTTCTGGGGACTTTTTCTCTGTTTCTTTTTCTGGGGGCTTCTTTTCTTTTTCCGGGGTGGTGGTGGTGTCTGGTCAGAGGAGGGCCTTGCCACTGGAGAAGTTCTCCTTGGGGACCTGGTCTTTTTCTTCTTGGGGCTTCGTTGGACTTTTGTCTTGGGTATAACTTTGGGGGCATTAGGATCAGATCTTAAGAGTGAGCGAATGATGACCCCTCCTAGAGTACCGCTCCCTCCAGGTTTCAAAATGATTTGTTTTTTGGTTCGAGTGTCGATGCGGGGATCGGCCAGTTGGACCAAAGCGACTTTGTTTCGATCGAAAAAGCGTTTGGTTTGATGAGGAATCTGAATGATTCCTTGGAGTAATTGACGTGCCGTCACCGTGAACCATCGTAAGACTTCTTTGAGACTAGCTTCTAAGACACGAGCTCGTGTTTCTGGATCTTTTTCTCGACTGATGCCATACAAGGCACGAATCAATTTGACGGGAAGATGCGACTGAAGGGACGTCATGTTCGCACTGAGAGTGAGACAGACGAAAAAGGGTCTGAGGTTTTTATAGATTTTTTATGGGGAGTGAAATGAAGTCGAGGACGGAGACGTGTACAGGACAGGCCCTCCGTCTTGGCACCAGTGGTGAAACAAGTGGGTACGAAATCGCAAATCCTCGGGAGTCGTAGGTTTCAAATCGACGAGTAAATAGGCGTGTGGCGTTTGAGTGGCATCGTCGTACGCCTGAGTCAGCCAAGGCGTTCCTAACTGTTTGGCTAAGACTTGCACTTGCGATTTATCTCGAGGGCTTTTAAACAAGACCACGTAATGCGCATTGAGACTGATGGTGCGATGGGCTTTACTTTGTTGAAACAAATTTTGGGTGATGTAAACGACACTGGCATTACGGTGATGCCCTTTGCGCGTGAACCACAGTTTAATTTCTTCTTCGTCTTCTCCTAACATGTCGTCGAAAATGACCAAATGGGTTTGACGGGAGTCAGAGACGATGCCGTCGTCTTCTTTAGGAATGCCTTCCACAAACGCGATGGAATCGCCTTGACTTTCTCGCAAGAGGTTGTACGCCGATTGCCACTCTTTGTAACACCACACGATCCGTTGAGGGGGCCGATCGATCAAATGATGTTTATGTTCGATCAAACGTTTGACGAATTCGGTTTTGCCTGAACCGCTAGGTCCAGCAATGAGCATGTTAAAGGGATGGCGAAGATACAAAGCCTCCCAACTGGCACGATCTAAGTGTTCGTCGATGACTTTGACAGTGGAGGAAGAGGGAGCAGAGACAGCAGAGGTAGCCATGGTGTGAGAAATGTCACTTGTGACACGAAAAAACAAACAAGACAAGAGTTTATATACTTTTTCAGAACACGTTTATTGAATGTTTTTTTTCAAACATGAATACGAAAGACAAAAATACATAAAAGCCAAAGGCTTAAGTACAAGAATAAAAGGCACATGATAACCATGAACGTGGAATAAACACAAGTGTCTGTACAACAACCACATGTTTTGGGTAAAGTTCTAACCAGTTCTATAGTAGGGGGTAAGGTCACACAAGTGTCCTCCCGAAAGAGTCTTTCAGGCCTGTCCACGACATTCCTGTCCTGGGTGACGGGTTCTTCTGGCACCGTCACTAACACGGGTTGAAAAGTAACTTTTTTCCTTGAATAACTCTCGTGCATACTGGGCCACCTCTTGTGTCCAAGCCTCAAAACCCTGGTCTCGGTGATGTCCAACATTTGACTCCTAACCAATCTGGTTTCTTCTTCGTCAACGACATGGTAAGTTACTTCAATGAACAATGAACTATCGATCTTGCCTAGGGTTCCTTTTCATATACAGACCAATACCGACGTGACCGTACGGCAACGTAAAGTGATTGGGAAGTCGCACTCGCTTCTGGTATACAATTTGATAGACTTTTTCCAAGGGTCGACTGACGATGTGGTGAGTGGGTAAACGTACAATCTTGGTCGGTTGATAGGTGGTCACTTTAAAGTTTCCATCCTCTCCCGATTGCAAGGCTTCTTTCAATACCCCAAAGTTGACCACTCGACTGGTACGATGATTCAGAGTCAGTCCTTTCACTTTGCACGTCGTGTGCACTTCTCCTTGTTTGTCCCGGTATTCGTAGCCGTAATTTTTGGGGCCGCCACTGACGAAACTTAGAATCTTGTCGTCGGGATGCTCGTCTGTCCAGGCTCCTAAACGGTCTCCTTCGATGTCAGGGTGATGTTGACTCGGGTGATGGATGTAAATGCAACTGTCCGTGTCAAAGTACAGGACGCGTTCTTCTAACAGTTCTAAAGCTTCGTACAATTTTAAGCGAGCATGAGCTGTCACGTAAGCCGCAATGATGACATTTCCAAAAGGGTCGTCTTGTACAAAGTCCAGATCTTCTTCGTAATTGACCAAGATCAAATCCTCTCGAACGACGTCCACGTGTTTCATGCATTTGGTTTTGTCGTGAATCATCTGGAAGTAGCGGGAAGGTTCTGTCAAATATTCCGTCTTGGGTAAACACGGTCGTTGTGCCATTTTACCCCACAAGCAATTTAACATCACTTTGGCAAACGATCGCCTGCCTTCGTTTTTTTCGATGTGGTCTAAAGAGATGCCTTCTTGATCGTAGTATTTCTCTTTGAATTGTATTTGGTCTTCGGGAGTGTGACACCAGGAAGGATAGCCGCTGGCTTCTTGCTTCAGTTTCAAAAAGGCATCCACGTAGACGGCGAAAATGCATTTCTGAGTAGGGTCACCCTTGTGGTACTGTTGTGTCTTGGGAAAGTGGCAAATTTCGTACACTTCTAACAGTTGGTATCCCATGTCCAGAGCTTTGAACAATTCTACGCTGACCCAGGTTCCCGTCAAGGCACGTTCTTCCTGGCTGTGATGGCAAGGTTGGTCCTGGTTGCACGTTTCGGCACAAGTACGGCACAAAGGAAACATCAGTTTGCCTTGACAATGGTGAGGTAAGACGGGATGGTATAGGTTCGTGGGAGGCAAAACTTTGCACTTGATCAAGCCTTCGTATTGTCGAATGCTTTTCAGGTCGATGTGTTCCGTCAGCAATTGCGGGTGCCCTACGGGAAAGCGACAATATTTGCACACGTAGGGATACAGTGAACACACGTCCAAGTATTTGATTTCTTCTCCTTTCTCTTCGTCGGCTTGGTACAGCAAACAGGTGGCATTGGTCCTTCCTCCGTACAAACTATCCCTCGGGTTCAACGGGTCCATGAACTGGTAATTTTCCACGAGGCGTTTAAACTCGGGATCGGTTTTCATACGGTGATCGTACTCGTGTTCCCACATTTCCACCACTTGGTATCCTTCCTGTTCTAACTTTAGGCGCCGCTGACAAGTGTCCTGGTACAAGTCTTCCATGGTTCGTTGTAAAAACTGATTTTTAGTGTCACGGTCAGGGTAACAGACGGGACATGCGTGAAATAAGCAACCGTTAAACTCGTACACGATCTTGGGGTTTTCTAAGTCCCAGCCATCGACCGAATACGTTCCGATGGTCTTTTCGCCTCCTCCGTCGCGGGCATGCTGAATCCATTTGTCTTCCTTGTCGCACAAGTAATGTAACCAGCGTAGGGCTTTGACCGAGTATTGACGTTTGACAAAGTGGGTCGTTTGAGGACTGATGACAGCCACGGTGTTTTCAGGCATGAATCGTTGGCGGTACACTAAGGAACACGCTTTGGCAATGGTGCAAGCTTCTTTCAAAGGATCGACCCCTCCGTGTTCCATGAACAGTTCTCGAAATTTTCCACAGCAACGTCGTAAAATGTCCACGTCGGAACGACAATACTTTAGCATTTCTTCCTGAAAGTCGAAAGGGTCCGAGGCGTGAGCCTGGTACCAAGCGTAGAAAGCTTCTCGTTGTTCGGTACGCATGTTGTCGGGGTCGTAATAGTGAGTCTCAGGCAAATGGGGTAGAACGGCGTGTTGATTGGCTTCCGTATTGAAAAAGTGTGGAAAGTACCCTTTAGCCATTTCTGTCATTCCAAACGTTTTAGGCATTCGGCTCAAAGGCATGGCCAAATAGCTCATCGAATCTTTAAACTGTACTTGTCCCACTTGCATGAAAATGATTTTGGCTCCGTTCAAAGTCACTTTAGGACGCTCGGTGCCTTGTTCCGTATAGTATCTCAAAAGAAACTGTCCATCGTATCCGGAGAAATTGTGAGCCATCACCGTGGCATGACGATGACAATCTCCGTAACGTTCGATGTCCTCTTGGCTCCACGTCTTGTCGATGGGGTCTAAGACCCATTTGGCAAAATCAGCTAACGTGTTCGGTCCCCGAAAGATTTTTTCACGCCCTCCAGGAATCTTGTTGCAGTGAGGGCAATGACTGAAGATAGGTTCTTGAATGCACTTCTCGCACGCTCGATGAGCCACGCAGAAATTAGGAATGTGAATGTCAGTCTCTTGCATGCATTCGAAATCGAAAAAGATGAAATTGCCTTTCTTCTTGTGACCGTCCTCTTTCTCTGGTGGGGGTTGGTATTTTTGCACGTAGCATTCGTGTTCCAAGTCCACGATGTGGTGACAAATGTGACATTTTTTCTTTCCTCGACATACGTGTGCCTTGGTACTATTGGTACGTATGCCTTGTCCACAGGTAGGGCACATTCTCAGCAGTTGACAAGCACATTTCTTCTGTGAACCTTGTGTTTTCAAATGTTGTTGGTAACAGGTAGGACTGACAAACGTGCGCAGACAAGTTGAACAAGGCACTGGTTCTTCGCTCAGACAGGGTGGAGAGGCTAAACATCCTGGGCATTTCCATCCACAATGTTTGTGTTGCTCTCGATTGTTATAACCATAGTCACATTTCTCACAATAATAAACATATCCCAGGAATCCGGTGATACTGGTAATGGTATCGAAATGTTCATCGTGATGATAGACATGAATGTATTTTCCGTCCTTAAAATATTGGCCTCGAAACAACAGAGACCCACGCATTTCTTGAGGGTGCACTTTCAAGGTGTAGCGTGGAGCTAGGGCATCTTGCAATTTTTGCATCTCAGGAATGCCACAGGGTGTGTCTTTGGACAGTCCGGCTTGTTGTAACAGGAGTTCTGCTTCGTTTCGTTGTTTGTCTCGGTCCGATCGTTGAATAGTTTTCCAGGTTCTTTTCCATTCTACCGTGTCGTTCTTGTTGGCATAGGTTCGTCCCACCACGATGGCACGGGCTAAACACATCTGGTCTTGAGGGTTGTGAATTCGGACGAGACTTGTTTTGGTGCTGCGAAGGTCGTCCACCAATAACATCTTTTTGCGTCCTGTCCCTTGAGGAAGAGAGACGTGGGCCATTTTCAGTGTGGCTTTACCATCGGTGATGTCAAACTGGTCATTAGATTGTTGTACGTGTTGAATCTTGTCCATGATTTTGGAAGGGGTTAGTTCTGCGGGTCTGCTAAACTGGATCCAAACAGGGGATTTCAAACCGTCGTGATCTATGGATAGTGTCAAGCGATCGTCTTCTTTGGGTTGACATTGTCGCTTGAGTGCGGTGAGCAAAGAATCCCACATCTCGGTGATAAACCCTTCTGCTTTCTCCAAGGGTACGTCGGCCTTGAAATCTTTAAACTTCACCGTGTAGGTGTAAGCCGTGGTTCTAAATTTTCTAGAGGAGCGCTTTTCCGTCTCTCGAATGGAATAGTACTTTTCAGGGTTGACTAAGGGTGGTGAACTTGGTTTAGAGGGTTCGGATTCTGGTTCACTCATGTCCTCTTCAAAATCACTGGCATGAATTTGTGCCAAGATTTCAGCCCTGGTACGAGGCGATAGATCACGTTTCTGCCTCTTACTTTCTTCTTCTTCTTTCTTCTCGAATGAATAGGATCGTTTCATCTTGAGTGCAAAACGTCAAATGACTCAAGTTCAAACACCATAGACTAATTTATAGTCATGGCAAACCAGCGTATATAAAAAGGGTGTGTCTTGTCCTTTCACTATTCATTTCACTCTCAAACCGAGGAGAACGATGGAAGAGACTACCCAGATGGAACGTTTCGTCAGAGCTTTGCGAGGGGTCATTAGAAAATTCTCTTCAGACCAGCCGACGGACTACTCTCCTTCCTTTCGAGATAAAAGTCAAGATACTTGCTATATCTGTCAGAAGAAAGGGCATTGGTCTTCAGAGTGTCCAGACCGTCAAAAAAGAAAAAAAAACAGGGGCTAAAAAAGACAAAAGTCAAGATACCTGTTATTATTGTAAAGAAAAAGGACATTGGTCTCCAGATTGCCCGAGAAAGAAACAAGAGGAGTCAGAAGAAAAGAAGGATTCTTCAGAAGAAGAGAGGGATTCTTCGAAAGAAGAGAGGGATTCTTCAGAGGAAGAAGAGGAAGAAAGAAGACAATTATATTTACAAGAGGCAAAGAAACAGGAGAAGAAAAGAAGAAGGGAAGAAAATGAGAAGAATGAAGAGGAAAAGACGGTGAAGAAATTCAAAAAACAGAGAGACTAAATAAGGAGAAAGAAGAAGTCAATGAACATTTTATTAAAGTGTTGTGTTGTGAATTGTGAATTGGATTGTAAAAAATGGAGAAAAGAATACATGAATGATATAAGGTAAGTGTATTTGAGTTTTGATTTTAAAATAAGAAGCTACACTCACGCACTCATACACAGACACGTACTATAAGGGTAAAATGGGTGGGGTTTATTTTTGAGTTATTGGCGAATTGAAATTGTATTTCTTTTCGAGAAATGTGGGTGGCCCTGAAAAGGGACTTTTTTGGTGTAGGGGTGAGTTTAACCAATCAACTTTAACTGCCTTAAGCCTTTGCCACGGCCAAGGCCTACTTCTGATGATTGGGTTGAAATCACTAAGGGTGGTACGATAGGCTTAGTCACAGGGTTGGCGTGTTTAGCTCGGGAAGGTCGTATTCTCTTCGGTCGTGATAAAGAAGTCTGATACATTTGTTTCAGACTTCTTAACTCCGCTAAAATGTCCAACAGTACCGTAGCCGTTTGATTTTCACCCTCTTGTTTCTTTGCTGCTACTTCTTCTTGCTGTTGTTGCTGTTGATTTTTTTCTTACCTCTTCTTGTTGCTGTTGCTGTTGCTGTAGGAGAAAAGCTTGTTCCGCTTCCTTTTGTCGTTGCATAAATTTCTCCAATTCTTCTTTCTGTCTCTGTCTAAAATTCTCCACTTGCGGTAATGAAGAAGGTAACGAAGGTTCCGGAACAAATTCTTGCGAGGTAAGAAAATCCACAAAATCCCAATGTACCTCTTCTGAAAGTAAGTCCGGGTTCCCTTGGGCAGTCTCCCCTGCTGGTGCACCCCAGTGGATCGTTTTCTGAGTTTCCGTCATGTTGAATCACTGTCGCATAGATTGACTGCACACAAGCGCTAACGAATCTATATAGACCACGTGACGTCACAGACTGCTCTCTTCGGATTGGATGCGAGCTGACTGAATTTTGTAACGCGTGTTCGGATTGGTGAATGAATTCAATCCGTTTCAATCCTTCCTGTACCTATAAATAAGCGCAGTTCACTGCATTGATTCACCTATTCTCGTCGCTTCAAGATGTGGACCACAGTTGAGTCATCCACCCTTGTGTCTTCCATGATGTTTAGGACGGACATGCTCATGTATGTCAGGTCCAAGTGGGCTGTTGTTGATAGGACAGATACTAGTCAATGGATGAGGAGAGTTTACATAGAAAGACAAGGATGTCTCAAGAGGGTACTTGTGTATGGACCGGCAGTTAGAAGGAGTTTAAGAAGAAGAAGAAGAAGATGTGACAGATGCCATCTATGTTAATATTAACATAAACCCAAAGGCCCTTTTCAGGGCCAGCCATATTTCTCGAAAAGAGATAGCCTTTCAATTGCCTACCCCTTTTTTTAAATTTAAATTTAAATTTAAATTTAAAAAAATTAAAAAAAAAAATCCCATATTCAATTCCTCTTGTCCCTAGACAGACCCAAACTCTATTCCCCATGTTCAATTCCCCTTGTCCCTAGAGTGACCCACGATTTTTCTCCATGTTCAATTCCCCTTGTCGCCAGAGTGACCCACGATTTTTCTCTATGTTAAATTTCCCTTGTCGCCAGAGTGACCCACGATTTTTCTCCATGTTAAATTTCCATTGTCGCTAGAGTGACCCAGGGGTCTCTGTAATGCTAATTCCCATTGTCGCTAGGGTGACCCCATTTACTACTGACTTTAAATGGTTTCAAATTGTTAACACATCTTGAAGTGCTTGATTTTAGTACTTTGTTTTTAGATTTTCACTGAGCTTTATTTATAATACCAAATTATGAGTTATCAGTTGCATTTACCTTGTGATTATAGCAAAGAAAGTAGAACTAGAAGCTTGTTAAATTCGAGAAGAACAAGTGAATTCCTGGCGAACATACCTGTTCAATATCTACATTATGTCGATTTGGAACAGCATGAAATTATCAAAAAGACAACATCATAAGCGATCATGTAAACATATTCATCAATAACATTAGTAACAGTTTTATTAGTTCTGCTGAACGGACAATTTATGATAAAGGACATATAGGTGAAATTTTTACTAATGCACACAAGACAGAGATGGCTCTAAGCAAATGTTTGACAACATATGTATGCAAGCCAGGAAAGATTAAAAACTGTTGTGAGTTAAACTAATAAATAATGCTAACAGCTTTTAAATATTACAAGAAAATGCTTGCAAATCGTTACTCTGGTTAGAGAAATTCACTGTCATGGAACATACGCACGTTGCAATGAAAAGAGGTACTGGAAGATGATGAATATGATGTTTTTTATGTTCAAAATGTCGCATTTCAAAATGCTTTGAATATTTTAAAGAAATAAACTCAGCAGAGATAGAGAGTGACTACTAAGTAACACCAGAGACTGTGCAAGCTGTGAATATTGTCGGTATCTCTGAACTTAATCACCCAATTACAGCTTAAGATATCTTTATAGTTGATAACAATCAAAATTATAAAAGCAACTATGACATTAATAAAGCAAGTTAAATTAATATTATATGAAATGAATACATACAAAACTCAATTTCTGAAATGGTATATATTGTTTTGTATGTAAAATGTTTAAATTAATAATGATCTTTTTTGCGTACCAGGTGTTTTAATTAAGGTGTTATTATGCCAATTTATCAAAAATAACGGTGAAAAAACCGATATGTCCAATAATAGACCTATTACTTTTGGTAAACGTTTTAGAGCTATATTAATTTAAGGTTGCATAAATTCCTGAACGATAATAAATTATTATCTGAGACTCAAGATGGATTCGGTATTGGCTTATCCACAATAGACAGTATCTTCTTTTTGTATAGCTTTATTGAATTTGTTATTCATTGGGAAAAGAAAGCTTTCAGAGCTTTTGTTGATTATATTTGCCTTTGATAACGGAATGAAACTTGCATACATTGGAGTCGGTAAGCTGCAGGGGAAATGTTTATATATTTTACTGTTTATTTATAATTATATATAATTAAAAAAAAGACATGCGTATGTAATTAATGAATTTTCTGTTTTCTTCTCTTGTGAAAATGGAGTAAGACAAGGTGGAAACCTGTCACTTTTATTGTTCTTCTTAGTCCTAAATGACCTCTAATCTTTTAACTGGTAAATAAGTGTAGGGGTTGCATTGTACCCTCCAAAACAAAAAGAATTTTCTACATGTGTTGAAAGGAATATTGCTTGATTCACTCGTGACACGACACTAATCGCAAGTGATCCTGCTGAAATGTAAACATATCCTGGATATGGCTAGTACATATTGCCATATCTGGAAACTTAAAACCAAAACTAAAAACTAAACTTATTGTATTCGGTTAAAACATATTTAAGAATTAAAATGCCTATACTGATGTTGTAGATGAATATAAATGTCTGGGTATTATATTTTACAAGAATGGAAAGTTCGCCAATGGCCTGAACAATCTAGTATTCATAGCCAAGAAAGGTATGAATTTACTTAAAAAGAGTATACACAATTTAGATGTGCCTGTTGATTGGCAATTGAAACTGTTCGAGTAGACCATTGTATCGAATTTAACAGATGCTTGTGAGATTTCGGAATTATAAGATATGATGTAATTGAAAACTGATATTTATATCCTTACTGAATGTAAGAAAGTATTCATCTGCATAACGTATACGGTAAACCTTTTCGTTTACCCTTAATATTATCAATAAGGATCGCACGATATAATATTTAGCCAGATTAGTTAGTGGTCGTGGACAAAGAATGTTTTATCCAATGTGTTTGCATTTATGAAAATGTTTGTAATAATTCCAATGACAGTAAATGGACAAGACGAAGTAAAATCTATATTGGATGTTGTCGGGTTTAGCTATATATGGATAAATAAATTTTTGTGCTATTTAATCAGTTAACAAAAGCTTTTTCATGCACTACGAAGAGCACGGCTAGTGTGATATTGACGGAGAAAATCACGAGAAAATCAGCCGTGTTGTCCTCATCATTTTACTGATTATCACCATTCTCTGACATATTCAAAACATTGCATATGATCATAGTTACGGGCTTAACTTTCATGGTGTGTGACTTTAAAGGTGAGACTGTACACAAGCGAATTGTTCGATGGCCATTTCGGAATTTGAGTCTATTATTTTGCTTGAACCCTGATAATGAACGATAGAGATTAGCAAAACCAATAATCTTTCCTGCAATAACATGCCTTACGTATCATATTACCAAATGCTGTTAGAAATAAAGACATAGCTTTGGCAATGGATCGTTTTTACTTAGCACATGATTTTCTTTCAATATCTATAACTAGGGTATGAAAATACCGTAATAATAAATAATCAATAATTTTATATTTCAGAATACTCGTGACTCCATGCATATGACCATTCTTCGTGTGCATATTTGCACGGAGGATACCATAAGAGCAGCGTCCTGTTTTATTTACGCGTGCTTGAAATTTGCATTACTCGTTATGCATCGCATCAATGAAAGCCGCTGTTCATACTACCACGGTTTTAAAGCCAGTATATAACATATCTGATCAAGTATGTGTAGTACCGCTTCTCCATCTCATTTCAATGCACAAAAAGATCGCCTTTAAAACGATATTTTACTTAACTTGTACATACAATGACCAACCAAGCATTTCCTTCTATGTTTATATAACCTCTCTTATGTTAACACATGTCTGTGCTGTTTCTAGTCTTTTTGTAAAATATTAACAGGATGAGTCTTTTACCCCTTCCTTTTAATACGGGTAGAAATGTAGGCATAGACGGTGTTTTGCTGATTTACAACCTTCAATAGACTCTAGAATTTAGGGACCCGAGACCACTGAGATATGCTCTGTCGATATCAGCACTTCTATATGATATCTAAAACTACTGCGTACTCCAGACGGCTATGATTGTCTTGATTTAAATTGTGCAAACTTTCAGAAAGATCATAATGAGTGTTTCGTAACATTTTTATTTCGATGTAAGTATCCCTAAAGGAAGGTCCTAATAAAAGTTAAGTAATTCATTTGTATCGCACCGAGTGGGATATTTGATCCTTTCTTTGTGGAGTGGGGCACATAGTAACTTTGTTCGTACTGGGATATAGAAAATTCCGTGCAAGTGCACCAACAAATTATATAGATAAGTTGAATAACCGACCAAAGTCTCAAACAATAATGATAATATTCAGTCTTACATTTGCCTCTTCTCTCTTTTGCTTGTCTCAAAATATATATGCAACCGGCGCACTGTATAAGATATATTTCCAGCAGAAGTAAAACAAACATAAATAGGATTGACGACTTTCATATGAGAGCACCTTGCCTGTGGTAGGGAAACAATGTAATTTACTCAGTCGTGTGCAAAGGTTTTCGAAGTTTGTTTCCGAAGAATCTTGCATGACTTGTCTTAAAACAAAGAGTTGGTTTAAAATTCGAAATTACACACAAATTAACGTATAAGACATTTATTAATAATCAGTGTAAATAAACCACAGTTCTAACAATTTCTGGAAATTTAGAGATATAGAACTTGATCGTTCCTCAGATTGGACGGATGGGGAAGGGGCAAACTGAATAAAAAATATTTTCAAAGCTTTCGCTATGTTTTAGTTTTCCTCAAAGGAATTGCCTCTGAAAATATTGTGGACGCACACATTATGGTCTACAAATATTGGTTGCCTGACTTGGTCTTAGGTAAAGTACTGACAAACTCTACCAAATACTGCTAAGTGGTTCGTCAAATGCAACAATAGGTTGCAAATAAAACTTATGTCTCTTCCGATTGGGTTTCCTGCCAGTTTACAAGATCTAGAGTATTTATAAACATCACTTTTCATCTTCGGCCAATAAAGTTGATTCAAGGTCTTGTGATAAACCTTAATGACCCCTAGATGACCAGCCATAAGAATTTCATTGACTAGACTAAGAAGGTCCTGTCTATACGACCTATGAGTAACACCTTGATAGATCACTGATAACTTATCACCAGCTAGTAGCTCAGGTGGACGTAACTTTCTCGTAAGGACCACATGTTTGACAAAATGACAAACAGTTACTTGTATGGCTTCAATTTCGCTAACAGACCTTTGAAACACATATGAAATCTCAAGAATGGTTCCTGTTCGACGGCAGTTAAAAGAGGACGACTGTGATTTTGATTGATCCATACCATGAACTTAAGTGACCTCATCAGATGTGTCAAATAAGTAAATAATTTCCTAACCATCATCATTCTCAGTTTCTTTATTTGCTCTTGTAACTGCACAAGCTGGGTATAAATGAAGTATTTCATTTTCAAAAGGATCGACTTTCTGATCTAAATAAGGCTTGTCAGTTGCAAGTGGATTAGCCACAACATTATCTCCAGCTAGGTCATTGCCTAACAATAAATAAACATCCTAGATGGGCAAAAACGTCACTGTTCTAACTGTCACGGGTCCTGAGACAAGGTCTAATGACAAACGTACGCAATGGAGAGGAACATTTACAAAACCGCATTCTACTCTCTGAATAGGAACACTTCCATTAGAAGAATAATTCTAGAAAAAGTGAAAGTTTCATGATAATGAAAAACTCAAAGAAGTTCATGTTCCTTAAAATTATAATATGGATAGGATTAGAAAAATCACTCATAAGTGATACTGAATACTCAGACAGAATGATTCATAATTCTCCATAATAAAATCAGACTGAAGATTGTCTCAACAAATGTGTTGCTTTCAATCATGATCGTGACCCTGAACTCTTAAACAAATAGAGCATGTGGAATATGTCTGTCTTGATCATCTTGCATAGTTTTTAATTTGCAATAATACGAAACAGCGCGCCTTTTCTTCTTGCAATACGTACGAGTAGGAAAAGAAAAGGATTTCGTACCATCCTTGTCAGAAAATTGCGTCCTAGCAGTTGTGCCAGATTGAGATTTGCAAGTGCTCTTATTAAACTTGAATGGCGTTTTGCAAGACGACTGCTGAGTTGAAGATTTGCTGTAAAAAAGAAACTTTATGAGTTAAGGAATAATTATCAGCTAAACGCGCTGCCTCTTCCAAACTTACCACCATTTTCTCATCATTATAGGTATTGAATTTATTATGCATGCAATTCCTGAACTCTTCAGCTAATATGAGTTATCCGCGAAACCCACCTATAAAATTATCGCGATTTTTCTCTGGCAAATCAGATATATGACTGGTCAGTTGATTTTCCTAAACGCTTGTCGATATGCCTCCGTGACCAACGCATAACCCTTCAAGAAATATTCCTTAACCATATTATTATAAGCACTACGATGTGGTGACAGTGAAATGTAACTAACCGCGAGATTTGGCAATAACTAATTATGTAATAACAATGTCGAATGTGTATCTTGATCGTTACGAAATTTCAAAAATCGTCTCAGAATGAAGAATATTAAAACAACATGTGAACGAAGAGGAAAACTACCCTGGCACTTAAATAGTCCCCAGGGTGGATAGTACTCCCCTAGGTTCCAAGTAAGGAAGGACAGAAACCAAGCCCAATGCCAGCCTAGGCATAGGGAAGGGAGTACAACCGACCAAACTTTAATGGGACAATTTAAACTCTATCATATGATGAACAAAACTTAGACTAACTCTGACTAAATTTATATATTTATTCTTCTTGGAGACAAACAAACTTGTAACACTGTATGTGTGGACAGGGATACACAAAGCACAAAACACTATTAGAAAACCAGGGTGTCACTTGTAAGTCCTAACTAGTTATGTGTGTTGAGATGAGACTAAAACGTGTCAACATAGAAGATCTACTTCCGCTTCTTGAAAATTGGGTACTAACTTTATTTTTCTGATAACATTAAAACCTGAATGTCTGTGAAAAGTTGGAAAAGTGTTCCATTTGCCAGCTCTAATTCTTTTAATCTAAGTTGACATTCCCTTTTTTCCTTTCCTTCTTGCATTTCCATATGCATTAGTCTCTCTTCTCTTTTTATTTCTCTCTTTATACCACGATAAAGTCAGAAAAAACAACGTTAAACTCTTAAAGATAAACATCCCCTGAAGACAGGATATGGTAATATGAACGTATGCAATAATTAATTATCGTCTTGGTTCGAAATAACATCATAATGAATGTGGATTTGTTCGACTTATATTCGTGGAAAAAACGCTGTGTCTAGGTACTATCGATAAAATCCCTGAATTAAATCCCTGAATCAGACGATACAGGCTCATATATATATATATATATATATATATATATATATATATATATATATATATATATATATATATATGGTCTGTGACTGAGTATTCATATGTTTAACATGTGGCAAGCGTTTCCTTACTAAGGCATTACTATCGAACTCAGCCTGGTACACGAAAAATTTATTTTGCTGTCTTGAAGATGGAAATAAGACTTGTATGTATATAATTACTTGTGACTATAATGGTACGAGTAATGTCTTTTACAGCTTAGCAATTATTACGGCATGAGGATAATAATGGTAATCATCATCATCATCATCATCATCATTAATTGGAAAGATTTATCTGTATTGCAATTGCAAATCACATGCAATCTGTTTTGAAATGTTTATACTCTTACACAAACACAAAGACACACACATGCAATTACAGTAGGGTTCGGAAATGCATTGTGCACAATATTACACTGAGGTATTTCCACATTATGACGTGGTAGGTACCATCGTACACCGAACTTATATGATATTAGACGATTTTCCTATGTGTATGCAAATTTATGGATAAGTTGTCATATAAAATGTATCAAAAGTAAATTGATTCTGTTTGCATAATAGCTGACACCCTCAATAAGACAGTGTGCTAACATTAGGGTACTAGGGGATACAAATTGCAACTCTGTTGGACACTATTGGCTATCGCATGGAATGCACTAGTGACAGGAATAAGGGGGATCATTTGTTTTGGATACAAATACTCTGGCAAGATAGTTATCCGAAAAGGCCAGTAAACTTAAAACAAACACACTGGTTAAACAAATAAAAAAAAACTATTTATTTGACCAGATAAATTATGCAAAATTAACACAGAAAACAACAACACGCTCGAAAATCTTAAGATTATAGTCAATAAAACGATGTGTACACTTAACACATTAAAGGGAACAAAAACCCCGACCTGCACAATTTTATTGTAAATAGAAGGATATTTAGTAGTTTTTGTATAAAATCTATCGCGACTATTTTTTTTTCTTTGCGTCTATTGTATTTGCACAAACATTTCATGCAAAATATTGTCCTGTATTCCGAGATCAAACGGAAATAACCTGCCCTGAATTTGTTAGCACCTTCCATAGAAAACAGGATGTAACGTCATTTGAGACGATTATCGTATATAAGAATTGTATTCAGTTTGTGCAGCGATATGTCAAGTACAAACAAGACGGTTCAATGCGCAGCTCTAAATTGTGTGAAAAATAGCAGTTCTGGAACAATCCTCAATTATTTTACTCTCTATTTTCTCCATCTTTGAAAAGTAAGAAATTATATACCAAATGAAATAGCATTAAACAAATGTTTACGCTTTTTCATTCAATGTTTCCAATATCAATCTATTATGCAGGTTTGAATTTGTATATAACTGCATCGGATGAATATGCATTTTTCTTCCACACTTACGTTCGAGACTGTTTTTCACTCGTTGTATAATAAACCCCTCCTAGTCCATGATGTAAATGTGACGTTTAAATTTGTTTTTAAAGATGGTCTTCTCATTATGTCCCAAGTACGATAAGCAGTTAAAATATGCATTTAAAGTAACAAAATCCCGTTAGTACGCGTGATCATGATATTGTTATATATAATCAAATAAGCAATCGTGTTTATTGTGCATCGGCAATTTAGTAGAGAAATAAGTTTTCAAATTATTTTTTAAACTTTAAATAGCTTGTTTTATTGAGTAAAAATAAAATTACGAACACTGACAAAAAAGAAGAAATAAAGTAAATGATGGTGTGGGGGTGTAGTGGTTGTCTAGGGGTGGGGTTCTTCTTATAGACTTTAACGAATTATGAGAAGTTCCCCTGGTCCTTATTCAGAAGGTTAATTCTGGACACTATATTATTTATTGACTAAATATATTTATGGCTACGAGCCCCCAGTCAGCAATGCCGACAGTTAAATTAAAAGAAATACAAAGATGAAATTTAAACAATGACAATTTAATAAATGAAATTTAAAAGAATTTAAAGTAATCAATGTCTCTCTTTCACCCAATGATCCCTTTGATCATCATTTGAGTTCACAGTGTGAGGAGATTTTTCCCTTCTTGAGTGCTACTCATCTAAATCTCTTCGTTCCCTTGTCTTTCTCTCCTTTCGTGATCTCCACTTCCGCTTCCTCTTCTATAATCCTTGTTCCTGCCGTTATCTTGACTTCCGGTTCCTCTTCTAGTATCCGGAACCCTTGACGATATCCCTTGAGGTCACCCGAAATTCACTCGGTATCTCTCACCGTCACCCGAAATTCTCTGAACTTCTCTCGTCCCCGAAATTCTCTGAAATTCTTTCGTCCCCCGAAAGCTTCCTGATCGAAGCTATTTCATGAATTTCCTAAATTCCGCCAATTTTTACGAATGGCTAACGGAGTGTGTGTCACTGCGACTCTTAAACACCAACTGACGAATTTCAGGCTTGTACAAGTCTTATTCCAGCTTCTCGAATCAAGTCCCACCTACAACGCATCCCGATTGGATGGCGACGGACTCTGGTCATTTGATCGAACTGTCAATCATAAAAATGTCAGTCTGTGTGTCCCCATGTACTGTCCAGCCTACCATTGTCGGCTTCCGGCTCTTTGAAGTTGTCTACGTCACGTGTTCCCATGTACAAAGATTCCCGCCAGATTTCCACTCAAGAGCTCAAACAAAGACTGGGTTACGTAAGAGGATTAGCCAACTTAGGCACTTGGAAAAACAAAGCTTACCTGGCTCCACTTACAGACTTATAAATACATGTATAATACAAGGGGTTGGGGTAAAACATCACATCCCCCCACGCTTGAGAATAAAATCAGGATTTTATTCACTCAAACTAAAAAAGCAAAAGTGTTACACGATATAAAGAACAAAATCAGCAAAATGAACTAAATGCTAAACTGAGTATGAACACGAAAATATAACAAATGATCTATATCATTTCGGCGCTTCTACTCATGAAATCTGCGCCTACGTTTTCAGATCCTTTCACGTATCTGATCTGCATCTGGTACTGCTGTAAAAACAGCGACCATCGCATCAATCGACCATTGGACAACTTTGCCTGCGCCAGATAGGCGAGTGGTTGGTGGTCGGTCTCCAATATGAACTTACGTCCATATAGGTATCGCTCGAACCGTGATATGCCGAACACGATTCCGAGACATTCCCTCTCCGATACTGAGTAATTCTTCTCGGCAGCAGACAACTTCCGGCTGCCGTATGCGACAGGAAAAAGCGTCTTGTCATGCTCCTGGAGCAGTACTGCTCCCAGTCCCGTGTCGCATGCATCGGTGCGCAGAACGAATTCTTTATCCAAGTCCGGTAGACGAACAACTGCGTCGGATGTAAGTCTATCCTTTAGCGTTTGGAATGCGTGCTCACACGCATCTGTCCAAACGAACTTACTCGGGGTCCGTTTCTTGGTTAGGTCAGACAACGGGCCCGCAATCGCGCTGAAATTAGCGACATACCTCCGGTAATATCCGGCCAGTCCCAGGAATGACCTCACTTCCGTTTTCGTGGTGGGGCGTGCGGCGTTTCTCAACTGCTCCACCTTCGACTTCTCTGGAGACAGCGTGCCTTGGCTCAGGGTATGTCCTAAATAGTCTAATGTCCTGAAACCAAGGTGACATTTGGAAGGGCGGGCTGTCAAGCCCTCCTGACGTAGCCGCTCCAAAACGTCAGCTAACAGAGCGAGGTGTTCACCCCATGTCTCTGTAGCTAACAAGAGGTCATCCATGAAGTTGTGGACACCCCTATCGCGCAAGGGCTCCAACAACTTCCGCATCATTCTGGTAAAGACGCTGGGCGCGTTTTGTACCCCGAACGGCATCACCAACCATTGGTATGTCCCGTCGGGAGTAGCAAAAGCAAGCTTCGGTCGGTCTTCTTTCCTTACCGGAATTTGCCAATACCCCTTGGACAAATCCAGTTTGGAAAAATATTTCGCTTTCGAGACCGAAGCGAAGATATGTTCGGGGTCAGGTAGCATTTCAACTTGAAATTCTGTCACCTGATTCAGCTTCCGGTAGTCGACGCAGAACCGATGGGTGCCGTCCTTCTTCTGCACTAAGACTACTGGTGAGCTGTACGGAGAGTCGGCAGGTTCGATTACTCCCAGAGCAATCATCTGCTCGATTTCTTCCCTTACAACTTGCCGTTTCGCGTGGGGCAAGGGGTAGGGTTTACGCTGAACTGGTCGGTCGTCCACCATCTTTAACCCGAACTCGACAAGCGTCGTCCTCCCGGGTTTTTCTGTTAGCACGTCGGAATATCCGGCCAGCAAGGTCTCTATCTCGTTCCGCTGCCCTTCAGTTAACATGGGGTCACACTCCACGTCCGACGGAGTCTCGGCCCTCGTTAATGGACAGCTCGGGACAGTGTTAGCACCTTCCGTATCGCCTTCGATATCCTCGGTGACTATCGCTGCGACAACAAAATCGCTGGCGGTCTCCCTTTCCCGGTACCTCTTGAGCAAATTGGCATGGTACAATTTCTCTTTCGTCGGTAGCTGTATCCGGTAGGTTTGACCTCCGACCTTCTTGGTGACGACGTATGGACCCCTCCAGGAAACTTGCAACTTGTTGTGTTCCTGGGGCAACAACAACAACACTTTGTCCCCTACCTCAAACTGACGTGGTTTTGCGCGCTTATTGTAATTTTTCGCCTGTTGCGCCCTAGCTCGTTTGAGATTTTCTTGCGCGAGAGAACAAACCTCTTCCAGTTTGTTGCGCAAGTCCGCGACGTACTGGTAGGTAGTGCGTACTTCCTCTACAGCGTGGTCGTCTGTCCACAGCTGTCTCAGTACGGCGATTGGGCCGCGTACGGTTCTCCCGTACAAGAGTTCAAAGGGAGAGAACCCCAAACTCGCTTGCGGTACTTCCCGGTATGCAAAAAGCATGGCCGGAATATACCGGTCCCAATCCTTGGGGCGGCCTTCGCACAATTTCTTGAGCGTGTTTTTCAAGGTCCCATTAAACCGTTCGACCAATCCGTTACATTGGGGGTGATACGGTGTAGTCGTGAGGTGTTTAATCGACATGAGACGATTCACCTCCGCCATCACACGACTCATAAATTGTGTTCCTTGATCGGTCAAGATCTCGTCGGGCACTCCGACTCTTGACCAGATCGCAAACAGAGCTTCCGCGACGGTTTCCGTGTCAATGTTACGCAACGCAACGGCCTCCGGATAGCGTGTAGCATAATCGACAACCGTTAAAATATATCGATTTCCGTGCGCAGACGCGGGTTTTATCGGTCCGATTAAATCCATGGCAACACGTCTAAATGGTTCATCGATAAGGGGCGTACTCCCCAAAGGGATGGGTCGCTGATCCGTTTTCGGTGCCATTCTCTGGCATTTGTCACAGGAGAGACAGAACCGTTTTACGTCTCCCTGGACCCCTGGCCAGTAAAACTCTTTTACAAGACGGTCACGCGTCTTAGCAATTCCCATGTGTCCACCCATGAGACTCTCGTGTGCAAGTTTCAGTACTTCGCAACGCTTTTCCTTTGGCACGACGACTTGCTTGAAGTGTTCGTTGTGTTTCCTGGCGTGGCGATACAAGATTCCCTTCTTGTAGACAAACTTCACCGCGCCGTTCGGAGTTTCCCTTTCTGTTCCCGCTTCTGCGTGTTTGTGCAACTGCGCCAGAGTTGCGTCCTCCTGTTGCAGCTTCCTTAACTCCGCTGGAATAACATTACTAACCGGTGTCGATGTAACTTGGATTGGCTTTTGTTTCGGCTGTCGACTCATGGCCCTGGTTTCAACAGCACTCACTGGCATAGGTGTGCAGGTTTCGGGGTTCGGCTGGGGTAACACATAACGGCAACCCAATATGACGTCATGTGATAGCCCCTCCAAGCAAGCAGCTTCAATTTTCCCCTTCACGTATGGTGAATCGAGGTCAATGACAGCTACTGGTAATGAGTCACGCGCGCAGTTCGCGTACTGAACTTCTATTACCTCCCCTGTATAGTCCTCCGGCTTGACATATTTCTTGTCGACAAGCGCGGGGACGCTGCACCCAGTGTCATACAAGATGGTGGCGCCTTCACCATTGACAGTTGCGGCCGCAAGGTTGGCTGGGTTGCGACTCGCTTCCGGCACACATTCCTTCTTAGCTACGACATTCACCTGGGTCTGCCTGCCCTTGGGACAGTCCCTGGCAAAATGCCCCAGGCGCTTGCAATTAAAACATGTCGGCGGCCCTCGCCGACTTGCAAGTCCTGGTTTCGTGGGTGAGGCCTGTCCAGGTCGATAGGCGGCAGCCCTACCTGTAGGTGCCCCTCCGACCTTCCCGTCGCCCTGACGGTTACGGACAGCCGGCTCAACCTCCCCCATACGACGCGACTCAGAGGGTCGGGGTCGGTCAGCAACCCCGGAACCTCCACTCTTCGAGTGCGCCTGCTCGTATCGCTCCGCCATGTTAGCGATCTCTTCGAGCGTCCGGTGTTCTCTTTCTGCTAAGAAAACTGTCAACTCGCGACGGTAAGTACCCAGGACATGTTCCTTGAGTATTACCTCGCGTAGCCCTTCGTACGTGCGTTCGACTTCGGCCATTTTCATCCACTTCTCAAATAAACCTCGAACACGGTTGTGGAATTGAGAGTGGGTCTCTGTTACCTTTTTCACCGAGTCCCGGAAAAGTTTCCGGTAAGTCTCGGCGGTCAGCCGATAATGGCAGAGAAGCGCCTTCTTGAGGGCAGTGTAGTCATCAGCCTCTTCTGCAGTTAAGCCGTGGTAGACTTCCCGAGCTGCACCTTGCAAAAAGGCTGAGACATTAATGGCCCAGTGCTGTTCAGGGACCTGATGAGCGCGTGCGAGTTTCTCAAACTGGACGAGAAAATCGTCAATAGCCTCCTCCCTATCATTGAAGCGTGACATGTTGATCTGGACTATCCGGTGGTCGATGAAAGGTCGGCCGGTTGTTCCAGAGCTTGTACTGGCGTCGTCCCGTCCGTTGGTCCTAACTTCAACTCTGACCTTTTCCATCTCCAGAGTGTGAGCGAGTCTGGCTAGCTCCAGCTCTTTCTGGGCGTCTCGGTCCGCTGCTTCTCGGTCCGCTGCGATCTTGGCTAACTCTTGGTCCGCTGCTATCTTGGCTAGTTCTCTCTGGGCTTCTCTTTCCGCTGCTTTTTCGGCCTTCCATTCCTTGATCCTTTCTTCTATAAAGGTTGCCAGGCGATCTCCCTCGTATCCAAGATCTTCCGACCCCATGGCGCGGTATTCCTTTATCATTTGTCGTTCGGTAGCCATTATACTAATGTAAAGTGATACCTTGTCTCAAAATTCAAACAATATACAGATATTTGTAATACCAGTTTAAATACTTACCTGTCGACAACAACTAGTTTCGTTCAGGTAAGATATTTGTTCGATATCTGCTTCACACGTACTGCTATGAATGGAAGACCTACAAAGCCTGCACATATGACAATAAAAATACAAGATGAGAAAATCACAAAATTTCAAATACAAAGAATGGAAAATATCTCACACTGTTCACTAATACTTCTACCAATAACTTTAAGTCCCAAAATAATATATATGTCTAATTCATATCCCGGACGAGCCCCCACTGTGGGGGTGTAGTGGTTGTCTAGGGGTGGGGTTCTTCTTATAGACTTTAACGAATTATGAGAAGTTCCCCTGGTCCTTATTCAGAAGGTTAATTCTGGACACTATATTATTTATTGACTAAATATATTTATGGCTACGAGCCCCCAGTCAGCAATGCCGACAGTTAAATTAAAAGAAATACAAAGATGAAATTTAAACAATGACAATTTAATAAATGAAATTTAAAAGAATTTAAAGTAATCAATGTCTCTCTTTCACCCAATGATCCCTTTGATCATCATTTGAGTTCACAGTGTGAGGAGATTTTTCCCTTCTTGAGTGCTACTCATCTAAATCTCTTCGTTCCCTTGTCTTTCTCTCCTTTCGTGATCTCCACTTCCGCTTCCTCTTCTATAATCCTTGTTCCTGCCGTTATCTTGACTTCCGGTTCCTCTTCTAGTATCCGGAACCCTTGACGATATCCCTTGAGGTCACCCGAAATTCACTCGGTATCTCTCACCGTCACCCGAAATTCTCTGAACTTCTCTCGTCCCCGAAATTCTCTGAAATTCTTTCGTCCCCCGAAAGCTTCCTGATCGAAGCTATTTCATGAATTTCCTAAATTCCGCCAATTTTTACGAATGGCTAACGGAGTGTGTGTCACTGCGACTCTTAAACACCAACTGACGAATTTCAGGCTTGTACAAGTCTTATTCCAGCTTCTCGAATCAAGTCCCACCTACAACGCATCCCGATTGGATGGCGACGGACTCTGGTCATTTGATCGAACTGTCAATCATAAAAATGTCAGTCTGTGTGTCCCCATGTACTGTCCAGCCTACCATTGTCGGCTTCCGGCTCTTTGAAGTTGTCTACGTCACGTGTTCCCATGTACAAAGATTCCCGCCAGATTTCCACTCAAGAGCTCAAACAAAGACTGGGTTACGTAAGAGGATTAGCCAACTTAGGCACTTGGAAAAACAAAGCTTACCTGGCTCCACTTACAGACTTATAAATACATGTATAATACAAGGGGTTGGGGTAAAACATCACAGATGGGCGCAGTACATGTGAGCTTTCAGAAACCGTCCGAATTCTGTGCATTAGCCATGATGTCAAACTCAGTAGTGACCGGATTTCCTGAGTAGGCATCAGTGATGCTTTTTATCGAGTTCAAGTGTCATTCGTCAATGGTTAGCAAATCTCAATGAAAAATCAGATTAAATTGTTCAGTTAGAGAGATGATACTATAACCCTTTGGATTATTGACGGTCAGCAGAATTCGGTCGATTTTTGGGTTATAGAGGTCCATGCCATAAAGTCGTCTCAGGATGATCGTGAGAGATGATCGGTTTTTCATAAATTTCTTCGTAACCAGTAAGAATAAAAGGTACACATTTTCTGAAAATGAACGTTATGCATATTGCAAATTATATATGAAGTTTGCGCGAATGTCAGTTTTGCATGTTTGAACCCTTTAATGTACCATATCGATTCATTTTCTAACTCTTTTGTCTTTTGTAACATTCATTGGTCATGTTTGCATAATTGACATTCGGCAAGCGTATGATTTTAGGTGCAAAGCTATCATTCTTTTTTTTGTAATATTCGAAATTAGTTTGTAACAAATACAACTATTCAGTAAAATTTAAATGTGTTTGGGAATGCATTTTTTCGTGCAAAATGAAAACATGCATTTACTGTAAGAATATTACTCTGGGATTTCCGTACGTTCCTTAAGAAAACTGTATAGTAGAAACGTACCGTGGTACGTAACGCTGTAATACGATATCGCTGTAAACTAATATATCTTTGTAAATATAAAGCCGTTCACCTCTAACTGCCACCCCCTGAACGTAACAAAAATATAGGGGCCGTAACTTCTACAGACATGTTACCTCCAAAAAGTTTGCTTATGGAGAAACAATATTATAGGCAGACAGACGTATAGAAGGACAATCAGAAAATAACACAAATCCCCGACGTGTGTGACAACAATGGATTTATTATAAGAACTTTTGTATTGGTCATAATAAATATACTTAAAGACTGTGATGGGTACGGTTTGTTAATCTGTGTTTGAAAAAGCTGTTTTGACACACATTTGCTAGCCAATACACAAAACTGAATTTATTTGCACGCGATGTGAAAGATACTTTCCGGAACAGTAATAATGTTCATGCTACCCACACACCTACACTGCAACCCACCCCAAGATTTACACAAAAAGCATCCATGTATCAGTTAAGATTATCACTATTAAGGAAATATATTTTGCATGTATCAAGATTTTAGACGTTGTCGGCTGGTCAATGGTCCATATCATTTTATATAATTAAATTGTTCTTCCTTGACAGGAAACAGGCAAATCATTGGATCTGGTGTAATGTATACGTTGTCAAGGACAAACTGTAGGATAGGCCAGTTTATAAATTTATAACCGAAAAGCAAGTCGTGTAAAGTGTTATAGTCAATTTCAATATATATATATATATATATATATATATATATATATATATATATATATATATATATTTATTTATTTATTTATTTACATAAATAAATATTGTATCGAGATTAATTGCTTATTACCCACACACCTACCCCTCCCCAGTTTAACACATAAATCATCGATGTATCCATATAAATATATATATATATATATATATATATATATATATATATATATATATATATATATATATATATAATCTCGTGATAAGATGGAGATAGGGACTCGAGATAGAAATCATTTCCAAAATCATACATCATACACATTCTTGTGGCGTACTAAGCAAATCAACATTATATGCTTATGCAGTATGGCTCTACCAAGCAAGCAGTAAAGCCTTCTTTCAGTTAAACAATTGCTACTGTTCTATTCTAAAACGTTTGATGGCACCGTATCAGATTTATAACTTTATAAGTCCTTTGTTCTGGGAAATGTCTGCATCTTACAGCATGAGTAAACACATCGTCCTGATTTTGAAACCCTTACACTTGATCTTTTAAATAGAAAGCCGTTGGAAAAAAATTATTGGCTATTATACAGCTTGCTTCCCCTTCTATCCAATAATTTCCGACCAATGCAGGGTTTCGCTACACAATACACGGATAATACATAAATAAATATTTTATTCATTTAAACGGTATAGTTATACTATAATAAAACTGAATATTTTATTTGATATCAGGTTCTAGGCTCGTGACCGGAAGTGTGAGTCATCGATTGCCACAATCGGATCTGCGAGTATTATCCACCGTGGATCGATCTTTAGGTAGCGTCACATACAAAAAAGAGGCTTTCGATAAAGAGGTAATACGTGCCTCTTCTGCCAAATAACTTTAAAAGGGCTCAGCCAGAGCCAGATATCGTGTGTCTCTGAAGCATAAAAATAACCCGTATGGCAAACAAGGTGGACCGCGCCGTGTGCTTGAAAAAAGGATTTGTCTTATACTATCCTCGGCACGATATAACAAACCTTTTGACTTCCCCCACTTCCAATGAATCCTAAGACTGGTAGCCAGCATGACACCTACTGTACCATATTTGACAAGAATCATGTTTGGTGAATTTTGTCCCAGTAGATTAGGAGAAAAATGAAAACAGGCATACATACATGTGGACGGAAATTCAGTGGATGTCGCAAAATCATCGACCTTTATAGCGTGTGATAGTAATGGATTGGTTATGGGAACTGTTTTATTGATCATAACAAACATTTTTAAATGGGGGGTGGGGTCTGCTAAGATATATTTGACTAATCTGTTTAACCTGCATATGCAAAACTCGACTAGTAATTTCAGAGTAAAAAGACCATAGGCTATGTCATGAATACAAAATACTGTATCGAGATTAATTGCTTATTACCCACACACCTACCACTCCCCAGTTTAACACATAAATCATCGATGTATCCACTGAGATAGAAACAAGCAATCTCAAGCATTATACATACGTCTGAGTGTTATTGAAGGCCAACGATCCATACCATCAGCTTACTATTAAACTATCTTCTTCCTTTCCAGGAAACCGATACAGTATTGGTCCTTCTTGAAATTCCACGTTACCCATGACAAACTGTATAATAGGCCAGTTTATCATTTTAAAACTGAAAAGCAAACAGCTTTAAGCGTTATAGTCGATTTCAAGATATATTCCTTTACAACATAGTCAATCATAATATTAACAGAAAGTGAAATGTCAGTGTAATGTATATTTGCATTAATTTCTGTTTGATTTAATTTAATTGTTTGTTTGTTAGTTTTAAAAGAAAAATTTATTCCATTACATGTAATTTTATTTACTGGATTTGACATTTTCCAGAAATTCATTTTCCAGACATTTAGTTCAGATTTTCGTAACCACTAATAATAAGAACTTTGTATTTAAAGCTGGCCTAGTTCCTGACCTTGATTCATGAGTTGAAGTACACAATTTGTTTTTAAACAAAATTATTCTTTCTTAGAACAGATTAATATAGTGAAATGAGGCAATATTGGGAGTACGTGACAAACAACATGTAGCAATTGTTTCAAACTCTGGTTTCTTTTTTTTTTTTTTTTGGTGAAATGACCCAGATCCGGGTATCTGTTTTGCGCAGTAGCCAGATTTAATATTGATGTGTTGAGAAAAAATTATTATTCTTGCCTTAACACTTGAAACGTCCAAATGGTTTTTGTTGTGACCAGTTTGAGTTGAACTTTTTTATTTTTCTGCAGATTTTTTGGATTCTAAGAGATTATTTTCCCTGGAAATACTCTCTAATACTGCTCCAAATTAATTCATGGACTAAGACAGTTATCGAAATTTACAGAATTCAAAAACTGGAATATTATTTTCAGTGATTCAGCAAAGAATTGTTGACACATCAGTACGACACTGACCAAAGCATACGTCATCGCCTTTCATTTTAGATTTCTTCAGGATTCGAACTCAGTTTCATTAGAACATTTTATTATTAAGACTTTTTTTTTCTAATTCTTAGATTAATCTTGAATTATTTTTGGATTTGATTCTTAAAACTGTAAGTTCTTTTCCCCATTTTTACTTTGTTTTTCTATGGAAATAAATTAGTTGTTAGATGTTACGAAGCTTGTTCTCTTCACTTTTTTGTTACTGTTTAAAAGAGCATAAACACGTAACAAAGAAAATTAGGTGCTAGTCAGAGATATATGAATTTTGGCTAAACTATTTCAGAAAACTTTGTTTTTTGAAATTTGAATTCCCCTATGCTTTGAAATTTTTTAAATCCCAAGTATTAATTTATAATTTTGAAACCTTTAGTGAAACCAGCAAACTTTTTTACAATGACATCAAAAGTCGATTTTTTTCATTCAAATCCTACCCAGGAAAAATTAGACCTTTTGGAGAAAAAATGATGAATTGTTTCAGCTTATGTTTCAAAATATGTTCTTTCTGGGGCAAAGACTTCCTTAACGAAGCAAGAAATAAAACATACTGGCCAAGTAGTTGGTAGAAAATAATGTTTTGGATTAATGTGCTTTGGTTTCGATCAGTAAGTCTGTATCAGAATCTGACTTAAAGGAATTAAATTAAAATACAACATGGAATCAGAGTTAAGAAAGCTGGAACTTCAGAAAGAGGAGAAAGACAAAAATGCAGCTGAAATTGGAGAAAGAAATAGCAAATTCAATTTGAGAAAGACAAAGAACAAATGCAGTTACATGATAGAGAAACAAATGCAGTTTTGGAAAGATAAAAATGAAAAACAAATGGAATTATATAAGGAAGAAAGAGAGAAAAATACTAATGCTGGTACAAAAAGAAGAAATACAGTTACAGAAAGAGCAAATACATTTAGAATCGGAGAAAGAGGAGAGAGATAGAAGGATGCAAAAGGAGACGCAAGGGAGGAAATATCAGTTTAGAATAAAAGAAATGGAGCTGGCAATTGGAAACCACATTCCTAATTTGGATATAACTTCAGGTTTTGATGTTACTAAGAATATCGAGTCAGTACCTCCTTTTCTGGAAAAAGAAGTAAACCAATATTTTCTTCGTTTTGAAAAAAAAAATGCTAAAATGTTGAAGTGGCCAAGAGAGCACTGGACTCTATTTTCACAATGTGTATTTACTGGCAAAGGTTGCAACATTTACAATTAACTGTCACTAGAGCGGAGTGCTGACTATGATGTTGTTAAGGGCTATATCTTGACAGGTTACGAGTTAGTCCCTGAGGCTTATCGACAAGGTTAAATAATTCTAGAAAATCAACTGACCAGACTATTTCGAATTTGCATGGGGAAAAACCGCACAATTTGATAAGTGGTGCTCTTCTATAAAGGCTAATAAAGATTACAAAAGTCTCAGACAACTCATATTACTTGAAGAGTTCAAGAACTGTGTCCATAGTGACATTAAGACTTATCTTGATGAGCATAGGGTCGAAACACTGGAAAATGCTGCTCGTGCCGCTGATTAGTATTCTTTGTATTTAATGTTGATCAAGTTCCTGACCTTGATTCATGAGTTGAAGTAAACAATTGTTTTTAAAAATTATTTCTTAGGGTAGTTTTATAGAGTGAAATCGAAGCTAGACTGGGAGTACGTGACAAAAAACATGTTGCAATTGTTTCAAATTCTCTGTCTTTTCTAGTGGACTGACACTCATCCGGGCGTCTGTTTTGCGCAGTAGCCAAATTTAATATTGATGTATTGAGAAATAATTATTATTCTATCCTTGATACTTGAAACGTTAAAGTGTTTTTTGTTGTGACCAGTTTTAGTTGAATTTTTTATTTTTCTGCAAATTATTTGGATTCTAAGTGATTGTTTTCCCTGGAAATACTTGTGCTCTAAATTAATTCTTAGTTGAAGGCAGTAGTCGCAATTTACAAAATTCAAACACTGGAATATTATTTTCTGTGATTCAACAAAGAGCTCTTGACACATCAATACTACAGTGACCACAGCATATTCATTGCATTCCATTTTGGATTTAATCAGGATTCGATCTCAGTTTCATTAGAAACTTTTAATACTAGGACTTCCGTTTTTTAATTATTGGATTATTCTTGGTTTATTTTTTGGTTTCGATTCGTAAAACCGTAAGTTCTTTTTTTCTTAATTTTACCTTTTTTTCTTGGAAAATAAATTAATTTTTAAATTTTACAAAGCTTGTTGTCTTCTTTTTTTCTTGTTACTGTTTAAAGGAGCCTAAACACTTAACAGTCAGGTATATATTTTCAATGACCTACCCTTATTATATCATTCATATTTTCACAAGCTACCATTCTACTTCAAATGGTGGGTGGTGGTTGTGGTGGATTGGATTGTCAACAAAATATTTGATGCCTTAATATAATTATGTATTAATGTATAATGTCTTAATGTTGCATGTCAGTTGCGCATGGTTTTCTTGTTTTTATTTTTTTAAACAGAAAATTTATAATATAAGTAGATTTATTAGAGCTATTCGCCTATCGATATATCTGACATAATTTAAATGAGTCATCGATCGCGTTTTTCATGAAAAAATCTGTTGTAATGTGTATTCGCAGCCGGCATGAGGCAGTGATATGCGAGTATCGGGTGTCAAATGTATTTCCTCCGTAAAGCATCGCTAGATAAAAAAAGAAAATTAAAATAGTGCTTAAAAAACATACTAAAAGACCGTTTCCAATGAAGAAATTATGTACGTCTTGCTCCTTTTTTGTCATACCTGTAACACTAATTTCAGCTTCGAATTTTACAGAGATGACCTGCAAGTATTTCACATGTATAGCAATGTACTAAGCTGCCCAGCTGTGTTAAATATTACGAAAAGAAACCATAATGTACCGTTGGAGTCTTCTGGGGATAAGAAGATCTATAACACAGTTGCCTCTCTTCTATTGGACCGCATTACTTCTACTGGACCGCATTAATTCTATTGGACCGCATTACTTCTACTGGACCGCATTAATTCTATTGGACCACATTACTTCTATTGGACCGCATTACTTCTATTGGACCGCATTACTTCTATGGATTACTTCTATTGGACAGCATTACTTCTATTGGACCGCATTGCTTCTATTGGACCACACTGCTTCTATTGGACCGCATTGCTTCTATTGGACCGCATTAATTCTATTGGACCGCATTACTTCTATGCATTACTTCTATTGGACAGTATTACTTCTATTGGACCGCATTGGTTCTATTGGACCACATTGCTTCTATTGGACCGCATTGCTTCTACTGGACCGCATTACTTATATGCATCACTTCTATTGGACAGCATTACTTCTATTGGACCGCATTGCTTCTATTGGACAGCATTACTTCTATTGGACCGCATTGCTTCTATTGGACCACATTGCTTTTATTGGACTACATTGCTTCTATTGGACCGCACTGCTTCTACTGGACCGCATTACTTCTATTGGACCGCATTACTTCTATACATTACTTCTATTAGACCGCATTGCTTCTATTGGACCACATTGCTTCTATTGGACCGCATTGCTTCTATTCTACCGCATTACTTCTATTGGACCGCATTTCTTATATTGGACCACATTGCATTGCAGATACGGCTATTAATTGTAGCTGAAGAAATCTGAATCGACGCCATTAGGGTCTCTATGAAGTTAATCTCACCTTAATTCCTTGACGATAGTGATAAACGTAATGCAATGCATGGCTGAATCGGACTTGCTTGTGGTGAGATAGAATAAAATAATGTACTAAATGTATGAAATATAATTTACAGCGACGCAGTAGAAAATCGCAATCCCACTGTTCTCATAAGTCAAAAATATTTCATATGCGTAATCAATGCAATTTATGTGATTTTACGAATATTGGGGATCTGTTCTGCTAGTCAACATATCGTAATTATTTTATCATGTAATGAAATATATCTGTATTAACGGAGAGAAAGAAATGTGCTCTAGTTGCTGACATATAAATTCAAATATTTGACTGGAATACAATTTATACGGTGTTTTCATCGGTACAAAATTAGCATATACACATTTATCACAAGATTGGCCAGAACTGGTGAACTAACTTTGACTCAAATAGTTTTTGTAATTACGAGTTTTCCGATTTTTCAATCACATAAAGTTTTCCGCACACGCATGTCTGACATTAGTGTTTTCTGTTCTATTACATGAATGTCATCTCTCTGGTTGAAATTTAATTTCTAAATTGAACATTTTGCATGTAAATCATGAGCAATCAAGTCAGAAAGTATATTTATTTTATAGAACAGTTTGCACTGCAATCTAAATTTAGAGCTTTGCGAACTACGCGCTAATCGTGGTTCTATAAACAAAAATGACTTTATCTAAATCGTTACAGTACAGTTCGTTTCGATCATAATCACGGAGAGGGGATAGGCATTTATGAATTACGGCATAAAGGCATGTCAAGAAATAATTATCTATTGTAAGGCAATTTAATACACCCAGTGTGTATATATGTTTTGGCCGAGTAGTTAATACGATCACGTGCATGTGACAACTGATTTCTATAGAAATCGTTACCGTTAAGATATCAATACCATATATGACGTCAGAATCTATAAACTGTGATTCAGAGCACTGACAAACGTCAACGTTTATATTATAAAGGTCACGTTCCACGGAACAGTCTGAAATGGTGGCACCAAGAAGAGCTACGTAATATAAATGTCGATCACCTTGCCTACTTACGTGCTTACATAATTTGATCTGTCTTTCTCTCCGTCTATTTCTGTAATTATTCCTGCTTTTTTGTTATTCATATTTATTTTTTAAACTAATCATTTAATACTTTAATTACAACCCACACATGCAACTGGCTTAGGGCTTATTGTTGATCAATTTTTTTTTTTTATTTTCACACGTGCCATGATTAAATCAAAGCGTATTGCGATCGCCAATCAAGTCTTAAGTCAGTATGGTATCTGAGTAATTTTAATTATGCGAGTTTCCTTTCTAACAATACATTCTTCAGTCAGAGATGAATGCCAGTTTTCATTCTAGCAATTCTGGCTTTAATCATAATGTCAGCTGTATAATTGTATCAATGCAGTTTCAATTCTAACAATCAACTCTTCCGTCAGCATGACATCTTGATGATTTTAAGAACTCCACTTTATTTCTATAAATCATATCGTACGCCAAAAATTCTGTGTAGCTTCCGATTTGGACAAAATTTTTTCAAGCAAAAAAAGTAATACATCTTCAACACAAATATGCATACCAAAGCGATTTATCTGAAATATGGTCTCATTTTATTTGGTATTTTTTATGATGTGAATGGTGAGAAAGCATCATTTGCGTAAGCCGACGAAAACCGGTCATGCCGGGATACTTTATTTAAACCTGGCTAAATTCCCCAGAGACAAAGTTATTTAAAGGCTTCCCTGTATAGAAACTGGTCACATATATTTGCATAGAGGAAAACCCGTTTCCATCAGCTTGGTATCATTAACATTTGGTTAGTTTATGGCAACACTTTAGAAGAAATCATATCAAGGGACTTTTATATTTTCTTGCAAACAAAGCTGTATCTAATGATGGATTGGCATGATTTACAAAGAAAAATAAGAAAATAACATCAAAATTGAACGCAGTTATTGCTACAATTGCTTCTGTTATATATAATAAATCAATTTCCGCGGTTTCGGAGAAGAATTGATTTAAAATCTGCTTATTTTTATAGTCAGAGTGGTCATATTTGAAGGCAAATAGGCATCATCTGTATAAAATTAACAGCATGTTAACGTATTATGCTTTATGTCGAATCTAGTCAAATTCCAACAAATGACTTTTCTTAAGAAGAGGTAGTTTAGGAAAAAATTAGTTAGATCTCATACGGTGAATGTAGCCTTTTCTAGAATGTACGAGCTATTCTATCACGATCGACTTTCTTAGCTCAATACATCTTGCAACACACTGACACAAGGTAGCTGCTAAAATGGTTCAAACACTTCCAAGTTTCAATATTTCATATCAGCCATGTAAATGTAAGAATATTGAACATCTTTGCAGAAGGAAGACGGCAAGGTGCAACTACAAATGAAGCGATGTTCAGAACAAAACTGTGCTGTCTCCGTATCCCAGACAATGACAGAAACAAACGATTGGGTAAACAGTTCTACTTTTCGAATACACCGATTCCTTATATTCTGGGTCACAGTCGTTCAAATCAGCACCGGCACACACTAACATTTTCACCGCCAACGGATATTGCAGACGCGTGAAATGTTGGAGTCCTCCCCGTATAGTCTATGTCATTCACATCAGCACCCTTTGGTATAAGAACAATAATCATACTGACGTCACCACGATTAGCTACCAAATGTAATGGGACAACAATTCCCCGGTAGCCCTTCCAGTTTATCCAAGGTGAGGTTTACATCGACACTAAAACATGAAAAGTAGTCTAACCGTCCACTTCCGTTTTGAGGACGGTTTTCACATTTATTCCTTTCGATGATTTTTCTCCCAGAACCAAATAATACATCCTCTTCGCGTTTAACAAATTCAAACAGGGTGATGGCATCCTTCAAATGGCTATAACGGCTCTTTGATAAAAGCTTGATGAAGACCGATGACGATATGTGTGGACCGTCCTGGGCAATAATAATAATAATAATAATAATAAATCTATTTGGGGACAATGCCGATCAAAAGAGGATTTGTCTGCGCATTGTTCTACTGACCACGTTAACCAAAAGACCACCGCAAATAATTACTAACGATAATGATGATGATGACGATATATATATATATATATATATATATATATATATAGAGAGAGAGAGAGAGAGAGAGAGAGAGAGAGAGAGAGAGAGAGTAACATATGGCGCAATTACGAAAGAGTTTCCAAACATTTTAATCTAATGACGTTCTTCGGCAGAGTTGGAGACAAAGTGCATCTATGAAGCAATCACTAAGTACACAATCTAAGAGTTTTCCTGGTGTATTACAAATTTCCATAACATCGGGTGGGGTCTGCAAAAACAAAATCAACAACATGGCAAAAAAGTCTGCATGTCTACTCGTAACGACAGGTTAACTATAAAATCTATCACGCAAATCATATTCATAAAAATAATACAGACTCTAGTAGAGATAATATCGAACAATATGTGCTATGATAATAAATAAAATATACTACCTTTGACTTCCGCTTGACGAAGACTAATTTGCACTCTTCTTTATCAAAGGTGGACAATATGCAAACTTTCAACACCTATGAGCAGTATATTTGAAAAAGAACCCCGGATGATCACTCCTAACTCATTAATGGAAATCATGAGATAAATGTTCAAAACAACATCAAACAAGGTACCGGAAACAGCATATATGAAAGCTAGCAATTTATATGCCTTGATATTAAAACGTGTGATGTACGGTTTCAGATTTATTATATCGCAAGCCTTTTTATTCTGGTACAAGACAGCCACCTCACAACATGAATATAGTAACATGTCGTCCTCAATATTAAATCATCGCACACAGTCTTTTAAATTGAAAGCGATTGGAACACTAAAACGATAGCATATTGGCTTTTCAGTTATCATACAGGTTGCTTTCATTTCCATCAAACAATTACATCCCCATAGTAATATTTAACTTCACGTTACTCAAGGAAAACATACATACAAATTTTAATAACTTCTAACCGCTACGAGTTATGCTAATTTCTGTACCTTGTAAAAGCCGCTGAACTCTTGGCGTGGATTCCAATCAGCGGATCAGTGACGAATACGTAGCATGGATTTGTCTATCGGTAATGTCAGACACAACATGAAATGAGTTCCTGTACGAGATCAGAAGTGACGTTTATGCCCAAAAACTTAAAAGCTAGCTCCGAAAAACGATAACATGGATCAACTAGTGAGTTTTATTTTAGTCTCCTCAGCATGATATAACGTTCAAAGTGTTGTTGTGCAGTAAACTACTAACCTTACTGGCTTGATCATGTATAGTACAATGTCTAAATCTGCATTTCAAGGCAGGGATCTGTAACAGAATGTTGAGGACACAATATTTCGTAGAAACAGACCAAACACTGTGTAGTATGTCTACTTGATTAATAAGATCGTTTAGTACGTAGAATTACCTTTGAAGTGTTTAATTTACATGCGTATTTGAGAAATGAGCTTGAGTAATATGCAGAAAATTACTTAGATTGTTAGCTTATGGCCAGAATTAATTTTGTAATTCGCTAATAGGTATTCGTAGTAAACTAGTACATTTATTCATGTGATATGTTAAAATTTACACATGCTTGAATTGTGAAGATGGAAAATGGTTGAAGTGTGTAAGATTAGTTAATATGGATGTATGGATATATCAGAGTATAGATATTTGAATATTTGTGTACTTCATATGACTTATAATGTAAGGAAAGGCGCTGATTGATGTGATATTGTTTAGAATAATGGGATTAGGAATATGTACTGATGTGACGCAATTTATTGATGTATGTATGAGAAGTAATTGATACCATACAAGAACTTATGAGTATTTCGATGTGAATGAATGCGTGATGGAAGGAAAATAATAGCCTTTATCAAATGATAGGTTGTGTATAGTGTGAGATGAGAGGGCAAACGGAAAAAAAAATTGTACCGTGCTTGTGTTTTCACAGGAGGCATTTTGGGGGACATTTGGGGGACAGAACTTCCGGTTCAGTTAAGTCGCGAGTCTCGAAGAGGCGGGACGGAAGTGAGACTAGCAAAGCAGTCGGAATCGACAAATCTAATCGGTGGAGAGATTCGAGGAGGAGAAGGAAAAGGAGAGGGAGGAGAAGTATAGAGAAGCTGAGGAGGAGAAGGAATTTGGGAAATGTCGGGAGGAAGAGGAGAAGGAATTGGAGGAATAGGAGAGAAGAATACACAGAGAAGTAGAATACAAGGACAGGTAGAAAGCTATCTCACACTACTAATCAAATGATGCAATATGCTATCACAGGGTTGAGCGGAAGGAGAGTACTTGGGAAATTTTAATCATTTGATTATTGAATTGCCATTAAATTGTTATTCGTTAAATTTAACTTTTTGTATATTCAATCTTTACATCTATCTTTCACTAATTTTGCTTCCAACCAAAATCAAGCCTGGGTGGGATTTCTATAATAGTTTAGATAAAATCTTGGGAGCACCCCAGCTCAAACATAACACACCTACCACAGTGGCGGCATAACAACCCGTCACGTTACACATGGCATAACGAATCCATCAAATAGGTATGCTATTTCTAGCATAATGACGCAAATCTAATTCCGTTGGGTATTTTCCCTGTGCGACCATTTAAAAGTTACATAATAAACATAAAAAATTTCAAGCCAAGAAAAGTGGCGCCTAATTTCCTCAAATATACGAATTCGTGTCAAATCATATGTTAAATATAGCTTGTCTGGTAGAGAAATGTCGAGATATACTCAACAAAGATGTTATGATAAGACACGTGTTGACAATATTACGTATTTCTGAACGACGCTGGTAATTTTTACTGTTAGAGGTCAGAAAATCATTCCAAAATAGAATTTGTATTAAAAACAAATTGACTTTGAAATGAGAATTAATTTGTTCCAAATTTATATGTATTTTTTCCTGTGCCAGTACTTCGCAAATGTTTTTCTCTTCTTCCACCCCTGGTGGCTGACTGGTCTAAAGCTCTCGCCTTTATGCATCACGCTCACATCTAATGGTCCACAGGTGACCGAATGGCCTAAGGCACTCATCTTTACCGATCGCTGCCATCTCACCTCTATCCGGGCGAGTTCGAGTCCCGGATCGACCAGCCTGAGTATATGATAAAGCTTGCCTGCAACTTACAGTAGGTCTTTGGTTCTTCCTTGGGACTTCCCGAGCGAGATCTTCATCCACTAATCATACTGGCTACCATGTACATGTAAGCCATGTCAAGTGCTAAAAATGGCGTTACACATCACAAAACCAAGTCGAGAAAGGAGATTTGAATCTAAGAGCTGTGCCGTCATTAATGAATGCATTTGCCCCCCATTAATGGTAGTAAATATGCTTCCAGCTTTCCATAATGGAACAAAAAGTACAGGTGATGCAAATTTAGCACTACAAGTTATTCTGTTATAGACTATGCATTAAAATTATAATATTATCCATATCCCCTTTGTTATTTTCCTCCGTCAAGCTGAAAATATCACACAAGACATGATACTGTACCCTTAGTTTTCAAACTACAGTTATTATTATTTTAATAATTGTTGTTGATTATCTTATTTGTAGCTTAGTAGACGTAGTAGTAATAGTAGAAGTAATACTAGTATGTATGTATGAATTGTTATATAATACTCATCATCATCATCATCATCATCATCAACATCACCACAACACTAGTAGTAGTATTATTATCGCTGTAACAGTGTGAATTTTTGTGGATGTTGTAAAGTATAGCAATTATAAGTTGATGTATATGAGATTTGCACCAAACTGAATCTTAGGCATGATTAACTATGTTAGCTCTTGCGTGAGTCTTGTGGAAACATGATTGTTTATTAATGTGGTTCTGACTGATAAATATGTCAGACGAAACTGGAAAAGGATGAGGAAAGGGTCTTATATATAGAAATGCGAAAAGACTGAAATGTATCAAAAACAGCGTTTGCACCAGCTGAAATGTTTGTTTTCAGTTGACACTTTGCATAGATCGGTCCATTAAAGGAAAGCGTGATTCGAAATTTTCCAACTCTTGAGGAATGAGTGTTAAGAATACCGGTCAATTATGTCTGAGTTCTTTTTCGATAAGTTAATGGGGGGGGGGGGGGGGGCTCTGCTGAATTCGGGTGTTTTAATAATGACTTACAACACGAAACAAGCAGTCTACTTTTTGCGCAAAGCGATACGATCTTGACTCCGGGTATTGGCGAGATCCCTCGTAAGGCTTCTCCGAGTTACCAGGGGTGTACAGCGACGTTTCTCATCAAGGCAAAAGAGCGAACGTAAACGGAAAAAGAAAAATAGCTTCAACGACTGACATAAGAGTGAGTGACGAAACATAAAAGTGGACGAACAATACTATTCGCTCGATCCGGGCCATAACACTGTGGTCGTTCATCCTCTAGACATCGATGTATAGCATCACACAGGGAATAACCCAACACAATATATGTATTCAATACTACTAGTAGTAGTAATAGCAGAAAACAACTCTCAAATGCTTGCGCCTTTTGAGTTTATTCATTTCTTGTCTTCGGGATTTAGAAGATGATATTATATATATATATATATATATATATATATATATATATATATATATATATATATATATATATATATATATATATATATATATATATATATCATGCGGTTTGAGTGTCAACAAGGGATTCGGTAATTGGCGTGTGTTTGTGTGTTTGTGTGTGTGTGTGTGATGCAACATTCGAATTCGGTTCAACATTTCGCTTTCCCGTTCTTAATGGAAACAGCTAATCCTATTAATTTTACTGAAAAACACACACACATTTATCTCATTTAAGAAAAACAGTGGGGCCTGATTAGCTCAAGAAGGGGATTTTGGGGATATTTAACGGAAAGAACATTATTTTGTCTACTCCGGTTTTGAACATACATGTACGCTCTGTTACGTTTTCACAATGAGTAGCACACATCCTACATGTGGTCGAAACCACAGTTTCCTATTTCATTGTGCTATAATCGAAGTCTTTCTAGCTTAGGTGACAGGGTACAGTTTCGTAAATTGGCCCATGGCAAATTACTTAACTTAAGGCTATGGTGTTCATTTTTCAGCTATTATTGTTTACTATTTAAGGATATGGATATATTTGTGAACTATGTGTTTCGGGCTTGTGTTGTTCATGAAATTGATGACAGGCATGTACACCTTCCATAGTTACTCTGTGTTATGTTGATAGTGAAATACCAATAGTCGGTTAGAAAGAAGAGCTAGCCTCCCACAGCACTAAACACATGGGTTTGAGGCAAGTAGAATATACCAAAAACGGCTTGGATGACAACTATTTTCATTTACATCAGCCTGTTTACTACACCCACCTTTGCAGAACTGTCATCTAGGAAAAGGGCTTGTGTTTGCACAGTGAGCACCACATGGTGTCAAAAATTACATTCGGACATGAAAAATGCAGGTATAATTTTGGCGTTCGGGTGCATAAACTTCTTCTGCTTTGAACTGCCATTGACTTCCCAGGTCAAGTGGATAATATTATTATGCTTTGTTTTATTATAGGTATTCGAAAAATAAAGAAAATTTTGACCTCACTATGTAGCTGATGGCGGCTTTAAATTTGTACATAAAAACTGAACCCTGCCCCCTTATTTACCAATGAAAAATGATCAAGCTGTTGTTAATAGCGTACGTAGTCATGTTCAGGCCGCTTCGAAATGCCCTGAAGCAACAGTAGTAAGGTGGGCCACTATACGTACAATGGAAATTAGCATTACGGAGACCCCTGGGTGAATATACGTACAATGGAAATTTAACATGGCGAAAAATCGTGGGTTAATATACGTACAAGGGGAATTAACATGGAAAAAAATTGTGGGCCGATATACGTACAAGGGGAATTTAACATGGGGAATAGAGTTTGGGGGTTGTTTAGGGACAAAGGGGAATTGAATATGGGATTTTTTTTTTGATTTTTTTAAAATTTTTTTAAATTTAAATTTAAATTTAAATTTAAAAAAGGGGTAGGCAATGGAAAGGCTATCTCTTTTCGAGAAATATGGCTGGCCCTGAAAAGGGCCTTTGGGTTTATGTTAATGTATTCATTAACATAAATGGTACCGCATTGGTCTTCTTCTTGTCCTTAGGCTACGTCTCACTGTTGGTCCGTAAATCAGCACTCTTTTCAGGCATCCTTGTCTTTCTACGTAGATCCTACGTATCCACAGGCTGGTGTTTGTCCTGTGGACAACGGTCCACTTGGATCGGACATACATGAGCATGTCCGTCCGGAACATCATGGAAGATACAAGCGTAGAAGATTGCACATCGGTCCACATCTTGAAGCGACGAGAACAAGTGAATCAATGCAGTGAACTGCGCTTATTTATAGGTACAGGAAGGATTGAAACGGATTGAATTCATTCACCAATCCGAACACGCGTTACAAAATTCAGTCAGCTCGCATCCAATCCGAAGAGAGCAGTCTGTGACGTCACGTGGTCTATATAGATTCGTTAGCGCTTGTGTGCAGTCAATCTATGCGACAGTGATTCAACATGACGGAAACTCAGAAAACGATCCATTGGGGTGCACCAGCAGGGGAGACTGCACAAGGGAACCCGGACTTACTTTCACAAGAGGTACATTGGGATTTTGTGGATTTTCTTACCTCGCAAGAATTTGTTCCGGAACCTTCCTTACCTTCTTCATTACCGCAAGTGGAGAATTTTAGACAGAGACAGAAAGAAGAATTGGAGAAATTTATGCAACGACAAAAGGAAGCGGAACAAGCTTTTCTCCTACAGCAACAGCAACAGCAACAAGAAGAGATAAGAAAAAAACAACAGCAACAACAGCAAGAAGAAGTAGCAGCAAAGAAACAAGAGGGTGAAAATCAAACGGCTACGGTACTGTTGGACATTTTAGCGGAGTTAAGAAGTCTGAAACAAATGTATCAGACTTCTTTATCACGACCGAAGAGAATACGACCTTCCCGAGCTAAACACGCCAACCCTGTGACTAAGCCTGTCGTACCACCCTTAGTGATTTCAACCCAATCATCAGAAGTAGGCCTTGGCCGTGGCAAAGACTTAAGGCAGTTAAAGTTGATTGGTTAAACTCACCCCTACACCAAAATAAAAAGGCCCTTTCCAGGGCCACCCACATTTCTCGAAAAGAAATACAATTTCAATTTGCCAATAACTCAAAAATAAACCCCACCCATTTTACCCTTATAGTACGTGTCTGTGTATGAGTGCGTGAGTGTAGCTTCTTATTTTAAAATCAAAACTCAAAGACACTTACCTTATATCATTCATGTATTCTTTTATCCATTTTTTTACAATCCAATTCACAATTCACCACAGAACACTTTAATTAAAAGTTCATTGACTTCTTCTTTCTCCTTGTTTAGTCTCTCTGTTTTTTGAATTTCTTCACCGTTTTTTCCTCATTTTCTTCCCTTCTTCTTTTCTTCTCCTGTTTCTTTGCTTCTTTTAAATAGAATTGTCTTCTTTCTTCCTCTTCTTCCTCTAAAGAATCCCTCTCTTCTTCCGAAGAATCCCTCTCTTCTTCTGAAGAATCCTTCTTTTCTTCTGACTCCTCTTGTTTCTTTTTTGGGCAATCTGGAGACCAATGTCCTTTTTCTTTACAATAATAACAGGTATCTTGACTTTTGTCTCTTTTAGTCCCTGTTTTTGTTCTTTTTTGACGGTCTGGACACTCTGAAGACCAATGCCCTTTCTTCTGACAGATATAGCAAGTATCTTGACTTTTATCTCGAAAGGAAGGAGAGTAGTCCGTCGGCTGGTCTGAAGAGAATTTTCTAATGACCCCTCGCAAAGCTCTGACGAAACGTTCCATCTGGGTAGTCTCTTCCATCGTTGTGCTCAGCTTGAGAGTGAAATGAATAGTGAAAGGACAAGACACACACCCTTTTTATATACGCTGGTTTGCCAAGACTATAAATTAGTCTATAGTGTTTAAACTTGAGTCATTTGACGTTTTGCACTCAAGATGAAACGATCCCATTCATTCGAGAAGAAAGAAGAAGAAGAAAGTAAGAGGCAGAAACGTGATCTATCGCCTAGTACCAGGGCTGAAATCTTGGCACAAATTCATGCCAGTGATTTTGAAGAGGACATGAGTGAACCAGAATTTGAAACCTCTAAACCAAGTTCGTCACCCTTAGTCAACCCAGAAAAATACTATTCCATTCGAGAGACGGAAAAGCGACCCTCTAGAAAATTTAGAACCACGGCTTACACCTACACGGTGAAGTTTAAAGATTTCAAGACCGACGTACCCTTGGAGAAAGCAGAAGGGTTCATCACCGAGATGTGGGATTCTTTGCTCACCGCACTCAAGCGACAATGTCAACCCAAAGAAGACGATCGCTTGACACTATCCATAGATCACGACGGTTTGAAATCCCCTGTTTGGATCGAGTTTAGCAGACCTGCAGAACTAACCCCTTCCAAAATCATGGACAAGATTCAACACGTACAACAATCTAATGACCAGTTTGACATCACCGATGGTAAAGCCACACTGAAAATGGCCCACGTCTCTCTTCCTCAAGGGACAGGACGCAAAAAGATGTTATTGGTGAACGAGCTTCGCAGCATTAAGCGTAGTCTTGTCCAAATTCACAATCCTCATGACCAGATGTGTTTAGCCCGTGCCATCGTGGTGGGACGAACCTATGCCAACAAGAACGACACGACAGAATGGAAAAGAACCTGGAACACTATTCAACGATCCGATCGAGCCAAACAACGAAACGAAGCAGAACTCCTGCTGCAACAAGCTGGCCTGTCCAAAGACACACCCTGTGGCATTCCTGAGATGCAAAAATTGCAAGATGCCCTAGCTCCACGCTACACCTTGAAAGTGCACCCTCAAGAAATGCGTGGGTCTCTGTTGTTTCGAGGCCAAGACTTTAAGGACGGAAAATACATTCATGTTTATCATCACGATGACCATTTCGATACCATTACCAGTATCACCGGATTCCTGGGATACAGATATTACTGTGAGAAATGTGACTATGGTTATAATAATCGAGAGCAACACAAGCATTGTGGATGGAAATGCCCAGGATGTTTGGCCTCTCCACCCTGTCTGAGCGAAGAACCAGTGCCTTGTTCGACTTGTCTGCGCACGTTTGTCAGCCCTACCTGTTACCAACAACATTTGAAAACACAAGGTTCACAGAAGAAATGTGCTTGTCAACTCCTGAGATTGTGCCCTACGTGTAGACAAGGCATACGTACCAACAATGCCAAGGCACACGTATGTCGAGGAAAGAAAAAATGTCACATTTGTCACCACATCGTGGACTTGGAACACGAATGTTACGTGCAAAAATACCAACCCCCACCAGAGAAAGAGGACGGTCACAAGAAGAAAGGCAATTTCATCTTTTTCGATTTCGAATGCATGCAAGAGACCGGCATTCACATTCCTAATTTCTGCGTGGCTCATCGAGCGTGCGAGAAGTACATTCAAGAACCTATCTTCAGTCATTGCCCTCACTGCAGCAAGATTCCTGGAGGACGTGAAAAAATCTTTCGGGGACCGAACACGTTAGCCGATTTTGCCCGATGGGTCTTAGACCCCATCGACAAGACATGGAGCCAAGAGGACATCGAACGTTACGGAGATTGTCATCGTCATGCCACGGTGATGGCTCACAATTTCTCCGGATACGATGGACAGTTTCTTTTGAGGTACTATGCGGAACAAGGCACCGAGCGTCCTAAAGTGACTTTGAACGGAGCCAAAATCATTTTCATGCAAGTGGGACAAGTGCAGTTTAAAGATTCGATGAGTTACTTGGCCATGCCTTTGAGTCGAATGCCTAAAACGTTTGGAATGACAGAAATGGCTAAAGGGTACTTTCCACACTTTTTCAATACGGAAGCCAATCAACACGCCGTTCTACCCCATTTACCTGAGACTCACTATTACGACCCCGACAACATGCGTACCGAACAACGAGAAGCTTTCTACGCTTGGTACCAGGCTCATGCCTCTGACCCCTTCGACTTTCAGTAAGTAATGTTAAAGTATTGTCGTTCCGACGTGGACATTTTACGACGTTGCTGTGGAAAATTTCGAGAACTGTTCATGGAACACGGAGGGGTCGATCCTTTGAAAGAAGCTTGCACCATTGCCAAAGCGTGTTCCTTAGTGTACCGCCAACGATTCATGCCTGAAAACACCGTGGCTGTCATCAGTCCTCAAACGACCCACTATGTCAAGCGTCAATACTCGGTCAAAGCCCTACGTTGGTTACATTACTTGTGCGCCAAGGAAGATAAATGGATTCAGCATGCCCGCAACGGAGGAGGCGAAAAGACCATCGGAACGTATTCGGTCGATGGCTGGGACTTAGAAAACCCCAAGATCGTGTACGAGTTTAACGGTTGCTTATTTCACGCATGTCCCGTCTGCTACCCTGACCGTGACACTAAAAATCAGTTTTTGCAACGAACCATGGAAGACTTGTACCAGGACACTTGTCAGCGACGCCTAAAGTTAGAACAGCAAGGATACCAAGTGGTGGAAATGTGGGAACACGAGTACGATCACCGTTTGAAAACCGATCCCGAGTTTAAACGCCTCGTGGAAAGTTACCAGTTCATGGACCCGCTGAACCCGAGGGATAGTTTTTACGGAGGAAGGACCAATGCCACCTGTTTGCTGTACCAAGCCGACGAAGAGAAAGAAGAAGAAATCAAATACTTGGACGTGTGTTCGCTGTATCCCTACGTGTGCAAATATTGTCGCTTTCCTGTAGGGCACCCGCAATTGTTGACGGAACACATCGACCTGAAAAACATTCGACAATACGAAGGCTTGATCAAGTGTAAAGTTTTGCCTCCCACGAACCTATACCATCCCGTCTTACCTCACCATTGTCAAGGCAAACTGATGTTTCCATTGTGCCGTACTTGTGCCGAAACGTGCAACCAGGACCAACCTTGCCATCACAGCCAGGAAGAATGTGCCTTGACGGGAACCTGGGTCAGCGTGGAATTGTTCAAAGCTCTGGACATGGGATACCAACTGTTAGAAGTGTACGAAATTTGCCACTTTCCCAAGACACAACAGTACCACAAGGGTGACCCTACTCAGAAAGGCATTTTCGCCGACTACGTGGATGCCTTTTTGAAACTGAAACAAGAAGCCAGCGGCTATCCTTCCTGGTGTCACACTCCCGAAGACCAAATACAATTCAAAGAGAAATACTATGCACAAGAAGGCATCTCTTTAGACCACATCGAAAAAAACGAAGGCAGGCGATCGTTTGCCAAAGTAATGTTAAATTGCTTGTGGGGTAAAATGGCACAACGACCGTGTTTACCCAAGACGAAATATTTGACAGAACCTTCCCGCTACTTCCAGATGATTCACGACAAAACCAAATACATGAAACACGTGGACGTCGTTCGAGAGGATTTGATCTTGGTCAATTACGAAGAAGATCTGGACTTTGTACAAGACGACCCTTTTGGAAATGTCATCATTGCGGCTTACGTGACAGCTCATGCTCGCTTAAAATTGTACGAAGCTTTAGAACTGTTAGAAGAACGCGTCCTGTACTTTGACACGGACAGTTGCATTTACATCCATCACCCGATTCAACAGCACCCTGACATCGAAGGAGACCGTTTAGGAGCCTGGACAGACGAGCATCCCGACGACAAGATTCTAAGTTTCGTCAGTGGTGGTCCCAAAAATTACGGCTACGAATACCGGGACAAACAAGGAGAAGTGCACACGACGTGCAAAGTGAAAGGACTGACTCTGAATCATCGTACCAGTCGAGTGGTCAACTTTGGGGTATTGAAAGAAGCCTTGCAATCGGGAGAGGATGGAAACTTTAAAGTGACCACCTATCAACCAAACAAGATTGTACGTTTACCCACTCACCACATCGTCAGTCGACCCTTGGAAAAAGTCTATCAAATTGTATACCAGAAGCGAGTGCGACTTCCCAATCACTTCACCTTACCGTACGGTCACGTCGGTATTGGACTGTATATGAAAAGGAAACCTAGGCAAGATCGATAGTTCATTGTTCATTGAAGTAACTTACCATGTCGTTGACGAAGAAGAAACCAGATTGGTTAGGAGTCAAATGTTGGACATCACCGAGACCAGGGTTTTGAGGCTTGGACACAAGAGGTGGCCCAGTATGCACGAGAGTTATTCAAGGAAAAAAGTTACTTTTCAACCTGTGTTAGTGACGGTGCCAGAAGAACCCGTCACCCAGGACAGGACTGTCGTGGACAGGCCTGAAAGACCCTTTCGGGAGGACACTTGTGTGACCTTACCCCCTACTATAGAACTGGTTAGAACTTTACCCAAAACATGTTGTACAGACACTTGTGTTTATTCCACGTTCATGGTTATCATGTGCCTTTTATTCTTGTACTTAAGCCTTTGGCTTTTATGTATTTTTGTCTTTCGTATTCATGTTTGAAACATTCAATAAACGTGTTCTGAAAAAGTATATAAACTCTTGTCTTGTTTGTTTTTCGTGTCACAAGTGACATTTCTCACACCATGGCTACCTCTGCTGTCTCTGCTCCCTCTTCCTCTACTGTCAAAGTCATCGACGAACACTTAGATCGTGCCAGTTGGGAGGCTTTGTATCTTCGCCATCCCTTTAACATGCTCATTACTGGACCTAGCGGTTCAGGCAAAACCGAATTCGTCAAACGTTTGATCGAACATACACATCATTTGATCGATCGACCCCCTCAACGAATCGTGTGGTGTTACAAAGAGTGGCAATCGGCGTACAGCCTCTTGCGAGAAAGTCAAGGCGATTCCATCGTGTTTGTGGAAGGCATTCCTAAAGAAGACGATGGCATCGTCTCTGACTCCCGTCAAACCCATTTGGTCATTTTCGACGACATGTTAGGAGAAGACGAAGAAGAAATTAAACTGTGGTTCACGCGCAAAGGGCATCACCGTAATGCCAGTGTCGTTTACATCACCCAAAATTTGTTTCAACAAAGTAAAGCCCATCGCACCATCAGTCTCAATGCGCATTACGTGGTCTTGTTTAAAAGCCCTCGAGATAAATCGCAAGCGCAAGTCTTAGCCAAACAGTTAGGAACGCCTTGGCTGACTCAGGCGTACGACGATGCCACTCAAACTCCACACGCCTATTTACTCGTCGATTTGAAACCTACGACTCCCGAGGATTTGCGATTTCGTACCCACTTGTTTCACCACTGGTGCCAAGACGGAGGGCCTGTCCTGTACACGTCTCCGTCCTCGACTTCATTTCACTCCCCATCAAAAAATCTATAAAAACCTCAGACCCTTTTTCGTCTGTCTCACTCTCAGTGCGAACATGACGTCCCTTCAGTCGCATCTTCGTGTCAAATTGATTCGTGCCTTGTATGGCATCAGTCTAGAAAAAGATCCACAAACACGAGCTCGTGTCTTAGAAGCTAGTCTCAAAGAAGTCTTACGATGGTTCACGGTGACGGCACGTCAATTACTCCAAGGAATCATTCAGATTCCTCATCAAACCAAACGCTTTTTCGATCGAAACAAAGTCGCTTTGGTCCAACTGGCCGATCCCCGCATCGACACTCAAACCAAAAAACAAATCATTTTGAAACCTGGAGGGAGCGGTACTCTAGGAGGGGTCATCATTCGCTCACTCTTAAGATGGGATCCTAATGCCCCAAAAGTTATACCCAAGACAAAAGTCCAACGAAGCCCCAAGAAGAAAAAGACCAGGTCCCCAAGGAGAACTTCTCCAGTGGCAGGACCCTCCTCTGACCAGACACCACCACCACCCCGGAAAAAGAAAAGAAGCCCCCAGAAAAAGAAAAGTCCACAGAAAACTAGTCGCAAGAGAGGCACTTCGGCCAGGACGCAACCTTACACTCGCAAGCCACGACCTGCCACAGCGGTGACTGCGTCTCCGGCAGCTTCACGTTTGTCCACTTCTCCGTTAATGACACCCAGAACTGAAGAGTACTTGGAGACGTTGATCACACCAAGAACTTCTCCGTTGATGACCCCCAAAAGAACTTCCCCAGTGGCAGGACCTTCCAATTTAGTGGCAGTGGCTGCTGCTCACAAAGTACCTTCTCCCAAAATCAAAGTTCAAGAAAGATCGGGCATGTTACAAAGTTTACTGGATTTGTCCAAGCAAGAACTGGCTCGATTTAGTCCGTTACGTACCCCTGCACGACGTGTCATGCCTGTCCTCAAACTGATACGACGTAAAGACAATCAGTGGCGACGCGTTCCAGTATAAAAAAGGCCTGTGACCAAGTGGGGTATCAGTGTTTTTTGGTGCTCCTGAAGACTCAAAGATGTCACCCTCCAGAAAACCCCAAGGAAAGAAAAGGAAAGGACTACCACCACGTTTAGCCAAACATGGGGACATGTTATCTGTCCTGTCCAAAGCTTCTCCACCCCTACGAAAAAAAACTCATTCAAACAGCCTCCAAAGAGGTCATCGATACCGTGTGCGAATGTTGTTTGAACGTTTTGAAAGGCACGATCCCTTTGTCCAAACACCAGAAACAATGCTTAGGCAAACATCGTCACGTTCTTCGCCAAATGGTTCAAAAGAAAATTCCCATTCGTCAAAAAAAGAAGATGTTAGTGCAACGTGGAGGTATTTTACCTCTCTTGTTAGGCCCCATACTGAAAGGAGTCTTGGGAACCATGTTGGGAGGACTGGTGGGAGCAAGATAAAAAGGCCTCGGAAGTTCCAAGATCTCAGAATCGACCCCTGACAACCCCATGGAAGGACGAAAACTAGCTGTAGTGCCTTACAAACGATGGATGGAATACCATCGGTGGCAAGAACAACACACCCCGCATTTACCTCCCAATCCCCATTTGAGCGAGATGTCCCAGTTACAACACGAATTGCAGTCCTTGATGGATCGCCAAGATTTGTCCGAAACAGAAAAATCGCAAAAGTACGGTCAACTCTTGCAACGACTGCAACTCTTTCACCAGAAAGCTTTAGACGAAACAGCTCTACCCACTCTGAAAGATTTTAAGACCTTGATGAAAAGTCCAGCACCATCACCAGTACCAGTACCAGTACCACCAGTACCAGTGACCAAGACAGAAAAAGGAGAAGAAGAGGAAGGGTTTCAAACTCCACCAGAAAAAGTACGCAAGTTAACAACACCACCTACCTCCAGAATTGGGTGGATTAAAAAGATGATGGCCACCCCTTCTTCCTCACAAGAGAAAAAGAAAGTGAAGACAGAAGTGAAGACAGAAGTGAAACAAGAACCGATATCCCCCGCTCAGACATCCTCCTCTTCAACACCTATTGCCGGTCGCACACGCAAAGCATTGCAATCCAAGAAAATACCCCAAGAGAAATAGAGTAGCATCCTCCAAGAGTGGGTGCCTTATTAACACAAAAATAAAAAATGGAAAAAGTCTTAGCCAGCATTTACTACGATCCCTCCCATCCTGCAGGTTACGCAGGAGTTCAACAATTGTATCGTGCTGCCAAAAATTGACTGAAAAGTCTCCGTTTACCTCAAGTGCAACGATGGTTACAAGAACAAGCTACCTACACTTTACACAAACCCATTCGACGCAAGTTTGCCAGAAGTCGCACCCGAGTGGAAGGCATCGATCATCAATGGCAAGCCGATTTAGCCGATGTCTCTCATTTGGCCAGCTACAATCGTGGCTACAAATATTTGTTTTGTGTCATCGACGTCTTTTCCAAATTTGCCTGGGTCGTGCCCTTGACTTCCAAATCCAGCAGCGAGTTAGTGCGAGCCCTGCAACGGGTGTTGAAACAAAGCGGTCGTCACCCTCTTCGATGGCAAACGGACAAAGGCACCGAATTTCTGAACCAAGCTTTCCAAAAAGAATTAAAGAAACGTGACATTCATTTTTTTACCACCGAGAATCCCGAAACCAAAGCCAGCATCGTGGAACGTTTTCAACGCACTTTGAAAGAACGCATGTGGAAATATTTTACGCATCACCACACTCTGAAGTACATCGACATCTTACCACACCTGGTGCAAGCGTACAACCAATCTTACCATCGAAGCATCGGACGTGCCACGCAAGACGTGACTCCCGAGAACGAAGTGTTGGTGTTTGAGCGCCTGTTCGGTACGTCCCCGACGAGGGCTGTCCCCAAGAAAAGTGGAGAGTTGGCCGTAGGAGATTGGGTGCGCATTGGCAAAACCAAACGCACTTTCAACAAAGGTTACTTACCTAACTGGACGACCGAACTGTTTCGTGTCACTGGACGAGTGCATGGCCGTCATCCTACCGTCTATAAATTGGAAGACATGAACGGAGAAGTGCTCAAAGGAACGTTTTATTTGCCCGAGTTACAACGTGTCACCAAAAAAGAAGACGACGTGTACGACATCGAAAGCATTCTCGAACGCAGAACCCGTAAAGTGGGCAAACGACGTGTCAAAGAAGTCAAAGTACGTTGGAAAGGATATCCACCCAGTTTCGATTCTTGGATCGACGCTTCGCAAGTCATCGACTATAAAAAGAAGTGACCATCATGCCCTTTCACACAGACGCAGCTACGTCGACCACTCCTCCTTCACCCAGTTCTTCTGTGCAAGATTTACAAAAACAACCCTTGTGGGTGTGGTGTGGAGAACGTGTGCCTAAAACGCAAATCGTCTTTTTCTGCCAAATCTTCGTGGTGTATTGTGTCATCGGGGCAGCCATTACCAATTTGAGTTTGCAACAAGGAGACAAACAATTGTGGACCATTTTATTGAGCAGTTGCATCGGTTACCTGCTTCCTAATCCCTCCCTGAAATTCACCTCGAACGGGAACCACGGGAACCTTGTGTCCAGTGCCAGTGCCAGTCACCACTTCAATCACAACCAGAACCCCATTTTAGACGGAGACACGCCTCTGACGTCCAGTAACCCCTCGGACAGCCACAGAACTCTGGAATTATGAGTCACCAAAACCAATTTTACTTAACTTTACCCAGTGACAGTTCCATGGAGGTGTTTCCCAAGAACACGTTGTGCTGTTACACGGCCAAATTACCTCAGGCCATCCAGTTAGATCACGAAGCCCATTGGGAAGTGGCTTTAGTAGAAATGATTCACCCGACCCAAGTCCTCAATGTCCTTCCCAATCAAAATTTTTTTGATGTGGAAGTTCATGACGAGCAAATGCAACAGTGGATGGATAGCAATGTCAAATATGACAAGAAAACCCGTACACAAAAGTACACCACCTATCACTTGTTCATTCCCCCAGGCTATTATTTTAGTGGTCAACATTTGGTCAGCACCATAACCTCCAGGTTTAATGTCGTGTTTCTGAATGCTTTGGAGCATGTCAACAAAAATGTCACCATGGAGTACCACAAAGCAGCTCGTCGCTTCTTGATGAAATTTGAACGGACTAAAATCCTGTCCATTTTATTTTGTCCTGAATTGTATGACATGTTGGGCGGAGACATGGACATGAGAAAGACCATGATCAAGAAAAACGAATTACCCATCGTTTACGACAACGAGTCTTTTAGCAAGTTATTTCGTGCCCCGGTAGAACTGAACCAAGGACTGAATTTGATGTTCGTGTATTCCGATGTGGTGGAGTACAACGTGGTGGGACACACCTCCGTACCGTTACTGCGTGTCATTCCTTTCAAAGTGGATTATGCCACAGATGCTGTCGAGGAAGGTGGAAACACTTACCACGTCCACCGCGAATTTGTCCATCCTCACTATTTGCCGGTCAGCAAGTCGTATTTGGACACGGTCAACATTGCTATAAAAGGAGATCTGGGACAAAATATTCCATTCACCAAAGGAAAAGTCACGGTGAAACTCCATTTTCGAAAACGGTTCTCTCACGACTCGTAAGTAAGTCATGTATCCAGTGTACCGAGGGGTTGCTCGACAGCGAGGACACGGTTTAGGAGACATGTTAAAATCGGCCTTTCGTTCGGTGGCCCCAGTGTTGAAACCGATGGTGACATGCGGATTGCACGCCTTGAAAGATGCGGCACTGACGCAAGGCAAAGAATTTATCCAAAATGTCATCATCGACAAACAAAACCCTAGAGAAGCCTTCATGAGGGCAGGCAAAAATGTCTTGCTGCAAACGGGCAAAGACATTTTAGGCCAACGAGAAACACCTATAAATGCCCTGCACGCTACCGAGTCAGGCATTCAGCAAGGACAAGGCAGAAAGAGACGACGAAGAAAACACCCTTTCACCAGACTTCAAGCGAGAAAGGCCAAGAAAAGAAGAACAGTTCGAGACTTAGACGTTTTCGATTATTGAGAAAAGAGACAAAAAAATGATGCACCGAGAATCTTGCGCTTGTTCCAAGACGGAACTGGATCTGTTTGCCATGGCCCCCACGATGATGACGATGCAAGAATCCCAGTGGGTGGAATTTCACCCCGTCTCCTCACTGACCGATTCCGCTCCCATCGAGTTTGAAATCAAAGGACAGCCCGAAGATTACATCGATCTGAATAGCAGTTACTTGTACCTGAAAGTCAAAATTCTAGATAAGACTGGAGGTGCTATAGACGATGAAGCAGTAGCTCCCGTCAACAATTTCATGCATTCCTTGTTCAGTGGAGTGGACTTGTACTTGAATAACAAACTGGTCAGTAGCAGCATGGATACTTACCCTTATCGTGCCTACCTGGAAAATCTCTTGACGTACGGAATAGATGCCAAGAACACTCATCTCAATGCCTGTGTGGTATGGGAAGCTGACGAACCTACCAAGTTTGAAATATTGGAAACTGATGAAAAGAAAGACAACAATGATGGATTTCTAGAACGAAGAAAGAGAATCACGGGAGCCGACACAAGTTTAGAACTGATGGATCGTTTGCATTTGGACATGTGGTTGCAAGAAAAGTATTTGCTGAACGGGGTGGATGTCCGCCTGAGACTGAATCGTAGCAGTGCCGCTTTCCATTTGATGGCTGATAGTGACGGTTACAAAACCAAAATCCTAGAAGCCAGACTCTACGTACGCCGTGTGGAAGTGTTACCTAAAGTGGGAAACGACATCAGTCAGACGTTGAGCAGAACGACCGCCAAGTATCCCATACGACGCGTGGAAGTGAAAACCTTCACCATTCCCAAGGGACAGCGATCCATGATCGAAGATCATCTGTTCCAAGGACAGTTACCCAAACGTTTGATCGTTGGTATCGTCGAGAATACAGCCTTCAACGGAGCTGCCGAAAAAAATCCTTTCTACTTTCAACACTTTGGCGTGTCCAAAATCGAAGTCAGTCGCGATGGCAAAACCTTGTGTACCCGACCTTTCGAACCTGACTTTACCAAGAAGAATTACTTGAGATCGTACTTGTCCCTGTACGAAGCCACCGGACAGTTAGGAACCAATACCAGTCACGGTATTACGTACGAAGATTATGCAGGAGGCTACGCTTTGTGGGCTTTCGATTTCACTCCAGACCAAGGCAGCGACGAGGGACATTTCCACTCTATAAAATCCGGCCAGATTCGTGTGGAAATTCAGTTTAAAGACCGAGACCCTGATGAAACGGTGAACGTCATCCTGTATGCAGAATTCGATAATACCATAGAAATCAACAGTTTGAGAGAAGTCATCCTAGATTACTAGAAACCATGGAAAACTGTTATCCCTCTTTACCTAGTGGAGAAACTTTTAGTGTTGGATTATTGTTAAAAAATGTTAGAGTTGTTGTTGTTTAGTGTTAAGTGATTTTTGAATAAAAAAAATTTGTGTTTTGAAAAAATTGTTTGATGTTATATTGTTGGATTATTGTTAAAAATGTTAGAGTTGTTGTTTAGTGTTAAGTGATTTTTGAATAAAAAATGTGTTTTGAAAAAAATGCCTTTGTCTTTTGTTTAGCTATAAGAATGTTGGATTGATGCTCTTTCATTTCTTACTATCCCTCTCATGACACTCACTAAACGTTGCGACTCAAAAAACCGTGTGGGGAATGTTTTCCTTCACGTCCGCGCTTTGACTTTAAGAACCGGGTTGTTTCCAGTCTAACCATCCATTGTCGACTCATCCTCCTAAGAAGATGTGCTCCAAACTAGCTAAACTCAACGAAGCCTACGTGAATTTGCATAGGGTCAGACACAGTCTGATACCGAAGCCAGAAGAAATAGAGAATGTGAGAATGTTAAAAATCACTGAAGACCTGATAGAAGAGCTCTTCAGAGAAGAAATGAACAGGGAAAAAGAAGAATGGACAGAGAAGTACAGACTTCAGAGACAGCAGCAACAACAACAACAAGAGCAGCAGCAGCAACCTGAAGCTGACAGAGGCTTTGTCGATTGTCGTATCGACACCAAAGAGTTCTTCTTCTCTTTCCGAAGAAGCAGACCTATCGCCAGAAAGTCTATCCTCAGAGGACATCGCATTCTTAGAAACTAAAAAGAATGCCATAGCAAACAAAAAAAACAGCCCTTTTCAGGGCTACCCAATACTCTAGAAAAGAAATAACAATCGATTTGCCAATGTGTGTAGGTAGAGTAGTGTGAAAATAAACACTAACTCTTTATTGATAGTGAGAGTGTAAGTGTTTGTGTGTTTGTGTTTGTAAGTGGTTAAGTAAGTTGGAATGGATAGTAGATTAAAATGATGTCTTTTTTTGGTGTTTGAGGTGTAAATTTGGGGTTAGATTGGATTGCTTTGCGTATGTGGATAGTCTATTGAAGTGATTTATAAAAAATTTTAAAATAGTGATGGGTAGCATAAAAAAGTGAGTGTTTATTTTAGGTCCGCGCGTTGTTGTTTTTTGGTCATGATCTAGGTAAGATGAATTTTATGTTTATAAGGGATGTTTTCCTTCACGTCCGCGCTTTCAGTATAAATTGAAAACTAATCGTCAGTTGGGCCCATCGTCGACCTGTTAACAGCAAGACAATGAATACAAGGATTGTGAAGCTGCTAGAACTCCAGATGCACCTGGAATATGCCAGGCGCATAGTAAACGAACTATCAGCGGAGGCTATCGTAGAAGAAGCAAGAATAAAGAAGGAAGAGGAGGAGAGAAGAGAGAGGGAAGAAGAGGAAAAGAAAATAGGAGAGAGGATGTCATACAATATTCCCGAGACAGAGGATTGGGGTGCTGCAGCGAATCATCCCGCCTCTGCACTCTCAAGACAAAAAGTAAAAAGAGACTGGAGTCAAAGATGTGTGTGTGGCGCCAGGCCTGGAAGGTGCCACCATTAGATAGGTGCATCTGGAGTTCAAAAAACAGCCCTTTTAAGGGCTATCCAATACTCTAGAAAAGAAATAACTATTAATTTGCCAATGTGTGTAGGTAGAGTAGTGTAAATATAAACACTAACTCTTTTTTAAGATAGTGTGAGGGTATGTGTTTGTGTTGGTGCTTGTAAGAGCTAAGGTATGTTTGTGGGAATAGTAGATTATGGGTTTCTTTATTGTTTCTTAGCGTAGGTGAAGAGTATAGTTAGGGTTCTGTAAGCGCCCACGTACGATTGTGTGGATAGTAGATTATGGATTAGTTTATTGTTCTTAGCGTATGTGTTTGTGTGTTTGTGTTTGTGTGTTTGTGTTTGTGTGTTTGTGTTTGTGTTTGTACCCGCTCACGTACGATTGTGTGAATAGTAGATTATGGATTTGTTTATTGTTCTTAGCGTATGTGAAGAGTATAGTTTGGGTTTTGTAAGCGCTCACGTAAGATTGTGTGGATAGTAGATTATGGATTTTGTTTATTGTTTCTTAGCGTATGTGGAGAGTATAGTTTGGGTTTTTATTATATGAAATGAGAAAGTATAGTTTGGGTTTTATTATATGAAATGAAAAAGTAGGGGGATGTTTTCCTTCACGTTCGCGCGTTGTTTGGTCATGATCTAGGTAAGATCAATTTTATGTTTTTAGGGGGATGTTTTCCTTCACGTCCGCGCTTTCAGTATAAAACTAACAGTGTTGGTCATTGGAGCCCATTCTACGGAATAAGCAAACAAGAAGATGCCAGCAGCTTCAGCTTTATACAACGATCTTATGGGAAGTTGGTATTGGATGGTAGATGGATTGAGTGTAGCAGAAAGGGTTGAACAGGAATGGAGGTATGCAGTGACAAAAGACTTCGTCTCAAGACAAGTAACCAGCCTCCACTTATCCGTAAATATTGTAAAAGAAATGATAGAGGATGAGGAGAAGAGAATCAGAGGTTTAATTAACCCACCGTATGTGAAAGTGGGTAAGTTAAAAGAAGCAATAGATCATGTGACGAGTGCAAGGTGCTTTCTAGAAGACATTGTAGAATGGACAGATTGGTGTTTCGCGAAGTGGGGGTTAGAAAAACTTAAGAAAGCTGAAGAACTAATGAGGAATGTGCTGACCGAAGAGGTCAAGAAGATCAAAGAAAAGTGGTCAAAGGAAAGAAAAGAAGAAGAAAATAGAAAAAAAAAAGGATGAACTAGAAAAACTGAACACAAACTGGATGAAAATCCAAGAGAAGTTCCGGGCCATGGGCCACCCGGACTGGATGCCGGAAACAGAAAAGAAGAAAGGAATGATGGACAAAATAAGAGGATGGTGGAAAAAGTTAAGAAGTTAAAAGAAGAAGAAAAAACCCAAAGGCCCTTTTCAGGGCCAGCCATATTTCTCGAAAAGAGATAGCCTTTCCATTGCCTACCCCTTTTTTAAATTTAAATTTAAATTTAAATTTAAAAAAAATTTAAAAAAAAAAAAATCCCATATTCAATTCCCCTTTGTCCCTAAACAACCCCCAAACTCTATTCCCCATGTTAAATTCCCCTTGTACGTATATCGGCCCACAATTTTTTTCCATGTTAATTCCCCTTGTACGTATATTAACCCACGATTTTTCGCCATGTTAAATTTCCATTGTACGTATATTCACCCAGGGGTCTCCGTAATGCTAATTTCCATTGTACGTATAGTGGCCCACCTTACTACTAGCAACTATAACGTATCACTAGCTGTACTTGACCAATATTTATACGTAACGTTAGAGTATGTTGTTTTATTTGTTTTCCTTCCTCCTCACCACTAACCTTGTGTGATTGTTCAAAAGCATTGACTCATTTTTAATTACTCCTATACTGGTAACGATCCTACATGTTATTCTAATTGCAAAGGTTGTATCATCACTTTGGAGAAAAAAATTGAACTGTCGACCGAAACACTTTCTACCTATTTATGATAATAACTTTGTGAACTTAAACTAGTTTTAACCTGAAAGGCAAACTAGAAAACATCAGGCAACAAATATTCCCGGCCGCAAAGGCTATAAAACTTTTACCAAATAGATTCTTTTAAAAAGAAATATTTTTAATTATGGCAGGAACAACCTAATCTGGCACCAAATCTGATTCCTACTTTCTCTATGTTCATTTCACATTGCTTCAAAATCATGTGCAAGTTCCAATATTTGTAAAGTGAAATAGATAACCTCTGAAGATATGACATAGTGATATAAATGTTTGGAAACGAAATTGTTTTTCTCGTTTTTGTTCGAAAGAACATTAAGAACAATGCGGATTTGCTCGATTTTTATTCGTGGAAAGAAACTATGCTTTAAGGTACTGTCAATAAATCCTTTTAAACAAATGATAATGGCGGGCTGAATAAAGGTTCACGTATACATATGATTTATTTAGGTACTCTCACTAAACCCTTTGAATCAGACGATAATGGCGGGCTGAATAAAGGTTCACGTATACATATGATTTATTTAGGTATTATCGATAAACCGTTTGAATCAGACGATAACGATGAGCTGAATAAAGGTTCATGTATACATATGATTTATTTAGGTACTATCGATAAACCATTTGAATCAGACAATAATGGTGGGCTGAGTAAAGGTTCACGTATACATATGATTTATTTAGGTGCTATCGATAAACGCTTTGAATCAGACCATAGTGGTGGGCTGAGTAGAGATTCATATGTACATGCGATTTATTAGATATTGTCGATAAACCCTTTGAATCATACGATAATGGTGGACTGACTAAAGGATTACATATGATATATGGCAATTGTTTCCTTAATATGAGAACATTCTCGAATGCTACTTTAGCACAGAAGCATTTCCGGTGTTTAGTTTGCTGTCTTAAACATGGAAACAAAATTCGTTTGTATACAATCACTTAGTTGACAGAGGAAAGTGTCTTTATGAGCCATAAAATGGTACGGGATATTTCTTGTCCAGCTAGGTAATTGTTACAGCTTGTAGATCATCATCGTCATCGTCATCGTCATCATCATCATCATCAATTAGCGACAACCACATTCTTTATTGTTTTCTATTTTGAAATATTTGTATTTTACAAACCCACACACACCGCCCTCGGAAACACACACACACACACACACACACACACACACACAAAAGATTAGGGATACAAAAAACATTTGGCACAACATTATACTGCTCTATTTCCACAGTATACCATGAAATGTTCAACGCATGCCGACATTTTATTACATTAGATGAAATTCCTCTATGTCTGCGAATTCCAGGTTAGCCGTCACATAAACTTTATCAAAAGTGGAATGATTCTGCTTGCACTTTAGCTGACACCCTGTATGGGACATACTGCTTGCACTTTAGCTGACACCCTGTATGGGACATACTGCTGATATAAAAGTACTGGGAGATACAAATTTTAAATCTGTCGGTCGTTATAGGTTATCGTATATAATCCACTAGCGTCACGACTACCGGGAAGTTTTGTTTTGGATACAAACACTTTGACAAGATAATCATTAGAAAAGGTCAGTAAATATAAAACAAACACACTGACTCAACAAGAGAGAAAATATTTAGTGATCAAGAATAACTGAACAAATTTCAAAAAGAAGACAAGTAGTCTCTTGAAAATTTTAGGATACTTCTCAAACACATCAAAAACAAGTTGTATACGTAACAAAATAACATGTCCTAGTTAACAACTCCACTATGCCATCATGTTCTTTTCTTTAACTCATTATGTTTCTGAACCTTATATCTGACCCAAATGTCTTTCACAACATTCATTCGTCATGTCTGCATACGTGACACGCTACAAGCAGTTCAATTCAGGTGCCCAAATCCCATCTTTACGCAGAAAACATCAACGTGGCAGTTGAAATTATACCTAATAGGATAATACTGTACGACTAGGTCTGGACATCGTTGGTTTGCAAACGATCCATATCATTTTATTAAATTACGTTGTTCTTTCTTTACAAGAAAACACAGGCAAACGATGAGACCTTGCAGAAATTCTACGACGTAAAGGAAACAGTAGGATTTACCAGTTTATCAGATTAAAACTAAAATGCAAACCGTATACAGTGTTATCGTCAGTTTCGGGATACATTCGCTTGCATCCATTAGGTTTCAACAGGTGCAGTATTCTAGGACACGCTAATTTCTAAAAAGAATACTAAAATCAACACAAAGGGCTAAAAAGCCAAGTCTATCACATACTCAGACAATTCCGCCATTATACAAATGAAAGGTGGTGAGTGTTGCGGGATTTGTCCCGTAAACGTCCTTGCTTTGACAGCTTTATGCATACATGTATTTATTAAGCATGCTTGTACAGCCAGTTAAGTGTACAATGCATATAAGTCTGGCGCCTTTTGTCATTCATGTAAAGGCAAGCTGAGTTGATCTGTACGTATTTCACGTGTATATAGTAAATTGTTTCTTTTCCCCGTTTTTACAAAAATTATACAAAAGAATTTCTTCCTCACGGCGTCATTATACAGTTGCTTACTCTCTCACTGAGCCATTAACTGTGAATTATTATTGCTACTTAAAAATATATAAATACATTTTTAAAAGTACCAGGTTCAAATTATGTACAGTCAAATGTCCAAACCAAGCAATGAAGATTTGCTTTTCTTCCCACGTATTACGGAAAGCCCAGATAATATACGGTTGGACTCTTCTGGGCAGAGAAAGAAGATGAGAGGGAGGATTGTAGATAAAAATCATTTTCGGAGTCACAAATCATAAACATTCTTTGAATACCATAGTAAAACTAAGTATTTTATTTTATTTGATGTAAGGTTCTGGACTTATGACGGGAAGTGTGAGTATTCGACTTCCAACATCTGATCAGTGTTGATTATTTAACACTGATTGATCAATATGTAACGCCACAAACAAAAATAGGAGGAGTTCTTGTAAGAAATCAGATATGCCATTTATGCCAAAGAGCTTAAAATGAGCTCAGTTGAAACCAAAATATTGTTGTGTGCCTCTAAAAAACAACAACAATAAGGATCAGCTAGCATGGTGCATCCAAGATAGAGGAGTTTTCTTCTTATAACCTCGGAAGGATAGAATAACCGGCCCAATGCAGGAATTCGCTACACAATATACAGAGAAAACATACAAAAATATTGTTTTCAATAGAATAGTTATGCATTGATAGAACTATGTAAAGTTCTGGACTCGTAACCGGAAGTGTGAGCCTTCAATTTCCACCGTCGGATCAGCAAGGATTACCTACACTGAACTGATCTATATGTAACGTTAGAGACGATGTGATGTGATGTGATTTGGATTTTTAACGTAACTTTACAATTTTTCAGTCATATCGCTACGATGTCTGCAGTGTGGCAGTTTATAGTGATGTCTAGCACTGGGGCATCATGCCGCAGACATGTAGCATGATGTCCCACCCTGTCACATTATCCAGTCCTAACACTAACCTCTTAATGCTGAGCGCCAAGCGAGGCAGCTGTCAGTACCATTTTTGTAAGTCTTTGCTATGACTCGGCCGGGGATCGAACCCACGACCTCCCGCATCCGAGGCGGACGCTCTAACCACTAGGCCACGGGAGCGGTTCGTCAGAGACGAAATAAAAGGAGTTCGTGTAAGAGATCAGAAGTGCATTTTATACCAGGTAGCTTAAAATGAACTCAGCCGAAACCAAAATAGTCTTCTGTGCCTCTAAAAAACAACAATAATAGGGGCGGTTGACATGATGTATCCAGAAAAAAAGGAGTTTTCTGCTACTATCCTCGCCATGATATAACCATCAAAGTGTTGCTGTGCAGTACAACACTAAACCAAGCCAGCTAGATACTCTGTAATAAATTATTTACAACGGTATGACCATACCTTGCTGATAAGAAGAAATAAAAAACCACTTTTATACTAAACCATTAAAATTCTTATGTCGAAATTGTCCGATGTGGTACATTTTGTACTGCAATAAAGATAACATTTCCATAGTATACCAATATACATACCATGATTTCCAGAAATGATATTAGTCTAGAAGAACGTCCCATGTGGATGTTAAATGTTGCATAACGCGTCCTATAAACACTGTAATTAAAGTGGCACGATTTTTATTTGACTATAGCTGACACCATGCAAAATGACATTTCACTGACACTAGACAGTTTGGGGATACAAATGAAATATAAAGACGCTAAAGTATACACTCCTCTAGTGACACTACTTATATATATATATATATATATATATATATATATATATATATATATATATATATATATATATATATATATATATATATATATATATATATATATATTTCACTATTGATGCCGTAAGACTCTGGCAATGGAATCATAGGTGTACACTCCACAAATAATAATATTGATATAACACGCAGGCAAACTTTTTGTTGGATATCAACACCTGAAAAGATATTTAACAGTTAGCGGCCTCAAACTGACTAAACAAAAGAGAAAATGCTTAGAGCAATTACACAAGTTTCAAACCGAAAATAACTGCTCTCCTAAAACTCTAACCACGAGTATCGACTATACAAAGGCATGTGTGTACTTAACACGTTAACATACCCTTGCTAACAACTGAAAATTGCATTTCCTTCGCTGATTTTATCCAAAATGTGTCAAAACCGTTTATCTGTCTCGAATAGTATTCACAGCATACGTTGGTGTATCATGTTTACGTACGGAAACGTGAAAACCATGTGATTTAAGGTACAGCAATAAAATAATTGTTAAAATAGTCGAAATTAGTTTATGGCAAAAACAACTATTTAATAAAGAACGTATTTAGGAATTATTTTTTTTTGGACGCAAAAAATACAAACATGCATTTATTGTAATTCTCTGCAAGATTACGTGTTAATGTCAGTGCATTCCTTATTGACTAAAATTGCAGACGATCTAGTGGAAACTTAACTGATGTTCGAACCGCAGCAAGGAAATATCGCGGTATTCAAACAGAGTATGTATTTATCTGAACATCGTTATAGGGCCAACGATCCATATCATCAGATTATTATAAAACTAAAGGAAACGTAGGTAAATTATTAGACCTTATAGAAGGTGTACGTTGTAAAGGAAACTGTAGGATAGACCAGCTCATCGATGTAAACCTGCAATCAATTCGTATTAAGCATGATAGTCACTTTCATGATACATTCCTTCGTACACTTTGGATGTCAATAGGAGCAAACTATTCAACCCAAAGCTGATTTCTAAACAAAATCACTCATACAACTAACAGACAGTGCTAATGTCAAGCATATATTCTCAAGACCTGCCTTTATCAAATCCTTCTGACATTCATAAAATTCCCTGTTTCTTTGTATGGTCGGTGGGGATGGTGGAGTGATTCGTCGCCTTAAATTTCATGTCTTGGTTTGATTGTGCACAAATTTATAAACACTTAATGTAATAAGTAATCTGTGCGTGTTTTTCTTTTTGCTTTGTTTTTAATTATGTTTTAACATAGGTGGAGGTTTATTAGATTTATATTGGGGCCCCGAGTGGCCGAGTGGTCTAAAGCGCTCACCGTTCCGGATCACTGCCATCTCACCTCTGTCTGCGTGGGTTCGAGTCCAAGGCCAAAGCTTCTCGTGGGTCGGTGGTTCTTCCCTGGGTTTTCAAGGGTTCTTCCTCCACCAGTTATACTGGCCGCCATGTATAGCCTATCTTGTGCTGAAAAATGGCGTTAAACCCTAGAACAACAATTATTAGATTTATTCTTCTATCTGGACATCTAACATATTTAAACAAGTGACCGGTACAGTTCTTCAGGAAAATTCTTTCCTTTGTAATTGCATATTTGTTCGCGCCAAAATGCAACGACATGCAAATATCTGGTATAAACTTTGTCGATGTTGTAAAGGCTTTGGAGAAACCTAACCACGTTTATATAATTTTCTCTGCGGTTCAGTGCTTAGAGTGCCGATCAAATAGTAGTTTGCGTTTTTGAATCCTATCCGGATATCCTCAATTCGCCTGCCATGGATATCATGGCAACCAAACAAACAACCAATATAAAAGAAAATTTCAAGCAAATGTCGTCGATTTGCTTTTGTTTTCGCATGAAACCGCACATCACAAAGAACGTACTCAAGAGTCTCACGGATGACAAGAAAATGGAGTATATTTGTGGTGGAAATGTAATGCAGTAACCCATTTAGTGCCAAGGTGAAGTGGATTGGGAATAAACTTCGAGAAATTGAGCGAGAACTCTTTTGCTGCACATACTGTTCGCAAATAAGTCTGTAATTGGATTTTGCTTAGTGCTGAGCGCCTAGCGAGTGAGCTGCAAGTATCATTTTTAATAAGTCTTTGATATTATTCGGCCGGGGTTCTAACCTGCGACCTTCCGTAATCCAGGCGGATTTTCTAATCACTGTGCCACCGGAGCGGTCTATTTGCAAATAGAATGGAATCCAATCAATTCTAATCAACCTTGATAGAAGTCCCTAAACAAATTTTCCATTTTGTTAATAATAATAATAATAATAATAATAATAATAATAATTTAATTTATTATCTAATTATAAGTTTCAATCTCTAACCACGTTCTCCGTATCGTAATAACATGTTAAGGGCAAAATGTACGAAATCTACGTTTTTGGTCTAATAGTTTTCCTACAGGTAGACCAGCAGCCACATTAAACTGTTTTATTTTATCCTGGTTTCTAAATCACTGTCTCTGCAAATGACCAAACTGTGCAACGATAAAAACTAATTTATGCTATGCATGTATCAAACGTCATACCGGAAACAACACAACTGACTAGTTGTCATAAATACACAAAAATGTCACTAATATGTACATATATAATTGTACATGCAAGAGTACACTATTTTCCTACAAGTGCTCTATTCGGTACACCGTACAGTACAATGTAGAAACGCGCATGGATGTATTCATGAATACATGTATTACCACCGTAATTACTTCGCTATAATTCCTCGAAACTTAACGATTGTAAAGTATGCAACATTTCATATATCTTCCCTGATCAGTTTGTATCTTTATTCAAATTTGTCTCTTTCTTAATTTGATTCACATTGTTATTTTGCATGCAGTGCCTTCTCACACCATTGGGGTTTATTTAAGGTAAGTAGTTAATTGCAAGTGTTTTCATTATCTTGAGATGGGAGTTAAGAATGAAAGATTGAATATATACAGATACACCCACCACCACACACACGCCGGAAGAGCACGGTTTAGAGAACCATTTGGTAAAATATTATACTGCCCTATATAAACATTATACCATCATATCTACCATCGTAATCCAACATTATGTTACATTAGATGAATTTCCTATATGGGTACGAAGTGCTTGATAAGTTGTCGTATCAACTCTATTTAAAACGGAATGGTCCTGATTCTACCATGTATCAGTCCCTGTACAGGGCAGTCTGCTGACATTGAAATACTGGGTGTTACACAATTGTAAATCTGTCGGCCGCTATCGATTTTCTTCTACAATCTACTAGTGACATTACTGCGGGGACAATTTATTTTGGATATATACACTCTGGTAATATATTCATTAGAAAAGGTCAGTAAACTTAAAACAAACTCAAGAAACGATAAACATGTTTACTGGACCAGACTTGTTACGCAAAATTCAAACAGAGGACAACTAGTCTCCTGAAAATCTTGCGGTGATTCACAATCCCATAAAACAATGTGTGTACTTAAGACATCAGCACATCCCAGTTAACAACTGAGCAATGTCGTCTTCTTTTCTTTAATTCAATATGTTTCTGACACCTGTCTCTAGCCCAAATGTCTATGACAACATTTATTCATGTTTGTATTCGTGACACGCGACAATCATGTGATTTAAGGTACAAATACAAAATAATTGCTTAAAATATTCGAAATTAGTTCGTAAAAAATACAGCTTTTTAACAAAAATTGTACTGTGTTTGGGAATTTTAATATTTCGTGCTGTGAAATAAAAACATGCATTTATTGTAACAAAATTACTTGGTAATTTCAGTTCTTTCCTTACTGTCGAAAACTGCTGACGTACTGGTATTGTGCAAAATTGCAAATGTGCTGAGGCATGTAACGCCGTAATGAAATATCGCGGTATACGAATATATATGTATAGGTAATACCGTTCACCTTCAACTCCAATCCGATGAACCTAACACAATCGAAGGAACCGTAAATTCTAATCCTGTACAACATAGCTTTTCTCCAAATCTCCGTGGTTTAGTATAAATACTAGTACAGGAAGACAGACGTATGGATGAACACTCAGAGGATGTGAAGAAAAGTCTTTTTTCTAAGTGTCTGATACCAGTAGATTTGTTATAAGAATTTTTATATTGCTCATAAAAAATAGATTTGAATGGGGTGAGGGTGCATACTTTTGAGAAGAGTTTTGGCTAGTCTGTCTAACACACCTTTACTAGCCTATACACATAAAGCGGCTAGTAACTGCACAGGAGAAACAATGTAGGCTATATCGTAAAAGAAACATTAGTGCGAAATGACGTATCTAGCGCATATGATTGAATTCACCATCTTTTTCCCATTGTAAAGTTGCCGCTTTAAAATAATTTCTGGAATCAATTAATTGTTCTTCAATACTTTTTAGGCCAACCGCATCAAACCTTGTTATAAAGAAAGAACGGCATTCTTGAGACAAGAAACAAGGGAAATAAATAATTTGTTATAGAGAAAAACTTGATGCGGAAAAGTTTTGGCGTGATCGGGCATTTTTGGAAAGTTTTGGCGTGATCGGGCCTTTTTTTTTTTTTTTTTTTTTTTTTGTAAAGATAAAACTATGCTCGGGATGTGACAGATATTTCTTGGAACAGTAATGGATAGGTTTTTTTTTTTTTTTGTTTTTTTTAACCACACGCCAATACAATCCCCCAGTTTTACATAGGAAACCTCGACTCATGTCTACGTTGTCAAGAATACTATGTAGGATAAACCACTTTATCAATTTAAAACTGAAAAGCAAGCCGTGTAAAGTGTTATAGCCAAATTCAAGATATGTGCTGACAGATCTTTGGTGTCAACAGGTGCAAGTGTTCTAGGCAAATTTCTAACACAAACAGACAGAAATTAACAGAATGGGCTAAAAGTAAATATATATTTCCAAGACCTACCTTTGTTAAATCCTTCCTATATTCGGGGACGTCAGCCCTTCTTGGAATGGACTGTGGTGGGTGAGGGTGTATTTCTCAACTAAACGTTCATGCATTAATATAATTGTACACATATCTCTAGAGAATTAAAGTAGTGCGTACGTTGAATATAATTTACCCCCTTTCTAACGTAGATGCATTTAGAGTTACGTATATATCGGAACATTTGGTGCATTTAAACAAGTGATCGGCACAGTTTTTCACGGAAATTATTTTTTGGTTAATTTTTTTAATTTTCTTTTGCGGTAAAAGGAGGCGATACAAAAATATATGGTGAAAACTGTATTTGTTCTTAATGAAGTTAAACGTTATGTGTACTTAATCCTTCCAAAACGTCGCTGCCTTAAGAAAAATAAATTTAACAGAGTGTTTAAGATGTGCTAATATTCCCTATCAAATGTATCATTTATGTACAACTTCAGCCTTTGTAACACCTGCAGAGGTAAATAGAGATAGCTCTTATAGCGATGATATGCACGTACATCACATGCATAATAACTTTCACAGAGATGATATACACGTACTTCACATGCATAATAGCTTTCACAGATATGATATACACGTACTTCACATACATAATAACTTTCACAGAGATGATATGCACGTACTTCGCATGTATAGTAACTTTCATAGAGATAATATACACGTACATTACATGCATACTAACTTTCATAGAGACGATATACACGTACTTCACATGCATAAAACTTTCACAGAGACGATATACACGTATTTCACATGCATAATACCTTTTACAGAGATGCTATACACGTACTTCACATGCATAATAATTTCACAGAGATGATATACACGTACTTCACATGTATACTAACCTTCACAGAGATGACATGCACGTACTTCGCATGTATAATAACTTTCAAAGATATGATATACACGTACTTCGCATGTATAATAACTTTCATAGAAATGATATACACGTACTTCGCATGTATAATAACTTTCATAGAGATATTATACAAGTACTTCACATGCATACTAACTTTCACAGAGATGATATACACGTAATTCACATTCATAACAAGATTCTAAGCTGTGTTGTTCCCACTTTTCACGGTAATAATACAAACGAATGTCTCCCTTACTGCGCCATCTAGCGCTACCTACTCTCTCGCTGAGTCATCTACCGTTAATTCATATTACTACATAAACAATATGAATATGTTTGGAAAGTTCAAAATTGTGTACAATCAAATGCCTACAACATGCTATATTTTTTCATTATTATTATCATTATTATTTGCTGCTTTCCTTCCAAAATATTATGGAACGACTTGATAATGCACGGTTGAAATATTCTGGGGACAGGATGAAGGTGGAGGATGTAGGCATAAATCATTTTCAAAGTCGGAAATCAAAACATTTTTGTGGCGTACTAAACAAATATGTATTATCTACTCTTGCAATTTGACTCCTCCAAGCAAGCAGGACACTGATCGGTACATATGTGTATAACAATTGCAAATGTTTTATTTTAAAACTTTTTATGACTCGGTATTAGATTTATTACTTCAGAATTTGAAATTCTTCCACGTGATCTTTAAAATAGAAAACCGTTGGAATAATGAAAGGAAACAATATTACCTGTCACAGAGGTTGCTTCCGTTTCTAAACAATAATAACTAACCCACTGTAGTAATTCGCTACACAATGCGCAGAAAAAACGTAAATAAATATTACCCTATAACAATACTATATATTTTATTTTATTTTATGTAAGACGCTGGACTCGGGACCGGAAGTGTCAACCTTTGATTGCCACCGTCGAATGACCGAGGATTACCTACGGTTGATTGATCTATATATAACGAAAGAGAAAAATAGGAGGAGTTCGTGTAAGAGATCAGAAGTGCATTTTATGCCAAGTAGCTTGAAATGAACTCAGCCAAAACCAAAATACTGTTGTGTGCCACTGAAGAACAACACTAATAGGAATCGGCTAACATGATGTATCCCAGGCGTTTTCTTCTACTATACACGACAAGATATAATCATGAAAGTGCTGACGTGCAGTAAAACACTAAACCGAGCCAGCTAGATACCCCGTGATAAAATATTTACAACGGTATGGCCACACCTTACTGATAAGAAAGATAACTTTCCTACGAACCATTTAAAAGATTGTTATGTCTCTGTAATCTGATGTGGTACATTTTGTACAGCAGTAAACTGTGGCATTTCTACAGTATACCACGATGTACACCATGATATACAGAATTTAGCATATGCTAGAAGAATTTCACATGTTTCTGTTAAATGTTGCTTAAGTTATCATATATACTCTGTAAATAATGTGGGACAATTCTGCTTCCATTATAGTTGACAACCTGTTCAAGACACTGCAATGACATTAGAGGGTTTAGGGATACAAATGGAATATAAAGACGCTGAAGCTCACGCTCCACTCGTGACGCTACTTATATAATAGATATCTAATCCACTATTGACCCTACTTATATCACAGGTATCCACTGCACTAGTGACGCAATAGACCGATAAATAAGCCCCTCACAAATGATGATACTAATTGGTAGTTTTGGGGCCGATATCACCTATTCATTAAAACCTGCACAAATCAGCACCCAATTTTTTCTGCACACATCGGTTCACATTTTACACACTTACAGGTATATCTCGTGGCTGTGGAGCTACAATAGGCTGAAGGATTCGTTGGGTGACGTGTACCATATATTTCCGGAGTAAATCCTTTGGTTGGAGACTTGCCGATCCACATGAAATAGCACACATCCCTGTCCTGTTGCCATTTTCAAATTCGTGCTATATATGGCTGTTGCCAATTACCGGTATGTATCTAAATTGTGCGCAGAGTTGTTCTGGAAAGACCTACGTGCAGCAAATTTGTACATTTTAATGAACAGGTGACATCACACCCATATATCGTCCATCATTATCAACACAGATTTTGGCCGATTATGTATCGGACTAGTGACATCAGACCAACATATCGTCCATCAGTATCAACACAGCTTTGTGCAGGTGATATATCGGACTAGTGACGCTACTGATATAAGAGCTATCCACTCCACTAGTGACACTACTGATATAATTAATACTTATACACTCCACTAGTGACGCTACTGATATAATAGTTATACACTCCACTAGTGACGCTACTGATATAATAGTTATCCATTCCACTAATGACACTACTGATATAATAGTTATCCATTTCACTAGTGACACTACTGATATAATTAATACTTATACAATCCACTAGTGAAGCTGCTGATATAATAGTTATACACTCCACTAGTGACGCTACTGATAAAATAATTATCCATTTCACTAGTGACACTACTGATATAATTAATACTTATACACTCCACTAGTGAAGCGACTGATATAATAGTTATACAATCCACTAGTGACGCTACTGATATAATAGTTATCCAGTCCACTAGTGATGCTACTGATATAAAAGTTATCCACCTCCACTAGTGACACTACTGATATAATTAATACTTATACAATCCACTAGTGACGCTACTGATATAATAGTTATACGCTCCACTAGTGTCGCTACTGATATAATAGTTATCCATTCTACTACTGACGCTACTGATATAATAGTTATACACTCCACTAGTGACACTACTGATATAATTAATACTTATACAATCCACTAGTGACGGTACTGATATAATAGTTATACGCTCCACTAGTGACGCTACTGATATAATAGTTATCCATTCTACTACTGACGCTACTGATATAAAAGTTATCCACCTCCACTAGTGACACTACTGATATAATTAATACTTATACAATCCACTAGTGACGCTACTGATATAATAGTTATACACTCCACTAGTGTCGCTACTGATATAATAGTTATCCATTCTACTACTGACGCTACTGATATAATAGTTATCCATTTCACTGGTGACACTACTGATATAATTAATATTTATATACTCCACTAGTGAAGCGACTGATATAATAGTTATCCAGTCCACTAGTGACGCTACTGATATAAAAGTTATCCATTTCACTAGTGACACGACTGACATAATTAATATTTATACACTCCACTAGTGAAGCGACTGATATAATAGTTATACAATCCACTAGTGACACTACTGATATAATTAATATTTATACACTCCACTAGTGAAGCGACTGATATAATAGTTATACAATCCACTAGTGACGCTACTGATATAATAGTTATCCAGTCCACTAGTGATGCTACTGATATAAAAGTTATCCACCTCCACTAGTGACACTACTGATATAATTAATACTTATACAATCCACTAGTGACGCTACTGATATAATAGTTATACGCTCCACTAGTGTCGCTACTGATATAATAGTTATCCATTCTACTACTGACGCTACTGATATAATAGTTATACACTCCACTAGTGACACTACTGATATAATTAATACTTATACAATCCACTAGTGACGGTACTGATATAATAGTTATACACTCCACTAGTGACGCTACTGATATAATAGTTATCCATTCTACTACTGACGCTACTGATATAAAAGTTATCCACCTCCACTAGTGACACTACTGATATAATTAATACTTATACAATCCACTAGTGACGCTACTGATATAATAGTTATACACTCCACTAGTGTCGCTACTGATATAATAGTTATCCATTCTACTACTGACGCTACTGATATAATAGTTATCCATTTCACTGGTGACACTACTGATATAATTAATATTTATATACTCCACTAGTGAAGCGACTGATATAATAGTTATCCAGTCCACTAGTGACGCTACTGATATAAAAGTTATCCATTTCACTAGTGACACGACTGACATAATTAATATTTATACACTCCACTAGTGAAGCGACTGATATAATAGTTATACAATCCACTAGTGACACTACTGATATAATTAATATTTATACACTCCACTAGTGAAGCGACTGATATAATAGTTATACAATCCACTAGTGACGCTACTGATATAATAGTTATCCAGTCCACTAGTGATGCTACTGATATAAAAGTTATCCACCTCCACTAGTGACACTACTGATATAATTAATACTTATACAATCCACTAGTGACGCTACTGATATAATAGTTATACGCTCCACTAGTGTCGCTACTGATATAATAGTTATCCATTCTACTACTGACGCTACTGATATAATAGTTATACACTCCACTAGTGACACTACTGATATAATTAATACTTATACAATCCACTAGTGACGGTACTGATATAATAGTTATACACTCCACTAGTGACACTACTGATATAATTAATACTTATACAATCCACTAGTGACGGTACTGATATAATAGTTATACACTCCACTAGTGACGCTACTGATCTAATAGTTATCCATTCCACTAATGACACTACTGATAATAATACTTATACACTCCACTAAGTTAATTTCAATCTATTTGGGAATTTATTATTTGTCGTGAAAAATACAAACACGCATTTATTTTAATTCGCAACAAGATTACAGGTAAATTTCCGTTCATTCCCTACTGAATAAAGCTGCACATGTAATGGCATAGTGACAAAATGTCGTCCTACGTACTGGCGCAAGGAAGCAACATGGAAAACCAATACACAGAGAAGACTGTTTAACTCTAACCCCCAATATGAGAACGTAACAAAGGCAATGGGGCCCTGACTTTCTAATCTTTTGCAACAGTACGTTTGCCAAACCCTAATTCTTCTACTGCCATTGACCCTTGGGGCTAATAGCCACACGTAACACCCACTGTATTATATTCGACAAGAATTAAGTTTTTAGGGAATTTCCACAGAATAGTTATAGACAAAAAATAGATACAGTCAGACATACATATGGATGGACACTCAGAGGTTATCACAAAATCATCAACCTTTATAGACGTGATAAAAAATGGAACTTTTGTATTGGTCATAACATATTTTTGAAGACGTAAGGGAAGAATGCTGTTAATATCGCTTTGATTAATTTGTTTGAAATACAAATGCTATGCTATACACAAACTCGGATAGAAATTACACACTATAAAGACCATAGGCTAGGTCGTAAAGACAAATATTGTATTAGGTTAAATTGCTTGCTACCCGCAAGCATGCTTCTTATCCCAGTTTTGCCTTGAAGACATGGTTGCATCCGTTGAGATTGTTAAACGTAATCACATACTCTATGAATATGTCTGGGCATTGTCGTAGGGCCAACGATCCATATCATCTGGTTATTATTATTAAACTAAATTGTTCTTCCTTTCCAGGAAACATAGGTAAATGATTGGACCTTATAGAATGTCTACGTTGTCAAGGACGAACTGTAGGATAGGTCAATTTATTATTTTTTTAAATGAAAAACACTCGTATCAAGCATGATAGTCAATTTCAATTTATATTCGTTCGTACGTTGTAGGTGGCAATAGGAGGAAAATATTCTAGCCAAAGCTGATTTCTAAACAAAATCACTCATACAATTAACAGTTCGTAATAATGTCAAGCATATATTCTCAAGACCAACCTTTATTAAATCATTCCTACATTCATAAAATTCATTTTTTTCTCTAAGAAGTGGGTGGTATTGGTGGTGGAGTGATTTGTCCCATTAAATTTCATGTCTTCATATAATTGTGCGCGAATTGATAAAGTCTTAATGTTGCAAGAAACCTATGCATATTTTTCCTGTTTAATTTTTTTTTTTTTGAAGTTGGTTTTGACATAGGGGTTTATTAGAGTTATTTGTCTATCGGGGAATCTAACATTTAAACTTAGCGATCGGTACAATTTTTCAGGGAAATATCTTTCGTTTGTAATTTTATATTGGCACGCGGCAAAAGTCGCGATATGCAAAAATATCGGGTATAAACGTTGTCTGTGTTGTAAATGCATTGGAAAAACACAACCACGCTTACTTACCTTTCTCTACGTCATATTGTTTGTAGGGTGTAACTTCGACCCATGAAAAAGTTTCCAATTACAAATTTGCTCCTAAATTTCTTGGCAGACATGTCTCACACTAGTGCCTCATTTTTTAAATTAATTAATTTAAATGTCATCTCTCTGGTTGAAATTTAATTTTTAAACTGAATCAATCCTGAACAGTCAAGTGCAAGGAAATTACAGTTATTTACGGAAGAAAAAGCTATCCAAATTTATCTTGTTATACGTTACCCACTATTCGTGGTTCTATAGACACAAATGACTTTGTTTAAATATCTACAGTACGATCAGTTACGATCATAATCACGTACAAGCGATACGCATTACGATTGCAGTCATTAAGATTAATGCAGAAATAATTACCTATTGTAAGCCTGTTTAATGAAGACATGTGATTATTGATATGTTTTGGCTTGGTAGTAAGTCAGATGGCGTGCACGTGACAACTGATGTCTTTAAAAATCGTCATCATTAGGATATTAATAGCGTGCATTACGTCAGAAACCATAGGTTGTTTTCAGTTCACTGGCTAAGGTTGCATTTTAATATTACAAAAGGTCATTATAACTGTCTCTGTCTAAAATGGTGGTACAAGGTAGCAATAGAAATCCATTCTATATGCATTCTTATTAAATGCTCATTTTTTTCTCCGTTAAATTTACATAATCAGAATCGTTCAATATTTTACGATATTGCACACCTTCATATTGCACCCACGCGCAGGACACGTGTTCCCAATAGTGTATTAGGAACTACTTTGTAAACAAATCATGTACATTCGCATAGTAGACGCAATACGTTTTGGTTGATTAAATTTGTTTCTGAATGAACTAAAGCAGATGTTTCGTGGACTGCAACATACCAACTGTTTTGATACATTCCACGTTAACTTTTTGATACATTGTTTCAGATTTTGAGATAGACACCAGATTTCATAAAATTGCTTGGTACCTACAAATAACATGCAAGCTATAAAGGCATAAACTGTCTCCTTTAGCTAGTAATAAGAATGGCAAAAAAAAATATACTTACAGTTTTACATCCAGAATTTCCTCAAAATGTACTTTCTTAGTTCTGCAAATCCGAATTACATGAGCCATGTCATGAGTTCTCAAGCTTGATTACACATTTCGAAATTGACTGTAATTTTGACTATATTCCAAGTGCAATTACATTTTCCTTACTGTACTCAAAATGAAATAAACATTAAATTCAATAGCGTCTTTCTGATAATTGCAATTGAAACACTTCATAATTTCCCCACATAAAGATTTTAGATAGTCAATGACAGAACAAACACACTTGCAGATGTAAACACGCTTCTCCCGCGCCGCTTCAATCCGATGTATTTCATGTACAATTTGCACAGATGAATCCAGTCCAAAACCACAAACTTTCGTCGAATCGAAACAAAATACCAAAATCTATTCATTCCAGATCAAATGGAAAAGGTGTTGCAATGCGCATTCATTCACAATATGACTGGAAATTTCAATTTTAACTAGACACGCCATTTTCTTTCGAAAGTTATGTCGAGCGCGCGACTAAGTTCAAATTTATCTGGGCGGAGTTATGTGCGCATTAATAATGATGTTGTTGTGGAATGATAAATCTGCGCTTGTGTATTTAGTTTGGAATACGGCATACATTCATTTACTTGTTTCTTGTAGTGTATTTTGTTTATATAATTAAGCCTTAGGTAGAATAAGAAAATCAGCATATAATAAAAAGGTTACTGCATTTGTATGGGAAAATGTGAACTCGTTTTGTTGGATGGATATACTGCACTCCCAAGGTCGTTCAGTATTCCATCCAAAAATTCGTTCATATTTTCCCATACAAATGCAGTAACCTATAAATCTATCTTCCCTGTGTCATTTTTGTGTGCATGTATTCCCGTTTTCGTAGTGTGATCAAACTATATTAATATTGTATAATATTATATGATCATTTTTTTCTCTGTTAACTTTACATTGTCAGAATCTTTCAGCGTTTTACGATATTGCGCACCTTCATATTGCACTTACGCGCAGGACACGTGTGCCCAATAGTGTATTAAGAAATACTCCCAAGGTCGTGCAGTATTCCATCCGAAAAACTCGTTTATAGTTTCCCATACAAATGCAGTAACCTATAAATACAGGCCTCCGTCCCATATTACGAAGTTCTGTTTATGATATGCACAATAGGAAAGTCGCATTTTCTATATCACAGGTGAAATATAAATTATACGCTTATTTCGACACGTGTTTCCGAATAGTAACATTTTCACATGATTTAATTCAGATGGAAATAAAAGATCCTCTCTCCAAGCAAATGACATGTACAAGTAGTGTGATAATTAATACAGCATCACTGCATCGCTGCTAGCCATAAGCGAGACAAATTGGTTGCACATTACATACATACATACATACATACATACATACATACATACTATATTCTAATAATAGCATATTCTGGGCAAACAGAAACAAAATTAAACTCATCCTCTATCGTAAGTAATTGTTTTCCTGCATAGTTCATATAATCTGAATGCTTTGTCATTTTTCTTATCCTTCTTCCTGTTTCAATCATTAGTTTATGACTGTAACACCTTAGATGCACTACGTTTTCTTAAATTTGAAACCACGTTGCATTACAGGTATTTCTCACATTGTAGTAGGGATTTATACAGACTATAGCAATAACATTTTGAGGAATGCAGTATGCTCTAATCTGCTTTGAAAGGCAGCGTCTCTAATCCATCGAATGAACTCCGTACAAAAAAATACTTTTTCGTCGCCAATATCTTGCATATCCAAAGCCATATTGGTAGAGCACATTTTTAATCTTCGTAGCCCATGTTACTCTACCAACTTCGTTCCAGCATAATATAACACTGATAAGGATATCGATCATCCGATAATCGCATGATTTTAATCAACATTTTAAACATCTTACCATATGTGAGGTAAAGAGAGGGAACCGACATCTTTCTCCTATGTATTTGTTTGGTTTCTTTGAAACAAACATGGTTAAATACGCTAGCTGCAGTCAAAGCATGCAACAGGGCTATGGTTCCTTTAGCGAGAGAGAAAAATACTTTCAAATATGCCATAGCAAATTCAAAGTGGAACATCGCTCCGCAAGGCCGCCCAGATATGAAGTCACGCACCGAGGAGAAGGGTGGTCCGAATTCTGAGGCGACGTGTGAAGATGGGGAGTTTTGAAAATGTGTGACAAAAGCAACACCAGCGGAGTCATGCAGAGAAAGAATTAGTTACGTAGCATCACACTATCACCATGGGAACACTGAGAAATGAATTAATAAGATAATATGTTCCAGATTTTAGGTCTCCTTCTATCCACAAAAAAATATTTTATCTTTAGCATAGGTTTCCAGAAGCTAAACCCGGATTCATCAAAATAATTGTTAAATTATTAAATAATTCAGAACGCATTGTTGAAATTTTTGTTTTATTATACAAAAATATTTCAGGCCAATTTTAGTTTTGAATTTATGGGGGGGGGTCAACACTTTGTGACGTTATATATTAGTGTGTGTATCTGAAGTATTGTGACGAAATGTGACGATGGGGGAGGGGGTAAGGAATGCGCCGATATTTTGTGACGCTATATATTGCTGGCTCCTGTGCCGTAAAACAATAAACCATAATATATAGATACTACATAGTAACGTATCTAAGTCATCATCTGAAGACAGGAATGTCCAGCAGAATTTTGATGTCACAATAGTTTCTGAAACAAACAAACCTATGCTATGCAACAATTGATAAAAATAGACTGCATTAGCGTACATTTCTCGGGGCTACTAAATGAAACAATGGTATGAGAAATCAATATGAAATGTTTCAAAAGTCATTGCAATGTACGTGCAGCAGGACAGGAAGTTCTTACAAAAAGAACAAACAACTGGCAAATTGCCCGTGGCTAAATTCAGTCCGGAAAGTCAGTGAATCAATGTTACCTTTAAATATTACTATTACAGTCTAGCTGATAATTTAAAATATAAATATATATTCCTTATTTGTCAACGATTGCTTTAAACAGTAAATATATATTTACATTATCGCGTCTGGCGGGGGGAAATGCGAGACTGGCCCAGACACAGACTACATCATAGAAATGAAAGAAACTATAGCCCCCGGTATTCAGAAAAAGAATGTACTAAATATAATCCCTAAATAAAGGTACCAATATATGTATTGTGGCATGACCGCAGAGTGTAAAATTTGCAGAACGTCAAGCATTAGGAACGGAACATGACCCTTGGTCGGTACATTTTATTCAGATCAATAACGTTATGGGCTACTGGAAAAGTACCTTCAAGTATAGGTGGGTGGGGGATTGCACACTGATTCTAAAGAAATGGCTAAAAATTGTGGTAATAGTGATGTCCCGTTTCTTTGAGTTAAGTGTCATGAACCATTAAGCAGTATCTGAAAGAATAACTTACAATAAAAGCAATTCCCTGCCTTTTTTAAACAGACATTGATGCAGTGTACAGAAATAAGGAGCCTGTGTGTGATGGAAATGAATCACGCTTACACTTATTAGTAATCCATTCAGTGATAATGAGAAGTGGATTTTAAACACAACTTTGAGAAATTGAACAAGGACTCTTTTGCAACACACATTGTTTGCAAATAAAGTGGATTCCAGTCAGTCCTGAAAATCCTTAATAAAAGTCCCTAACAAATGATGGAAAGCTGTACTGGACATAAGCAACATTTTACGATGAAGACATCAGCACAATTCGCCATGCATTTTGTTAATACTAATAATAATAATAATAATAATAATGTTAGTCCAAAATGTTATGATGTTCACCAAACTCAAGAGTATGGAATATTCATATCGTTAGCTTGCATGTCTTTCTGTACATGCTGACTTATACATCGCACCGGAATTAGTACTTCAGTTTTCTAAACTTCATTAATTACTGAATTATGAGTTTAAATATGCAGCCACGTTCTTGGTATCGTAATAATGGCTTCAAGGCAAAATGCACAAAATCCAAGATTTTGGTCTAATAGTTTTCCTAGATGTATAATATCAGTCTCGTTATACTTTCATCAGTGTATTCTATTTTCTGAATCTCTCTCTCTCTCTCTCTCTCTCTCTCTCTCTGCAAATAACCAAACTCTACAACGATAAAAACTAATTTATTCTGTTCAGTGTTCCAATGGCCCACAAACGACAACCCAAACAAAAACTAGTGCTCACAAATACATAAAAATATCACTAAATCACCACTAATATATATATATATATATATATATATATATATATATATATATATATATATATATATATATACGTAATTATACATAAGAGAGTAAACTATTTTTCTATAAGTGCTCTATTCAACACACCGTATAATACAATGTATGAAATCACATGGATATATACATGTATTCATGTCATATTCATCGTCCTTAAACGTGTTGCGCTTTAACAATAAGGATTATAAATAATAATGACTCACCAGAACTGAATGAAGTCTTGTAAAATACGCAACTGTATGAGGCGCCGTAACAGACAAAAGCTGGTCCAGTCAGTGCGAGTTTGTGTGATTTAGATTTTTAACGTAGCTTTAAAAAAACATCAGTCATATCGCTAAGATGTCTGCAGTGTGACAATTTGTAGTGATGTCTAGCACTGGGGCAGACATGTATCATGATGTCCCACCAAGTCACATTATCCTAACATTAGGTCGACCAGTCCTAACACTAACCTCCTAATGATGAGCGCCAAGCGAGGAAGCTGTTAGTACCATTTTTTAAAGTCTTTGGCACGAATCGGTCGGGGTTCGGACCCACGACCTCCCGCATTCGAGGCGGACCCTCTAACCACTAGGCCACCGGATCGGTTTGGTTCAACCAGAACGTTGCCTTTGAAAATTTAATGTCATATGTCCTGAATTCCAAGTTCACGTGTTGTATCAAAAATTCTTGTCCTTAAAGTTCCATTTTCTAGGTCGAGATTTTTGAATGTTTCTGAAGAATTAAACCAGAGTGGTCGAAAGTTGTATTTTCTATGTCGAGGTTTTAGATTGTGTCGTTGAAATTACAAGGCAGTGGTTGAAATTTCAATTTCATACGTCGAGAATTCCTAATTTACGTATTTGTTCAAAGAGTTTGTGTTGAAAGTTCCTTTTAATATGCTGAGTATTTAAATTTTATCTCTCGAATTCCACAGCGCTGGTTGAAATTCGATGTCCAATGTCGAGATTTTAGATTGTATCTCCTTAACATGCTGAACCACATTGATTGTGCTGAAAATTTCCATTTCGTATGTGGAGGTTTGAGATTGTATCTGTTGTTATGCATATTTGACTTAATTTATATCGGATTTAATTGTTTGCAAGACTTAAAATCTTTTTATTTTTTAATTTCATTATATGTGAAAATAATGTAGTTTCGTTTACTAGGAACTCGATACTTTTTCAGGAAATAGTTTGACCTTGACTGTTCATTTCGTAAACACTTAAAGCTGACCTAGTTCCTGAACTTAATTCAAAGTTAGTAACAGTCACGTGAAGAAGTTCATTTTTTTAATTTATTTTTTGTGGGAATAATAAAGATGAGATCGAGGCTTTCTTGGATAGGTGACCCTCGACTTGTAAATAGACTTTAGTGAAGTAAACAAATTTTTTTTTATTCTCGGAGTAACATGATTGGTTTTTGTTAAAGACATTCAGGGGCAACGTGATTTATTTATATGTAAACATGATCCCGTGATCCTTATCCGCGCATCTGTTTGGCTCAATATTCAAGTTTTAAATCATCGTTTTAGAGAAATAATCTTAGTTGGGCTTCTAAACACTGGGACGTAAATGTGTTTCTTTTCTTGTGTCACTTTGGGAATTACATTTTACTGTTTATTCGAATTTTTTGCATTCTTAAAGATTAATTCTTTTCTCTGGAAATATTTTGAGTGCTCAAGCAGAATGCTTGAATAAAGAAATGTCAGCAATTCAAACAACGGATTATTTCTTGCGTTTCTACAAGGAACTGTAGACTTTAACACAGTACAGGATAACACAGTACAGCATACAGCATACGTCATCGCCTTCCATCTTGGATTCCTCTTCGGGACTCAAACAACTTGAATTCATTAGAATATTTTAATATTAGGACTTCTAAAATTTTGTTCGTGGATTATTCTAGGATTATTTTTGGATTTGATTTTTAAAACCGTAAGTTCTTATTTTTTTTTCTTCATTTTTACAGTATTTTTCCAGGGAAATAAATAATTTGTTAAATTTTTCGAAAGCTTGTTGCTTTCATGCTTTCTTGTGTTACTGTTTATTCGAGCCTAAACACGTAACACTGTTGAATTAAACAGCGGTAATTGGACATTTTATCGTGCTTGTCGGAATTGTCATTTTATATGGGGACATACTGTGTTGGTGTTAAAAGTAACATTACACAATGTCCACTTTAACAATTCAATATAATATTCCATGCATTTACAGTTTGAAAGTTACCATTCACAGGTCGATAATTACTATGAATTTCTTCGAGTTATTTTTATAAACAAGGAGGCTGATTCTCGTTGCTATGAAATTCAACACATGAAATCGAATTACTCGCCATATGAAATGGAGCTTTCATCACAAACAGTTGCTTACAACGTGTGAATTGGGAATTATCGACATATGATAATGAAATTTAAGCACCGCTGAATAATTCAAAATATACACGGTAAAACGTCGAAATATGAAATACAATTTAAACCGCCACTGTATAATTCAACATATAAAATTTGAAAATCTCGATCTAGAAAATGGAACTTTAATGACATGCAATATGATCAAACAAGTGATATTGGATTTATCGACATACGACATCGAAATTTCAACTGCAACTTTCTCATTGGACCAGCTTTTGCCCGCTAGTGCGCCTCACACAACTGGTGATATATCTTGGCTGATTAGTTTGAAACTTTGTTTAGATAGGTCTTTTTTTTTTCTTAATATGATTCACGCTCTTGCTTATCAGAAAGTGCCTTCTCACACTCTGTTGGAAACGTATACCACAAATAGACTAGGTCTCATGCATGCAATCGAATGATATATATATATATATATATATATATATATATATATATATATATATATATATATATATATATATATATACATCCCATATATGCATACATATAAGGTTTATTTAATATATGTTGTTAATGACAAAGTTTTCCATTATCTGTTAATATCCCGTGTGGGGGGACCCCTCCAGGATAGTCAACAATGCACAATCTAAGTGAAATTACAGTTTGTCCACAAAAGGTCAGTGTGTCAGTGTGTACCTGAATAAGGTCAACCACTACTGTGTATTAGCTAGTGTTGACCCAGATATTTACCCTGGAATATAATACGCGATACATCCCGTACAACCTGTTTATTTGAACTTTGATTATTTAAATCATTTCGGTTTAAGATAAACTCTTACTACCAGAATTATCTGCATTTGGTCATTCATATGATATCATTTCAATTGTTGAAAGTTATCTTAAGGAAATAGATAGAATCAGTGTCAATGTTCATCAGATAACTTCAATAAAGCCTAGATAGTTCCGACGTGCCTGGGACATAGTAGTTCTTATCAAATATTCCGTCCCTGAGTAGTATAGAATGTTGTAAAAATCGGAACTAGAACATACCTTTTGGATCAAGAGTGGAAAGGTGGTAATAACTGTCAGTGATCCTATATATATATATATATATATATATATACCACCCGATGGTGTGAAGTATACCTCGGATGAAGCATTTACTAAAATATAAATTGAAATGCATTTTTCCAATAGCTCTAGTTATACTTTGGTCGCCAACAATACTTTTTAACACTTATTATTATCCAAGCAGCGGCTAGGGTGGTGTGACATATCCGCTGTACAAATATACAAATATACTACCTAGGATCACGCTATTTTGACATGACCTCTGCTCCAAAATTGCTCGGCGTACTTGTCCGAAATAACCGCTCAGGCGACAGGAAAAACAATTACTGTTATCAGTTCAAAATAGATCTAAGATACGAAATGCCTATTTTGAAGTTTTGGATGAATATAAATACTTAGTCCTTATATTTCAGAAGAATGGAAAGTTCTCCAATGACCTGAAAAATCTAGAAATCATTGTAAATTAAGGTATGGAGTTGCATAGCAGCGTATACACATATTAGATTTGACTATTGTCATATGAAACTGTTCGATCGAACCACTGTACCGATTTTAACATATGCGTGTCATATTTGGGGATTTGAAGAATCTATATAGCTGGAACAAAACGCATCTTTATTTCCTTAGAATTATACTGAATGTCCAAAAATGTACCCCTCTTTGTATAGTTTACAGGTAACCTAAGGTCCAATACTCGAGAGACCGAAATGGAAATAGGTATGGTATAAATTTAATGAATTTTCGTTAAAATAATAAAACGTGAAATTGTAACGGAAGGATATTTACAGACAGGAGATAGAAAATGTACATCCGGTGGCAAAAGCCTAACTGATTATCTAGTTTCAACTTTAAATGACTTATAATGATAGTTAAAGTAATTTTAAGTTCATGACCGCAATCCTTATTACATTCCTGGTGAATACCAAATAACATGAGACGATGTAAACAGATTCATCAACAACATAAATAACACGTTTTTTTTAAGTCATACTTATATTTTCCGCAATATACAATACTTTGATTTTATATAACCTTTTTCAATTAATTAAACATTAAAAAAAAAAAAAAATTGTGCTTTTGTTGATTTTTAAGTGCCTTTTATAACCTATGGAGGGTCGATATAAACTGCATCCGGAAGACAACAATTAATAGTGTTTTAATGTTATACTACGTATCTGTAATTGTAAGATTTTGTGTCTGTGTACATAATGCATTTGTATGTTGCTTTATCACGATGATGACACCATATTGCTTACACGTACTTACAGGTTGACATGCAATGTACCCCTGATCTCTATAATAGATAGTGCGTATCCTGGAGATATACAGTCAATACAAAAAAAAAAACAAAACAATTATTTGTATCGGTTCAAAATAGATTAAGATACGAAAATCTTATATTGATCTTGTGGATGCATATCAGTATTTAGTAGTTATATTTCACAAGAATGGAAAGTTCACAAATGACCTCAAAAACCTAGTACCAACAGTTAAATAAGGTACAAGTTACGTAAAAGATGTATACACATGTTAAATTTGAGTATTGTCAGATGAAACTATTCGATCAGATCACTGTACCAATTTTAGCATATGCTTGTCATATTTGGTGGTTTGAAGGAGCTGATACAGTTGGGGGAAAAAAACGCATCTCTATTTCATAAAAATTATACTGTACGTCCAAAAATGTACCCCTCTATGCATATTTTACTTGGAACTTGGTCGTTTCTATCTAACAATACCATTTTAAGTCATATAATACCTAACTATTGGGCTTGATGAATAAATGGTCATAAAAGTGTTATGCATATTTGATTTAATTATATCTGTTATAATATATATTTATTTCAATTAAATTGTTTGCTTGTCAGTTTTAATGTTTTATATATTTTTCATTACATGCTATTGTAATGTAAATTTATTCACTGAAGATGATATTTTTTTCAGAAAATAGTTTAACTTTGACTGTTGGTTTTAATAAACACCAGGTGCTGAACTAGATGCTGACATTGATTCAAAATTAGTAGCAACCACGTAAATAAGTTCTGTTTTTATTTTAAAATGATTGGTTGTTGTCGATGTCATGATGGTACTACGTGATTAAGAACTAAAAAAAAAGTTTTAAATTTTATTTCTTAGAGTAAAATGATTGGTTTTCGTTAGTCCCACACTGGGTATACATGATTGTAACAAGTAAATAATTTCGACTAGGTTCTGGAATATGATCACGTGACCCCCCTTTTGCGTTTCAGAATACGATATAACCTTTCTTTTGGAGAGGTAATCACAGCTGGTCTTTTTCTTGTCACTGGAAGGTGTTGTGTCGTTTTGAGTTATTTCAAATTACTTGGATTCAAAATGATTCATTCTATTTTCCTGGAAAATACGTGCACGCAAGTGAGATTCTTGGACAAAGATATTTCTTATAAAATAAAATAATTAAGATTTCCAAAACCGGAGTGCGATTTCTTGCTTCTACAAGGAACTGTAGACTTCAACATTACAGGTTACTGCATACGTCATCGTCTTTCATCTTGGATTCTTCGTTGGGACTCGAACTTGAAATCAGATGAAACATTTTATTGTTAGGACTTCTAAACTTTTACTCGTGGATTCTTCTTGAATTGCGTTTGGATTTGATTCGATAACACCGTTAGTTCATATTTTTTCATTTTTACAGAATTATTCTAGGAAAATAAATTAATGTATTTTTCAAAGCTTGTTGCTGTCACCTTTTATTGGTTTACTATTTATTCGAGCCTAAACACGCAATATAAGAAAAGAAAACAAATACCTTATCATAAGTGTTCTGTCTTAAAGAACATTTTCGACATAATTCATATAACGATAAATTGATCCTAAAATTAAAGCTATATTAGATAATGTCGAATTTATCTACATATGGCGAAATCAAAACTTTGTCCTAGTTAAATGGCTAACAAACACGGTAGTACTCAGACAGATGATCAATAGAGACAAGTTTGAACAACTAATATGAATACGTTATATCAACGTCTTTGTTATCGTTTATTTAAAACTAGCTTCGAATACGAAAAGACGTATCTCTTTACCAAACAATAAATCTAAGATCTTAATAAAGTTTCGAACAATGAATCATAGATTCCCCGTTGAAACTATTAGATGTACTAGCGTTTCCTAAAACGAAACTTACTGTGCGAGTTTAGTCTAGTCTTGTTTTGTCTTCTCGTCAACAGTAAGGCGCTACCTTGTTGGTAGAAAAGTTACTTATAATCAATATATAATTAGATTTTCTTTGTGTAGCAGTAATCCGATGTGGTACACATCACAAGAAATCTGTGGAACAATCCAATATTCGTCCACTTTGCAAATTATGATCCAAAACACTGGTCGATATTGGGCTGTGGAAGGGTCGAAGGTATCAGAAAGTAACAAAAGTAATAGCCTTCAAACCCATACTTTCTTTAAGAACTGAAAAGGGTTTACGAATACAGTGAACGTGACTAAACCAGACACATTTGGGACATAAGACAGCTCTTGCGTTCCATAAGTGTGTGTGTGTGTGTGTGTGTGTGTGTGTGTGTGTGTGAGTGTGTGTGTTATAGGAACTCCATCATATTTTATGAAACAGACCCTAAATCGTGAGATGCTGTTTGTGGTTATTCACCGATGAGTACAAAAGTTACAAAACTAATGTATATACAACTACGCTCCCACTGTCACAAAACTAATGTGTCCATAACTACGCGATTACTGTCACAAAAACTAATATGTCTATAACTACGCTATCACCAATGTGTCTATAACTACGCTATCACTGTCACAAAACTAATGTGTCCATAACTAGGCTATCACTGTCACAAAAACTAATGTGTCTATAACTACGCTATCACTGTCACAAAACTAATGTGTCCATAACTAGGCTATCACTGTCACAAAAACTAATGTGTCTATAACTACGCTATCACTGTCACAAAACTAATGTGTCCATAACTACGCTATAACTGTCACAAAAACTAATGTGTCTATAACTACGCTATCACTGTCACAAAACTAATGTGTCCATAACTATGCTATCACTGTCACAAAAATTAACGTGTCCATAACTACGCTATCACTGCTATCCGCTCAATCAGTCGTGTATAATGATATTGGCTTACCCATTCAAATAACATGTTTCCTCGGCATTTATCCCTTTAGGTATTGGACCTTAATATGGATATAATTACACATTTAGAAAGGTGCCTTCCTACCTTGACCGAGACGGAGGGGTATGATGGGGGTAGTTCATTTTATTGCACAGTTTTGACTTTATAAAGCATTTTTTGTTGCGTCAGGCAGATAAAATAAGTTAAATTTACCAATTGTGTACTAATTCAAGCAAAGAAACAAAAAAAATCCAAAACAATTAAACGACCTTAAGGTGAATATGAAATTATATGTACCAGTAAACCTATCATATTGGATTTAATATTCACCCCAACAAAGGTCAATAATGATATAATATGATTCTCGAGGGAACATCTATCTCATGTAATATGTAAACATATACATCATAATTTCAAAGAGGAATTTTTAAGGATTTTGCGATTATGGTAGCAATAATTAGTTTTTTTCATTGATTTTGGCATGCTGTAAGCGTTTCATTGAAATTACACGAATTCACTCTATATACAGAAGTGAACGTTTCTTTGGAATAGACATAGTTATACTATCAGGGTTCGCGATTAACCTCCGGCTAAAATACGCAGGAGCGGCTGACAATTTTCTCTTGGCTTCGCTTTTTTTATGCTTTTACCGACATCTGCATAGTAAGTGACTTTGTCGGAAATTATTTTATTCTTGTTTTGGGAATCAGACATTCCTTGTCGAAATATTAAAATAACAGAAGATTTAAATCACAAAAGATTCGTTTAATCGCCATCATTATTACGCTTCTCCGCCCCTGAATTTTCCTTAAGAAAAACAACTGTTAAATTCCTACCTTCCACACTCGAATTATTAGAACCAATCTTGCCAATTGAATTACAAGGGACATTTTTATAATATTGCCCATAATAACCCATGATCACAAACATGACCCACTTTCCTCCTCACTAGGTAATATTCGGGACGCAATTAGTACCACCACGTGTAAGCATTATCTCTAACTGTGTTCAGAATAGGTTCTTTGTGGTGTTGAAAATACGAATTTGATGGATTTTCACGCGTTGCGCGGAATGGTTTTGGAATAACGCTAAAGAGGATAATGAGCAGGGAATCGTTGTTGTTGTGCCCATCTTTTAACTAACAGGATGTCACCAATCTCTGACAAGTTCAAAAAACGTGTACGTGTTGATGATCGTGTAGACTTACTTTCCTCGATTGTTTCTCAAATATGAGATTGTTTAGGCCGGAACTATTCGATCGCCATTGGTGCATTTGAGTCTGTATTTTTGTTTGTAAACTAATCCTTGTGTTGACTGCCACAGGTTGGTAAACAAACAATCATTTTTGCAATATACACTCCATGCGTATCAGGTAACCAAATGGAGCTAAAATAAGGACATATGATCGGCTATATATATATATTCTTTATTCATAACATGATGTCCTTTCATTCCATACAATTAATCAAAGGAAACACCATAATACTGAATACTGAACTTCTTTCCCATTTGGGAACCATGGGTAACAAACCTACGTCGAGTGTCAAATGTTTTTTACCCCTAGATTATGTGTAATATTTTTGTATAATGTTAATATCGCCAGTCCTTTACCTCAAGACTATTTGTATTATTTTATTTTAGATAATAATAATAATGCTACCCAGTTCTTTAACTCTAGGCTCTTTGTAATCTTTTTGTACAATATTTATACGTAAAGTCCTTTACCACATGGCTATTTCTAATCATTTTTTAATATTAATACTACCAGACCTTTACTACTTCCTGATGCTATGGGGATAAATGTAGGCATAGACAGTGTCTTGCTGATTTGCAGCATACGGTGGAATTAGATGGGATAGAGCCGAAATCACCAATTGTGGTGTTTAGATATCAGATTTTGTATTTGAGACCTAAACTAGCATGTGCACTTGATGGCAAAATATGATGACTTATTGACTTAAGTTTTTCAAGATTTTTGGAAGACAATAATTGATTGCTACTAGATATGTTGTAACCTGTATTATTTTATTTTATTTTCTATTATTTTGGCGGAGAAAAAAAAATGTTAAAGCAGGGTACTGTTAAAAAAAAAAAAAAACAACATCCAATAATCACACCGCGTGCGGCACAATATAACTGTGTTTTGCCTTGAGAAAATACAAAATTTAGTTTAGGAATACATGCGACTTATAAGTACCAGTTGAAAGAGTAGACAAGTGTCAGAAAATAATCTTGAAAAAATAACTTCATTTTTTTTAGACAATGAACCAATAAATAAGCATTACTCTCACTTTTTATCAAGACTTTTACAGCTAAAGTAACAATGAATAACCTGAGCTTCAGCAGTGAACACAAAATACATACATTACAAATGAAACGTTTCTAATATAACAATACATTATTGGTCCAACGCGTGTCTCAAATAATAATAATAAAAGAAGAAGACACATCAGGTGAACTTTCAATCATATTTCCCTTCAATTTCATTTTACCTTCCCACTGTGCACGGCCTTTGTGATATTGAATGAAATTGTGAAGTAAAAACCCTTCCGTAATGTCAAATTGAATGCATCGTGACATTTTCTTTCCCAAATTAACCAATAATACAAGCGAAGTAAATGAACCGTCTCGCACTGCCTGGAGTACTATATTATTTCACTCTGACGATTTGTACTTACGAAGAAAATGAAAATTACTTGAACGTGTACGAACCAGCTCAACGTATCAGCTGAACCACCGATAAATGTTTCAGACAATAATAATAACTTTCAATCATCTTTCTTTTTATTTTCTTTATCTTTCTTCTTTCTTTCCCTTAAATCTTTCCTCAAGCTCATCATGTGATACCGTAGTCCTCCCGATTAAGACCAGGATTCCTGTTCCAGTTTATCATCTATTAACAGAGTGCAAACATCTATCGTATAGTTTTCTGGCAACTAAATTCAGCATAACAAAGAGGAACACGTGGGACTGAGATCATGCATCTGGCAGACATCTGCATAATATCAAAATCCAACAGAAGCTTGCCTAGAAATCGCATTAGGTGATTTCTGCATAAAGTTTTTTCTGCTGCTGTTAATAAAACTACTGCTTTAGGGTTTTTCTCATCTTTGCATCCTCATATATATCTGATGGCATATTAGCATTATTTGCTCTATGCGGAAAGGACCGAATTTCTTGCGGAAAGAACCGAATGCCATGACGTTTCCTTTCAAAGTTAGTCAAAATGGTGTAAGCAGTTTTCGTAGAGATGAATCTGCGTCATTCATATTTTAGTATCCTCAGACATACCTGAACTGTGACGTGCTATAAATCCTAAAAGTCATGATATTTTCTGTCAATCTTGGCTGAATTCTGTGCAGCAGTTGTGAGTACATTTTATACAGCTAAAACCCTTCATGCCAAATGACTGCCATGTAAATCCTGTCATGCGCTGAAAAGTGACGTTAAACCAAGCAAATTCAGGACAAAAGGAGATTCAAACTTGTCATAGCTGATTAACATTAAAAAGTAATGTGACTCATTATTAGTTAAAAAATTGGCTCTCCATTCACGGTCAACATATATGCTTCTAAATTTGTGTTACGGAAAGAAAACTACAGTTCATGTATACTAAAGAATACAAATTCTTGCGCTCCAGGTCATCTGTTAAAATTATAATAATATCTCCGTTTTAATTTCTCTCTCAAGCTGAAGAATGACTCACAGGACGAGACAGTGTAGACTTTGTTATAAACTGCCTGTACCATCATTTCAGAAATTGTTGCTGATTATTATTATTATTATTATTATTATTATTATTATTATTTCTAGCAGTAGTGTTTATACATTGTCAACAAACTATATATCATCAGCAGCAAGAGTACCGTAGTACTACTAGTAGTAGTAGTGTTAGTAGTAGTAGTAGTTATTATGGTACTTAACGCCATTTCTCAGCGTATGATAGGCTATTCATTGCGGTCAGTATAACAGGTGGAGGAAGAGGCCGGGAAAACCCGGTAAGAACCACAGGCACACGGGACTCTAATGACGGCTTTCTGACATATCCACACTGGCGAAGCCCAACATTCGAACCCACGCGGACAGAGGCAAAGATGGCAGTGATTGTTAAAGGCGAGAGCTTTGGACAACTCGGCCATCCGGGGCCCCTATCACAGTAGTAGTAGTAGTAGTAGTATTAGTAGTAGTAGTAGTAGTAGTATACAATTATTTAATACTACTTCTAGTATTTGTACTTTTTAAGTCTATTCAGATTTTATGTCTAGAAATAATGATGGCATTGAGGATTCAGAGTGATCTAACTTTCAAAAAGAGATAAGGTACACTTGTGGTGAATGTGTGAAGTGCGACATTCAAAATTAGGTTTAACATTTCACTTTCTATTTCTCGTTGTAAACAGTGAATCTTTTCGACCGCATTCAGAACACGCATCGTTACGTTGTAAACAGTGAATCTTTTCGACCGCATTGAGAACACGCATCGTTATTTGAATGTATTAGAACCGTACCGCTCGATCTCTTCAAGAAGGAGATTTGGGATGAAAGTGTACGGTAATAACATTATTGTATCATTTGTTGTTTACAACATGTATGTATGATTTTGCGTCATCGTGGTGAGTAAGTAGTACACATCCTGCATGTGGTCCAGACCACGTGTTCCTGTTGTATCGTACTATAAATGACCTTAATGAACTGGTATGATTTAGTTGGCTGTTCTTCACATTTCATTCAAACACGATTAGGCTGTATACAACTATCTTGAAGCAAGCTATACAGTGACAGTAGATGTACTATAGCAATATGTACTGTAACACATGCTTTTTGTGACACTAACTGTACTTGACCACAGGGGCTCGTATCGTTGCTTACAATTGATCTCTCGTACATATACTCTTTAATAACTACAAGGGAGGACACTTCTCTCCTTTCTCGCGCGACCCGTTTAAAAATAAACGCTGTTTTTTCAAGCTACATTTCGCGTAGCGTAATAACTTTGGTACGATGTTTAGCTCAGGCATTCGACTTTGTATGCATATCCAAAGTTTGGCATACTGTCATACCTTTAAGGAATGCCAGATCATTTTCCCACGCTACTGCTCGACATGGCAGTGATCGCGTCCGCTTAATATGCAAGTGAGATCCTGCTGAATGGAATACTTTTCTCTCATTGGTTAAAAGAAAATGACGTCATGCATTTATTTATCACTTATTTTCAGTGGGCCAATGAGAAGGTAGTATTCCATTCAGCGCGTTGTTCTTGCATAATAAGCGGGCGCGATCACAGCCATGTCGAGCAGTAGCGAAGTGTAGCTTGAAATAACAGCGTTTATTCTTAAATGGGTCGCGCGAGAAAGGAATAAAAATAGAAATAGCTCCAGTGGATGAGGGACAAATAGACCTAATGGGTCTGAAACACCTTACTTCCACAGCAATTAATCTGAAACCCCTCACCAGAACACCAATCCCAAACTGAGGATCAAAAAGAGGGATAAGGTAGAATCCACCTCTAGTCCTTCCTTTGGGGAGGAAGACTCAGTTTTGGGAGAGGACAAAACCTCCAATACTGAAAATACACCTGAGGAAAAAGAAACACTGTTAAAATGAAGAAAATCGAACAAATTGGAACGGACAAAACAAAGGACGTGGAAACGGGAATGGACAGTGAAATGGAACAGTAACATAATCAGATAGTGAAATTGAGAATTATGAATTTGAGTCGGGATCTAAACCAGAAACCGCAAATGAACTACCAGATGAGTTAAATCAATCAGAGGGCCAGTGCCCCCAGGCTTAACAGATAACTCTTGAATATAACTATAAACAAAACGGGGAAAAAATAAGTATAAAGCGATTCGGCAACCTGGTTGGAAGGAAGAGAAAATGGAGGGTACGAACTTCCGTATAGCTTCCGTAAATAAAAATGGGATAAATGATGATAAAGTTAAGAACTTGATAAAGCTAACTGAATACGATATAATATTTTAACAAAAAGCTCATAATAAACGAACCAAACAAATGCAAAGTACCATAGAAAGAGAACTAAATGCGATAGTTATTACTAATGACTTTGTACAAGATGATCGGGGGGGGGGGGGGCAGTAATAATTAAAAACAAAAGGAACCGGACGTGGGAAAGAAAGGACGAATGGATAGATTTTAGAGGAAGGATGATGCATATATCGATAGAGAAAACCCATCTAATAAATATTTACGTTCCTGTGAAAAGGAACAAAAGAAGAGATTTTATAGAAAACTTAGATAAATATTTAAACAACTTTTCTATGGATAATGTAATTATAGGAGATGACTCTGACTGGGTGGGAGAAAGCATAGATAGAATGGGGGAGTTTACTCCAAAGGACATAATAAATTAAATAGGAGATGGAAAATTTAATATCTCAGAATAAACTAGTAGATCTGTATAGAAGACTAAATCTTTTAAGAACGGAATACACAGATGAATATGGAGACAAAGCAAGCAGATTAGATAAATTTTGCGTCACAAATTATGAAAAAGCCAACACAAAAAACGGAAATTTTAAAATTTAAAATATCGGACCACAGTATAATAATATTAGAAGTATTAATTAAAAATAGGAGTCAATGGGGGAAAGAGATATGAAAGATTAACAATACAATACTAGAAGAAAGAGAATATATAGAAATGACAAAGAGGGATATAACAAATTTCAGATTCAAACATGTAAACATAATTGAAGAATGGGATAAATTCAAATATGACATTAAAAAAAACACAATTGCCTATTCAAGAAGAAGGAAAGAATTAATCAATATGGAAAAACAGGTAATTAAATCACAATTAGAACAAACTAATACAGAGGAAAGAACAGAAATAATGAAAAAAGGTTAAAATAAATAGAAGAAGAGGAAATAAAGGAAGGAGCATTAGAGCAGGAAAATTCACACAATTATATAAAAAGCTGAAGGATTATACAAAAGGGAGGAAATAAGGAAGGGGGGGGGTAGAAACTGGAAAGGATTAAAGATAACAATAAAGAAGTAACATAAAAGAATGACATTATGGAGTGTGTCCTACAGTATTACAAAGATTTATACACTACGCAACAAATTGATAACAATACCATAGATAGTTACCTAGAGAAAGTACAGTATGAGATGATATCAACAGAACATAGGGACATGTGTGGCCAATTTATCTCGACAGAAGAAATTAATACAATAATTAAACAATTAGCTAAAGGAAAAGCGCCAGGTGGAGATGGACTTACCGCGGAATTCTAAGATTTCGCGGTGAGTTATCGCCGATCCTAGAAATGCTATACAACAATATTTTCTTAAAAAATGATACAATGATAAAAACTATGAGGGAGGGTATTATAACTATTATGTACAAAGGCAATGGAGACAAAGAAGATCTTAAAAAATTGGAGGCCCATCTCCCTCCTAAATCTGGATTACAAAATTTTAAGTAGGATGCTAGCGAATCGAGTAAAAAAGAGGATAGGGAAAATCTTAAACATAAATCAAGCTTGTGGTGGAAAGGGCAGATATATTCAAAACAACATTCTAAACATAAGAGCAGTAATTGATTACATAAATGAAACAGGTCAGAAAGGTGCTATGGTACTTTTTGATCAAGAAAAAGTTTTCGATAGATTAGAACACAACTATACACAAAAAGTATTAGAACAATTTGGTTTTGGAAAAAATTCAAAGGTGGATCGAAATCCTGTACAAAAAGATAACCTCAGAAGTACAGGTAAATGGCGCTATCATGAACGAATTTGACATACAAAGATCGGCGAGGCAAGGCTGCCCACTGTCTATGCTAGTATATGCAATAGCGATTGAAATCTTAAGCCATAGGATAAGAAACAAGAAAGAAATTGAAGGGATAAAAATCCCCAACTTATGGTACGAGTTCAAAATGCTCCAGCATGCAGATGATCGCACCAGCTTTATAAGAGATACCAGATCCTACCAATACCTAGTAGAAGAATTTGAAAAATTTGGCAAAGCATCTGGATCTAAGATAAACCATGATAAAACAGAAATATTAAAAATAGGCAACTGGTGGGGTAACCACCCGGTATCCCCACCACACCTAGTGAAAAAGAGGGTAAAATCACTAGGAGTTTACTTTGAGAAAAATGATGGTGAGGAAAACAATAAGAATATGCTGAGGAAAATAAAGGAAAATATAAAAATCTGGGCACAAATGCCATTATGCATAATGGAGCGGGTCCAGGTGGCCAAAACATACTTCTACTCGAATATGAACTGCATCATAAAATCAGTAGATACTGAAAATAAAGTATTGAATAAAATAGATAATGAAATGATAAACTCTATATGGGGCTTTAAAACACTATATAATAAAGGAAAATCTGTATAGATCAAACAGAAGAGGGGGTTAGCACTACCAAGCCCACTACTACTAAAATGCGCAAATTATATGAACAGATACAAAACCATAAATGTAGAACCAAAGACTCCATGGGAAGCCCTATATATATACTGATTTGGTTTTAGCCTGAAAAAACTGGAGGTACCCAGAAAATTTAGGAATATTAAAGATCTCATAATTAAAGTTAGAGAAAAAAAAAAGATTTGTGGAATAAAAAGAAAGACGAAACATATAACTGGATAAGGGAGGAAATCACTAAAAACAGTAGATGTAAAATAGAACAAGAAAACTTTGGGGTTAATTGACCAAGAGTGCGGGGACATTGGTCCCAAATCAAGTCACTAAAATTACAAAGCCTAAATTTTAAATACCTTCACAATGCATGGCTAACTGTGGATGTTGCATTTATACATATGATAAAATCAATACCAAATTGCCCTTTGTGTAAAAGAACTTGTTTTACTAAAAAAAACATGTAATCACACAATGCGAAAAAAGGAAAGACCAAATAATACAATTAATTATAGAGATCTGCAAAAGAGAACGGTACCGAAGGAATAACATACTCTTCCTAGATAGAGATTTTGACAAAAGCACAATTGTTAAGGTCATTGAATACATAATTGAGATCATGATGGCATGCGGGCAAATAATACAAATAAACAAGTAGGCTTAATACATGGATGTGTAACTTGTATGGAGGGGTGTGACACACCATGAGGGGGTGGGGGAGATTTGGTTTGCTACCCATTAGGGGTGTGCTGCTGCCAGTGTGCGGGCCAGAGCCCCCACCTCGTCCCTCAACTCAGACATGTGTTCTCACTCTCTTTAAGTATCCAAATGATCAAATTAGGAGCCAATTTAAACCTCGTCAGTAATATCTCAAATTTTAAAATAACTGAAATAAAGAAAAAGAATGGGAGGGGTGTGGAAGGGGGGTGGGAGGGGAGCTTCAGTTTGCTACCCATTAGGGGTGTGCCACCACCAGTGTGCGGGCTGGAGCCCTTACCCCATCCCTTAACCCGGACCTAAATTAAAATGTGCTTAAGTTTTAGTAGGGTAAAGAAAAAGAAACCAATGGATGGGACAGGGAATCTATGTGGGGGAAAGTACGAGGCAATGCTTTCATGGGGTATGTCACATGGTGCTACGCGAAGTGAACAGGCCCGTGAAATAGCCTGGGGATAAACACCCCATGTAGAAAACTAGCAGACCATACAGAAAACAGGGGAATAGGCTAGTTGGCAACGAATAATCTTCTATACCTTTCCTATCTAACTATACAGCTCCCTTACTGTATAGTTCTTTTCCCTCCTATGGAAATTTCCTTAAACCCATTTGGATTTTTTGTTTAATAGGTTAAATAATAAAGAGGCGGCCAAACTGGAGTCGGGAGAAATACAATTAAATAAAGAATGTGTGGACCCCCTCTCGAGCTCAGCCGGCCTAATTCTAGAATTTAACTAATGCTAGGAACGACACATACCAACACGCATATAAAACAATAGGTTTACTTTTTTAATGACAAACCCGTGATACACCGTTCACTCGCCGAAATTCAAAAATATTAATTAAAATTTTAATTATCTAAATTTTATCAAAATTATCAAATGGATCTGTGATATCCAAATAAAATTATATATCAAGACAACTGGGATGAATAGAAAAAGTCGTGCTGTTCGTACACGAAAACTATATAGCACACACAGAATATAGCATATATACACATAACACACACACAATGTAGCATATATACACATAGCACACACACAAGATAGCATATATACACATAGCGCACACTAGGAGACCTCTAGCCAAGGTCAGCTAAGAACTCGGGAGAGGGATTTCGAATAAGGTGATAGAAACCGAACTCAGATAAACAACTCTAAAGATAACACTAGGGCATAAATACCCCATCAAAAATTTCTATAAATTTTTTTCGGATCAAAATTCTTTAAAAAAATAAATAAACAAACAACATACTTGGTGGAAACAACAACACATAAAACACCTTTTCGTTTTTTTTGGATAAGTTGGGGGGGGGGCATCTGTCTGTCTGTCTAGCAGTTACAAGTTTTCAGATTGTTGTTCCTCATATGTTTTGTCCTAACGTGTTTTGGCACCGGAATGTATAAAACTAGTGTTGTGTGTTGTAATAGTTAAACGTCACCTCTCCCTGGAATTTTATTTTCTAAATGAAACCTTTCACGTGTGAATCATTGACAATGAAATGCAAAGAAAGGACAGTTGTTTATTGAACAGTCTGCACAGCATTCCAAATTTAAATGTTTGCAAACGACCAACTTCTAGTGTCTCCATAGACGCAGATGACTTTGTCTAAATATGTACAGTACGGTATACTGCGATCATAATCACGTACAAGCGATATGCATTTAGGATTCACTGCTTAAATCTTTGTAAAGAAAACATTACCTACTGTAAGGCAATGTAATGAAGACATGTGATTATTGTGTTGTGGCTGATTAGTCAATCCGATGACGTGCACGCAACAACTGATTTCTATAGAAACGTCATCAATAGGATATTAATAACTTATATTGCGTCAGAAACCATAGGTGTATTCAGTTCAATGGCTAAGGTCACATTTTAGTATTACAGATGGTCACGATACAATATCAGCCTGAAATTCTGATAGATACTGATAGTAGTAATGTCTGTCAACTTGCGTAATTTAACTACTTATGAACGTTATATTCATGTTTCTTAGCTATTATTTATATTTGTCTATTTTTCCTTTGAAACTCTTAAATATTTTAAATAAAACCCAGTCATACATACTCAGGGCCAAGACTTCTTGTGAAGAAAAAAGAAATACTTTCCAACGTGCCATCATAAAACCATAGCGTATCATCGCCACGCAACAGCACAAGTCATTATCACGAATAATGTCAAATACCTGTCCGTTTCCACTATGTTGTGATACATTCAACATTTGTGTTACTTTAACGTTGTATACAGGTGTCAGAATGTAATATGGGTAATTGTACGAAAGCCAGTTTCCTTCCGAATGTCCAACCTTCAGTCAGAGTGACAATTGGGTGATTATATGAATGCCAATATCCTTTCTAATAATAAGGTTTCGTTTGAATTTTGTGGCTTTAACGCCATTTTTCAGCACAAGATAGGCCATTAATGGTGACCAGTTTTATCTGATGAAGGAGAAAGCCTGGGAAACACCGGGAAGAACCAACGACCAACGGGAAGTAGTTGGCAAGCTTTCTCACATACACACGTTGGTCAAGCTGAGACTCAAACACAAGCAATCACATATAAGGTGTCCGTGATCTGCAAAAGAGGGCACCTGAGACGTCTCGGCCAACCGGGACACCATAAAAATCAGGTCTCAAGTCAGAATAACATATACTAAATGAGATTTCCAGATTCCTTTCTAACAACGAAATCATACGTCCGAATCAAATATTTTCCTTCTGGCAGTCCAGTCCTCCGTCAGAATGATACCTGGGTAATCGTACGCATGTTAGTTTCATTTATATTAACCAGTCTTCAGTCTGATGGACAACTGGGTACTCGTACGTATATCAGTTTAATTTCTATTCACCAGTCTTAAGTCCGAAAGACACCTGCGTAATTGTACGAGTGTCAGTGTCTTCTCTAATAACCAGTCTTCGTTCAGAATGACATCTGGGTAATCATATGATTCAATGTCAGTTTCATTACTATTAACCAGTCTTAATACCGACGGACAATGTCAGTTTAATTTCTATGAAACAATCTTCAGTCAGCATGACACCTGGATAACCGTACGAATTTCAGTTTAATTTATATTAACCAGTCTTCAGCCTGAATGACACCTGGGTAATTTTACAAATTACAGTTTCCGTTCAGTCAAGACTTAAACCAACAACGATTGGTCGCTTCTGATTTTGAACCAACATTATTACAAGAAAACATTATTCATATGCTTTGAGAATATTTATTGTTTTACTTATCATTATAATTATTTCGCTAATCATTGCTAATGAAAATCGTTTTAGTTTATTAGAGTACATGCTTTTTACATTTTTATTTATTATATGACTAGATCGAAGAAATATACGTTCACCGGCTTATAAATACATTATGTATCTACACTGGATACTCCCAGAATTAGGGACACAACTGTATGATAAAGCAGGTGTCATTTCAGAACTTCGGGAATTTTAAACACATGTCAATGCGATAAAGATTTTATAAATTTACAAATTGAATATGGTCTTGAAGGCAGTATGACGACAGGCAGACAGACAGACAGTGAATATATTACGATAAGATATAGCTTACATGTATCTTTGAACATAGTTTCAAGGTAAAGGTATTTTATTTTTTCAAAATAATAAATCCAAGATGACAAATGCATCATTCAGTATTAAAGTGCTGACAAAATAAATTATACGAAAATTAAAGGAAATTATGTGTAACGCAAATATATGCTGAAGACACGAATGCAAAGCGTAATGATGAACTGACATGCCAATGCACATGGTAGTAAATAATAGTCAGGAGCCATTTTGGAAATATATTGATTTGAATTCTGTGTACACGCAAGAAGCAGGATCCATTTTGACACTGTACTGGTTTTAAAGTCTGCATACGTACCAGGCACAGGAACCATTTACACACGGTTTAAAAGCCTTTGTACAAACCTGAGGCATCCTAAACTCACTTCCGAAAATGTCAACATATTTTAGTAAATAATGTTTTCGCGTTTCCTTTTCAAAATCTCGATGAATGTGTGTGCAACGTGTTCATGGTCTCGCCATTAAAATAAAAGCAATTAAAATGTACCAGTTTGCTTTTCAGGAATGAAACGTACGATTACGTCATGAATGATAATCAAAGGCAAGGAATCATTACTCTAAATGAAGTTTCTAAAAAATGAAAGATACACAACGTACCTGTATGATACATTCACAATAGTCCTACTACATTCGATTATACCGTTGCAAATGTGTTGACATGTTCAACCATAACTCAAAATTTATATTTTAAAACAAACAGAAATGAATGGCACCCTGGAGTCTCCACGTACGTACGTACGTAAGTATGTATGTATGTATGTGTGTGTGTGTGGCCGAGTGGTCTGAAGCGCTCATCGTTACGGATCACTGCCATCTTGGCTCTGTCTGCATGGGTTCGAGTCTTGGATTAGGCCAATGTGGGTATGTGAAAAAACTTGCCAGTAACTTTTCGTGGGTCGTGGTTCTTTCCGAGGTATTCCCTGGTTCTTTCTCCACCATTTATACTGGTCGCCATGTATAGCATATCTTGTGCTGAAAAATGGCGTTAAATCCCACAACAACAACATATATCTGTGTGTTTGTGTTCAGACAACAACAACATATACCTGTGTGCTTGTGTTCAGACAACAACAACAACATATATATGTGTGTTTGTGTTGAGTGTTTGAGCATATCCACCTTTCTTTTGGCACTGTAACTTTCCAAAGAATCGTTTTAGACAGTTATGGCCAGTTCTAAAACAAACTAAATTTGGCAAATTCTGTTCCGCATTTCAAGTCAAATAAAGTGTGCTATTTTATGCAACTACAGCTACATTTTATAGCGGGACTGCGTCACTATACATACAGTTAAACGTTTTGTATTACACGATTTCTCTAAAATATGGCCTAATTTTCTTTAGTATTTTTAAAGCTGTTTTATGGTGAATATGCACACTTTGCATAAATAAACACGAAACCCGTTATGCAGGATGCTTTACCCCATAATTATTTCTGTCAAACTTATTCCAATTCCAACAAACGACTTTTCTTTAGAAGAGTTCCTTTAAAAATCAGCAACAGCAGCCACATTAAAGTGCATAAGGGCATGATGATATGATATCAAGACTGGTTCTGGGAGGTTGTTGTTGTCAAATTAGGGAAAAACTGATCTAGTGTTTCTTTTTGCATTTTGTTTTTCTAAAAGAACATCAATTACTGACGCACGCAGCACAGACAACGGACGAGTAAAGGACAAACGCAGAGTATGCCATAACTTCAGTTTATCTTATGGCTAGGAATCTAATTATTATAGGTTACTGGATGTGTATGGGAAAATAAGAACGATCTTTTATCGAATCAAAACTGCGCGTCCTTTGGGAGAATAAGAGTTCCTATCTTCACCCCAAAACTGCAGTAACTGCAGTAACCTCTTTTCTTATATACTCATTTAGTATTGTACCAAAGGCTTAATTATTTTAAAAAAATAACACAGAAACATAGAAATATAGAAAATATATAGACACAAAGTAATTAAATGTATGCTGTATTCCAAAATAAATACACAACAGTAGATTCATCAATACACAATAACAATATTAAAACGTATATAGCACCGCCCAGCGACCTTTGAACTTCTTCGCGCTAACGACGTTCTTTTCAAAAAGAATTGTCATTTTGGTCTACTTAAAATTGAAATTTACAATCATATTGAGAATGAATGCGTACTGCAGCAACTTTTCCAATTGGTTCTAAAATGGACGCATTTTAAGGGGGTGGGGGTTGTCGATTCTACTAAGTTCTAAATAACTGTTTAAATAATCAAAATGATAATACAGCGTCTCGCATTTATTGCGGACATTGCGAATAGTTGCTTCTTTGTAAGTTTCATTTGTGACTCAGTAAACTCGTCCAGATTGTTTAATTTATCATCTCTACTTTCAAAGAGATGAAACAGCTTTTATAGTTCATCCACAAACTAATCTTATAAACTAAAACCGAAAGCGTCTACTACATGAGTGTCATGTTCTGTTTATAAAGTACTTCCTAACACACTATACTAAATTATGACGCACGTGCCGTGCAGTATTAAGCTAGTCAGTATCGCAAAATACTGAACAATTCTGACAATGTAGAGTTAAGGGAGAAAATAAAATGATAATACATTTTAAGTTGTTATCAATGCTTATGATCTTGTATTAATTATGTTCATATTTTGTAATGAAGAGTTTGTTAGGTGTTTACATCATTATTTGTACCCGTGACGTTTCAAGCTCTTGTCCTAATATAATTATTGACATAATATCTCAACGGAAGAAATCTAAATTTAAACTTTTTCCAGACTGTGCTAGCTATTCTCATACCACAAACTTCTTCTTAACTCGATAAGCGTTAACACAAACTGACACAAGACAGCTGCTAAAATCTTTGGAACACTTCCATGTTTTCCCATGTCATGTAATATGTATGAATATTGAAAGCCATTGCAGAATGAAGACATCTGTGTGCTATCCAGTCCTAATGAAAATTTCGTTATCTACGTATCCCAGAGCATGCCAGAAAGCAGGTGATTGGGTTTACGGTTCTATTTTGTGATGATATTGACTGCTTATGCTCTGGATCACAATCTTTCAAATCAGCTCCAGCACGCACTAAAGTTTTCACCGCCAACGTATTTTGTTTTTGTGAGGCGTAAAATACTGGAGTTCTTCCCGTATCGTCTCTGACATTCACGTCAGCACCCTTTGATATAAGAACACTAATCACACTGACGTCACCACGATGTGCTGCCAAATGCAAGGGGGAACAGTTCCCCGGAAGTCCTTCCGGTTTACCCATGGGAAAGTTTACATCGACGCCGGCTTTTAATGCTATTTTCACCATTTTCCTTTCTCCACGTAAAACAAAAGCATGAAATGGAGTCCAACCGTCCACTTCCGTTATGAAGACGGTTTTGGCATAAGTTTTGTTCCTTTTGACGAGTTTTCGCCCAAAATCAACTAATCTGTCCTCTTCGCGTTTAAGGAGTACAAACAAGGCAATTGCATCTTTCAAAGGGTCATTGCCGCTCATTGAGAAAAGCTTCATGAAGATTGATGATGATGTTTCTGGACCGTCCTGAGAAAATAAATTAGAGAAATAAAAATATTAATAATAACAATAACAATAATAATTATAAAAACGATGATGATGACGATGATGATGATGATGATGATGATGATGAACTGTGGCACTGAGCGGCCCTTAGGACATACAAGATTATTTTGAGGGCTAGGCCGATCAAAAGAGAATGTGACTCCACTTTTTACTAATTACGTTAACGTTAACCACTAAGCCACTGTGATAATGCGGAGCAATTATAAAGAGTTTACCATCAATTCAATTTGATCTCGTTCTTGGACAGATGAAAAGACAACTTAAATCCATTAAGCAAACATCTAACACAAACTCCGATAGTTTACCTGGAATAATTCAAGTTTTAAGGAAAGGGGTCTACCCACCCACCCTAAACATATCTCTATAAAAGCATGGACAAAAATTCTTGTTGTAGGGTTTAACGCCATTTTTCAGCACAAGATGAGTGGCCAGTATAAATGGTGGAGGAAGACCCCGGAAAAAACCCATAAAGAACCACCGAACCACGAGAAGCTACTGATAGGCTTTCTCACATCCCCACACTGGCCGAATCCGACACTCTAACCCACGCAGACATAGGTGAGATGGCAGTGATCCGTAACAGTGAGCGGTTTAGACCACTAGGCCACTCGAGGCCCCAAAAGAAGAGATGATTTAAAATCTAAATCAAATAAGAATAATCCAAGCCTCCATGTCTAGTCTGTACGTTTGTCGTGTTAACTATAAAATATATCATGGTCAGGCTATTTAGATACTATTCTTGCAATGTTCGTTGTCAGTTTATTGCATTTGTCTTAATCAATCCCTGACACACGTGATACCTTGCTGGATCCAGTGCACTTGAAAGGATTGTTATTCGCCATATGATTTGTATTTTATATATATATATATATATATATATATATATATATATATATATATATATATATATATATATATATATATATATATATCAGACAATATTGACTATGATAATAAACAACAAACATAACTAACAGTACCTTTGACTTACGTTTGAATAAAACCAGCCCGTTCTCTTCTCTATCAAAGTTGGATAATAGCAACCTTTCAAAAACAGTAAGTAATATATCTGAACACAAACCTCGGCTAATCACTCCTGGCTCATTTCCTAGAAATCATATGGGGACCGCTAAGAACAAAATATACCTGTTGACAGGTTGCAACTTGTACGAAAACCTCCAAAGTGCTGGACTTGATATTAAAATTGTGATAGCACTGTATGAGATTTATTACATTTTATGCCTCTTTATTCTCGTGAAAGAGTGGCATCTTACAGCACTAGTACAGTAAATATGTCGTCCTCAATTTCAAATATTCAAAAGATAACCTTTAAATAGAAAGCCGATGGAATGCGAAAGAAGCAAAATCGACTATACAAGGATCATAGAGGATGTCTCCATTTCAATCTAATAATTACCTGCCCATGGCAGGAGTTCTCTATACAATACACAGTGCATACATGAAGAAATATTGTCTTCATCTTTAGCAGCTGAATAGTTATGTTTATAATTAATTAGACTATATCTCTTTTTATTTTATACAATGTTCCTGACTCGTGACCAGAAGTGTGATGTTTGGATTACTTCCATCGGATTAGCGAGGATTAATCACCGTGCAAAATAAATTAAAAAGGGCTTCAGACAAACTAAAATACGGATGTGCGTCTCAAAAGCGCAACCATAATAAGCACTGGCTACCGTGGCGTGTCCTTCGGCAATGGAGTTTTATTCTACTCTCCGCGGCACAATAAAACCAACAAAGTGTTAATGTGCCGTAAAACACTAAACCAAACCAGCAAAATACTTAATAAAATATCTACAAAGGTAAGGCAATATCTTGCTGATAAGAAAGGTAACGTATAACATAAACAATAAAAAATTTAATTATGTCGCAGTAATCCGATGCGGCACACATCAAGTACTAGAGAGGTCAGCTGTTAAGACCACCGTCTGAACAAATTTGTCCGTCCTCTCTGCAAATTATGGTCCAAGTGACCAATCCTTTTTGGGGAGGGGGAGGGGACGGGAGATGAAAATATCCAAAAGTAAGATCCCCCAAAACCAAAGTGTCCTTACGAAATGCAAAGTGTTATACAAATACAGTGAAACTTGACTAAACAGGACACATCTGGGAACATAACAGTCGCTTTATACAGATGAGTGTTTACGGAGGCTTGACCAGTGTGAGCATTGTCCAATCTGGACCTAAATAACTGTCCATTCTGCAGATTAGATTTGTAGATTATAAGGATGGCTTGTTTAACAATTATACTAAAGAAAACCCGGGATCCATGCGATTTGAACGCCATATATCATGCATACACTGTGTGTGTATGTGTATGTGTGCTTGCTTGTTTGCACGTGTGTGTGTTTGTGTGTGTGCTTGAATGTAAGTTTTCACATCAACAACATATGTTATGATACATATTCTAAATCGTGAGGTATGGTTGGTGAATATTCACGGGTGTGTACAAGAGACACAAAACCCATATGTTTATCAACACGAAGTCACCGGCATTCGACGAATCAGAAGCGTATGTTGTTATTGGCTATCCCATTACAAGAAGCCGTTTACCCCGCGTTTATACCTTTAACAAGTGGACCTTAGTAATGGATAATATTACATGTTTTGAGATTTAGTCTGTTTTCCACTGACTGACACTGTGTAATGTGACGTGACAACTTAGGATACTGCACAGGTTTGGCTTCATAACGTATTTCTTGTGACATTAGGCATATAAAATATGTTCAATTTTACAAATTATGCACTAAATCAAGCAAGAAACAATTAAACGGCCCTTTTTGGGAGGAATTTGAAGCTTTAGGAACCAGTAGACATATCATATCGACCATAATAGTCACCCAAACAAAGGTCAATAACTGCATGATATCCTTCATAACTGAAATGTGTTAAGACTGAAATCTACTGAACGTACTATTCCAAAATTTTGAAGGCAGAATTATGGTGGTAATAGTTTTATTTAATGGTTTGTCATCCTGTAAGATTCTTACTGAAGTGAAATGAATTCATTCCGTATGCAGAAGTGAACGATTCTAGAGTACATACATGTTTATACTAGCCACCAGGGGCCCCGAGTGGCCGAGTGGTTTAAAGCGCTATCCGTTAAAGATCACTGCCATCTCACCTCTGTTTGCGTGGGTTCGAGTCTCTGATTCGGCTAATGTGGTATGTGAGAAAGCTTGCCAGTAGCTTCTCGTGGGTCGCTGGTTCTCTCCGGAGATTTCCCGGGTTCTTCCTCCACCATTAATCCTGACGGCCAGGTACAGCTATCGTGTGCTGAAAAATGGCGTTAAACCCTACAACAACAACAATACTAGCCACCAAAGAAGCAGCCTTTATCGTGATCTTCATTGTTTCAATGGATGTGTTTCGTGTACCTGTTCTGTTATGTGGCTTCAGATGCGAAACGTTGCATCACCGGACTATTCGATCACCATTGTTGAAGTTTAGTGTACTATGTCGCTTGTACATGAACGTCGGTATTGACTAAAAGCGGTGGGACAAAACAATGATCGTTTGTGTAATACACACGACTTACGTATCACGTTACCAAATGAGGTTAAAAAATAGGGCCATAGCTCGGTTATGGATCTTTATTTATCACACAGCAATCTTCAATAAATCTAATTAGCCTATAGAAATACCATAATCTTGAACAATCAACATTTTTCCATTTTTGAACAATCATGACCAAATTTATAACTCGTGGCAAGAAAACATGTGGTGTGCGGTTTTGTAATGGCAAATCCAAAGGAACATCGCCATTTTTTTAAATGGACGTGTGCTTGAATTTTGCAATTTTGAATTCAGACATCGCAGGAACGAACCGCCATTTATATTAATACAATTCCCAAGCCAGTCTAGAGAAGAAAAAGAACTGATAACGTATCAGTAGAACCGCTTTTCCGTCTCATTTCAATTCACGATAAGATCACCTTTAGAAAGATATTTAGTTGATTTTTACATTTCGTTATCAACCAATCGTGGTGTCCTAAGTCTATAAGCTCCAAGCCCTCTATTATCTTTGCGCATTTCTAGAATATTTGTATTATATTAATAACCAGAGTCCTTTACCCCAAAGCTATTTGTAATCCATCTGTATCATAGCAAGAACGCGATTGCCGATGCTAAGAAAATATTTTGCTTATTGAACAGATTCTAAAAGGTAGACAGCTGAGACCACTAATTTATGTTATGTAGGTATCAGAGTTTATATTTGAGAAACAGGACTAACGTGTGCACTGGGCGACCTTAAGAGTAACACGTGTATGTATTGATTGAAGGTGTGCGAACCTCCTGAGCCAGGAAAATGAGTGCTTTATGTGATATCTTTTTTATTTCTTCCCCTGAAATAAATGTCCCTAAAGTAAAGTGCAAATAAAAGTTAGGTAAATCAGTTCTGTCGCTCAGCGTGGGGTACTAAATCCTTACATTTTTAGGTTGTCCTGAATCAAATAAAGACCGTGTTCTGACAGTGAAAATGGCTATCCTATGTAAGTGTACAAACAAACTCTATGTACAAGTTGAAATTGCTGACAAAAGTCTCAGAAAAAAAGAAAACATCAACCTGATAGTACAGCCAATGACTTAATGTTTAAGTGGTAAAACTCCACCCTGATAGAAAAGGCAATGACCCGATGTCTGAGTTGTAAAACTCCACGCTGTTAGTACAGCCAATGATTTATTATTTGAGTTATAAAACTCCACACTGATAGCACAGCCAAAACCCTATTTTCATGGTGTGCCCGTGGACAAAGGGTATCCACACTCCAGCTGCCTCGGTACTAAATTCGCTCCAATTACATCGTAACTTAATTTCCTATACGTGTTGTTGACACTAAATCAAACCAAAACTAGACTCCTTCCTCCGAGCATATACTTATACAAATACCATAAAAATGGCCTTACATTCCATTTATACAGACGAGTTCTTAACAATAGATTTGCAGAGCATTTACTTATTTATTTTCAAACATTAAGTACTGAATATGAAATACAACATCCTGATCCATTATTCCATCACTGTTAATAAGCGAGTCCAGCATTTTCAACTCGATCAACGCACTAAAATACTTGAATGTAATACAGATCAAAACTGGGGCCCGGGTGGCTGAGTGATCTAAAGCGCTCGCCTTTATTGGTCATTGTTATCTCGCCTGATAGTGTGGGTTCGATTCTCGGCCATGGCCATATGGGTATGTGAGAACACTTGCCAATAGCTTCCCGAGGGTCGGTGGTTTGTACCGGAGATTTCCCGGGTTATTTCTCCACCATGTACAGTATATATCGTGTGCTGCAAAATGGCGTTAAACTCTCAACAAGAGATAAAACCTTTTAAAAGATAGTGCGTGATTTATATCATTCGCTTTACGTCTCTGCAGGCCCGTGTTCAATTCCCGATGTTCAAGATACACGTGACTGTTCAGCCATGCATGACCAAAAGTTACCTACATATTCTCTCATTTTCTCAAAAATGGACATGGACATTACACGGACAACCTTGTCAGGTACATCAAAAACAACAGTCAAAACTGTATTCTGTAAAATACAAGTAAAACAAAATTATTCAACACTGAAGATTTTCCCCTACGAGCAAAATAAATACCATTGAAAAACAACATTATTTTTTCTCGGTCACATGCAAATGTCTTTGACTAACTCTCCAGTCTGCTTGAAGTTTGCATTCATTTATGTTTGTCTTAAAGCAAAGAGCTGCAATAAAATGAGAAGTTACAACAAAAGACCAACGTATGTTAAATTTATTGTCAACAAGGAACAATTCTTTCAATTTTACCATAATAATGCATGCATATGAATGTCGTGTTTCCTGCACATGAAAATATTCGGTTTACACGGACGTTATCCAAAATCGTGCGGTGTTATCATCTTCAACAGTTAAATGGAAATTAGGTTAAAGCTAGGGATCTTGAGAAGAACCTTTATGGTGCCTTTCATTACACAGCAAAGGTATTTTTAATATAGGTAAGTACCGAATAAATCACCTCTTCAAACTAAAGAATATCGACTTGGTGAATTTACTGCTTGGTTAATTTATTCTGATAAGTCCGTGATTGTTTATCCGATAATAATACAATGTTGTATATGCTGCAGAGTTCAAGGACAGGAATGAGTTTAGGGCCTGTTGGATTAACGAGGCTTTCGGAGTTGTCAGCCAATCGAAAACGTTATGGAAAATAAACCAAACAAACAGTACCATAGAGCAGTGCTGTCCAACCGGCGGCCCGCGCCGTCATGTGGCCCGCTGGCTGATTTTAAAAAGCCCGCCAGAGCTCAAGCAAGTCGTTGCTTTTCAGTTGTCTGCTGCGGCCCTCGGCTTCAAGAAAATCATTTTTCAGTGGTCCATGGTATCAAAAAGGTTGGAGAGCACTGCTACTGAGTATCGATAAGTTTTGCGAATATAAGATTCGGCCACAGCAAGCCAACAATGCATTCATATAAAATGCAGTAAAGTCGCAAAAATACTATAATCTTTTGTACAGTAGCTTATATTTGCGAAAGTGTTTATTATCGTATCGCTTTTCGAAATTCGCAAAACTTTTATCAAAACATGTGATTGGGACTAATGGGGTAATAGTAAAAAGCGCGTGACTTGTGCAGTATTGTGTATTTACGTTGTTATAGGAAACAAAACAAACTAGTTGGCCTTGAAAGATCATTCAAGTAACAAGTGTCAACCATGTGACCATAAAATACAAAGGAGTGGAATCCGTTGTAATCTGGACCGCGACACGAAATGGTGTGGGCAGATACCTCCCTTTTAGAGAAGAAATTATATAGACTTTTCTTCGTTCAAACGCCACAAAATAAGTATTGTATTTACTATGTAATTCAGTTGCCATAACTGAAATACCGTGGCGTATTGTAATGAGAATATCAAAACGTTATCTTCTTACAACTATGTGGGAGTCATGTTTTCTACCAGAATGAATGTGTTAAATGCAATTGAAAGACTTTGCGTACACGCTAATAATGCTTTAATTCCAGTCAAGAAATTAATAAGAAAACTCGGACCTCCATCTCTTATCATCGTGTTCAAAAAATTTGATGTTCGTATTAATTCATTTCTCATCTATACATCAGAGATCTACCGCTCCGGTGGCACAGTGGTTTGAACGTCCGACTCGGATGCGGAGATGTCGCAGGTTCAAACCCCGGCCGAGTCAAACTCGCTCAGCATTAAGAGGTTTGTGCTAGACTGGTCAGCCTGGTGTCAGTATAATGTGCCTGGGTGGGACATGATGCTACATGTCTGCATCGTGATGCCCCAGTACTCGACATCACTGCAGACTTCGTAGCGATATGACTGAACAAATTTTGTTACTACGTTAAAAATCCAATCACACACATACGCACACATCAGAGATCTAAGGATACTAAAGTAGAAAATCTGATGAGAAATTCTAGCAATGGTTCCGAATCGTTTTACTATTATGTGATATGTATAAAGTAGTGGTGTAAATTACTGCATGTGCTCAGTTACGTAAATGCCGATAAATGTTACACGGTGTTACAGGTATTAGACGACAGCAAGAAAATAACTTGGGTAACTTGTATTAGACAGCTACTGTGTAAATATGGGCTTGGATTTGTTTGAAAATATGACATGATATTGACGATGTTGATCTATTTATTGTGCAATTCAATTTAGACAATGGGTAACGGATTGTAACTTGCAAGAATGGCACGATGAAGTACACTGATCAGCCTCTTTAAAACATTCATAAGAATTACAACTCTTCTAAAATGTTAACTAAGCTTTTATGGTATTGTACATAATGAAATAAGACGGATATACACTCCCTTTGTGTTAGGATAACCTCCTATTCATACATTCATAGGTAGACAATAATAATGTCCATAGGGCACGCATATGATGTTGATTAGGCGAAAGTGGGGCAACTGAAAATGAAGCCTTTTATATGAAAGCCCCAAAAATATTCAGAATTAAGATTTAAATTTTTTCCAAAGTACTATTACGAATACCCATCTTATGAAATAGCTTGCAATTTACTTTGTACTAAACAGGAAGAGGTACTCAGACAAAAAAACAGCATATTCTATATATTTTGCCTCTAGCTAAGGAAAACGACTTAAACCTATGCAATATGTACATTATGCCATGTATAAGAGACTAGCTGACTTACCACTATACTGTAGTCTGGGCAAATAACAATATATGTTCACCCCAATTATATAGTTTTCCATTGTATAATTTCGTACTCAAGCCAGTGTTCTTATACGAAAACAACGTAGTTCTTATACTGCATACAAATGTCCTAATAAACCAATCAAAATGCGTATTCCACAACCGGATCTAAAATGATGTATTTACCCCCATTATATGTCGCATTTCATGGTCACAACACATTTACTGCATTCATCACATTATAGGACGGGGCCCAGAGTGGCCGAGTGGTCCAAAGCTTGAATGGACTGATAATAAAGCAATTTTACATTGCCGATCTGTGTTTCGCACAAAGACCTTTCACTCAAATACACCTGTAACGGTTTCCCTCTGGTACGTAGCCATACTTTTGATGTTAAACTTACAGAGTATCCTTTTTAAGTCAATTTCCTCTACCATTTCCGGTCGATGTACAATCCACCGATGTTACACGATGTTGGTTCATTGGCGTTATATACTAAAGGAGGCAGCTCATGAAATCCAAAGATGTCGCTAGGACTAGAACAAAGTACTAAAATATCTGTTCGATCCGCCAAGGTGTATATCGGGTTATCATATCTGAACTTTGGCTAACGAAGATGCATAGACCCTAATCTACCTATGCACAAAGCTCAAGCGTACCTGAAGCTGCTTTGTTATCATTTACGTCCGCCCTGTATTCGAGTAAATTTATCAGATGGCCGGAATATTTTATCAAGCAATGATGTAAGGCTGAAGTGCAAGGTCGTTTGACCCTTAATAAATTTAAATATTACGATTAGTGTTAGCTTGTCCACTCTTAAGGTAGTTTTAATTCCAATTATTGCGAGGTTCTCTTTGAGCATGTCTGTTAATTCAAGCCCAAATTTGAATATACGATTTGAATCAGTGCCAAAATGATCAGATTTCTTGACTTGACGACCAGTGATTTCCCCATTATTTTACGAAAGACCTCCATGATGTTCGATGATAAAAAGGTTTCAGTTCCCTTCGTGGTGCTTTTAGAATTACGAGCAGTAGAAGCAAATATCTTCACTATATATATATATATATATATATATATATATATATATATATATATATATATATATATATATATATATTCCGTTAAAAATTTCTTCCATAAAAGACCTTTCTATCTTGCTTGAAAAACATATCTGACATTCTCAAAAAAATTTTAAAAAAATAATGTAGGTCCTAACATAGACTATTCCTATAACGATTGGTGCCTAAACTTTACTTTGATCGAATGAAGTACCACTTCAACGTGAACCGATACAAGAACTGTCCTCAGGGAAATAGATAAATCGCGATTGATAGCCACGTGACTAAATGTTCCCAGACTGTTTTTCATGCAGTGATTTCATCTGATATCAATTAATTTTGCATTTTGACAGCGGACCGGGGCTATGCTTTGGCAGGTATTGAACTCATGACACGTGAATTATAAATCCGATGCTTTAATGGCTTTTTGTAAAAGTAATTATGTTTTCAGTTATTACATTTAAAACATCTTCATTTATTCGTCCTTTCGATGCGTTATATGTTAGCATAAAAGTTTTTCACATACGCCAAAATATAAAGAAAAATCTTTTGCACACATGAATCCCGATTTCGATCTTTTAATTTTGTGACCGTGTAATAAGGAAGTTATAAAACAGAAAAGGGTTTTCGTTTCACTACTACTATTTGAGTTAATTAGACTGTCAACCAGGACAGTCTAATTAACTCAAATATAATATTGCAATTACAGTGCTTCTTTATGACTATTGTGATAATAAAATGTGTTTTATGTAGGGTGAGACTAAATATATGTTTGCTGTTGCTGCTGCTGTTGTTGTTGTTTTTAAATGTTCCGACAGTAACTGAAGCATCGCAACCACTGTATCCATGAGATGCAAGAATTCAAGCCAATATTAAGAAGTACTGAGCCTCAATTACTTAAACATTACTAATTCTTTAATAATTTTTACTCAAGTCGAACAAAAAGTCGCTACATATATTAAAATTATCACCAGTAAATTGGGCACATTAATTTATCCCGTTATATGATAAAAGTGTTTTCTTTTTCCCAAGTAAAACATATTCCACACCTACAGGTGAAAGCATTTGGATACTGAAATGTTGTTGCCGTAGGTGTACACAACGATAAATTCTTGATCAATAGCTGGCCAGACAATCAATATCAACAATGATAAAGTGGGTTATCAGCAGCAATGTTTAATCTGTGAGACAAGATCAGCTTCGTCAGGTAGTCAAAATAGGCTCCAGACTTAAGAGAATGTGCACGTGCACTTGATTAGGCCATGTCTGGGATAGATTAGGATTTATAAATAATGCTCTTATTTAATTTTAAAACCAATAATGTTGCGATGACTTTAATTTATCAGGTCCTATGTGCGATACACGATTTATCTGCTATTTGAAATAGTTATTTTATAATAAATAAAATGTATTAAGACTAAATTACAATTTTCCTTCTGGACCTCTCCTTGTGGCAAGAACGAAGATCGATCTCTCGCTCTCTAACATAGTGTGTATACCTTGAAAAGTACGTGTTTAAGTCTGACATTAACTGTTTTAATGTTGGCCCACTGTCTTCATTAAAATGAAGTTTACTATAAAACAATAAAATGTACCTGCCGCTCCCAACCTAAAATCATAAGTAGTGAAACGAGAACATTTTTTTTTTTTTGTTTTATAACTTCCTTATTACACGGTCACAAAATTAAAAGATCGAAATCAGGACACATGTGTGCAAAGGATTTTTCTTTATATTTTGGCGTATGTGAAAAACTTTTCTGCTAACATATAACGCAACGAAAGGACGAAAAAATGAAGATGTTTTAAATGTAAAAACTGAAAACATAATTACTATTACAAAAAGCCATTAAATTATCGGAATTTTTATTCGACGTGTCCTGAGTTCAATACCTGCCAAAGCAAAGCCCCGGTCCGCTGTCATTGCGTGTCTTAGGGAATGGGAGCTTAGTTCTCATTTCCTCGTCTTGATACAGAAAATAATGCTAAACTTATGGTAATGAACCAAGCAACCACGTTATTTGAACTTGACCAGACAATCAACATAAGCCGCGTGCTCTTATAACTGTTCAAGCGCATTTGACATGAGTCACATGACCGCGTGTACTATTCGACCTTGATTTGATGGACAGGCCCAACATTGAGTGGACAAGTCTGCCAAGTGCACGCAATTTCGCACGGAGTTTCTCCTTCCTGCAGACGACATGTGAAATGCACGAGTCTATCCCGTATTCAGGTATTATTGGATGTACATGTCATTTTACGGGTTTGATCTGGTGAACGAGACGGATGTTTAAATCCGAATTTCTGTATTTCACGCACACGTTCGGTCTATGTGCGCGTTTCTACTGACGTCCGGGAGTAATTGTTCCTAGATATACCTACATGGAACAAAGCTCGTATGCAATTTCACGTACACTCAACCCGGTCAATCTGCGTATAGTGTGTTCTGCTATCATGTGCCGGTCGTTTTATTGTCTACCACTTTTGACTCCAGTGATGAGACAAAGAAACAGTAAAGGCACTACTCAGCCCGAGCATAATAATATGGCAAACTGAGTTATACGTTATTTACTCTTGGAAGCAAATTTTACACCGATAAATACGATATAATCATTTACTCTGGCAAGCGTCTTCATTTCCTTAACATTGTCAGCCACATTCGCAAATGTAGCTATCAAAAAATACATGTAAATATGACATTCTGCAATACATTTTCATCCATATTTCACCCCCACCCACCCACCCCCGATAAAAGGCCGTTCCAGTTGACTTTTGACCTCAATGTCAAATTATAGCCGAACATTAAGGTGGATTTATTTTGCAAATATTAAGCGTTTATCCTACCATGATTATTCAGGATATATTTAATGAAATTTAACACGTGACCAATATGATAATAATTTGCAAAGGACTGTCCGTAAGTTTAAAACGATTAAAATACATACCGAAAAATATGCCAGACAATTTTTTTAAAGAAATCTCTCTCTCTCTCTCTCTCTCCAAAACATGCACATCCACCCACCGTCGTACTTCAATTCATTTCAGCATACCGCAAACAGATAAATAAGTATACATGATTTCTAATTCCTGTGTTTAGTTACTCGTGCTGGTATGGTGTTAATTTAAGATAGGAGTTAGTACAAAGACCTTCGGGGCCCGGAGTGGCCGAGTGGTCTAAAGCGCTTTCCGTTACGGATCACTACCATCTCATTTCTATCTGCGTGGGTTCGAGTCTAGGATTCTGCTAACAACAACAACAATGACCTTGATTGTTTGACAACTAAATTTTGATTAATGTTACTTAATTAGCGCTCTTCACATTAAACACTTACGGGTGCATATAAATACAAACACACCGAAACACCGGAACGCAATGAAAACACCGAAACGCAATGCATTTATATCGTATATGCCATGGTGCATATTGGTTGTTTATGTATAATTCATATCTATGAAATGTAATATTAGTTATATAATGAATTAATATGTAATTTCTTTACTGCAAGTGATGCAATATCAAATTAACAAGAAACTAGAAATTGCGCATTTTGGCAACAGTTTTTAAAGTAAATAAATTTAATATTAACAGCGTGTACTGCAATGTATGCATGAGTTTAATGCTTAAGCTATTAATTATTAAGTTGATTATTATATTGTGGTTATTAATAATTACATTTTTCTTATTATCCTAAGTTCTGGGATTGGTGAGAATTGCGCAAGCCAAGTGAAACAGCTGTATAGTTTAAGTGTAACTATCATAAATTATGCGTCAAAAATTATTATAATGGCCTAAATGAAAAGAAACGTGCGAGAATGGCGCGTGAAATCATGTCCTTACTTATATCGGTATTTATATCACAAAACAGTTTGTTTGCACATGCTTCAGAGTAGTTATATTTTCCATTCTGATTACCGTTACTGGTATACACAACACATGTACCGGCTAATAGTACATAGTACACTAATGGTTGGCTAACGTATGCTTTCAAGCATATCGACAGTCATTCGTTAACCGTTTTTCAAACCTGTTCTGCTATTGGAGGAAGAGTATGGGATACTAGATACTTGCAGAAATGGGTATCTACACAAAAAACTTTTTCGAACATATTCGGAATGTATTTGTTTCGTATAACACATAAATGTTTACAAATTATTATACAAGTAACAGAAATAGACACAACCCAAGTTATATCAATTAAACTTATAAGTCTGGCATCAGCATAGACGTGATGAACAAAGCACACACACACACCCACACACAAACATATATATATATATATATATATATATATATATATATATATATATATATATATATATATATATATATATATATATATTCCAAAGGACAATTTTCTACTACAGGGTGTTCCAAATGCAGTCCCGCGGGAGTCTTTTGTGTGGCCCGCGCTTATACAATAATTAGTTCTATAATTATAATGTAAATCAGCATGCATGGCCTACGAACCTTACATTTTTGGTTCATCTGACCCACGGGGTTGAAGACGGTGGATCACCCTGTTCTAGTACATACATGTTTATACACAATGCATCACATAACCAATCATAGAATTATAATATAATTCCTATTAATATGAATGTGAACATGATTAAAAAATATGTACAAGAAATAAGGGCACATTTAAAGATATCAATTTATTAGCAATCAAAGCAGTGGAATTTCGGCGTATGCGGTTTTTGAAAATCAGTTTCACAATAACGAGCTGGTTCAAACAAATTAATAGTATATATAGGCTTATACAATGATTGAGGAAATTACCATGCGATAAGAAGTGCGTTCGTTCCAATAGACCATATCTAAAATTATGCTATTTTGTTGTCTTAGTCTTTTTATTTGTCACTGTTCGTTTATTTTCTGTTTTCTTTGTCCCGGTTTCTTTCCGTGTGTCCTCGGTGCCACGATTTATGACTGTCCGTCTGATGAGGTCATGCATTTACTGTCTGTAAGAATGAAGCTTCTGAATTTTTGTATACTTTTTGTCTTTGTGCTGTAGTTTGTGCCATCCATTCTGTCTTCTGAAATTTGAAATTGTCTCTGACTGTCCGTGGACTCGATATTCACCGATCTCATTAATGCACATCTCAAGTCTTTGAAATGTCCGTCCACCAAGTCGTTTAAATAAGATACATCTACTGTCAGAGGCTTCGATTTCCATTTAGCGCGTGGTTAACGGACTCGCAATTTGTTGTTGGTCCATTCGTCGTCGGTCAAATCCAGTCGTGTTGGTCTTTTTACCTTGGTAGGCAACTGATTTTTCAGTCTTGACTTAAAATAGTCAATACATTTTGAAGAAACTTCCCGACAGAGAGACTCCTAGTTAACATACCTCTTCAAAACAAATGTATCAGCGTCCAAAATTCCTCCAAATCCAAATAGTTTGTCCAAAACAAGATTTCGGTCCTTTTTGCCAATAGCATCGTTTTTTAAGTCTGTGCGTAGTGTTTTCGCAAAGGTGTCTTGTGCATAAGGAGGAGCTCATCAGTTATTACGTACTTTTGAGAGAGTGACGTACGTAAGGTGAAGTTGTTTACATTTAAAACATACACAATGGAGATATGTTCACATACCTCTATGCTACTTTAATGTGGCTGACATTTCTTTGTATATTATACTTGTGGAAACTGTACATGATCTAAGCACACTGCTAACTAAAATGACTGCTCCCTTGTGCTAAAAAAACTCAGCCTGAATTAGTCCAAATTACACTATCCGTAGCAGCTATTAAAAAAGGGAAATGGATTTTGCCAGACTAGACAGTACAACCTTCTGAAAGTGCACTGAATGAATTACCAAATAAATAAAATGTGAAAAAATAGTTATCGGCTCTTTTTTATACAATTTACCTCTGAAGTTCAGGAAGTGAAAATGACCATGTGGAGCTAGCACTTTTTTGAAAGGTGCACATCTCGAGTAAGGCCAAGCTGTATACTCTATACCCATACTACACCCACCAATCATACACCAAAATAAAGTGAATTAAAGGTTCTTGGAACTATACCTAAGATATGCAAGGAAGGTATTTTTATAAAGCGAGTATAAGCTGGGGAAATTCTTTTTCTTTAACATTCTAACCCTATACAGAATACTAAACTGTAGAACGTCACCTTAAAATATAGAAATGTATGCAATTATTTTCCTTAGTTTCATATCATTATGAAACTGTAGAGTGCCACCTTAAGTCAACTATAAAAATGTATGCAATTATGTTTTATTTTCATATAATTATGTATTATGTTCTGAATAAAATGGTACATTCATATTGATGTTAAGTATAAAAATAAGATAATTATGCTCATTTTGCTCTTGTTTACATAATTTGCCATGAGGCATGTTTGTGTGAGTAGTTACCTTAATTATGGGGAAATTAGAAGTCTTAGAATATAGGAATAAAGTCAACTTAAATTTAAAACTGTTGCATTCAGTAAAATCAAATAGATAGTGAAAATGTTTCTTTTCATTTATTTGCAATGAAATTAAAAAATAAATGATGAAAAAGAAAAATCGCTTCTTCCATATTGAACAATAGGCAAATATTTTGCCGTTTGACCTTTATGAACGTCATCTGTTCCATCCCTTTTCAAACTGTACAATTTATTGTTGACATCTCAGAATAATTATGGCTAGTTTCATGTTCCTGTCTTCCAGCATAACATTTCATTGGTTGCTTTGTTGACAAATGTAATGTGCATTTTTACACTAGCTCACATTTTAGTATGGGGGGGGGGGCTGGACTTGATAGAGATTCTGACACTAATAAATACTGTTCTGTGGGGGAAATATAGGAGATTATTCAAAAGGACTGTTTTGATGCTTGCGACCTAAATGTTTCAGCCATACAATCAAAATTAAATCATACAATCACAATACCTATGTTCTCTTATGTTGCTAATGCTAGTTAGACATTTCACCTTTTCTTCTTGTCGGTCTATCCCATTGTAAAAAATTTATTTAAAAAAAAAAATAATTATCGTCCAGTTTTGACTAGACCTTTCATTACAAACATAATGCAATAACAGAACTGCTCCGGTGGCCTAGTGGTTAGAGCGTCCGCCTCGGATGCGGGAGGTCGTGGGTTCGATCCCCGGCTAAGTCATACTAAAGACTTACAAAAATGGTACTAACAGCTGACTCGCTTGGCGCTCAGCATTAAGAGGTTAGTGTTAGGACTGGTCGGCCTGGTGTCAGGATAATGTGACTGGGTGGGACATCATGCTACATGTCTGCGGCATAATGCCCCAGTGCTAGACGTCACTACAAACTGCCACACTGCAGACATCGTAGCGATATGACTGGAAAATTGTTAAAGCTACGTTAAAAATCCAAGTCACACACAATAACAGTGCACGCATACACATATATTAACGATACTGAATGGTTTTGAAACAGGAAAAGAGTCAGTAGTGGTCGCAAATGAAAATATGTATCCATTATTAACTGAATCGTCATTACATATGTCATTACCATGACAAAGTTGGCATACAAGTCACACGTGGGTTACGCCGACTCGTACTCAGCCTTTATGTTATAACAAAAATGTTATTGATTCGCTTTGCTTCGAATGTTTTCTTTCACAATTAGTATTTGCTCTATTTGAACTTTCTCACATTCAGTAGCTTGCGTTATTTTCTTCTCTGTTCACTTCACATAGAACATGTAGTAGCGTGTCGCAATTAATTGCATGATCACTCACGTGACCTACTGCACAATGTTACTTTACTGCACGGTATTTATAGATATTTCGTAATAAAACATAAGGATTTATATCTATGTTTTAGTTAGAAGTAATTAGTAATTGATACAAAAGTTGGCCTTTTGGGGTCGGGCCTTTTTGAACTGGGCCTGTTCAACACCAGTCCGTTTTGGCCATGGGCTCTTTTGATACCTCTCAGTTTGGACCCTGATCCGTATATGCGATATTGCTTTTCGATGTTTTCAATGCGTTCCGGCGTTTCAATGCACCGAAACACTTTTTGCAGTATATGTCTAATTTGTTTCATTTTATCTTTTGTTTAAAGTTTGAGGGGCCTGCAGTGGCCGAGTGGTCTAACGCGTTCTCCGTTATGGATTACTGCCATCTTACCTTTGTCTACTTTGGTTCGAGTCTCAGATTCGACCAATGTGGGTATGTGAGAAAGCTTGTCAGTAGCTTATCGTGGGTCGGTGGTTCTTTCCGGGTTTTTCGCCAGGTTCTTTCTCCACCATTACTACTGGTGGCCATGTATAGCCTATCGTGTGCTGAAAAATGGCGTTAAACCCTACAGCAACAACATTGTTTAAGATTTGTCACAAATAAATAAATTACTCTGATTCAAAGAATACTAGTGTGGAATCATCGCTCCCATCGGCTTGGATAGTAAGTTATTTCCTCTCTCCCTCGCACACACACACACACACACACACACACACACACACACACACACACATTATAATAACTCTACAGCATACACCCCGTTTTGTATCTTTCCTTAATCTAACGGAGCGGCACGACCCTGAAAATTAACCTATCACGTCCTTACGGTGCACCCCAAGGAAACTACATTTTTAACGCATTTTTATCCACAAATGCAACAACTCAAATTTCAGGTTCAAAAACTGTACATTCAGCAGTAACTGTACCACATTGCTGATATATATAGTACATACGGAGAGCGATCATCATATACTCGCCCCCCCCCCAATCCCCCGCAAAGTCAAACCCGGAAGACTAAAATTATTGTCAAGATAAATGGTGGCACGCATGACTGAAAACCACTTGAGCAAACATTACTTTCTTTATTCTTCCATTACGGAACTAAATGTGGGGACCATTTGATTAATGTCCGTACCAGGCTTGTGTTGAAAGAACTTTACGAGCACATTTGATTAGTGATACCATGCTAGTCAGACACTGTGTCATCAAAGGATCTGCACGATAGTTAGGGTCATTCTCCATTAGTGCAAAAAAGTGCGCATCACTCACAATCGCATTCAAAACTGAGTTTTTTGTAATAATTTAATCACGTCACACGGATACCTTTGATCATGCACGACTCTATCTCTAAACTGAATCAATATGTTTCAACTTAAAAGTCCTAAAAATAGACTTTCATATAAATGGCTTGCGATCGTGTTTTGATAGATTTTATCAAAATTCTAGGAAATGACAAGTGTTTTCTAGGTAATGTATTTACGTACGAGTCTGATCCAGTTGCAAACGTCATAGACCCTAATCTAGCGTGACTTATTGCACCGGCATATCATGATCTATGTTGTTCTACTGACTACGCCTAACAAATTGAATACATTCAGATCTGTCGGTCATTATGTCACGGCTAGTATAGTTCAATGCTGTTAAATCGGGCGTATACGCGAAAATATAGCACAGGTGGACACTTCCCGCCAAAAATAAAAATCGTCCGACAGGTTATCAGACAACGCGTACATATATGACAGTAGTAGATGTAAAACCTGAACTGACAGTGACTAGTCAATACTGAACAGAAAATCATAACATCTTATTGTTAAAGTGTCATTGTAGAGGTCATTCACCTTTTTATCACATTTACTCCGTGTAGTATTATTCACTGAATATATGTCAACACATGCAAACTCTTTTATGAGAGTTCGACTGGACATAACTTCGGTCATTAGCCCCACCGCCTAAAAAAAACCCCACAATGTCCTGCAAGCACCTTACCATGCTGGCACTGCTCTAGCTTAGAATCAAATGTTGAGACTAACGATATACTCCCATAATATAATGACAGACACTCAGACAAACTAGATATTGGCATTACTATAATGACAGACGGTCGGACTGCCGATATATTAGGTCGGTTATAATATCATACTTTAGGACTAACATATTCTAATGTTACGTGTTTAGGCTCTAATAAACAGTATCGAAAAAAAGAGTGAAAACAACAAGCTATGAAAAATTTAACAAATAATAAGATTGGAGGAGGTTAACACGTAAGGTTGGAAGACTCGATGACTAAATACTCACGTTAAGGAGACTAAATAATTAAGGCTAGAGGAGTAAATAAATAATGTTGGGAGGACTAAATACTTAAGAGTTGGAGGTCTAAATACTTAAGAGTGGAGGTCTAAATACTTAAGAGTTGAAGGTCTAAATACTTAAGAGTGGAGGTCTAAATACTTAAGACACGATGGCTACATAATTACGGTTAAAGGGCTAAATACTCATGGTTAGAGGACTAAATACATTCGGTTGGAGGATTAAATACTTAATGTTAGAGGACTAAATATTTAATGTTTGAGGACTAAATACTTAAATTTGGAGGGCTAAATAACTGGGGCTGGATGACCAGATATTTCAAACTGGAAGAGTACATACTTAAGACTGGATGACCAAATACTTAAAACTGGATGGTTAATACTTAAAACTGGAGGATTAAATACTTAAGACTTGAGGATCAAATACTTAAGACTTGAGGACTGAATACGTAAGACTTGAGGACTGAATACTTAAGACCGGGGACTGAATACTTAAGACCGAGGACTGAATACTTAAGACTTGAGGACTGAATACTTAAGACCGGGGGACTAAAAACGAAAGAGTCGATGACTAACCCAATGAAAAATGCAAAGAAAATGGCGAATCCATCGTTAAAATGCCGATTTTATATCAAATAACCAAGCAAATTAAAGACATGAATTTCCCCACATTTACTGAGTGCGTGTTTGTGAAGTTCATGCATGCGTGCCTATTAATTCGAGTTTCCCACCCCATTTTTGATATTAGGACATTTTTGTTTGGTTGTAGCGTCCGAGTAATTTGCCTATCGAAAAACTGGAATTCTCCGACACCATAACGTGTCGGCATAGGGTAGCCGCTTACTGGCCAGCATTGCAAAATTGAACGAACTTTTTTCGAGATACACCTGTATGAAATCGATAGCATTATGCTATATTTCTCAGAAATTGCGAGTACAACATTCGTTATATCTTTAACCTACTGATATACGAGACGAAACTATAGCGTTGTCGAAGTTTGACCTGGAACGCGCACAATTTTTGAGAAAATAAATTATATTCCTATCGATTTCATGCAGGTATGTCTCAAAAGGTCGTTCTAGTTTGCTAGGACGGCTAAGTAAGCGTTACCCTATGCCGATACCACATGGTTTCGGTGGATTCCAACTTTTCTATAGGTCAAATGATACTGATCCTGCACCCCCAACATAATTGACAAAATATCAGAAAAAATGGGGGAAGGGTCTTAGGAAACAATGACTAGTGTGCCTATATGTAGCCGTGCCTATAAGTACACTTGTATGTGTGTGCCATACATTATGTATGTGCCATATGTATGACATTTTAATATACTTACGTGTGCAAAACCTAGATCACAACCATTATATACAGAATATTCCATTAAAAATCGTGAATTACTTAGGGTACATCAGTTCTGTGTTCTGCGTAACCCAACAACTGGAAGAACGTAATTGTCCTATGTTATTAACGGCAAAATGGTCAAAGGGTTTCCACGACTGGCTTAGTCTGGCCTTGGCTGGTTTACTAAAGTACATAGCATCATTTGGGTCAGACACAATGTACATGAGAAGTAATTTATGCCTATACATGTAAAAGCGTCTTTATCACTCCGTCTACAATTCTACAACGAGAAGCCAGTGAGTGTTATCACTCAAGGGTCCAAAACTACGCAGCATTATTATTATTATTAGTAGTAGTAGTAGTTATAGCAGTAGTAGTAGTAATACAGTGTTGTAAATAAGATAACAAGGGCTGGTGACACTCTGTCCACTGTCCCCCACCGTCGGAATTTGAGGGACACAGAACATGGTCAAAGGAATCTTGCTTGCTTTGACATTGTTGTGAGCTTAACTTTGTTGTAAACACCAGTGCTTCCCAACCTTTTCGAGTATGCTACATCAACTGACAAAATACATAACGACAAATAACTATTATGAAAACAGTAACCGATATAAATGAATTTACGTTATATTCACAACAACAAGAAATTCGTGCATTTTAGAAATAGTATATGTGTGAGGAATAGATGATAAAAACGTTTTTTCGTTTTTTATTTTACCTCGAAGAACGCGCTTTTTTACGTTTTTTATTTTTTTGCGTTTTTTATATGACTTCATTAACACGAAAAAGCGAAACCGTATGCAGTGCAAGAGAGTGCGAGATGTAGTGTTTGTGCATGTAAATCTTCGCCTAAAGGAAAAGCTGGACAATATAAATTATATGGAGGAAACCACAGAGTGGTCAGATCAGTCAGATGGTGATAACGACATTGAGTAAAAAAAAATTCAATGTTATCTGGACTACGGTTTAAAACTTTTGACATTTTTTCATATTTGTATCACTGAAAAATTTAAAACTGGTATGTAGCGTGTAAATAAGTAAAATATTGATTTTTGTGTTGCCTAAAAACTACTTGAACGTTTTTTTTTTCGTTTTTTATTTATTGAGAAAAAAACTGCGTTTTTTTACGTTTTTTATTTTAATTTTAACGTTTTTAACATCTATGGTGTGAGGCAAGGGGGAGGGGAGGGATCCGCGGCCTACAGGTTGAGAACCACTTGGTCTACATGTTACCATCATATTTTGTCCTGGATACTTTGCTTTAAAAGTTGTATTATATGCTTAAATCAATCATACGAAAACGTTAACTTGTTTGAATATCTGACAAACCGGAAATGAGTTGCACGATGGAATTTTCCATTCGGATCTTTCTCTCAAAACCTTTAAGCTTATTATCTATAAGCGTTTGCTTTACTAAATTTTATGCTTTGTATATTAAAACGCTTTCTAAGTTAAAGAAACAATCACCAAATCAAACTGCATAAATAAAATTTAGTATTTTTTCGTTCTTTTTTTCACCTCAGTTAAATTGAATTGTCCTCGCTATAAGGAATCAGGTCACAGTCAGTACTTCACGAATGTAGTTCTAGTCTATTTTTGGAACATTTGTGCCTCACTCATTTTGGTGGTGATAGAAGAGTTTTATTTGTGCATTTTTGGTAAGGATTTAAAGGTAATCGTTTATTCTTGAGAATATGAGCTCAGGTTGTGGTTGTCTGTGTATATTTCGCCGACAGTGCACAGTGAGTAATAAGGCCTTGGTGATGATCCGAAAGTGAAAAAAAGTATTCTATTTACATGCTGCTCTGTTGACAGTCCAGCATCTTAAAAAAAGAGCAGGTCAACCTTTGACAAGAACTTCGCCATAAAGTCATCTTTGATGGTATTTAAGATTAACATATGATTTGTATTGATTGTCACACAGTGGAAAGGTCAGTACTGAGAAACAAATGTAGAGAACATATAGCAAAATGAATTGTGTTTTATGGACTTAAGGGTGTATTTAACATAGAAAACACGTTACACCAACAGCTGTCCAACACTTTACATTGTAATACAAACCCTGAATGTTTTCATTGTCAGATACATCATTTTAAAGTAGATGTAAATTATTAACCTTACAACTTTTATCACCTTTAAAGACATTGGCCATTATTAGTGCCCGCCGAGACATGCAGTTAGGCAGTGACGTTCACTAAAAAGACTGTAGGCGTATATTTAGACTATTTTTTTTAAAGCGCGCCAGGGGGTGGGAGTACATGATAAAGATTAGGTAGACAAAGTACAAACACCGCTGCTGAAAACCAGCGACTTCGCGAAAAATATGCAACACGATAATAATAATAATAATAATTATAAAGTAGTCGACGATGATAATGGTGGTGGTTTGAAGGAGAAGTGGAAAGTGCTTTAAAGTTCGCATTTTTAAAAGATGGACACTAGTCTGTGACCAAAATCTATTTACATTTATCAGTAGCAGAGCGAAACATTCAACTTTTGGGGGTATTGTTTATGATAATACATAGCTGACGACCAATGCAGACCTGGGAATTGGTGACTCGGAAATAAAACAGAGGAAATAAGTATAACGGCTTCCTACTCTAGTTTGAATTATCTTTAATGCTATGTAAAACTATTCCGGCGTCCCACCTACCCGACCCTAGCTAGCACCTGTTATAGGGAATACATATACAAAAATGGTGTATAACAATTGTGTATATCTAATGACAACCTAGTCAAATTGCATAGTTTAAATTCTCTATTTTTAATGGTTCCGTGAATTTCCAGAACTTAGAATAACATGAAAGTTTTATACATGTAGCAACTCTCCCTCTCTCTCTCTCTCACACACAGTGACACACACACACACATTCAAATACTCGTACCGGTTAACGTTGCTCCACTTCCAGTAGTGTATCCCCAATTTCTGACCACGTTACCGCAGCAACACTTGTTTGTTTATATCCCGTCACCAGTGGCTTGATTCTGCAAACTCAGTTCTCGCACGAGCTTGATTCGTAACTGTTCAAAACAAAACAGAGAAACGTGCAACACTATTCGGTTCCAACAGTCCATGCAATTACCATTTTGGCAGGTGACATGCCAAGTAAATCGTCAAACTTAAGTTTGGCCGATTAGAACAACTCCAGTCTCCGTTCAATAAGTAAATCAATATAACGCTTATTGTTTTGGAAACTTTCCCTTTAGTAAATTACTATTCCAGCGCGGTAAGATAACGTACACAATTAACTTCAATGCACTTGTCCAGAATAAATAAATATCCACACTTGCCTTTTGCACGCAAGTCAATTTTAAATCTCAAATTTAGCACGTGTTCAACTGCAAATGCTCGCCTTGTTAACGAGATGTCTTATAAATGTGCCGATATGAAAACCGAGAACGTGTTAAATAAGCACATGACTCCAGTGTTTATGTTTCCCAATCCCACTGATCACATGAAATTTAGGTCCATTTCGAAATCCTTAAACAAGGCGCGCCACCTGATTAATAGTTAATACCTTCGAATACTACGGTGTATGATTGTTGGTTACAATACGTGTATTTCAGTACCTAGTCACAGGTAATGATTAACCTTTACAGCAGACCACACTGCAGTTCTTTACCCTGTGGATAGATATTCACAGTGTACAACCAACTTGCTCACGATTGTGGAACTAAGCAATGCAGTGACGAGTTACCTTTCTATTCAGTAAATCAATGAATGAAAGTGTTAGATATGAGGTTCTTAATACAATATCAATTTATTCGACTGAGCATATAGCTTTACATTTTAGAAAAGAAGCGAAACTAGTCCATTTCTGGATGTACTCTCACATACGAATGCATCTCAATATTTAATGTTGTACACGGAAATTGTGTCATGGGGCGAATCGAAATAGGTCATTTCCCTCACACCAAGCCTATTTTTAGCATCCGGTATAATCTTGCCGAATCATACCAGCGACATTGGTCTGCATTAACACTATCAGATCTGTTCATTATGGATTCTGTTTTTTAATTACTGAATACATTATAGTCCACCAAAAACAACCCGTGCCTGACACAATATCATCATGTGTTTTATTTATATAATTGTAGCAGATAAAAGGGAAATAGGACTAGCGTCATACAATATATGCTATAATGGGCCAAAAGTTTATTTTTTGCGGTGGGGATGGAGGCACAGATTTGTTTTTGGAACCAGTATATTTTTTTCTTTCTTCTATCGTTTGATTTATCTCATGATAATTTATTCGCCTACTGTAATTGACATACACTGTTCTCATAAAAGGAATATTTTCCCCAAGCTTTCTTTTTTTATAGGCTAGATCGCTTTAAAACAAAATCTCATCCCCACCTTGAAAATTAAATGGTTCGTTTCAAAGAGAATATTTCCATCAGCCGATTTATTTTGCTGAAATACGATGCGCTTCAAGGCGAGCATGCTCTTGGTATTGAACAAAAAGTAATTCCGTTTTGCTGATTGATGTCCAGTGCTCTGAGTTATGGCTAGAGCAGGTAGCTTAACTTCATGTAAATATGTTGTACATTCGATGTTCATCTCTAGCATGGATATTCAAGCAACTACAAGGGCATTAGTGAATAATTTGGTTTGTTTATTGTGATGTTTGGTACAGGAATACGTGTCGACAAAATAAGTGCTCAGGTAACTGGAGTAGACGTACCTTACTTAGACGCAACACAATAGCAGATTCGAACTCTCACCCGTTCAGTCGTGAGCACACCGCGGCACCCTGTCTCCATTAACTGCCTCATACAATACGAGAGAGAGAGAGGGAGCATCGTATATCCAGGCATTATAATTGCACCTATTGTATATCCATGCGTTATCATCGTGCCTATTCTATATCGAGTGTTATCATGGTACCTTTTCCAGGCGATATCATCCTACCTATTATATATCCAGACGTTACCATGGTGCCTATTCTATACCCAGGCGTTATCTGCGCAGGCAGTATATGAATGGTGCGGCAAAATGTTTTATAATTTGGTTTTTTAAAACAACAATCTCCATTTATGATAATCTGTATAATCACGTAATTAAAGTATTTACAATCATTTAGATTATTGTTATTGTTGTTGTTGTTATTGTTATACATATGGGTGAGAATAAATAGAATAATATAAGCACGACTGATAAGTTAACATCTATGATGTGAGAGCAAAGCCTGCCGATAAATTCGCAGTGCCATTCCACTTAAGTCGTGAGTTTATCACCTTAGGAAAAAATACGGCAATTTGATATATATTATGAAAAGGTATAGGAGAGATATTCAAGTTACTGCGATTTTAAATTAATAATATTGTGTGATATAACTCGCATAGGTGACAGTCTATGACCAGGACAGTTTGTTTCATCGATCCCGCATGTTTTTTGAAAAAGAAGTGCAAGAAGTAAAGGTCCTTAAATAACTTCAGATGTCGTTGCAGGAATACACATCAATTTTTGGTGTGTTCGATGATTGCCTCTTACAGACTGCACCACATATGTTTACACATAAAATTCCGATATTGTTCTGAATATGACTTAGTCTCCTTCCTCCATATTGTTCGATGGTAATGGAAGTAGCTCGAATTACAGTTCTCGATGGCAAGCCAATCGCATCCAAGGTTTCTTTACCGATTAGACGGAAGAGGCCGAGGATATTCCGATTATATCGGAGTTAGGAATTTTGCCGATAGCTGCAATTTTGACCACCTGGGACTATTTGCGAAGCAACGATTTACTCTGCTTTTCTTGCGAGACAAAATGACGCCTCGGATGTTGGTCGACGTTGTAATTTGCAGAAATGTCATGAATTTGTTCGCCAAAGTTTCTGCAGAAAAAGAACCCTAGTCTATTTGGATCTTCGCTGCTATTTCTTAGGTTAGATTGATAAAAGGATTGGCTCAGAGGTTATCATTTGAATAATAGTTAGATCAGCTGCAGACTGCTCCCGTTGCCCAGTGGTTAGAGCGTCTGCCTCGAATGCGGGAGGTCGCGGGTTCAAACCCCGGCTGAGTCATACAAAAGACATAAAAATGGTTCATGCTGCTGCATCGCTATCCGCTCATCATTAAGGGCTTAGTATTAGTACCTGTCGGTCGGCCTGGTGTCAGGATAATGTGACTGGGTAGGACATCATGCTACCTGTCTGCGGCATGAAGTTGCGAATGACCATGAAATTCAGAATGCATCAAACTGTTTTTTGTTTTCATTCACTACTTGTCCATCAATCCAATCGTTGAAATAACCGAGGAAGTCCTTTTAGATTGCGAGTTATTCTTCTTCTTGTCCTTTTACAAGCCATTTTCGATGAACGAAATGTATGTGGGTTTTTTTGGCGGGGGGTGGGGAGTGTCTTTTCTTTATGTTTCTCTAAATTATAACAGCCACATACATTAGATGGATCTGTGTCTCTCGCAGAAACAGCAGAAGTCCACTTTCGTGAATTCTCAACAGCAAAAGTTTGCATAGCAATCACCCCAACTACTCCAGGGGGACTGCGGGTCAGGCCCTTTGTGGTAGGGTGGAAACTTCCCTTCAAACAACCGTTTTCTTTTTAATTGTAAGTGGGCTTCATACTAACTTGTGGGGGTAGGGGGAGTCTGTTGCTGCGACACTGGTGACAGGGTAAGCACCCCGGTATACCATAGCTCGTTCTTTTAATAACATAATCGGACGTATCCGGACCGAAGCGACGCCATTTAATAATATTGACAAGGAGCTGATGAATTTTTCGCGAAATCAGTATATCTGGGACTTGTGATCGCTCTGGTGGTCTAGTGGTTAGAACGGAAGCGGGAGGTCGTGAGTTCGAACACCGGCCGAGTCATAACAAAAGCTTACAATAAGGGTACTAACAGCAGCCTAGCTATGCGCTCAGCATTAAGAGGTTAGTGATCGGACTGGTCGGACTGGTTTCAGGATAATGTGACTGGGTGGGACATCGTGCTACATGTCTGCAGCATGATGACCCAGTGCTAGACATCACTATGAACTGCCACACTGCAGACATCGTAACGATATAACTGAAAAATCGTTAAAGCTACGTTAAAGATCCTAATCACACACACACACACACACACCTTGCGTCTTTTGAATTAAACCTACGATGCCTACACTCATAGCTAGGCAACAGAACCAAAAACATGGCGCATTTACTATACTGGCTAATATTTTCATGGCAAAAGAACATGACTACAATTTATGTGCAACAGCTACAACCGCGCGCACACTGTATGATTTGGACTTTTAACGTAGCTTTTAACAATTTTGCAGTCATATCCCGACGATGTCTGCAGCGTGGCAGTTTTATAGGGATGTCTAGTACTGGGTCATCATGTATCATGCATCAGACACGCATCGTCATGTTCCACCCAGTCACATTATCCTGACACCAGAGCGACCAAGCAAAGCAGCTGCAAGTGCCATTTTTATAAGTGTGTGGTATGACTCCGCTGGGAATCGAACCCGCGACCTCGCACATCCGAGGCGGACGCTCTATCCACTTAGTCATCCGGTAATAGCGACGTACATTACCTTTTTAATTTATACTTGCGCAGACAACTAACAATTGAGAAGACGGATTTAATTAACAAGCCTGTTTCTGTTAATTGCAATTATTGTATTTCTTACGCCATGAATAACTGATTTTTAATTGCTAAAGAAGTTAAGAAAATAGAAGCTAAGTCAAGGGAGTCTTTCTTCTCCACTACCTTAACGTTATAGTTGACAGTAATTCGTGTAAATATAAAATATCCCCACTTTGCACGATTTCATATTGACCAAGAAAGTGTAATAAGGATCTGTCAAAGCATTACATAGTTTTGTCCCTTATTGAGAGGTTTTTCATGTAAAAGTTGAATATATATCTAAAATTAATAAAAGGGCCAATAAAACTTAAATTGTTAACAGGTCCCTCCCTTAATTTATTTTTTTATTCGACTCAAGATCTTAATAAAAAATATTCTAAAATAATCTAAAATTTGCATTGATAAATGTAATAATTTGAATATTTATTAGCAAAGTTCTGTGTCCGTGACGTGAGGTGTCCGTAACTGCAGATTTAACTGGGGCTGTTATGGTGTAAAGCATATAATTCGTATGCAAATGTAGAAATTGTACAGGCCAAAACAAACAAGACTTTGAAACAATGTTGTTATTACTCAAATTAATAAAGTTTGTTGTTGGTTGGTTTTAACGGCAATTTTTAACGCTTTACGTTTATATTATGCGCAGCAAAGTCGGAACTAAATGCCTTTTGCATCGAAATACACCGAGGCAGCTGACACGGGCTCGAATAGGTGCGTATCAATACCGTGACAATTGACTTCGAAATCCGATGCTATAACAACTGAGCGAATTTTTGTTTTTACAAAATATAAAAGCAACACACATGCATCATCATATTTTTAAAGCAAAATATTGCCACAACACTCGAATGAAAAGATAAGCTTAAAGACTGGCGCGAAAACATACATTTTCCCCATCATTATGTAATTATGCTAAGAAAGATTAAAAGAGACAAGATTGCTAAGATCAATTTATTTTACAAACAATGTTAAGCCAGTTTTTTCATATGTTCTGTGTAATGACAATTTGAAAGATTTTTTTTTTAAAAAGAATGTAAAATATACATTTCGCGCCTCCTTTAATCCGATGATAATTCTCTTTTAATCCGATGATAATCCTCTTTTAATCAGATAAAAATCCTCTTTTAATCAGATAATAATCCTCTTTTAATCAGATAATACTTCTGTTTTAATCTAGTAAAATTTCTCTTGTAAACAGATAATATTTAATTACATTATGTTCATAACGAATGAGAAGGATTTAATTATTAAGATGAAATAGCCTTTTACTTCATTGAAAACTTTTCTAAACTGATCACTGCTCCTTTCCTAAACGCTTACTATGCGCCAGTAATATTCATTTTCCTTCAATAAAACTTACTTATTTCCATTATAAACGTTAGGCGTTCTGAATAGAATGTAAGAACAACAGCGTACTAACCGGGGGGGGGGGGGGGGGGAGGGGGCGGACGGGGCACCAGAAGTCTTGGGGCGCCACAACCCCATTAGGCCTTCATCGTCAACCCCGGGCTCCATTTACCCATTTACCATAAGTACGCCACTGTATAAAAATTCATTCAATTATTTGTTATAAAGGAAAATAAATATGAAACTTAATGATTTCCATTAAAAGGCATGCAAAACATTTTTTTCCCGAAGCAGACACTATTTTCATTAATGTAGATTAATGAAGATTGCTCGCCCAGTAATGTTGCCATTTTACCCTTGTACAGAGTAGAAGCTGAATGGTCTACGATTTTTTTAAATATTTTTTTTTAATTTTTAAGTGCACTACATTACTAATGGCCTCTTTGTATACTATGTTGTACGTAACAGCCTTTATTTTCCATTCCCCTGAAGAACAATAAAAAATTAAAACAGATAACAAACAAATGAAAATATTATGGATTAAATGAAATTGGTAACAAAAAAAAGAAGAAGAAAAAAACCCACAAAAACATGTGAGACAGAATCAAAGATGAATATTGAAACTGACGAACGATAGGTATCCTACTTACCAACCATTCAGGAAGACGTTCGGTGGAACTTTCAAGTAAGACCAACTAAATAACGTGAAATGTATACAGACCGATTTTTTAAACTGTTTCTGCTACATGTATATACTTTATAACGGGAAACATCATAACACACGAGGTAGTGGCGTGACTGGAACTAACCTATCGGGCACGAGGGATCAATCAGCTCTTGCCTTACTATTCACATTCTTGTAGCAGTGATAGAAATGAGCAAAGCAAGAATACTGAAAGGAAGGAAGAAATTGAATTAGCGAAAGGAATTATTATTATTATTATTATTACTACTACTACTACTACAACTATTATTATTATTATTATTATTATTATTATTTCACTGTTGTGAATAATTTGTTAATTTTCACTGTAATAATATGGACATGTTATTTATTTATCTTTTTATGGTGGGTGAAGGGGAACCCCAGTCCCCTTCCCCTGAAAATTAAAAGGTCGATCCCATACAATTATTAAAAAACGAGAGGTAGAAACTGTCAGTTGTGTGGGGAAAAATAAATCATGTACAGAAAGATGACAGTAACTTTAATGTCGACCTTTTCAACTTCATTTCAACTATATTAAGTGATCGCTATGTAGAGATTGGTTGGCGACGGAGTGGATAAAAATTGTCCAAGTACATATCTGACAAGTAAGCACATTGCTAGGCACGGACATTTTTGACACTAAATTGCACTTATAATGATATTTTAATACTTTTCTTGTATTTATTAATTAATCATATTTATTTGTGAATTAAAATTTAAAACGTCCATAATCTGATATTGTTTTCCCTGCGGGCTCCATCCATCCATACTGTCAGGTACACGCACGCGCGCGCGCGCAAGCACACACACATACACACACACGTAAACACAAACAAACACACGCACACACACATTTACATACATACATACATACATACATACATAACGTGGCTGACGTGCTTTCGCGGTTCGTAGACATTCAACACGAGAGTATGTGCCGTACAAGTTTGGACAATTTCTTTTTTTTTTATGTTTAGACAAAGAAAGGAACATGACTGACCCACAAGCGATAAGCATCCGTGAGTAATCAGTGGAAATGGGTCAAAAGTCCTGAGTAGATAAGGTCAGATAAAGTTGCCTAAAGAAGTTCCGAGTAGTTCATTCAGATAAAGTTGCCTAAAGAAGTTCCGAGTAGTTCATTCAGATAAAGTTGTCTATGTAAACTACTTGCATTGATCAATATGTACGGGAGTAGATGTTTTTTATGCATGTAGAGATCATGTAATGCATGTCAGCCAATACAGTTTTACAGGATTTTCTTTTTCTTTCTTCTTCGTTTGATGAATAAATAAACAATAAACAAAATGTTAAACAAAATAATAAACAAAATATTCATCGGTAAGATCTGTGCATATTAATCGTAGTTCTATGACCGAATTTCAAATCAAATTTTATCCCATCTGTGTTGGCAGTTTGCTACTATTACTACTATTGATACTGCTTCTCCCTCTCCTCCTCCTACTCCTACTACTACTACTATTGAAACTGCTTCTCCTTCTCTTCCTCCTCCTCCTCATATTGATACTGCTTCTCCCTCTCCTCCTCCTCCTCCTACTACAACTACTACTTTGGATACTGCTTCTCCCTCTCATCCTCCTTCTCCTCCTATTGATACTGCTTTTCCCTCTCCTCCTCCTCTTCCTACTACTACTACTATTGATACTGCTTCTCCCTCTCCTCCTCCTCCTCCTACTACAACTACTACTTTGGATACTGCTTCTCCCTCTCCTCCTCCTTCTCCTCCTATTGATACTGCTTTTCCCTCTCCTCCTCCTCTTCCTACTACTGCTACTATTGATACTGCTTCTCCTTCTCCTTCTCATATTGATACTGCTTCTCCCTCTCCTCCTCCTCTTCCTACTACTACTACTATTGATAATGCTTCTCCTTCTCCCTCTCCATCTCCTACTCCTACTCCTACTACTAATACTATTAATACTGCTTCTCCCTCACCTCCTCCTCCTCCTACGACTACTACTACTATTGATACTGCTTCTCCCTCTCCTCCTCCTACTCCTACTGATACTGCTTCTCCCTCTCCTCTTCATCCTCCTTCTTCTTCTACTACTATTGATTCTGGTTCTCCCTCTCCTCCTCCTCCTACTATTACTCTCACTTCTAAAATTACTCTTACTAATACTAGACCTCTTCCACCTCCTACTCCTCTTCGTCCTCCTCCGCCTAGCACTTATACTAGAACAAGAACAATATCAATTACTACTAATAATACTACTACTCATGCAAATATGCATCAGCGTCCTAATGCTGCTGCTGCTACTACTGCTACTACTACTGCAACTACTTCTACTACTTATCCTAATAATACTTATTGCTGCTACTGCTTATCCTCCTCCTACTAAAACTACAGATCCACCTCCTTCTCGTCCTCCTCCTCCTGTTACTACTACTGCTCCTCCTCCTGCAACTACCTGTGCTCCTAATCCTACTATTACTACTACAACTGCTCTTCCTCCTCCGACTATACCTGCTGTTGCTACTCCTCCTATTACCACTACACTAATACTTCTTCTCCTCCACCTCCTCCTCACGATACTACTGACAATATAACTACTACTGCTACTACTTCAACTACTTCTACTATTAATCCTAACACTAAGTCTGCTGCTCCTGCTGCTCCTCCTTCTCTTCCTCCTCCTACTACTACTGCTCTTATTCCTCCTCATACTACTGCTATTATTCATGCTACTACTACTGCAACTGATTCTCTGCCTCCTCTTGCTACTACTAATACTACTATTATTAATACTACCACTACACATACTACTGCAACTATTGCTAGTACCAATCATACTACTACTACGCTACTGCTGCTAATTGTACTCCTCCTCCTAATACAACTGTTACTATTTTTCATACTATTAATACTCTTCCTCCTCATTCGACTACTATTCATAATTTTACTCCTCCTCCTCCTCCTACAACTACTACTACTACTCACAATGTTAATCCTCCTCATACTACTGCTACTATTACTACTCTCATCGCTACTTCTACTAGTACTACTACTGTTACTACTATATGTACTTCTACTAATATTACTACTACTTATCCTTCTCTTCCCGCTGCTGCTCCTCTCTTACTCCTTTTCCTCCTCCCCTCCTCCTCCTCCTACTACTAATACTACTACCATCATCAATTTACTACTATGTAATGCAAGATAAATCTTGTGGTAAAAGGTCCCACATCACTAAGTAGTGAAAGACGGTTAGTTTTCAGAACCCGAATCTGTAAAATTTGTAGAGTCGATAAGATTTTGTATTCCATGATGTCTTCTGGTGTAAAATAATAGGGTCTTTGTTTAGTTAATCACCATAACGAAATTATGCCTTAGATGTAGTGCTGAAAATTTAATTCGTTTTGTACATGTTTCTTACTTTAAGAAAAATAGTGCGAAAGCTTATTGTAACAGTGAATATTGCACTTGTTGTAACAGACAGCGAATTTTAATTGATCTATATGATTTTGAACCTGGTCAAACATGTTGCATGTTTAAGGATGAAAGCATTTTAGTACATTTTGTTGGGATTTGATTGATAATTAATGAGGCTTAGTTTCATAACTATATCAGGCGATACTGGACAAGGGTGAATACTGGGTTTTCTATATCGTAATGTCCTAGGGACACTGTTGCAGAAACATAATTTGTACTTGTTGAAGTATTTGTTTTAAGTTCAAACTTTGCCAAGATCGGTATATTAAGGTGACTATGAATGTATAATATTTACATCCCTTGAGGGGGTATGTTGAAAATGACGGTTAGATATACTTGAGATCTGGTAGTTGATGGTTTGGGGAATGTTTCCCAGGCAAAGTCTCGCGTTTAAAAATGGGTTACTCAGCAGAAATATGCAGCTTTATTTTTGCGCGTGTTGATGGGTTTTGACTCTGAAAGTGTGCCATGCCCTCATTAAGGTTTCGAAGGAACGTGTCACGTGTCTATGAGAGACACGTAATCAGGTGTTGTAAATTGACGGTTCTGCTTAAGGTACTTTGTCAGATTTTGATGCATAATTCGTCTTTGATATGAGTCTTAAGACAAATGTTTGAATTGATTTGTCGTAAATGATACATGAATCATGTTTGCTAAGAATTATTAGGATTGTAAGATTTTTTCCACCCAGAAATTGTTAACCAGAGCAATAGTATTGTATAAGACAGTGGTGTGCAACCGAATCTGGCCCGCGAACGTGTTCTGTCCGGCTCTCAAGGAAAATTAAAACAATACGGAAATATGATCCGTGAACAGTAAATAAATGTCTTTGCGGCCCTCAAGTGGTCTTGGAAAATGCAATCTGGCCCTTGGCCGAAAAAGGCTGTGCACCCCTGGTATAACCTAAGAAAGTGAATTTTGTTTCATCTAATTATTTTTGAATTATTTTAACATATGAGTTTTTTGCACTAACATTTGAACAGCAGTATGTGGACATGTGTCCGACAAGTGTCCGACATTTAGTTCAGTATGGCGATTAAAGGTTCAAACTGTTGCGAATTAATTGTCATTAAGCGCAAGCAGAATGTATTATTGAACTATTATTATTCGTAACCAGCTATATTGGATAAAACTACAATACTTTTCCAACACGTCTGTGCAAAAAGAGAAGATGTAGACGAATATGGCTTTTTAATTTGAGACAAGGTCATGACCTGAAGCCAATTAGTAGTCAATTGTCTGTTGTGAAATGTGATACAGACTATTCTAGGTTTACCGGATTGTGTGTGTGTGTGTGTGTGTGTCTGTGTGTGTGTGTGTGTGTGATTTTGATTTTTAACGTTGCTTTAACAATGTTTCAGTCATATCGCTACGATGTCTTCAGTGCGCCAGTTTAAAGTGATGTCTAACACTGGGGCATTATGCTGCAGACATGTAGCACGATGTCCCACCCAATCACATTATCCTGACACCAGGCCGACCATTCCTAACACTAACCTCTTAATGCTGAGCGTCAAGCGAGGCAGCTGTTAATACCATTTTTGTAAGTCTATGGTATGACTCGACCGGGGATCGAACCTACGACATTCCGCATCCGAGGCGGACGCTCGAACTACTAGGCCACCGGAGCGGTGATTAGGTTTACCTGAGAGATGAATGTATGTTCATGTCAGAAAATAAGAGATGGACGGAGAATTAGACCGCAGTGATTGTATTTTAAGAGGACTTAACTTCTACAACTAATATAAGAGATTCCACGAATAAATATCATAGATTCCACGACTAAATAAGAGAGATTGAACAACTAGTATAAGAGACTGGAGAACTGGCAGAGGCCACTAAAGGCAGTGTGATGCAAAAGTAGGCCCCAGGGAGCCCGAGAGTGTTTCAGTTCGAGTTGACCCCAGTCGACAATATGCTGTTTCTGGAGATTGAACAGCAACCAGTTATCCGGTTAAGGAAGGCATGCCGGACAATTATGGTTGGAAACATTAGCTTGATTTTGTGATTTTTTGGCGTATAAATATAAACGGAACTGATAATTTGCATTTTAGAACTTTCAGTTTATTTGTTTGGTGCATGCTACAATCGATCATGCATAATGTCAATATTCTTTTGATCCTTTTAATTACATTTTCTATGCTATATATGCATCGGGCCTCAAAATCTTATATTCTATATATCAGCTCCTGTTTCCATTATTCCATCCATTAATTTAATTTTAGTTTAATTTTAATATTCGCTCGATCAGGACACTATGACACCATGGTGGACCATCCTCTAGTCATCGATAACCACCAAGCAAAAACACCACGACACTTGTGTATTAAATGTTACTATAAAACGTCGATGCTGAAAATGACCCCCCCCCAAAAAAAAAATGAATCGATGTATAGCATATTTTAGCACATGGTCGAGGTCAGCAAAAGGCGGTTCATACAATATTGACAGAAGACCATCGCGATAATGGCAAGAAGTGTTGTCGATGTATCTGTTGCTAGTAGTAGTAGTAGTAGTGGCGGTTTTGGTCTGAGCTTTGACGATGACGACGGCAACCATTTGTTCTCCATGACAATATAGTCTAAAGCGGACTAGTGAGGGTCTGGCAAAATGTATTATCTACCGCTTCAATAAATCAGTAAATAAGACAATGCTATGTAAGTCAAGCATTACGTGATAATGCTACATCTGCGTCTTAAACTTCTTAAGGTGTCTGCTCTGTCTGTGTGTCTGTCCAGCTGTCCCATTAATTGACTTTATATATGCATATATTTAGGAATTAATCCTAATTTGGTCTCTATCACTGACTTGAATGCACACCAATCTACACAACATGATTGAGCTGATTTGCAGATTACGTACTTCCATCCATCCATCCATCCTTCCATCCATACATATATACATGCATGCATACATCCATACATACATACATACATACATACCGTATCTGACGTGCTTTCGTGGTTTGTAGACACGCAACAGACGAGTCTGTGCCCAATAAGCTTGGGATTTTTATGTTTAGACAACGAAGGAACATGACTGACCCACAAGCGATAAGATATCCGTGAGTAATCAATGGAATTCGGTCAAAAGGTCCGACTTGCCAAGGTCAGTTAAAATTGCGTTAAGGTAGCAATACCTGCATTGGTCAAAACTTAGGGCAGAATATAGTTTGTTATGCATGCTTATGTAAAGCTTAGGTCGCCAGCATAGTTGTACACATTTACGTAGGCCTACAAGAGTTATTTTAATTGTTGAATAAAAATTCCCAAAATGATTTCCAGGTAAGTCGTAATTTTATGACACTGAATTTCAAATACATTTTATCCGATCTCAGTTGACTGTTTACATTCACTTCTACAACCAATACCACTACCACTACTACCACCGCCACTTGTTCCTAAGAAATGAGAGACGGTGAGTTTTCGGTACTGGAATCCAATTGCAAAATTTGAGACATCACTACGATTTTGTTTTCCATGGAGAATTTATAGTCTGGTACTAAATACTAGGGTCGCAGTTTAGTATAACACCATAACAAACATTTTCCTTAGACGTAATACTAAAACATATTACATTTTTTGCAAGTTTCTTGATTATATAAATTCTCCAAGATTAAGAAAAATAGTGCGAAATATTATGCATCAATTATTAATATAAACATTCGATGATGAAAAAGATCAAAATGATCGATCATCCTAACTGTACACGTTGGCATGTGGTCGAGGTCAGGCATTAGGCGGTGCATAAAATATTGACAGATATGAAGGATATTCAGGATAGTATCCTATTTTTGATCTTTATCACGGTTTTGTATGTATACAAATCTGCGTGTCATGATTAGGCTAATTTGCAGTTGAAAGCCATGCATACATACAAACATACATACATACATACATACATACGTACGTGCGTGCGTGCGTGCGTGCGTGCGTGCATACGTACAAACGTACATACGCACGCGCGCGCACACGCAAACATACACACACATACTGTGAAGTGTCGAGTTTTGAATTGTATTGAACTTTAAGGTTGAATGCATTGAGCATTAAAATTGTATGGCATTTAAGCCAGAAAAGTCTTCGCGAAGGGTCACTTCGATCTTTCGTCTTTTCTCCCCGGTGTCAGTTAAAATTTGAAAGGCTAAATTTTATGATTGAGTGGGATTTGACCAGGGGCATTGCTACGCTGTCCTGAGAATGTAAACATTTGAGCTACCAACCATAACCGTATGATAGGAACCCATGTCAAATTATCATTTTCAAAGGAAATTTATATGCCGTACTTCACAGATTCTATGCTGTCTGGGAATCTGACGAAAGAAATGATTGTCTTGGGGATTGGCCAGAATAAATTAAGGCGTACGCTTTGGCGGCAATGTGAATTTAAAGTGACGACCTTAGTCGAAATTCTTTAGTCTTAATATTCCTGAGAGGAAAAATTTGATTCCGGGGAAAGCCTAAAGAGAATAGTGTTTTCCTCGTTAAACTAGAAAGGGACCAGGTAGCTGTCTTGTAAGACAAGACAGGGTTTCGTGCTAGGACGCACAAGTTCTGAAAGAGAACATAATTAAGGATCAGATTTCTGGGAGAGAGACGGGACAGTCTGAAGATAAAAGTTTGAGAACACAAAGAAGGACGAGGTCAGAATAAAGGAGCTGGAAGTCCATGAAGGGGCGCAGCATAAATAAGAGGAAGTCGATGAAATAGGAAGACGCTGATTCACAGTCAAGGGTGGAAGGTGATGCAAATCAGTCGTGGACATTGCGCTCTTTTCACGACTCGTTATTATAAAGAAATAAATCCAAACTGGATACTGCTATTAAATTTTGTTGATGTAATTTAGATTAAATTGGAATTGCCGTTATTAATTTGTTTTGATTAAATTTGTTATTTTATTGTCTAAGAGGGCTTGTATTAATTTATTTCTTCCTAATATTCTTGCTCGGTTCTCTGTTGAAATTCTATTATTTTTCAATCCCACCGGGCCATTATATCGAGGGAGGTCATCCACATACATGCATACATACATACATACACAATGCCGCTGGAATTGTATTTGTTCAGATACTTAACATCGTAAAGGTTTCCTCTTTATTTACCTTCAATTTATTTGTATGGTACCAGCGATGATCATAGTGAGAAGTAGACTATTCCATGAGAGAGAGAGAGAGAGAGAGAGAGAGAGAGATTTGGAGACAGGTGAACAAGTGATTGATTTGAGCCCCTGCCTCTCTCTCCTTGTGAGTGGAGATGGGATGTGGCTATATTATAATATACTATGTGAAGTCTGGAGTGGCGTCTTAGACGTTTTGGTCTAGTGGAAACAGTTGTGCATATGTTGATGCTAATTTTCTTTGTTATGTATGTATATTTTATGTGTTTCAGATCAGTCACTGATGTCGTATATCAATAGATAATTTGGTGCAGTGCTGGCCATAGAAGACTGTCGGGCTGTTTACACAGTTTCTCTTTTCTTGTTTGCGAAACAAAGGCAAGACATTGTTACACGTTTCCAATGTGAATGCCTAAATGGCGGCGACGGCACAGGCGCCAACGTCAGGCCTGACATTTAACCGACTTTGATGAGAGATAATCTACGTTCTCGGTACGGAAGAGAATACCACTCTGACCTACTTTTCACGCTCAGATTATTACTTTAAATAGTTTAATTAAAAGTTTGCTGTTTCTTTGGAATTGTATTTACAGTGATGACACTTGGTAGGTGTGTTCATCTTTACGTCTCTATAAATAAATACCGAATAAACCTGCCCCAACTTCAAAGAGAATAGTCCATGAACGGCTGCAGATCTGAGTCTGTGTTGTCTGTTCTACCGATTTCTTCTAACGAACTTTATAGACCCAGGTCTGACAAGGAATTAGGCGACGACAGAGTTACATGGATGCAGTTTGCATATAAAGATTATATAACGCATTTTCGACATTTAATATTTTTGAGAAATTTTATCACACAGTTTATTACGTTGTGGCTACTAATAAATATCCAGTGGAGCACTTGGAAAAAAAATGATCCTTACAAAGCAATGTTCACTCACTGAGACATTACACCTTTTCATATGAAGAAAAGTTCAAACTGCATACTGTAATACATTGACAAACACAACCATCATACCAGTGACTTAGAAACGTAAAGAAAATGCTCTTTTGTTATGCAGATTTTGCAAGAAAATAGATATGAATTTTTTTATATCATATTTTTATAACTCATGTTTGTTGCAGGAAATTTGGTTCAGATTTTAAGTTGCTTATACGTACTTGCAAAACGCCGCAGAAATAGTCAGACCAGTTAGTACAAACTCTTCTACATTTTTATAATCAGAGTACAATTTAAATTAAAATATTAAGTTGTATCACGATTTCTTCGTATCCGGAATAAGACAATACGAGACAAAAATTAGAAAAATTATGTTCACCCAACCTTGATTGAGTTCATAACAAAACTGCGAGTGAACTTATTTTTGATCTGAGATTGAAACGTGGTAGGTTTTGGGGTTTTGGAGGGACTCTGTGTGTGTGTGTGTGTGTGTGTGTGTGTGTGTGTGTGTTGGATTGTTAACGTAGCTTTAGCAATTTGTTAGTCATATTTAAAATTGCTACGATGTCTGCTGTCTGACAGTTTATAGTGATGTCTAGCACAGGGGCATCATGCCGCAGACATGTAGCATCATACCCCATCCAGTCACATTATTCTGACAACAGGTCGACCAGTCCTAACAATGACCTCTTAATGCTGAACGCCGAACGAGACGGATGCTAATACCATTTTATTAGTCTTTGGTATGACTCGGTTGGGGTTTGAACCTGCGACCTCCCACATCCAAGGCGGACGCTCTAACCACTAGAACAATGGAGCGGTATATGTAGGGATTAAATGTAGGAGTGTCTCAAAGAATGACTCTATGTCAAGGTGCTCTTAGCTTAGTGCCAGATCCTGAAGGCCAAACAAAAACTGTTAAAAACATTATTAAATTTGACAGGTCATTGAAAGAATGCTCATCAACATGTACAAAACTCCGAACGGAAAATATTACCCGTGATGCATACTGTTTTAATGTCACAATCAATATCAGCACCACTAAAATAAAACAGTAAAAATTTAAATAAAGAATTGACAAAAACAGCACCTCAATTACATTAGCAATAAAACAGCAGCCTTATCAACAACAATACTAATACTGATAATCATAGTATTTACTACTGTTACCACTTTTATAACTAATAATACTACTGCTATTGCTACACTGTTGTTACTACTACTTCTGCTATTGCTACACTGGTACTACTACTGCTATTGCTACAATGTTAATACTAACAACTACTATTGCTACAATGCTAATACTATTACTACTGCTATTGCTACACTGTTACTACTACTACTACTGATACTGCTACACTATTACTACTACTTCTGCTAACGCTATTACCACTACTACTTCTGCTAACGCTATTACTACTACAACTGATACTCTTAATACACGAGTACTACTACTGTTACTCATGAATGCGGACAGGTCAGAACAAATAAGATACAATCTCTGGGGTCCCACAACGATCAGGGGGTCCACCAAAACCGTTACGATTTGTAATTAATAGGAACCTATAGCAGAATGTTTTCTAGTACCCACAAATCCTGTTTGCGCCCTGCTTCTACCGCTACCAGTGCTACTACTACTACTGTTACTATTACTACTTAGTAGTGACAGTATAATATCAGTAAGTATTATCCACAAACTGCTTTCAAAAGGCACCATCGATATTGTGATACCTTTGCTTTATCCGTCTGTCCGTCTGCCCGTACCGTTTTTACCCCTAAACATTTGAGTGTACGGTCACACAATTTGGTAATAGATGTTGCGATTGCTGATGATCTGCGACACGTGTATTATCACATTTATGACTGTTTTGCCTTGGGTCGGGGGGGGGGGGGGAGTAAAAGGTCAAAAATTATCAACACATACACACACACAACACACACGCGCGAGCTCGCGCAGATAGATAGATAGATAGATAGATTATGGTAACGATCCCCCTATTTTACGGTTCGATTGTGGTTACAGGTGGAACTTGCCCACAATGCATGTAGTACAATTTATATTGATTTACCTTGGTGCACCACGGAATCATCATTGTGTTCACGATTCCTGAAGCCATATATCCAGTTGTTGTTTTTTTAGGGAGACGATGAAGGTCAAATGTGAAAACATTTCCGTTAAGATATTTTTTAAATATTGTGCAGGCAACACGTCCTTAATGTCGCTAGAAGATGAATCATGTATATGATTAATTTTGCATGTATGACCTTTGGGTCACCGAATGGGGTTGGGCATATGTGTGCGCCTGTTTGGGGAGGGGGAAATAATACAGAGTGAAAAGTGAGGGAATTTTGAATATAATTTATAGGTAGATTCTTTATAGCGTCCACGACAATTAGGTTCAAGCACATACTGAGAAACTTGCATTAGTAAACTGTAGTAAAAAAAAAACATACGACACACCTAATGCATAAACATGATATATGGAAAACAAGTGTAAGTTTAGATACGTTTCAGTCGGTCTTCATTGTATTCGAGTGGTATTGAATTTTAGGAATTCCTTTGTGGATTGTGTCGGCTCAGTTACATAGTTCATAATGAATGCTCCTATCTATTGAGATAAGAGTAATAGGCGATTCGCGAAATTGAATACCTTCAAAATAGTTTATATAATAAAATGTCTAAATGCACTTCTCTATATATGTGAGTGAGTGAGTGAGATTCAGTTTTTAACGGTGCTTTCAAAATTTTTTTCCAGTCATATCGCTACGATGTCTGCAGTGTGGCAGTTTAAAGTGATGCCTAGCACTGGGGTATCATGCCGCAGACATGTAGCATGATGTCCCATCCAGTCACATTATCCTGACACCTGGCCGACCAGTCCTAACACTAAACTCTTAATGCTGAGCGCCTAGCGAGGCAGCTGTTAGTACCATTTTTAGAAGTCTTTGGTATGACTCAGCCGGGGTTCGAACCCACGACCTCCTGCATTCCTGGGCGGACGCTCTAACCACTAGGCCACCGGAACGGTCTCTATATATACATGGCTAAAATGAACTGTCTAAACAGTATTTACTTTCTTTATAATCGTCCTTCTCAGCTGATGTGTTGGTTAACAAGAAAATTATGAAAAACATGTTAAAAAATAAAAGAAAACGCCAATATCTAGGCACTTACGCCACTATGCATAATGGAGCTGGCCCAAGTTGCCAAAACTTACATGTATTTAAATATAAATTACACAATAAAATCAACCGACATAAAAAATAGAAATCTAGATAAATTAGATAATGAAATATTTAATTACATTTGGGGCTACAAGAATCACTATGTTAAAAAGGAAACTTTATATAGGGTAAAAACGAGAGGAGGGCTAGCTCCGCCTAGCCCAGTACTACTCAAATGTACAACTATACTTAATCGAATAAAAATGTTAAACTCGGAGCCTAAAACACCTTGGAAGGCCTTATACATTTATTGGTTTTGGCTTTACAGATAGAAATAGGGAATATATATATATATATATATATATATATATATATATATATATATATATATATATATATATAATATGTTATACAAAAATTAGCTGTCCCCTGGAAGTTCAGAAACATAAAAGATTTATTAGTCAAAAACAGGGATAAAAAGGAATTATGGGAAATAAATAAATACAACACTTACGAATGGCTAAGCGAGGATATCACAACAAAATCTACGTAGCAAAGTAGAGCAAGAAACCTTTGCTATTAATTGATATAGAGTATGGGGGCACTAGGCATTGATTCGCTAAAATTACATAGCTTAATTTTTAAATACATGCACAATGCACGGCTAACGGGGCAAGTCACCCCAAGAAGGTACATGATTAAAGTATTACCAAAATGCCCAGTGTGCAAGCTGCAGGGCTAAGTTACAAGGCGCTACGCGAAGTGAACAGGCCAGGGGAAGAGTCTCAGAAATCCCCATACGAACGATATGGACAGAGAGAGCACACAGACGGGAAGATAGGAGTAAACTTAACACTAAGGGTTACCCATAATAACGTATGGGGTTAACTAACATACTTTCTTACCTAATTGATTTTAGGCCATTTTGGGTCAATTTTCTGTTTTAAATGTACCATATACACCAGATACGGCCACACTTAGACCATACTGGCAGACAAGGCTGTGCCCATAATTTAAGAGAAGCATATGGAGAATGAAAGAAATGCAGGGTATGGCTGTCTCTCGAAATGAAAAACGTCTCATCATAAACATACATCAGACAGGGTATGGCTGTCTCTCTCGAAATACAAAAGGTCTCATCATGAACACACATCAAACAGGGCATGTCTGTCTAGATATGCAAAAGGTCTCATCATAAACACACATCAAACAGGGTATGGCTGTCTCTCTCTCGAAATGAAAAACGTCTCATCATAAACACACATCAAACAGGGCATGGCTGTCTCTCGAAATGAAAAACGTCTCATCATAAACACACATCAAACAGGGCATGGCTGTCTCTCGAAATGAAAAACGTCTCATCATAAACACACATCAAACAGGGTATGGCTGTCTCTCTCAAAATGAAAAACGTATCATCATGAACACACATCAAACAGGGCATGGCTGTCTCTCGAAATGAAAACGTCTCATCATAAACACACATCAAACAGGGCATGGCTGTCTCTCGAAATGAAAAACGTCTCATCATAAACACACATCAAACAGGGTATGGCTGTCTCTCTCAAAATGAAAAACGTATCATCATAAACACTCATCAAACAGGGCATGGCTGTCTCACTCGTAATGAAAAACGTCTCACCATAAACACACATCAAACAATATAATTTGTTTTCTTTTTTTCCTTTAGAAATGAATACCGTTAGTAGTGAAGTGGGATACCCTAGCGACAATGGAAATTATCATTACAGACCCCCTTGGGACAATCTGGCGACAATGGAAAATTAACATGGAGAAAAATCGTGGGACAATCTGGCGACAAGGGAAATTAACATGGAGAAAAAATCGTGGGACTGTTGAGCGACAAGGGAAATTAACATGGAGAAAAATCGTGGGACTGTTGAGCGACAAGGGAAATTGAACATAGGATTTTTGTTTTAAAAAAAAATAAAAAATTTTTTTAAAAAAAGGGGTAGGCAATTCAAAGACTATCTCTTTTCGAGAAATATGGCTGGCCCTGAAAAGGGCCTTTGGGTTTTCTTCTGCTTCTAATTTCTTCTTTTCCTCCACCAAGTTCTTATTTTATCTCCTACACTCTTCTTCTCTTTCTTTTTTTTCTTCTCCTCTTCTTTCTTCTCTTCCTCCTCTTCTTTCTTCTTCTTTTCATTTTCTTCTTCTTTTTCAATTTTTTCGTTCCAATTGCGTATTCTTATTCTTTCCTCTTCATCCTCCTTCTCCTCCTTGATCTCTTTCATGACACCACTAATCTTGTCCTTTGCTTTCCTTAAGTTATTAATTTCCATCTTCACACGATGGGGACTATAGGAATAATGGTCTTCAACCAGTCTTAATAGCATCTGTTCCATTATTCCTAAGTTGTCTAAAACGTCTTGCAAGGTTTGTAATTTGTCCATTTGGTTTGACGCCATCTTCTTTGTATTCTTTGCAGAATGGTTTGAACAACTAATACTGTGGGTTCTTATACGAAAAGCGCGAACGTGAAGGAAAACATCCCCCTAAAACATAAAATGGATCTTACCTAGATGATGACCAAACATCGCGCGGACGTGAAGGAAAACATCCCCCTACTTTCTCATTTCATATAATATAACCCTAACTATACTCTCCACATTTGCTAAGAAACCCATAATCTACTATTCACACAAACATACCTGAGCTCTTACAAACACACAAACACACTAACACATACCCTCACAATATCTTAATAAAGAGTTAGTGTTTATTTTCACACTACTCTACCTACACACATTGGCAAATCGATCGTTATTTCTTTTCTAGAGTATTGGGTAGCCCTGAAAAGGGCTGTTTTTTTAAACTCCAGATGCACCTATCTAATGGTTGCACCTTCCTGGCCTGGCGCCGCACACGCATCTTCTTCCCCAGTCTTCTTTCACCTTTCTTCTGGGGAGCGCAGAGGGAGGATGATTCGCTTCAGCACCCCAATCCTCTGTTTCAGGAATATTAAACGACATCATCTCTTCTCTTTTCTTTTCCTCCTCTTCCCTCTGTCTTCTCTCCTCTTCTTCCTTCTGTATTCTTGCTTCTTCTACGATAGCCTCCGCTGATAGTTCGTTTACTATGCGCCTGGCATATTCCAGGTGCATCTGGAGTTCTAACAGTTTCACTATTCTGCTATTCATTCTTCTGGCTGTGTTGATCAATCAACAAGGGTAGCTGGACTTCGAACGAGTTTCAATTTATACTGAAAGCGCGGACGTGAAGGAAAACATCCCCCTAAAAACATAAAATTCATCTTACCTAGATCATGACCAAAAAACATCAACAACGCGCGGACCTAAAAGAAACACTCGCTTACTTTTTTATGCTACCCATCACTTCAATAGACTATCCACATACGCAAAGCAATCCAATCTAACCCAAAATCTACACCTCAATCAGCCCCCCAAAAAAAACAAACATCATTTTAATCTACTATCCACACCAACCTACTTTATCACTTACAAACACAATCACACAAACACATACCCTCACAATATCTTAATAAAGAGTTAGTGTTTATTTTCACACTACTCTACCTACACACATTGGCAAATCGATCGTTATTTCTTTTCTAGGGTATTGGGTAGCCCTGAAAAGGGCTGTTTTTTGTTTTGCTATGGCATTCTTTTTTAGTTTCTAAGAATGCGATGTCCTCTGAGGATAGACTTTCTGGCAATAGGTCTGCTTCTTCGGAAAGAGAAGAAGAATTCTTTGGTGTCGATACGACAATCGACAAAGCCTCTGTCAGCTTCAGGTTGCTGCTGCTGCTGCTGTTGTTGCTGCTGTTGCTGCTGTCTCTGAAGTCTGTACTTCTCTGTCCATTCTTCTTTCTCCTTGTTCATTTCTTCTCTGAAGAGCTCTTCTATCAGGTCTTCAGTGATTTTTAACATTCTCACATTCTCTATTTCTTCTGGTTTCGGTATCAGACTGTGTCTGACCCTATGTAAATTCACGTAGGCTTCGTTGAGCTTAGCTAGTTTGGAGCACATCTTCTTAGGAGGATGAGTCGACAATGGATGGTTAGACTGGGAACAACCCGGTTCTTAAAGTTAAAGCGCGGACGTGAAGGAAAACATCCCCACACGGTTTTCGAGCCGCAACGTTCATGAGAGGGATAGTAAGAAATGAAAGAGCATCAATCCAACATTCTTATAGCTAGACAAAAGACAAAAGCATTTTTTCAAAACACAACATTTTTTATTCAAAAATCACTTAACACTAAACAACAACTTTAACATTTTTTAACAATAATCCAACACTATAACATCAAACAATTTTTTTTCAAATCACAAACATTTTTTTTCTCAATGCACAATCTACTTTAAACAGGGCTGACAACGTTGTGAATGAAATTGTGATTTCCACTGTTGGAAATCATTAGGCCATTGATGGACACTACGTTTCCTAGCTTGAGACAAAAGATAAGCATAATGGTCACAAAACCATCGATCTACTTTCACATCGTTTCTAGCAGAAGAACGAGGATCGAAATGAGTCACTAAATGTTCTAAGGAATAGCCTAGGCTTCGATGATGCAGAAAATACACACAGTACTGTCCACACACCAAGGAATCTGTGCCTTGTAATTTCACATTATTGAATCGGGTGGTTTGAGCATTTCTTCTCATAAAGTCAATGATATCGTCTTCCAAAGGGGGCAATCCATACGAATCGAAATATTCCACACATCCTTCTTGAGGAAAGTAGACGGCTACCCAGTGGGTTCCTGGGAGATGACTGTCGTCCGTGTTGATCACGTAAGCTTGATGGTCTTTAGGTTTGCGATGAGGGAGTTCATCTTTAGCACAGACGACAGGATTCCAAGAAGCCGTATACGAACTGTGGTTCAAAAGGTAATAAAGTTCCCAGGTATCCATTGTTTTGTGTTTTTTTCTTCTTCACAGGTAATAATAAGTCGTCAATTCGATCCTGACTTTTTGCTTGAAAATGTCTGACGAATAAACGGTTATTCGTTCTGTTTCCTCACTCTGATTCAGGAGAGCTTCGATACGATGGATCTCTTGAGTGGTTAATGCTGGACAAGAATGTTCACGCAAGTCTTTATACCACTGGTGCAACACGTCTTTGTTCGAGATGAGACTCCAAGCTTCGTCCAGATACTCGTCCAATTTTTCTTCTTGACTTAACATTAGGCATTTATCGTGTTGAATTTGACTGGGATGATCGTTTTGACATCCATAACAATTTTTCTTGATCAATTCCGTCATTTTGTCGACCAAGTGTTTGGCAAAACAGGAGACTAAATGGGCTTCTTGTTCTGGCCATCTCGATTTCATCATGATCACTTCTTCTTTTTCCACGGTCTCCTTACATTCCATCTCCAAAGTTTCTCCACTAGGTAAAGAGGGATAACAGTCTTCCATGGCTTCTAGTAATCTAGGATGACTTCTCTTAAACTGTTGATTTCTATCGTATTATCAAATTCTGCATACAGGATGACGTTCACTGTGTTCCCTGCTTCCAGTGCACTCGCAAACTGAATTTCCACTCGAATCTGGCCAGATTTTATAGGGTGGAAATGTCCCTCGTCGCTGCCTTGGTCTGGAGTGAAATCGAAAGCCCACAAAGCATAGCCTCCGTCATAATCGTCGTACGTAATGCCGTGACTGGTGTTGGTTCCTAACTGACCGGTGGCTTCGTACAGGGACAAGTACGATCTCAAGTAATTCTTCTGGGCAAAGTTAGGCTCGAAAGGTCGGGTACACAAGGTCTTGCCATCGCGACTGACTTCGATCTTGGACACATTGTAATGCTTAAACTCAAAAGGATTTTCGTTGTGGACTCCGTTGAAGGCTGTATTCTTGACGATACCAACAATCAAACGCTTGGGTAACTGTCCTTGGAACAGATGATCTTCGATCATGGATCGCTGTCCAGCAGGAATGGTGAACGTTTTCACTTCTACGCGTCGTATGGGATACTTGGCAGTTGTTCTGCTTAACGTTTGACTGATATCGTTTCCCACTTTAGGTAACACTTCTACGCGACGCACGTAGAGCTTGGCTTCTTGGATAACAGTTTTGTATTCATTGGCATGGGTCATCAAATGGAAAGCGGCACTGCTACGATTCAGTCTCAGGCGGATATCCACACCGTTCAACAAATACTTTTCTTGTAACCACATGTCCAAATGCAAACGATCCATCAGTTCTAAACTTCGCCCTTGCAGAATTTTAGTTCTACGTGTGTTAAACCCCACATTGTGAAGATTGTCATCTGCTGTCAGGGCTGTATCGCTAAACGTGTTCTCACCTGCCGTGTCAGGTTTCCATACCACGCAAGCATCCAGATGAGTGTTCTTGGCTTCTTTTCCGTACGTCAAGAGATTTTCCAAGTAGGCGCGATACGGGTAAGTATCCATGCTGCTACTGACAAGTTTGTTATTCAAGTACAAGTCCACTTCGCTGAACAAGGAATGCATGAAATTGTTGACGGGCGCTACCCTATCATTGGCTCCAGGATTGGTGTTGTCAGTTTTGATCACTTTGACTTTCAAATACAGGTAACTGCTATTCAGATCGATGTAATCTTCGGGCTGTCCTTTGATTTCAAACTCGATGGGAGCGGAATCGGTCAATGAGGAGACCGGGTGAAATTCCACCCACTGGGATTCTTGCATCGTCATCATGGTGGGGGGCATGGCAACCATATCCAGTTCCGTCTTGGAACAAGCACAAGACTCTCGGTGCATCATTTTTTTGTTCTTCCTCAATAATCGAAAACGTCTAAGTCTCGAACGGTTCTTCTTTTCTTGGCCTTTCTCGCTTGAAGTCTGGTGAAAGGGTGTTTTCTTCCTCGTCTCTTTCTGCCTTGTCCTTGCTGAATGCCTGATTCGGTAGCGTGCAGGGCATTTATAGGTGTGTCTCGTCGGCCTAAAATGTCTTTACCCGTTTGCAGCAAGGCATTTTTGCCTGCCCTCATGAAGGCTTCTTTAGGGTTTTGTTTGTCGATGATGACATTTTGGAGAAATTCTTTGCCTTGTGTCAGTGCCGCATCTTTCAAGGCGTGCAATCCTCGTGTTACCATCGGTTTCAACACCGGGGCCACCGAACGAAAGGCCGATTTTAACATGTCTCCTAAACCGTGTCCTCGCTGTCGAGCCACCCCTTGGTACACTGGATACATGACTTACGAGTCGTGAGAGAACCGTTTTCGAAAATGGAGTTTCACCGTGACTTTTCCTTTGGTGAATGGAATATTTTGTCCCAAATCTCCTTTTATAGTAATGTTGACCGTGTCCAAATACGACTTGCTGACCGGCAAATAGTGAGGATGGACAAATTCGCGGTGAACGTGATAAGTGTTTCCACCTTCCTCGTCAGCGTTTGTGGCAGAATCCACTTTGAAAGGAATGACACGCAGTAACGGCACGGAGGTGTGTCCCACCACGTTGTATTCCACCACATCGGAATACACAAAGATCAAATTCAGTCCTTGGTTCAGTTCTACCGGGAAACGAAAATACCTCGCAAAAATATCGTTGTCGGAAATGACTGGCAATTCGTTTTTCTTCATCATGACCATTCTCATCTCCGTGTCACCGCCCAATATGTCAAACAATTCAGGACAAAATAAGAAAGACATGAATTTTTTGGACCCCTCAGAAAATTTCATCAGAAAGCGACGAGCTATTTTGTGGTATTCCAGGGTGACACTTTTTTGGACATTACTCAAAGCTTTATGGAACACGCCATTAAACCTGGAGGCTATGGCGCTGATCAAATGATGACCACTGAAATAATAGCCTGGGAGAATGAACAAGTTGTAGGTGGTCGTTTTAGTTTTGTCATCATAGGTTTTATTGGTAGATGTGCCAATCTTATCCAACTCCTCTTGCAATTGTTTGTCATGAACTTCCACCTTAAACCAATTTTGCTGGGCAGTGATATTGTGGACTTGGGTCGGGTGAATCATTTCTACTAAAGCCACTTCCCAATGGGCTTCGTGATCTAACTGGATGGCTTGAGGTAATTTGGCCGTGTAACAGCACAACGTGTTGTTGGGAAACACCTCCATGGAACTGTCACTGGGTAAGGTTAAGTAAAATTGGTTTTGGTGACTCATAATTCCAGAGTTCTGTGGCTGTCCGAGGGGATATTACTGGATGTCAGAGGCGTGTCTCCGCCCAAAATGGGGTTCTGGTTGTGGTTGTTGGAGTGGTGACTGGCACTGACACTGGCACTGGACACAACGTTCCCGTTTGAGGAGAATTTCAGGGAGGGATTGGGAAGCAGGTAACCGATGCAACTGCTCAATAAAATGGTCCACAATTGTTTGTCTCCTTGTTGCAAACTCAAATTGGCGATGGCTGCCCCGATGACACAATACACCACGAAGATTTGGCAGAAAAAGACGATTTGCGTTTTAGGCACACGTTCTCCACACCACACCCACAAGGGTTGTTTTTGTAAATCTTGCACAGAAGAACTAGGTGAAGGAGGAGTGGTCGACGTAGCTGCGTCTGCTGTGTGAAAGGGCATGATGGTTACTTCTTCTTTTTATAGTCGATGACTTGCGAAGCGTCGATCCAAGAATCGAAACTGGGTGGATATCCTTTCCAACGTACTTTGACTTCTTTGACACGTCGTTTGCCCACTTTACGGGTTCTGCGTTCGAGAATGCTTTCGATGTCGTACACGTCGTCTTCTTTTTTGGTGACACTTTGTAACTCGGGCAAATAAAACGTTCCTTTGAGTACTTCTCCGTTCATGTCTTCCAATTTATAGACGGCAGGATGACGGCCATGTACTCGTCCAGTGACGCGAAACAATTCGGTCGTCCAGTTAGGTAAGTAACCTTTGTCGAAAGTGCGTTTGGTTTTGCCAATGCGCACCCAATCTCCTACGGCCAACTCTCCACTTTTCTTGGGGACAGCCCTCGTCGGGGACGTACCGAACAGGCGCTCAAACACCAACACTTCGTTGTCGGGAGTCACGTCTTGCGGGGCACGTCCGATGCTTCGATGGTAAGATTGGTTGTACGCTTGCACCAGGTGCGGTAAGATGTCGATGTACTTCAGAGTGTGGTGATGCGTAAAATATTTCCACATGCGTTCTTTCAAAGTGCGTTGAAAACGTTCCACGATGCTGGCTTTGGTTTCGGGATTCTCGGTGGTAAAAAAATGAATGTCACGTTTCTTTAATTCTTTTTGGAAAGCTTGGTTCAGAAATTCGGTGCCTTTGTCCGTTTGCCATCGAAGAGGGCGACGACCGCTTTGTTTCAACACCCGTTGCAGGGCTCGCACTAACTCGCTGCTCGATTTGGAAGTCAAGGGCACGACCCAGGCAAATTTGGAAAAGACGTCGATGACACAAAACAAATATTTGTAGCCACGATTGTAGCTGGCCAAATGAGAGACATCGGCTAAATCGGCTTGCCATTGATGATCGATGCCTTCCACTCGGGTGCGACTTCTGGCAAACTTGCGTCGAATGGGTTTGTGTAAAGTGTAGGTAGCTTGTTCTTGTAACCATCGTTGCACTTGAGGTAAACGGAGACTTTTCAGTCGGGTTTTGGCAGCACGATACAATTTTTGAACTCCTGCGTAACCTGCAGGATGCGAGGGATCGTAGTAAATGCTGGCTAAGACTTTTTCCATTTTTTTATTTTTTGTGTGTTGGTGTGTTAATAAGTCACCCACTCTTCGGTGATGCTACTTTGGGTGGGTCGAAAGGGTGGTTTGGAAACGGATTTACGTGTCCGATGGGCTACGGGAGTAGAAGTCGAAGGTAGTGGTGGTGGAGGTGGAGGTGGCAATGGAATGGCTTTGGTTTTCTTTTCTTTTTTCGCTTCTGGTTTCCCTTCTTTCTTTTTCACTTCTGTCGAAGGAGGCGTGGACATCATCTTTTTAACCCAAGCTTTCATTTCTTCTCGTTGGGGTGTGGGGGACGGGGTCAACAAGGATGCTGCAATCTTACTCGAAATGGGAGCTGCTGACGGTGTTTGAAACACTTCGCGCATCTCTTCTTCCTCAGGTCTTTGTGGGGTAGCATCTCTGGTGACCCTTGGGGATGGAAGTGGTGGTGGGGGTAATGATGATGATGGTGCTGGACTTTTCATCAAGGTCTTAAAATCTTTTAGAGTGGGTAAAGCTGTTTCGTCTAAAGCTTTCTGGTGAAAGAGTTGCAGTCTTTGCAAGAGTTGACCGTACTTTTGCGATTTTTCTGTTTCGGACAAATCTTGGCGATCCATCAAGGATTGCAATTCGTGTTGTAACTGGGACATCTCGCTCAAATTGGGATTGGGAGGTAAATGCGGGGTGCGTTGTTCTTGCCACCGATGGTATTCCATCCATCGTTTGTAAGGCACTAAAGCTAGTTTTCGTCCTTCCATCGGGTTGTCAGCGGTCGATTCTGAGATCTTGGGACTTCCGAAGGCCTTTTTATCTTGCTCCCATCAGTCCTCCCAACATGGTTCCCAAGACTCCTTTCAGTATGGGGCCTAACAAGAGAGGTAAAATGCCTCCACGTTGGACCAACATCTTCTTTTTTTGACGAATGGGAATTTTCTTTTGAACCATTTGGCGAAGAACGTGACGATGTTTGCTCAAGCATTGTTTCTGGTGTTTGGACAAAGGGATCGTGCCTTTCAAAACGTTCAAACAACATTCGCACACGGTATCGATCACCTCTTTGGAGGCTGATTGAATGAGTTTTTTTCGTAGGGGTGGAGAAGCTTTGGACAGGACAGATAACAGGTCCCCATGTTTGGCTAAACGTGGTGGCAGTCCTTTCCTTTTCTTTCCTTGGGGTTTTCTGGAGGGTGACATCTTTGAGCCTTTAGGAGCACCAAAAAAACACTGATACCCTACTCGGTCACAGGCCTTTTTTATACTGGAACGCGTCGCCACTGATTGTCTTTACGTTTTATCAGTTTGAGGACAGGCATGACACGTCGTGCAGGGGTACGTAACGGACTAAATCGAGCCAGTTCTTGCTTGGACAAATCCAGTAAACTTTTTAACATGCCCGATCTTTCTTGAACTTTGATTTTGGGAGAAGGTACTTTGTGAGCAGCAGCCACTGCCGCTAAATTGGAAGGTCCTGCCACTGGGGAAGTTCTTTTGGGGGTCATCAACGGAGAAGTTCTTGGTGTAATCAACGTCTCCAAGTACTCTTCAGTTCCTGGTGACATCAACGGAGAAGTGGACGAACGTGAGGCTGCCGGAGACGCTGTGGCAGGTCGTGGCTTGCGAGTGTAAGGTTGCGTCCTGGCCGAAGTGCCTCTCTTGCGACTAGTTTTCTTCTGTGGACTTTTCTTTTTCTGAGGACTTTTTCTCTGTTTCTTTTTTTGGGGGCTTCTTTCTTTTTCCGGGGTGATGGTGGTGGTGTCTGGTAAGAGGAGGGTCCCGCCACTGGAGAAGTTATTCTTCTTGGGGACCTGGTCTTTTTCTTTTTCTTCTTGGGGCTTCGTTGGACTTTTGTCTTGGGGATAACTTTGGGGGCATTAGGATCCCATCTTAAGAGTGAGCGAATGATGACCCCTCCTAGAGTACCGCTCCCTCCAGGTTTCAAAATGATTTGTTTTTTGGTTTGAGTGTCGATGCGGGGATCGGCCAGTTGGACCAAAGCGACTTTGTTTCGATCGAAAAAGCGTTGGGTTTGATGAGGAATCTGAATGATTCCTTGGAGTAATTGACGTGCCGTCACCGTGAACCATCGTAAGACTTCTTTGAGACTAGCTTCTAAGACACGAGCTCGTGTTTGTGGATCTTTTTCTCGGCTGATGCCATACAAGGCACGAATCAATTTGACGGGAAGATGCGACTGAAGGGACGTCATGTTCACACTGTGTGAGACAGACGAAAAAGGGTCTGAGGTTTTTATAGATTTTTTCATGGGGAGTGAAATGAAGTCGAGGACGGAGACGTGTACAGGACAGGCCCTCCGTCTTGGCACCAGTGGTGAAACAAGTGGGTACGAAATCGCAAATCCTCGGGGGTCGTAGGTTTCAAATCGACGAGCAAATAGGCGTGTGGAGTTTGAGTGGCATCGTCGTACGCCTGAGTCAGCCAAGGCGTTCCTAACTGTTTGGCTAAGACTTGCACTTGCGATTTATCTCGAGGGCTTTTAAACAAGACCACGTAATGCGCATTGAGACTGATGGTGCGATGGGCTTTACTTTGTTGAAACAAATTTTGGGTGATGTAAACGACACTGGCATTACGGTGATGCCCTTTGCGCGTAAACCACAATTTAATTTCTTCTTCGTCTTCTCCTAACATGTCGTCGAAAATGACCAAATGGGTTAGACGGGAGTCAGAGACGATGCCATCGTCTTCTTTAGGAATGCCTTCCACAAACACGATGGAATCGCCTTGACTTTCTCGCAAGAGGCTGTACGCCGATTGCCACTCTTTGTAACACCACACGATCCGTTGAGGGGGCCGATCGATCAAATGATGTTTATGTTCGATCAAACGTTTGACGAATTCGGTTTTGCCTGAACCGCTAGGTCCAGCAATGAGCATGTTAAAGGGATGGCGAAGATACAAAGCCTCCCAACTGGCACGATCTAAGTGTTCGTCGATGACTTTGACAGTAGAGGAAGAGGGAGCAGAGACAGCAGAGGTAGCCATGGTATGAGAAATGTCACTTGTGACACTAAAAAACAAACAAGACAAGAGTTTATATACTTTTTCAGAACACGTTTATTGAATGTTTCAAATATGAACACGAAAGACAAAAATACATACAACCCAAATAGTGATGTACAGGAATATAAAACACAGCAAAGCGATCAAAGTGGAATATAAACAAGTGTCTGTACAACATGTTTTGGGTAACCAAGATGTCCTAGGGATAGTGTGTAATGTTCTTACAGTCTCTACATGAGGCATTGTCACACAAGTGTCCTCCCGGAATGACCTTTCAGGAATGTCCATGACAGTCCTGTCCTGAAGCGAGTGGTTGTTCTCGGTGACGGGTTCTTCTGGCACCGTCACTAACACAGGTTGAAAAGTAACTTTTTCCCTTGAACAACTCTTGTGCATACTGGGCCACTTCTTGGGTCCAAGCCTCAAAACCCCCCTTTTTCCAGTCACGAACATCTGTCCAATGAGGGTGTAAGTCACAAGCTACACACACATCGTCATACACGTCTTGGGTCGCTAAAAGTTGACGAATCTTTTTTTCCTGTTGAGGTCGAGAAGTATCCAGATGAAAACGCAAGGCTTTGAGCAAAAGGAGTTTTTCGTGACCATTTAAGGCCATGGAGGTGGTAAGTACTGATCGTAAAGAGTCCACAAAGAATCGGCTGGTAAACGAAATCCCAGAAAACAAGTCACTAAGACACACACCACTTGTCGTCCCAAATTGAATGGATAAAATTCTTGTAATAATCGATGGTAATGATCCACGGTTTGAATATGGTCATTGAGTTCCTTCCACGGAATCTGTTGGATGACATACGACATAAGTCGTGGCATAGCAGCCTGTTTTTATAGTCTCTTTGTTTCGAAAAGAATACACGTACTTTCTAGCCAGTGATCTTCGTTCTTCAGTGGGTAATGTAAATCTTGCATACTGTAACCGAAACGTCAGAGTTCGATTAGAAGTTTCCTCTTCCGCTAAGTAGATTCCACGTAAAATATGTTGGTAATCCTTTACCTCGTCTTCCTCAATGGGTTGCTCTAGGTGAATCTCGAAGTAACCAAAATGATCAACACGTGAATCATCGGGGGCCTGGAAGTATTGAACAAGGTCTGACCACTGAAACAATTTCTGACGAATCAGTTCTCTTATACCCTTCAGGTACCAGTGGTTAAAGATCTGGTGACGTAACGGATGCAATTGTTCTTTACGTTTCACTTGTATTTTCACCAGCTCTCGGTAAATGCGTTCTCTCAACTCCACAGGCAAAGCACGAATGTTCTCTTGTAAAGTATCCATGAATAGGTCATACTAAATCCTCTTTGGTCTGACACAAGAAATGTACTCTTTGCACAAACATGGTTTCACTTCAGTGTCGAATTTAAATCGTTGAGTCACTAATCTACACATTACAATTCGTTCAGAAGTTTCCTCTTTCACCAAGTTGACATTGTGTTCAAGATGTTGGTAATTCGTTAACTCTTCCTCTGGAATTCGATGCAGTACGTTTACAATGATGTAACTACAATCGTCCATACCAAACCAATCCTTTTTAAAACTAGAGGATCGTTGATCAATGTCTATCCAATGGAACACTTTCAATTGAATCAGTCCTTGTATAGCCTTCAGGTACCAGTGGTTCAAACACCGGTGACGTATCGGATGCAATTGTTCTTTACGTTTCACTTGTATTTTGACCAGTTCTCGATAAATGCGTTCTCTCAACTCCACAGGCAAAGCACGAATGTTCTCTTGTAAAGTATCCATGAACAGATTATTATGGTAAAAAGTTACTTCAATGTCTCGGTCCCACTAAAGGTAAGTAATGACAATTCGGTGACCATCGAGCATGTTCTACGTAGGCCGAATCTTGCGGTTCCCAGTGGTGAAGTGACACACTGCAACTGAAGCACTTGACTTTATCTCCTTCGCCCAAGTAGAAAAATCCGGCTCTGGCTAATTCTTCGGGGGTCGGTCCTCCCAGATACTTTGGCCATTTTCCTTTGAACGATTGAAGACGATTTTCAAAGTCGCAGTATTCCGACGAACGCACAGGAAACGAATATTCGTCTTTCACAGGTTCGTTTCGATGAGGGTTGAGTGAAATGGGCAGGAGTTTGCTCAGGGCTGGATGACATCCGTAGGGAGGTAAACGTGAAGGTCGACATTCCCCTTTAAAACGAAACCCAGTAAAATGTCCAAGAGGACGAGCAGCATCGCTTTCGCATCCCACAGGTTTGACACGCACAGCATCACTTTCCATGATAGGGGTAGGGGCACTAAAGTTCCCATGATGCTTTACGGCATCGCTCAGGTCACAACGTACAGCATCGGTCCCATCGCAAGGCTCACAATCGCACTCGTCTGCAAACTCCGTTACGCAATTACAATGGTAACCACATGGACAATCGCAGTTTCCTTCCGGACATTTTCCGTCGCAATGCCTGGGTCTTATCCATCCAATATTAGTCACACTAGAGGAAGATACAACTTTTTTACAATCCCCAAACTGGAACGATGTCTCTTTCAAAGTATTCATCTTGTTTGCTCGGTCTTGGTAGTCACAATGAACTATCGATCTTGTCTAGGGTTCCTTTTTATATACAGACCAATACCGACGTGACCGTACGGTAAGGTGAAATGATTGGGAAGTCTCACTCGCTTCTGGTACACGATTTGATAGATTTTTTCCAAGGGTCGACTGACGATGTGGTGAGTGGGTAAACGTACAATCTTGTTCGGTTGGTAAGTGGTCACTTTAAAGTTTCCATCCTCTCCCGATTGCAAGGCTTCTTTCAATACCCCAAAGTTGACCACACGACTGGTACGATAATTCAGAGTCAGTCCTTTCACTTTGCACGTCGTGTGCACTTCTCCTTGTTTGTCACGGTATTCGTAGCCGTAATTTTTGGGACCGCCACTGACAAAACTTAGAATCTTGTCGTCGGGATGCTCGTCTGTCCAGGCTCCTAAACGGTCTCCTTCGATGTTAGGGTGATGTTGAATCGGGTGATGGATGTAAATGCAACTGTCCGTGTCAAAGTACAGGACGCGTTCTTCTAACAGTTCTAAAGCTTCGTACAATTTTAAGCGAGCATGAGCTGTCACGTAAGCCGCAATGATGACATTTCCAAAAGGGTCGTCTTGTACAAAGTCCAGATCTTCTTCGTAATTGACCAAGATCAAATTCTCTCGAACGACGTCCACGTGTTTCATGTATTTGGTTTTGTCGTGAATCATCTGGAAGTAGCGGGAAGGTTCTGTCAAATATTCCGTCTTGGGTAAACACGGTCGTTGTGCCATTTTACCCCACAAGCAATTTAACATCACTTTGGCAAACGATCGCCTGCCTTCGTTTTTCTCGATGTGGTCTAAAGAGATGCCTTCTTGTTCGTAGTATTTCTCTTTGAATTGTATTTGGTCTTCGGGAGTGTGACACCAGGAAGGATAGCCGCTGGCTTCTTGCTTCAGTTTCAAAAAGGCATCCACGTAGTCGGCGAAAATGCCTTTCTGCGTGGGGTCACCCTTGTGGTACTGTTGTGTCTTGGGAAAGTGGCAAATTTCGTACACTTCTAACAGTTGGTATCCCATGTCCAGAGCTTTGAACAATTCCACGCTGACCCAGGTTCCCGTCAAGGACCGTTCTTCCTGGCTGTGATGGCAAGGTTGGTCCTGGTTGCACGTTTCGGCACAAGTACGGCACAAGGGAAACATCAGTTTGCCTTGACAATGGTGAGGTAAGACGGGATGGTATAGGTTCGTTGGAGGCAAAACTTTGCACTTGATCAAGCCTTCGTATTGTCGAATGTTTTTCAGGTCGATGTGTTCCGTCAGCAATTGCGGGTGCCCTACAGGAAAGCGACAATATTTGCACACGTAGGGATACAGCGAACACACGTCCAAGTATTTGATTTCTTCTCCTTTCTCTTCGTCGGCTTGGTACAGCAAACAGGTGGCATTGGTCCTTCCTCCGTACAAACTATCCCTCGGGTTCAGCGGGTCCATGAACTGGTAACTTTCCACGAGGCGTTTAAACTCGGGATCGGTTTTCATACGGTGATCGTACTCGTGTTCCCACATTTCCACCACTTGGTATCCTTGCTGTTCTAACTTTAGGCGTCGCTGACAAGTGTCCTGGTACAAGTCTTCCATGGTTCGTTGCAAAAACTGATTTTTAGTGCCACGGTCAGGGTAACAAACAGGACATCCGTGAAATAAGCAACCGTTAAACTCGTACACGATCTTGGGGTTTTCTAAGTCCCAGCCATCGACCGAATACGTTCCGATGGTCTTTTCGCCCCCTCCGTTGCGGGCATGCTGAATCCACTTGTCTTCCTTGTCGCACAAGTAACGTAACCAACGTAGGGCTTTGACCGAGTATTGACGTTTGACAAAGTGGGTCGTTTGAGGGCTGATGACAGCCACGGTGTTTTCAGGCATGAATCGTTGTCGATACACTAGGGAACACGCTTTGGCAATGGTGCAAGCTTCTTTCAAAGGATCCACCCCTCCGTGTTCCATAAACAGTTCTCGAAATTTTCCACAGCAACGCCGTAAAATGTCCACGTCGGAACGACAATACTTTAGCATTTCTTCCTGAAAGTCGAAAGGGTCCGAGGCGTGAGCCTGGTACCAAGCGTAGAAAGCTTCTCGTTGTTCGGTACGCATGTTGTCGGGGTCGTAATAGTGAGTCTCAGGCAAATGGGGTAGAACGGCGTGTTGATTGGCTTCCGTATTGAAAAAGTGTGGAAAGTACCCTTTAGCCATTTCTGTCATTCCAAACGTTTTAGGCATTCGACTCAAAGGCATGGCCAAGTAACTCATCGAATCTTTAAACTGTACTTGTCCCACTTGCATGAAAATGATTTTGGCTCCGTTCAAAGTCACTTTAGGACGCTCGGTGCCTTGTTCCGTATAGTATCTGAGAAGAAACTGTCCATCGTATCCGGAAAAATTGTGAGCCATCACCGTGGCATGACGATGACAATCTCCGTAACGTTCGATGTCCTCTTGGCTCCACGTCTTGTCGACGGGGTCTAAGACCCATTGGGCAAAATCGGCTAACGTGTTCGGTCCCCGAAAGATTTTTTCACGCCCTCCGGGAATCTTGCTGCAGTGAGGGCAATGACTGAAGATAGGTTCTTGAATGCACTTCTCGCACGCTCGATGAACCACGCAGAAATTAGGAATGTGAATGCCGGTCTCTTGCATGCATTCGAAATCGAAAAAGATGAAATTGCCTTTCTTCTTGTGACCGTCCTCTTTCTCTGGTGGGGGTTGGTATTTTTGCACGTAACATTGGTGTTCCAAGTCCACGATGTGGTGACAAATGTGACATTTTTTCTTTCCTCGACATACATGTGCCTTGGCATTGTTGGTAAGTATGCCTTGTCCACACGTAGAGCACAATCTCAGGAGTTGACAAGCACATTTCTTCTGTGAACCTTGTGTTTTCAAATGTTGTTGGTAACAGGTAGGGCTGACAAACGTGCGCAGACAAGTTGAACAAGGCACTGGTTCTTCGCTCACACAGGGTGGAGAGGCCAAACATCCTGGGCATTTCGATCCACAATGCTTGTGTTGCTCTCGATTGTTATAACCATAATCACATTTCTCACAATAATAACCGTATCCTAGGAATCCAGTGATACTGGTAATGGTATCGAAATGGCCATCGTTATAATAGACATGAATGTATTTTCCGTCCTTAAATTCTTGGCCTCGAAACAACAGAGACCCGCGCATTTCTTGAGGGTGCACTTTCAAAGTGTAGCGTGGAGCTAGGACATCTTGCAATTTTTGCATTTCAGGAATGCCACAGGGTGTGTCTTTGGACAGTCCGGCTTGTTGTAACAGGAGTTCTGCTTCGTTTCGTTGTTTGGCTCGGTCGGATCGTTGAATAGTTTTCCAGGTTCTTTTCCATTCTACCGTGTCGTTCTTGTTGGCATAGGTTCGTCCCACCACGATGGCACGGGCTAAACACATCTGGTCATGAGAGTTGTTAATTCGGACGAGACTTGTTTTGGTGTTGCGAAGGTCGTCCACCAATAACATCTTTTTGCGTCCTGTCCCTTGAGGAGGAGAGACGTGGGTCATGTCCAGTGTGGCTTTTCCATCGGTGATGTCAAACTGGTCATTAGATTGTTGTACGTGTTGAATCTTGTCCATGACTTTGGAAGCGGTCAATTCTGCCGGGGTGCTAAACTCGATCCAAACAGGGGATTTCAAACCGTCGTGTTGTATGGAAAGTCTCAAGCGATCGTCTTCTTTGGGTTGACATTGTTGCTTGAGTGCAGTGAGCAAAGAATCCCACACCTCGGTGATGAACACTTCTGCTTTCTCTAACGGCACTTCAGCCTTGAAATCTTTAAACTTCACTGTGTATTTGTAAGCCGTGGTTCTAAATTTTCTAGAGGAGCGCTTTTCCGTCTCTCGAATGGAATAGTACTTTTCAGGGTTGACTAAGGGTGGTGAACTTGGTTTAGAGGGTTCGGATTCTGGTTCACTCATGTCCTCTTCAAAATCACTGGCATGAATTTGTGCCAAGATTTCAGCCCTGGTACGAGGCGATAGATCACGTTTCTGCCTCTTACTTTCTTCTTCTTTCTTCTCGAATGAATTAGATCGTTTCATCTTGAAAGCAAAAAGTCAAATGACTTAAGTTCAAACACCATAAACTACTTTATAGTCATAGCAGACCAGCGTATATAAAAGGGTGTGTGTCTTGTCCTTTCACTATTCATTTCACTCTCAAGCCGAGCACAACGATGGAAGAGACTAACCAGATGGAACGTTTCGTCAGAGCTTTGCGAGGGGTCATTAGAAAATTCTCTTCAGACCAGCCTACGGACTACTCTCCTTCCTTTAGAGATAAAAGTCAAGATACTTGCTATATCTGTCAGAAGAAAGGGCATTGGTCTTCAGAGTGTCCAGACCGTCAAAAAAGAAAAAAAAACAGGGGATAAAAAAGACAAAAGTCAAGATACCTGTTATTATTGTAAAGAAAAAGGACATTGGTCTCCAGATTGCCCAAAAAAGAAACAAGAGGAGTCAGAAGAAAAGAGGAATTCTTCAGAAGAAGAGAGGGGTTCTTCAGAGGAAGAGAGGGATTCTTCTGAGGAAGAAAGCAGACAGGTGAAGAAAAAGAAACAGGAGAAGAAAAGAAGAAGGGAAGAAAGTGAGGAGGAAGAAGAGGAAAAGAGTGTGACAGTGAAGAAATTCAAAAAACAGAGAGACTAAACAAGGAGAAAAGAAGAAATCAATGAACTTTTTATTAAAGTGTTGTGTTGAGAATTGTGAATTGGATTGTAAAAAATGGAGAAAAGAATAAATGAATGATGTAAGGTAAGTGTCTTTGAGTTGTGATTTTAAAATAAGAAGCTACACTCACGCACTCATACACAGACACGTAATATAAGGGTAAAATGGGTGAGTTTTTTTGAGTTATTGGCAAATTGAAATTGTATTTCTTTTCGAGAAATGTGGGTGGCCCTGAAAAGGGCCTTTTTTCTTTATGGTGCAGGGGTGAGTTTAAGCAATCAATTTTAACTGCCTTAAGCCTTTGCCACGGCCAAGGCCTACTTCTGGACTGCGTAATGATGATAATGATTGGGTTGAAATCACTAAGGGTGGTACGGTAGGCTTAGTCACAGGGTTGACATGTTTGGCTCGGGAAGGTCGTATTCTCTTCGGTCGTGATAAAGAAGTCTGATACATTTGTTTCAGACTTCTTAACTCCGCTAAAATGTCCAACAGTACCGTGACCGTTTGATTTTCACCCTCTTGTTTCTTTGCTGCTACTTCTTCTTGCTGTTGTTTTTTTCTTACCTCTTCTTCTTGTTGCTGTTGCTGTAGGAGAAAAGCCTGTTCCGCTTCCTTTTGTCGTTGCATAAATTTCTCCAATTCTTCTTTCTGTCTCTGTCTAAAATTCTCCACTTGCGGTAATGAAGAAGGTAACGAAGGTTCCGGAACAAATTCTTGCGAGGAGAGAAAATCCACAAAATCCCAATTCACCTCTTCTGAAAGTAAGTCCGGGTTCCCTTGGGCGGTCTCCCCTGCTGGTGCACCCCACTGGATCGTTTTCTGAGTTTCCGTCATGTTGAATCACTATCGCATAGATTGACTGCACACAAGCGTTAGCGAATCTATATTGACTACGTGACGTCACAGACTGCTCTCTTCGGATTGGATGCGGGCTGACTGAATTCTGTAACGCGTGTTCGGATTGGTGAATGAACTCAATCCGTTTCAATCCTTTCTGTCCCTATAAATAAGCGCAGTTCACTGCATTGATTCACCTATTCTCGGAGCCTCAACATGTGGACCGACGTTGAATCTTCAACCCTTGTGTCAACAATGATGTTCAGGACGGACATGCTCATGTATGTCCGATCCAAGTGGACCGTTGTCTACAGGACCAACAGCAGTCTGTGGATAAGAAGAGTCTATATAGAGAGACAAGGTTGCCTCAAGAGGACTCTGATGTATGGCCCTGCTGTAAGACGAAGTTTGAGGAAAAGAAGATGTCGCAAATGCCCTCTATGTTAAGGGCATATTAACATAAACCAAAGGCCCTTTTCAGGGCCAGCCATATTTCTCGAAAAGAGATAGTCTTTGAATTGCCTACCCCTTTTTTTAAAAACATTTTTTATTTTTTTTTTAAAACAAAAATCCTATGTTCAATTTCCCTTGTCGCTCAACAGTCCCACGATTTTTCTCCATGTTAATTTCCCTTGTCGCTCAACAGTCCCACGATTTTTTCTCCATGTTAATTTCCCTTGTCGCCAGATTGTCCCACGATTTTTCTCCATGTTAATTTTCCATTGTCGCCAGATTGTCCCAAGGGGGTCTGTAATGATAATTTCCATTGTCGCTAGGGTATCCCACTTCACTACTACCGTTTCTCATTCAAATCTAAAAGCAGAATTCCAAATTATAGAATATTAATTTTGGACCAAATATTAAAATAATTTATTTAATCTTTAAATAAAATAATTAAAACAATCAAATGATGGGAAAACTGGAGGGGAAATTTGACACTAATGTTGTCCTTACATACAAATCTATAGCACACAAACAAAATAGCAAATACACATATAGCACCCACAGGACATTGGGTACCCTTATCAATGGTCACTTGACAACAACATGGGAGGGGAATACGACTAATACGTTGAAGCCTAGATCGGATGAACAACCCTTTACAATACACTAGGGAATAAAAGACCCTATACAAAATTTGTATTTAAAAATATTTTTGATCAAAGTTCTATTGTAAAAAGAAATGCATACACACACTCCATAACATGATACAGGAAAGCATGAAAACACTTTATTTTTTTGGAAATAGAGGGAGCATCTGCCTTATGACCCCCTCCCCCCCAACCAAAACAAAAAATCATGTTGGTTAAGACTATAAAAAAAAACAAATATACACATCATTGGCTCCGAATCGTTAGACAATGTTCTATTCTTGATAAAAGGAGGAGACAAGAGCCTGGTACCGCCATAAATTTGACAGCGTTATTTATCCAGGTAGCACGGGATACGTACCTCGGTATAACAGGAACTGGACATTTTTTGTTTAATTCTGTCTGTCAATAGATGGAAAAATATATTTTTCTGATTTATAGCAAAAATAACACCTTATTATATTCCTAATATTGTTGAGAAAATGATATCAATTTTCTTGAGGTAAACGAAAGCAAAAAAAAAATATTTCAGCTCATAAGAAAATCATAGCTCATCCCCTCACACAATTAAATTGACAATACCTAACAGCAAATAAATTAGCTATATGTATGTTAATTGCTCGATATGTTACAATCGAAATGCTGTAATTACAGTGGGGGGTAATTAAGCCTACTCTATAGCTGACACTTTGAAAGACACAGTGCTGCCCATAGAGCGCCTATTGATCGATTGATACAAATATGAAGTGTTGGGACTGAAGCCTACAATTTTCTAGCCACATTATTGATATAGTAGGCATGGAAACTTTGAGTGGGATGCCAGCATCGAGGCAACATAGTCATCAGATGACCAGTAAACATTAAATACACTTACTCAAAAAACGAGAACATATTTAGTTGATTGGATAACTTACGTATTGTTCAGACAGAAAACAAGTGCGTTCCTAAAAATCATTGTATGACTTGCTGTCTTACAGCAAGGAATACGTATGCTAAACACATTTACATACACTAGAAAATCGCAAAAATATGACATCGTTTTATGTTGTTTTTGTTTGTCTTTTTATTCCGAATTTTTCTAAAAGTTGACTTTTGTTCTAATCTGTTTCCTGATTCATTTGGACACAGCTTTGGCATACGTGATAGGGTTACAAATGTGATTATAGGACCGAACGTAAATTACATTTGTCATCATTAATTTGTGTCAGATACAACCATTATTGTGAAAAATAATTGTTTTAACAATTTTGTTACGAATAATGAAAACACGCTGCTAATATTTTTAAATTCGTAGCAAGGTTCCTTGGGAATTTCCATACTGTCCTTACTGATGGAAACTACCGACGTACCGGTACAGCGGAACAGTACAAAGGTACATACCAAAGAAAATAATAACGCGGTAAAATGTAACCATTTAATGCCGGTAATACCATTTACCTTTACCAGCTATCAGTAAAAGTAAAGAATGATATTAAACCCCAATCGGAACGTCTCGTTGTTCAACCAGAGGCACAGTGTAGATCATATTTTTTCGAGGTACATGGAATGAGATAACTGTAGTACAATAACGTGGATTTGCGGGGGGGGGGGGGGTCGGATGCTAATAGGAATCAGATCACAATTAATTTCTCTATATATTCTCTACATTTCTTTCTCAATACCAAACTTTCCATTGTGTCCAAATGATAATAAATCATATCTTATTCTAAAGTACCTTCAAAGAGGAATTCACGTTTTTTTTTTTTTTTTTTTTTCCCACAGGTTATTCGGCATTTTTCAGAGGCTGGATTATAAACAAAGCAACGTGCATTGGTCACAGGCTTCACTACCGATCATAACCAATGCCGCATTACTCACTGTGAGATGTCGACAACATATGCACAGAAAACCACACCATAATGCTCGAATTTTCAAGAGTAAACACTTACCTTTAAAACAATACCAAGTAACCAAGCAAATATTGTATCGCAACAAAAAAGGAGTCAGGAAAAAAAATGCTCTTAAAATATACCGGAGCTACATTCTAAACCGGACCTAATAATTGTGATTTAATTCCAATAGGAGGAAGAGGAGGTAGATCCATTCATGGTCATATGCACGTTTTAATTATGTAGTATGGACGTTCGACGATGAATA